>JAWIIS010000021.1:12046314-13277814 GCA_033682625.1 Helicoverpa zea x Helicoverpa armigera
AACAATAAATAAAAGTGTGGACTAAGAATGTAAAAAGAGGTATAATCTAGTATAATAATGTAAACAAAATGTGTGGGGAATTTTAAAAAGTTATATTGCTTCGCATAATGTCGACCAAAATAACAAAATAATGAAACTCATAAATTAACGTTTAAGTCAAATTGATGAAGTGATGTGGCGTAATACTTGTCGACATGTAGAAAAGAAAAAAGAAGAATATATAGACATTTTGACATTGGAGTCAGAATTTATAATTCTCCTTGGAGAGTAGCGAATCCGAAAATTCATCATTTGATTTTTCAAATAGCGATTCATAATCATTATAAATAAATAAACATTAAGGGTCTTACTACAAAAACTTTAAACCCTGTTTTACACTTGTCTAATAAAATTTTGGCTGCAAAATGAACCATATGTCAACGTCATAATTTGACATTTTTTTAGACAAGGCATAAACTGACGTTTAAAAGTTTTTGTGGTAAGACGGTAAATTACGTAATAACTGTTTTTCTTTAAACCCCCGTATACAACCCCTAAATAACTGTATTGTACCCGACTGTACCTCTTGTCACGCACACAAAGTTACTGTATATGTACAAGGGTTACCCACACATAAGGCCGCGCGCACAACTGAGTTGAACTTACTATATCTGCATAGCTATTTAAAATGTTACTAGCTAGCATACGCATACTACTACATATTTATGTAAAAGTGCTGTTTTGTTTCTTTCTTTTATTGGTCTTTTGGTGCCATTTTTTCTGGCCCTTGTCACATCCATGCTTAGCACCATCTGACATTCATATTGACTTGCTAATGTGTACCACAAAACAGACTAATATATCAATAAGATTTCCATTTTATAGAAAAATGCTCTATACATATGAGACCCGCAATCACATAAACCAAGGAACTAGAGAAAGAAAAATCGTTCCCACTGCACTTGTACACAACATTGAGCCATTTATTTCCTCGCTTGCCTCCACCAACGACGATAAGAGGATGACACAAATTCTCTCCCGCTCCATTTATTTTAAACGTCCAAATAACTGCAGATTTTGTAAGTCAATAGCAATATTGAGAATATAAGTAGTTGCTATGGAAGTTTGGTAAAATATTCATGCTGAATTGCATCTTTGAATACGACTATGAATAGAAGAACCGCTCAAGCTTTGAGCTGTTATGAATATAAAGAAGTTTTATCTGATTTGTATGTAGGTACCTACCTTAATTACGTAAATAATCCTCTTCAACAATTTTTTGGTATATAGACATACTCCAGGTATACAATGACTACGAAAGCTCTACAAAATAAAGAAAAGTACACAAACTGCGATGTCGTAACGTAACAAAATCTCATTATTAAATATTCATGCTCCAATAATAACTTGTCTCAAGCGAATAAACCTCACGAAATATATTGCCTGGATTTAAATAAATGAATTACATTGTGCTGCCTGATAAAAAAACCGCAAATTAATTCGACACCGTATATTGAATTGGGAAAGAAAATTCATATATTCATCCCTATGGAACAACGAATAAATTACATTTCGAAATATAAAATTATTGAACGCTCGAACAACGATTCGACAATCGATTAATTCTGCCCAATCGTTTAATGTAGCTATTAATCTCTTTTTTTGCTAGTAGCGCAGTTTTATAAATATATTGTTATTTACTGCATTAATCATGTAGACTGACAAGATTAATGCAAAATAGTTATGAAAAAGTCTGAAAATGATATTTAAAATAATTTATTTTCATTTGGACACACAATACGCTTTTAGTAAATTATTTGCTAAAGCTTTTATTTTAGAAAATAGTACATTTATTTTCAAACGAGCATTATAATTAATGAAGGCATACTTTGTTAAATGACTGTTAATAAACACCTATTTATTTTCAGTTTATTTGCGCAAACAATGGTAACGCATTGTTTGCAATTCTGTTGGGCTCCATATTCAAACTTATTATCACGTATAATTAATGGCATTGATTAACCACATCAATTATTATAATCTGGCTGTCACTGAGTGACCGACCTCATTACTACAATGATTTATAATTAATAGATATTATCGAACTGGCCGTCAACTTGAAGAACCATGTTTTCATGAAAAAGAAATTAGGCCCAAAGGAGTACGAAAATATCTTGTTTTTGCATCACATTTTAACCTTGACATCAGCCCTCCGGCGGAATATCGGTCAACTTAGTATGGGATAAAAATAATTAGGTTAAGAAAAAATAAAGGTCGGGCCTTAGGGTCGGTTTGACCACTGGGACCACTCACATTATTCGTATTTAGAACGACATTAATATGAAATTAGATACCTGGAATGCTTATGTTAACAAAAATAGCGCTGATGGACTTACAAAAAAAAGATTCTGATTGCTATCGTATGCGGGTTTGTTAGTGGCCCGAATTCCGGCAAATGTATGATGACATTTCTGCATCCAAATACGTAGTGCAATGTGGGTAGCAAGCAGTGAGGCGAGACGAAACTGCATCGCCTGCATTGGAAAGCTTATTCCGAATCTGTCATCTGGATATACGAAGTTTCCAATTTTTAATTGGAAACTGAGAGAATTGGATACACGTCTTCTACGAAATTTGTATTGAACGGCGAACGCGCTACTATGTATGCAGAAGAATCGAGTTAGATAATAGAATGCTAAACGAAAATTGTTTTGGTACATTCTAGCTATTTTAAACCGGAAAGAAAGGAAGCAATACAAAAGATCTAAGAAATTAAGGTTTTGTAGGTATGGCGCTGAAAGATTATGTTTAAGTCAACAAAGCTATCAAATCTAGAGCAGGGACAACAAGGCCTCAAATTAAATCTTTCATTTTCTGAGTGGCACTTTACCAAGTATGTAACTACTATCTACTGATTCATTATTCTACACTTACCCATATATAGCAGCTGCACCTGCTATAGCCCCGCCGCATTGCGCTGCGACGTACAACGCAGCCCGGAGCGGCGACACGCGCCGTCGAACGCATAACGCTGCGGACACCGCCGGATTCACGTGCGCTCCTGTGCCACATGTAACAAAAAATATACTTTAGCATCCATCTTCTACTTCTTTCTGTATAAAAATATAGTTATTGAAGTTTGGATAAGGTATATGAAGGAATTTCGATATCCTCGAGTAGTTTATGTATGGGCATATGGCCGTTATATTGTACAAGACAAGTTTGTGAATGGACCTCTCAGAAACTAAAGTAGACTATGACTGGAATGTTTTGATGGTCTGAATGGTTCTTGTGATTTTAGGAAACGTCAAACCCCTTTATTCGGTTAGTGCACAGCTTTTCCATTTATCCCTTCAGGTATATCGTCAACATATCACAGGATCACGTCCTAACAATTTGCTGGGCAAGCGGGTAGTATATAACCCACAAACGAATTCCTCTAATTTGTAATGTCTAACAGGAATAGTAGAGTACAAATTCCTGTCGCTGTTTCTTTCAAAACAATTCAATAACCAAGAAACGTAACCAGACACTTGTTTGAAGTCCGCGTATCAACAAATGACAAAGTTGAGATTGTCCCGATTCGCATTGAAATGTAGGACAAGCCGACAACAATGAGTTCTGTTCACCGCCCACAATTTGTAGCAACGTAAGCCTAATAAATTGTGATTCATTTATTTGAGAAAAGTATTTACTGAATCATACAATGAGCCTTTACTACAGGATTAGAACGTTGGAACATCTCGCTTTGTCAGCGTTGTGACAAATCAGACTCGGCTTGCGATGCGATTGCCAATAGAAAGCCACTCGAAGCTGAAAGATTTTTGATTAAAATCTTCAAAATTGAATTCTATTATTTACACTCTTTTATTTTGTTGTTGACTACTTTATTAGTTTCTGCGTGAAAGCGATGGCGTCTTAACTTGTTCTTTTTGAAACTTCTTGGTGTGCCAAGTCTGCAAGTGTTCACAAATTGAATTGAGTGCAAAAACGCTTCAAAAGCGGTACATAAGGTGCCATTTATAAAATGATAACAAAAAAGAGCCACGTGTCAATGCTATTTTCCTACCCATCTTGAGCGGATAAGCAATTTGCATAAACAACAACGATCATATTTCGACACCTACGAGATTCCGTGATGAATTTATAATCTTCGCATTTCTTTTTGGAGCAAAAAGCTTCGTTTATGAAACACTTCATTAAGTATAGCAAATTATACCATACGGGTTTCGAAATAAAACATATTATCGCATATCCAGAGCATTCAGTCAGCAAGAACGTAATGAAATCCGGCCCGTTTGGCCAGCTGTTACGGGGCTAAGTACTCTACGATTATTCCCTGCTACATTAAAATATTGTTTTCATAAAATCTGACTTATCTGCAGAGCGTACGTTCGGAATAACAAATGCTGTGACGAGATAAAATCACGCTACCTTAGTATTCGCGGGGAGTATTCGTCGGTCCCATGTCGGAGGAGAAATCACCATAGTGGCTCGCGATAATGGCTGGCCGGATGTTTACCTGCGTTCTGGGTAATATAATAGCGAAGATACAGTGGATAGCCTTGAGGTGTAGCACCCCTGGGTATTGGGGAGAAATGCGATATCATAACGTTATTCAGTACTACGTGCTCAGATGTGTCAATACGAATTTCAAGAGCACAATGTGTAGGCTGAACATTATTGCTTTATCAGTCAGTGGATCGGGCGGCTTCAGGCTGATCAATATTCAGAATCAATTTGCACGTTAAACATAGAATCCTGACATTTATAAACTTGTGTATGTAGGAGAGAATGGGTAAAAAAAGGGAACAGGTGGTGGATAAACGATGCGACGCGACGCAGATATATCGAGTGCAAAGCCGAACTACTACGGCTATCGATTATTCAGATTGTGTTACCTACCTTTCAGCGTGGAGAATATTACCTGCTGTTTATACAAGCCTCAACTGCGATACGATATTTCAAAAGGAATATAAATGTCGTAGCGTAACATTAGATTTTTTGTAAAGTTACGCTATCTCAGCAAAAAAATATAAAATAGAGCTACTGGTTGTTAAAGTTCTTTAAAAGATATTCTCAACCTTTAAATTTTTTGTTGCCGATCTTAGTTAGAAATTAGGAAAGCAATATAAATCTAAGTATAAAATCTAATTAAAAATACAACTTCTCATTCTAAAAATGGCAATAAAGGAGAATTATTTATCGTCTTTAAAAGTTAAGACAAGTTTTAAAGGAAGCTCCGTTGACAATACAACTTCGTGCAGTATACTTCCTGAGTACGCATTGATAAATGAATACGGCATCGAGCGGCCAAAATAAAAAGACGACAAAACGAGAATACACCGGGTACTCAGTAGTAAAAACTTGAAAAGGACTTTACAATAGTGGCTCACTAAATGCCAGCGCCGACGTTCCCAAGTTGAAAAACTTTAAACGTGGATAGAGCTGAGCACATTATAATTCATGCATCGATTAAAGCTGTGCATTAGTCCGCGCTCGAAATAGGGATGTCCACTTGTCCAGCCATTAGTGAAAATTAGGCCAGCCGCGGTCGGGGGTGTATTCTAAAAATTCGTCACGGCTCGCGTACATTGTAGATGCAAGAATTGGTGCCTGATTGTGAACGAGTAAGCTTTCTCCGCGTTATTGTTATTATGATATAATTTAAAATGTCATTGTCCCCGCGTCATGTGATCGCCATTATAAAATTGTGTTGAGGGGACAAAGGGTGAAGGGTGCACGTGTTAGCTTATAATAATCCCGCCTAACGTGCTTAATGCCGTGTAGTATTATGGGAAGTGATGTCAAACTTATGCCTCTGAAGTTTACTAATCAATGCTTTGTGTCATTAGATAAAGGCAATAATAGTCCTATTTGTGTTTACCTTTTCCTGACCTTCTTAAAATCCTGTATAAACCGCAGCTAATTTTAAACTTAACGGTACAAAGACACGTAAACTGAACAAAAATATCAACGCTAAGAGCCTACTTGGCGTAAAAACTCAAGACTTTCGCCTCGCAGCCGCCGATCCCTTTACAAAAAAGCGGATAATTGTGAACATCTGCAGGCTGCGGTTCGGGCGGCAAGGCGGTAACTCATCCGAGCCGGGCCGCTATCAAACGCGTATAAATTACCAAACGGTGCACGGTTAATTGGCCCCACAACACAACACGAACCATTCCAACCCCAACTATATGTACTAAAAACACCGATACTAAGAACACTTTTTACGCTTACAGTAACAAATTCACCAACAAAATGAATCGTAAAAGAAAACGCGATACTTTCAGTATGATATTGAATGTACAAAAAGAGATTTTACAGCTAGCTTATGCGTGTACGAATATATCAATACTAAATCCTGGATTACGTAGGTACAGGCATATGCTGTAATATTTTGTGGGTCATAAAGACCGAGGTGAATTTATGTGTTGAAACCGTATTCCGAAAAAATGTTTTATAATAAAAGCATATTCTACTACCCGGTACCTTCTCCAGTTACGCTCGATATACATATATCAATGACCTCTCGCAAGTTCCACGTAAACCAGTTCAACCTTATTCGCACTGACAACATAAATACTCCTTCACCTTAATTTTAAGTAAGTAAGGATAGGAATAAATCACGCAAATGTAACCATCTGCCAGCAAAATGAACAAAGGAGTTCTTATCCTCGAGGTAACCGTAAAACCTGCGTTCAACGTGAAATCACATTTGCAACCAAGAAAAAGAAAAAAGGAATAAAAATGCAAATGAGGCATCCCTGTCCCCACGGACCTATCCCACGTAACTGAACATTATAAGCAGAACTAACATTGTTACTCACGTGGGTGTTTAACTCTTCGTATTTATTTTATTTTTCTAGCCAATTACGGTTGCGCATTCCTTGTAACTAGTAATTTAGAGTTCTCGCGCAGTCTCTTGTTTTTTTTTTATTGTCTTTCGAGCTATTTTAGGACAACCAGTTCGATATTAATTCTACTTGCTGCATTGACTCGTCTTGGCCGTTATTGTTGTGTATTTAAACGCTCTTTAAGATTGCGTAAAATGAAACTAAAGTGTTTTGAAAATGGAATTATGTTCTATTCTATTTTCAAAACACTCTATTTATGAACCTAGTCGAAGTTTATTCCAAGATTGCAAGGATGCCGCGATAGTTTCAAAAGATTAGAAAATCCTTTGTTTAAAGGTCTTACCTGATATTCTAAATTAGACAGGGTTGAAGATTTAGCTGTCAAAACGCTGACTATAACAAGGGATGCAGCCGAATACAATAACAGTAACGTCAATAATGCAGGTACCAAAAATGTTTTAAGTGATCGGGGTAAATTATTTGTACTTACATAGTAATTATTACTATCATGTAACAAGTTTGAAACCAATTTGATATGGATAAGTTTCAGTAAGTTTATCTAACAAGGGTTCTTATTTGGTATCTTACCAGATATGTTAGCGAAGCAGAGCGTGAGGGTGGCGATGGCACAGCCGGAGGCGAGCGCGGTGGCGAGAAGCACGGCCGAGGCGGATGCGCCCACGCCAGCCCCGCCTGCAGCCCCGCACACGATGAACACATACAGAAACGAGGCCGCGCACTCCGCCACCACGGCCTTCCACAACGACAGCGTCCGCACTTCCACCCGCGCCGGAACTCGCCCCGACAAACCCCCATCACCTGAGTTCGCATCCTTTCGTAAACACTCCAACTTTTCAAACAAAGTAATTATATGCTGTTCCAGATTCTCATCCGATATGTTAAACGCCTGTTCCCCCATTTTTTAAAAAGTAAAAAAAAAACTATAAATCTCTATGCATTGTTCGAATTTGGAATCGCGCGCGATTTAGTTACGGACGCGTTCGGTATAAGGCCGATAAGTGAGACGACGCGTTCGGCTCGGGCGTCGGTCTCGCAATGCCGGCAAGCCAGTGAATGAACAGCGAGTGAATGGGAGGCAGGCGGGGGCGCCGCACATGTCCCGGCGCCCGACACTTGTTACACCCCGCCCCCGAGACCTGCACTTTCAGCGAGGGTGTCATCAAATCGCTATCTTGGCAGCCACTATCACAATAGCCTTTAATTGGGTGATAGTTTTTGTTTCGAACTTTTCGATAACCAAACTTCTGTTGACTTTTCTTCTTTGGAAAGGATTAATATTATGTATAAGCTTAGCACTTACTTATATAAACAAATATTAGCCCCTTCATGGACTATATAATTAAGAAACAAAAGGAGGAATTCAATTAGTAATGAGATTTTTTTATTGATAATAATATATCCTATTTATACACACATATTCTACATATCCTGCCTAATCTTAATATTTACAAAAATAATAAGAAAAAGTAAAAACTAAACTACTTGATTAAAAAATATTTTAAAAAGTCAAGCCAGAGCCTGAACATTAGAGTTTTAAATCTCTGCTGACTGAACACAACCTACCTTATATCGGCGCAATCAGGCAACAAGAACCTATAAATAATTAAAACAGCTTCTCATTAACAACTAAGTAAAGCTTTTACTGGCAAAACTTTATTGAAACTTTAAACGCTACGATACAGTTACCATCCTTTATGTCGAAATAAAAGCGTGTGACAAGATAATGGGCCCTTTCTCGAAGTGCTTACATTACACTCGGGTTGCGGGATCCCAGTTAGCGTACGAGACAAGCCTCGTAAATACTCCACAACTGCCAGTTCGCCAACCATAGAGTTTCGAGGCTCACTTAAATGATGTAATCCTCTTTGATCCTAATCCGCGCCTTTGGTAAGTCTCTAAGCTTCAAGATATATAGATATGGAGGAAACCCAGATTATGCATGAACCCAGATGTTAGTCTTACTGACAAACAGCCTGAAACAGTTGTCAGCTCAATAGTAAGGCGTCATCCTAATTGGCAGCGATCGCACGATGGCGCGATGCGTTTTTCATCTAAGACGTCGTCCTAATTGACAGCGATTGTACGATGACACGATGCCTTCTCGTTCTTCGATGAGTTCAAACATACAGATTTCATCAGAGTGTCCTATTTGAACCTCGCAAGTGAGATAGTGAGATCGTGAGGTGAAAAACGCATCGCGCCATCGTGCGATCGCTGCCAATTAGGACGACGCCTAAGGCAGAAAGCTCAATTTTCTCAGACTAAAAGGAGGTCATTGTACAAAGGAGTATTGTCTAAACCTCACATTAATTGATTAGGCCAGTAGTTCACCGCATCGGACGGGCATCGCTCGTAAATTCATTATCTAATAATTTAATTTGTTACTAAATCTTACTAAAAGTCTCTGAACTGAATGGTTAGTCTTTAGACTTTTGTTTGTTTCAAGCTCTTATTCATCGCTAATGGAATTAGATCTTGGACAATCTTTGGAAGAATTGATTTTGATTTAGATAAGCTACTTCGTTAATATAATTGGAATAACTGTTTCTTAGTGCAAACGGTATTGGATAGCTATGTACCTACTCATTTATTCTATCTATACTCACCTACATTTGCCCAAAATCTTCATGGTTGACAGACTTATTTATCTATTGTTATCTAATAATAAATACTGTACAAAATTTAAGTTTTAAAAATATAATAAAAGTACTTATATAAAGGCTTTGTTTGGTATTATATACAACAACATTAATCGTATTTATTACTCTACAATGAAAATACGTAATTAGAACTAATATTTCGTTAGCATTGTTATGAATAAATTCAGCCCACACATTGATAAGCCCTGTGAATCCCTGAGGATAGCGTGGGATTGTCATTAACCTAATTCTATTTCACAATAAAAAATAGAGGTAAGGTAAGGTATGATAAAGCGCGGAAAATATCTCCTGTAGATATTGCTCAGTGCTCCTATTTTTTGGTGTAGGTAATGACGGCTTTGTATGAAGAAAGTCAAGCAATTCCTCTCGAACAACTAAACACTTTTATGCTATTCTACACTAATTTATTTTATATTATTTATAGGAACTTACTTATAAAATCACCGAGTTCGATTGTATGCGTACTATAATTTTAGGAACTGCTCGGTGTTTGACATATCACTCATTTGTATATAGGCTACTTTTCATTCAATTCCGCAAAACAGTTCCCACGAGTCGTGAGCGAAACTTCTAGAGAAATCTAGCAGGTTACAATATGTTTACTCTGCTCTGCATGCAACGTGAGCCAAGCTGTTGCTACGAATCTAATGAACTAATTGCTCGGAGTCGCTAAATACATGTCAGTAACAGGTGACAACCCTACCTAAAATAAGCGTACCCACAAACTGCAGACTAAACAGTCGGCCGAAAGTTACGCGATGATTAGCAAATTTTTTTTATAGAAGATCTTGTTTCCAATCAAAGTTTTCAGTCCGTCTGATACCGGCTAAAGACCCTGATCTTTGTAATATGCGTATGTAGGTACCTACTACCATCCATCTTCATACTAGGGTCCGATTCTCCTAAGTTAATAATGTCAAAATTGAATAGAAATCGAATAGCAATATGATCGCAGTAGCAGTTTTAACCATATCGGGCATTCTGCTACCAATATAAGACCAATCGTATTCCAACGTCATTTGATTGGTTTGCGATTGGTCTGCTATTTTGGTGATTTTGGTCTATACGGTAGTTTGCTCTACAATCATATTGCAATCGTAAATCATTTGCAGATAAAATGATTCATTATTGAATGACAGAAAAGCATAAAAACGTTTAATTCAAAGAAAAAATAGCGGAATGCCCCATACGTTTCAATCGTAATTGAGTCGTGATTGGATCGCAGTCGAATGTGAATCGTATGTTGCTTAACTAAAATTAGAAGAATCGGGCCCCTGATGTATGAGCCCAAACAAAATCGGCCGACTAAAAGTTTGCAGTGTGCTCTTACGGCAATGTATTTAAACATTCAAAACAAACTCATAACACATTATTAACGCTCGAAAGACAGACAGATTTGTTAACTCGCATCTCTCGCTAGCTATTTTCATTTTGAATTCATAATATTAATTTAAGCCTAATAAAATAAACCCCTTTTTAACTTTTACAAACGATATTTCATGCTTACTGAAGGCCATATGGAGAACTTTGAGAAACAAAATTTTCATCCAATTGGAAGTTAAGCAAAACAATTAGGTGACACATAGTAAAATTACATAGACGTACAAAGGTACGGTACAGTATATGGAAACATGTGATTGGACCTGTGTCATATATACCTACCTACCTATGTAATTACATGAAAGTACATTTAATTACCTATAACTACAACGTAGGAAATACAAGCCGTTATGCGTGATTTTCAGTGTTTCACATCTGCCGGGCACCCTGGCAGACATGTGTCAGAAATCGTGTTCTTTCCTCATAATTTTACTCAAACTCAACTCAAACTCAAAATTTTTTATTTCAAATAGGCCTATGAAAGCTCTTTCGAAACGTCAAAGTTAGGTGCACGGTTCCAAAGAGTTGGTCTCATGGAGAAGAACCGGCAAGAAACTCCATGGACACTCTTTTTAAAAGAAAATAAAAATAATTACAAACATACAGTTTTCTATCTAGTCCTGAGAATGTTATACAATCCAAATTGAGCTAAAAATGTAATAATAAATTATACAAAATAATTTTAGAGCAATCGTTACTGGAATAATAATTTATACAATTCAAAGAAAAAATTTATTGGATAACCAAGATATTATAGTACAATACAATTTGGGGTCTTGCTGGCTTGGGCTTGGCTGGTCTGGGCGGAGGCAATCCCGTGCCCGTGGTCGCCGGGGAAGCCACATGTGCAGAGAAAAAGAAAAAACAATATTAATTTAACGCCAGGCATCACTGTCATTAATGTAATCCTGAATTTTATAATACGCCTTTTTAATCAAAATGTTTTTAACTACATTCTTAAACTTTTTATCAGTGAGATCAAGGATACATTTAGGTAGCTTGTTATAAAAACGTACACAATTCCCTAAGAACGACTTATTTGTTTTTGTTAGCCTAAACTTGGGAACCACTAATTTATGTTTGTTACGTGTATTTATCTGGTGAATGTCACTTTTAACTGTGAATTTATGGATGTTTTTGCGAACAAACATAATATTTTCAAAAATATACAAGGAAGGTAATGTGAGTATATTAATTTCCTTAAAGAATTCTCTAAGAGATTCGCGAGAGCCCATGCCATAGATCGCTCGGATCGCCCTTTTCTGCAAAACAAAAATTGATTGGACATCAGCCGCTGCCCCCCATAGCAAAATGCCATATGACATCACGCAATGGAAATAGGCGAAGTATACAAGCCTGGCCGTAGCTACATCGGTCAGTTGTCTGATTTTTCTGACTGCAAAAGCAGCAGAACCAAGTCGCCCTGATAGGGAGGATATATGGGGACCCCATTGCAATTTACTGTCAATGGTAATGCCCAGAAATACTGTACTGTTAATTAACTCTAATTTGCTCTTATCGAGCATTATATTTGTTTCAACCGCAGTGACGTTAGGCAAACAGAACTTAAGACATTTAGTCTTGGAAGCGTTTAATAATAAATTGTTGGCTGCGAACCATTTGGAGAGAATTTCTAGGCTTTCATTAATGTGACTAACATTGGGGTTCTTACGCTTAACTTTAAAGACAAGGGAAGTGTCATCCGCAAACAAAATAACATCCGAAATATCAGACAACACAAATGGAAGGTCATTTATATAAGCTAGGAACAGAAATGGACCCAGTATAGAGCCTTGAGGCACGCCCATTTTTACAACTGTCCCCGAAGATGTTGAGCCGCAGACATCCACTTTTTGCTGTCTGTTGGATAAATAAGACCGGACAAGTTCAAGAGATTTCCCACGAATGCCGTAGTGTCTCAGCTTAGAAATGAGTGTATCGTGGTCCACACAATCAAACGCCTTGGAGAGATCACAGAATATACCGACGGCATCCTGCGAACTCTCCCAGGCTTCCAAAATCTGAGTGACTAACCGCGCACTTGCGTCCGTAGTGGACCTACCCTTTGTAAAGCCGAATTGACGGTCGTGCAGTATATCGTTTAAGTTGAAATGGTTTAACATTTGATCAAGCATGATCCTTTCGAATATTTTACTTAGAGCCGGGAGAATAGAAATGGGTCTGTAGTTTGACGGATTTTTCTTACAACCTGACTTAAATATTGGAATTACCTTACTGTGTTTCATCAAATCAGGAAAGGTGCCTTCATCTATACATGAGTTAAAGATTTGACTGAGTATTGGTGCAATATTGTCAATCACGGAGCTCAGGGCTTTAACAGAGATGCCCCATAAGTCTTCCGTTTTTTTTAAATTAAGGTTTTTGAAAGCTTTTTTTACTGTATTAAAAGTTATGTAATGGAATCCGAAATCCGGTACTTCTTTAGTAAAATTTTGTTTTAGTAATGACTCTGCAAGTGTAGAGGACGAGTTAAGTGATTTAGTAACCTCTACTGGTACATTAGAGAAAAAATTATCAAACGCGTTAGCAACCTGCACATTATCCGACACAGTTGCATCATTAATCGTTAATGATAGTTCAGTATCCCGGACTATTTGACCCGTTTCCGCATTTATTATTTTCCAAACGGTTTTTATTTTATTATCCGATTTAGTTATTCTGTCACTAATTGATTTAGACTTTGCAAGAATACATACACTTTTGAATACCTTAGAGTAGTTCCGTACATGATCATGAAAAGATTTATCAGATATCATTGATTTTTCTCGATACAGGTTATACAATACATCTCTGCTTATCCTAATCCCTTTTGTACACCATTCGTTGAATTTTAATTTATTGTCGATTTTTAGTTTCTTAATAGGACATGATTTATTAAATTCTAGACAAAGTGTGTTAAATAACTTATTAAATTTAGTATTCGAGTCCTCTGATTTAAAACTACTGCATAATTTATTGACAACATTATTTTTAAAGGTTTCTAAGGTTCTGTCTGTTAATTGTCTGTATTTTATTACTATGTTTGACGGAGTGTTTTTATTAGCAGGAAAGCTAACAAGCTGCCCCAAGTGATCCGATCTCACACCAGCAATAATGGAAGAATGCTGAACCACACAATTTGTAAAAATATTGTCTAAACATGAACTTGAAGATGGTGTAATTCTAGTGGGTTCATTAAACAAATGTTTTAAATTAAAAGATTGAAATAGAGACAACAGTTGATATTTATCAGAAGATTCAGAAGATATATCTATGTTAAAGTCACCGCAAATGAAAACTAGTTTATTAGACTTAAAAATCTTCCTAAGTATTTCCTCTATATTTGTAAGAAATAATGAAAAGTTACTTGCTGGTGGTCTATATACACATAAGAATAAATGACTTCCTATTTCTGCACATGCTACCTCGCACAGGCGATCAACAGAGCTCGAAGTAATGTCGCTTCTATCCTTAAATTTTAAATTATTTTTACACAATATCAAAGTACCCCCACCCTCTGCAGTTACCCTATTAAATACACTAGCAACCTTGAAATTATTAATATTAAATAACATTTTCTCAGGCTTGAGCCATGTCTCACAAAGACATAGTATATCTATAGAAAACTTATCAGTTAAAAGTTCAATGTCTAATATTTTGCCAGAAAAGCGGTTTACATTCTGATGAAATAGGATGAGGTTATCGCTACGCTTTTCTATTGTCTTAGAATCTAGTTTAAACAATCAATCACAGTATTGTTAGAATAACTAGTCAATACTGGCTCGTCGCTTATCCTACATTTTGTCATATTGTTGGCTATGACAATGTTAATATTATATGCTATCAATGTAGCTATATTATCTTTATATTTATTAGGGAAAAACATACTTTCCCTACTCAAATGAAATTCACTAACAAACTTGTTAGTGTCAAAGAATAATAGTTTGTCCCTATGACAGCATGTCAATGTGTATATAAAATTGTTCAGAGTATGAACATAACTATTTTGAGTGTCAGAAAAACAATCAGAATATGGAAGTGCACAAATCATAATGTTTTTTAAATTTAGTTTTAATAAGGTGTTGATACCATTAGCAATGTCACTTTTAATTACATCAAGACTGTTGCCTATCAAAAGAACTAGTGTAGTGTTAGCATCAAACTGTGTATTAACTATCTTGTTTATTATGTTGTTGAAGTGTAGGTTTGGGTAGCAATAACTAGTTACATTATGTTCTTGTGGGAGTGAGTGTTGAATAAATGAGCCTAAACCTTTACCAAATTTATCTGTAAATAAGACTGACTTGTGTTGCTTAGTGTTGTGATTGCTTGGAATAGTATGAGGGGGGTCTAGTAATGTAGTAACAGGCCGGGGTTCAGGGATTGGGATTGGGTGAGCACGGGTACAGGAAAGATTATTAGTTAGTGACTCATATCTCTCTGCACTGTATTTCACCAGATCCACTAGCTTACCAGCCTGCAACAAGCGCATACTCAGTTCATGTTGAGATTCCTCATATTTCCTGAAAATATCAGATAGTAAATTTTCTTTCACAATTAATTGTTCATGCAACTGTTTTATGTCTAAGTCATGAGAAACTTGGCAATGTTCTAGCTCAAGAGAACAGGTTTTTAATTGTTGGACTAGTTTTACCCTATCTCTTCTAAGATTAACACAGTTTTTTACCCTACTTTGTTTTTTTAATGCTAAACGGCACTTCCTAATAATTTTGTTGTACTTAACATACTTCTTAAATTTTTTAAGAAAATTACTACTGAAAGACTAGTCGTGATAATAAAGAGATTCACTAACCCTCAATGCAAATAAGTCTTCTGATAAAAGCGATGATAAAACATGAGAACTTCTACAAAGTCATCAACGATAATAACTCTTTCATGACCGAATCGTACCCGCAATTCGTAGCACGTAGCGAACCGTAGCACTACTACGCATAAGCCTTTTAGCGCCATCTAACAGCTTAAAAGTGAAAATTCAAAGTAAAGATATATTAAAAACTAGATGTCACTAAGAGTAAGTATAAGAAAATTTTATCATGTAGTCAGATACAAATACCGTTGAAAATTAAAAAGAGCTATATTTCATTTTATCGTCACATTTTTTTAAACGCATTATTTCTTTTTTTTTCTAACTTAAGAATTTTCTGGATGTAGTCTGAAGTTTCTTAAAAAATGAACGAACCTTTTTTCTGTCATGCATGCATCTTGACATTTGTGTTCACACGTGCGCCCCCTATCAATAAAAATTGTAAACTTATCGTAATGGTGGTGATTCTAGTAAACTGCCGACTGATTGCTTCTATTTTTATTTGTATTTTCTAATTAATTAGCAATAATCGTAATATTTAGTGCTGTGGCTGCGGCCATATGATGCTTTCTTATGTCGGGTATAGCTAAAACGCCAGTTTTGGCCGAGGAGGGTGGTAACAATCAAAGTAGAAAACGTTCTCTTCAGACCAGCGAACAGTGCAATAATAAAAGAACAAAATCCGACGAAATGAGTGCCAATGAGAAGAAATCAAACTTTTCCTTGCTGACTCCCAACTCCAATGGGACCATAAAGATGACGTCGTCATCGATGAACAAGCCTGGTGCAGCCACCAAGAAATTGGTTATAAAGAATTTTAAAAGTGTGTTTACGCTATTATCTCAATCGTCATGATTATAACCTATTTGACATCTGCAAAGGTAATGGCTGGACGTTGTTTTCAGGTAAGCCGAACCTTCCAGAAAACTATCAGGAGACGACATGGAGCAAGTTGCGGGAGGCGGTGATCGCCATACAGACGTCCAAGGCGATCGCGTACTCGCTGGAGGAGCTGTACCAGGCGGTGGAGAACATGTGTAGTCATAAGGTGAAGTACACAAACTTACTTAAAACCTCACACACACTCCTGTCTGTTACACTTAGATGATGTAGCTCTAGAAATCTGTTCTCAGTCCATACTTGATAGGTAAAATAAGCATAATAAGCCACTTGGACATTATTCTGTGTATAGTTCACAATGTCAACATCTCTGCTAATTAATCAAAACAATACAAGATTTGTATTGAAGTCAGGTTTAGTTTGTTCTCTTTCATTTTCAAACATATGGAACAAATTGTGTAATAATTTTCCACAGTTTTTTTAAATATCTATCAACAAACTGTTGATTGACCTTAATTAATCAGTGTCTGAGGAATGGTACTTGGCACAAGAAAATAATTTTGTTTTAAACAGAGTTTGCATTCTGTAAAGTCGGATGCAGCACGGATATGTATCAAGTTAAAAATTATTTCAACAATATACTTCATCATATTTCAAGTTTCTTACAAATAATTGCACAATCATGTCAAATTAAAGATAAACAATGTATTTACATATTTTTTTGGATTATCACACAAAACTTTGATTACATAAGATGGACAAACACCTATTCTCATAAAGAGAAGATATGCATATGATTTTCTATTGTCTTATAATTGCCGGCATAAAAGCCTTAAGAACCTCGCTCACATCCAGGTTTCCTCAATATATTGCCCAGCACCTTATTTATATTTGCACTTATTGGTGTCAAAGATATACTCAGAAACTACATAATTCATTTGAAAAGATACAAATAAAAACACTAATACACATCTTATGTCTAATCAACATGTAATTTGAGATTCATGTCCACTAAACTTGAGAATATTTTCTTTTTTATTGTGATTTTTTAAATAAATATAAGATTTATATGACAAAAAAAAAATTTAACAGTTACAGGAATTTAATAAAAATATTATAACTAAAATGATCTTATGATACCAGATGGCATCCCAACTATACGTGAACTTAACAAACCTGGTGGAAGCCCATGTGAAGGCCAACATCGAGCAGTTCCTCTCCGAGAGCATGGACAGACAGGTGTTCCTCAAGCGCATGGACGACTGCTGGCGAGCGCACTGCCGCCAGATGATCATGATACGTAGCATCTTCCTATATCTTGACCGCACCTATGTACTTCAGAATCCTAGTATACATTCTATATGGTAAGACTTTTATAATATTTTATTGTCGTAGAAACTATCAAAGTTCAAGTCAATACCATAGCAACATTTAAACTTATTCAATGAACAGAACACAAACCTCAGTATTTGTTCAGAACTATGCAAAAGCAGGGACTAAAGTAAATATACAATGCATTTAGAATCCAGGAATTTAGGCTAAATTACAAATTGATTAGTCTTCTTAAACAGCCTAATATGATATTGCAAGAAGTATGTTGCACCTATTCTAGCCAGTTAAGCTGGACATTTTAGGGATGACTTAACTGTCTATGCCATTTTGCCATTGAAGAAATGTCAAGTTTGTTTATATCATTTTAATTGTTTCAGGGACATGGGCCTAGATTTATTCAGACACCACATAGCAATGAACACATTAGTCCAGACACGGACAGTGGATGGCCTGCTAACACTTATAGAGCGGGAACGTGGAGGTGATGCTGTAGACATATCCCTTCTCAAGAGCTTGCTTAGGATGTTGTCCGATCTGCAGATTTATCAAGATGCTTTTGAACATAAGTGAGTAGAACTCTGTTTTCATACTTAATAACTGGGTGTATTTCTACATTAATATCATAAAGATGTTTTTTTTTTTATTTGAATACACAGTTCTTAAGACCTCGCTCAGGACCAATTTAACTTTTCTCAGTATTGGATAGATGTATTATTGAGAAAGGCTGTAGGATGCTTTTTACCCAGGTGTGCGGATTAGATAAATTGAACTATGTTTTGTATTTCTTTTCATCAGTTATGTTTAAATTCCGAAAATTCCAAGCTTACTCTTGGTGCATGTCTACTTTGTTTTACACTAAAAACCCATGCCTTCATATTGAAAAATGTTTAATTGCTTGAATGTTTTTCATAGCGTGCGACCTACTTTCGAAATGTGTAACAACAAATTAGCTATAGATTTTATCCAGAGATGATCACGTGTCGAAATCACGGGGCTCCGGCTGGATGTTGCGTCTTAGCCGCGTGATCAGCCGCCTTTCAAGTAGGCGGGTGGGGGAAACCTATTGCAAACTCATTTTAAATATCGAACAATCTATGGACTGAAATTATTTTATTTGTATTTTTTAATGAAACGCGTTTTTTTTTTGCTTTGGGATATTTTTTAGTGTTTATAATGAAGCGAAGCAGAAGTGTTTCGAAAGGTCCCTTCTGAAGAGTTGTGAATAATGGGCTTCACTGTACCAGGGTTCAAGCAAGAAATAAACCAATCCCACATAGACGCAAGTTGAATATATCTCATTTAATTTTAAAACTAAATCTTTCTTTTCCATCTAGGTTCCTTCAAGCAACAGAACGTCTATACGCGGCGGAAGGCCAGAGACTGATGCGAGAGCTGGCGGTCCCTCAGTACCTCGCGCACGTGGAAAAGCGCCTCCGAGAGGAGAACGAGAGGCTGCTACATTATCTAGATCCTTCTACCAAGTGAGTACATTGTTGTTCAGTAGTTGTAGTATCATCATCCTCTGAGCCTTTTCCCAATTATGTTAAGGTCGGCTACCAGTCTAACCGGATTCAGCTTCACACTGGATTCACACGAAAATCGAGAACCTACTGATAGTTTTCAAAATGACTTGGTACTAAAATTCATTGCAAAAATAAAAGTTTTATGGCATAATGATAATCATGAACTTTGACCTGAACAATCCAAAAAGACAACAACAATATTTTTTTATCTGCCTCTTCAAGACAAGTGAACCAATATTTTGAGTTATATTTTTTGGAAAATCAAGTTCCATCAAAAATTGTGAATTCTCTGAACACTGCCAGACAAAGAAGTCTATATTTCTTTGTGAAAAACTTCCTCTTAATTTACAACACTGCAGATATGACCATACTTTTATGAAGTCATATATTTCATGTATTCTATTAAATAAGAAAAATAACAATAGATAAATATGAGATTCCTTAATTTTTTATAACCACCTATGTTCCGTACCCAGATGGCAATTAATCCACACGATAGAACGTCAGCTGCTGAGCGAGCACCTGTCGGGCATCCTGGGCAAGGGGCTGGAGGCGCTGATGGACGGGCCGCGGCTGCAAGACCTCACCACGCTCTACGCACTCTTCAGCAGGGTCAAGGACGGCCTCAGCGAACTCTGTAACCACTTCAATGCTTATATTAAGGTTAGTATAAGATATTTTAGGGTCCTTTATTTTATTTTAAGGGTGTCCTCGTGAGTAAAGTAAATAAATGGTTGCACTGAAAAATATTTAAACAAATTGCACAACAGTTCTTATGTATTCTATTTTATTGCATTTTATAATTAATGCTGGTAAAGGAACCCACCATAAGTGTTAAGTCAAAAAGGTAAAGCATAAAATGCTTCACATATTTTCTGAACTGTCCCTAAAAATCTTGCCTTATTTTGCTGCTATAATTTCTCCTTTTTTTTTTGCATTTCTTTCACACATTAAACTAATTGCTTCATAAAAAAAAATACTCTTACAGAAAAAAGGTCGCACGATAGTAATAGAACCGGAACGCGACAAGACTATGGTGGGAGAACTACTGGAGTTCAAGGAACAGCTAGACCACGTGGTGAACACGTGCTTCCAGCGCAACGACAAGTTCCTGTACTCCATGCGCGAGGCCTTCGAGTACTTCATCAACCAGCGACAGAACAAGCCCGCTGAGCTTATCGGTGAGTGCTGTACATATAGTGATGCAGTTCAAGGAACAGCTGGACCACGTGGTGAAAACGTGCTTCCACTATGTACTACCCCTATATACTCACTTATATTCTACGTCTGTATACTACCCATATGTACTTCTTTACGTATTCCCCCTATGTCTAAAGCACTGGTACTCAGCTACATCCGGTTAGACTGGAAGCCGACCTCAACATAGTGGGGAAGAAGGCTAGGAGGATGATGATGTATTCCCCTATGTACTCCCTCGTGTACCTGAATTGAATCAATATATGTGAATTTTCTGCCTCATCACACTCTTTTTATGACGGCCATATATATTCCCTGTCGAAAAATATGGCCATAAAAACATGCATTATTTAAAAAAAAAATGTATTATTTTTGTTATCAAAACAAACCTATGTAAATTCGTCATCCCAATCTAATATCTTCTAATGTATTATAATTCTATTTCCAGCAAAATTCGTGGACGTGAAGCTCCGTGCGGGCAACAAGGAGGCGACGGAGGAAGAACTGGAACGCTTGCTCGACAAGATCATGGTGCTGTTCCGCTTCATACACGGCAAGGACGTCTTCGAGGCTTTCTATAAGAAGGTTTGTAGCAATTCTGTATTCTTTCGTTCAGTAGTTCTGTAGTTCAGTGTTTTTGCTCGATGATTTTGATAAGTCGAATTATGCTAAGCGTAAAAAAGTTGCCAATTTTACTATCCTTCTTCTTTTTGGTATCCTAGCTAGATGTTGCCTTTTCATATTTTAACGTTGCAACTTTTAGACCTGATAATGATTATGAATAAAACTGCATGTGCTAATGTAGTAGCCTTCTCATTTTCATAACAAAATGCCACGTCCCCTATCTACTTACTTATAAATAAACCTTTTACAGCAAAACTACACTGTAATGAATGATACAGTTCTGAGATTAAAGAAACTGCCGGGTTAAGAAACCCTCCACTTTTGTCATACAATGGTTAAAACATAGTATTTAATTTGTGTTTCAGGACTTAGCAAAAAGGTTACTCGTCGGCAAGTCAGCGTCAGTGGATGCGGAGAAGTCGATGCTCAGTAAACTGAAGCAGGAGTGCGGCGGCGGCTTCACCTGCAAGCTGGAGGGCATGTTCAAGGACATGGAGCTGTCCAAAGACATTAATATTACTTATAAGCAGGTATGGGTAAACAACTTAAAGATATTGAAAAGAAAAGTTAGCTTTATAAAAATATTAAAAAAAAATGCTTTTCTTTTTTTATTTAACCATTTATGTACACAGTAGACGCATGACCGAAGAATGCTTGATTCGAATGAAATCTCTGCCAGCAGACCTATAGCGACCTATAGAGATAGAATTTATATTCTGAAGTTTCTTATACCTAAAAAAACCTCAGAATTACCACGCTGCTAATTTGTTCTATGATTTAGTGTGCTCACTAGGCATGTATAAATTCTTCCAGCACTTGGCGGCGTCATCAGAGAGCTCCGGCTTAGAGCTGAGCGTGTACATCCTGACACAAGGCTTCTGGCCGACATACCCGCCGGTGGACGTCCGCCTGCCCGCCGAGCTGACGCGGCACCAGGAGCACTTCAGCAAGTTCTACCTCGCCAAGCACTCGGGCCGCAAGCTGCAGTGGCAGGCCACGCTCGGACACTGTGTGCTCAGGGCACACTTCACACAGGTACACCATGTACTGCACACATCACAAGTTCTACCTCGCCAAGCACTCGGGCCGCAAGCTGCAGTGGCAGGCCACGCTCGGACACTGTGTGCTCAGGGCACACTTCACACAGGTACACCATGTACTGCACACATCACAAGTTCTACCTCGCCAAGCACTCGGGCCGCAAGCTGCAGTGGCAGGCCACGCTCGGACACTGTGTGCTCAGGGCACACTTCACACAGGTACACCATGTACTGCACACATCACAAGTTCTACCTCGCCAAGCACTCGGGCCGCAAGCTGCAGTGGCAGGCCACGCTCGGACACTGTGTGCTCAGGGCACACTTCACACAGGTACACCATGTACTGCACACATCACAAGTTCTACCTCGCCAAGCACTCGGGCCGCAAGCTGCAGTGGCAGGCCACGCTCGGACACTGTGTGCTCAGGGCACACTTCACACAGGTACACCATGTACTGCACACATCACAAGTTCTACCTCGCCAAGCACTCGGGCCGCAAGCTGCAGTGGCAGGCCACGCTCGGACACTGTGTGCTCAGGGCACACTTCACACAGGTACACCATGTACTGCACACATCACAAGTTCTACCTCGCCAAGCACTCGGGCCGCAAGCTGCAGTGGCAGGCCACGCTCGGACACTGTGTGCTCAGGGCACACTTCACACAGGTACACCATGTACTGCACACATCACAAGTTCTACCTCGCCAAGCACTCGGGCCGCAAGCTGCAGTGGCAGGCCACGCTCGGACACTGTGTGCTCAGGGCACACTTCACACAGGTACACCATGTACTGCACACATCACAAGTTCTACCTCGCCAAGCACTCGGGCCGCAAGCTGCAGTGGCAGGCCACGCTCGGACACTGTGTGCTCAGGGCACACTTCACACAGGTACACCATGTACTGCACACATCACAAGTTCTACCTCGCCAAGCACTCGGGCCGCAAGCTGCAGTGGCAGGCCACGCTCGGACACTGTGTGCTCAGGGCACACTTCACACAGGTACACCATGTACTGCACACATCACAAGTTCTACCTCGCCAAGCACTCGGGCCGCAAGCTGCAGTGGCAGGCCACGCTCGGACACTGTGTGCTCAGGGCACACTTCACACAGGTACACCATGTACTGCACACATCACAAGTTCTACCTCGCCAAGCACTCGGGCCGCAAGCTGCAGTGGCAGGCCACGCTCGGACACTGTGTGCTCAGGGCACACTTCACACAGGTACACCATGTACTGCACACATCACAAGTTCTACCTCGCCAAGCACTCGGGCCGCAAGCTGCAGTGGCAGGCCACGCTCGGACACTGTGTGCTCAGGGCACACTTCACACAGGTACACCATGTACTGCACACATCACAAGTTCTACCTCGCCAAGCACTCGGGCCGCAAGCTGCAGTGGCAGGCCACGCTCGGACACTGTGTGCTCAGGGCACACTTCACACAGGTACACCATGTACTGCACACATCACAAGTTCTACCTCGCCAAGCACTCGGGCCGCAAGCTGCAGTGGCAGGCCACGCTCGGACACTGTGTGCTCAGGGCACACTTCACACAGGTACACCATGTACTGCACACATCACAAGTTCTACCTCGCCAAGCACTCGGGCCGCAAGCTGCAGTGGCAGGCCACGCTCGGACACTGTGTGCTCAGGGCACACTTCACACAGGTACACCATGTACTGCACACATCACAAGTTCTACCTCGCCAAGCACTCGGGCCGCAAGCTGCAGTGGCAGGCCACGCTCGGACACTGTGTGCTCAGGGCACACTTCACACAGGTACACCATGTACTGCACACATCACAAGTTCTACCTCGCCAAGCACTCGGGCCGCAAGCTGCAGTGGCAGGCCACGCTCGGACACTGTGTGCTCAGGGCACACTTCACACAGGTACACCATGTACTGCACACATCACAAGTTCTACCTCGCCAAGCACTCGGGCCGCAAGCTGCAGTGGCAGGCCACGCTCGGACACTGTGTGCTCAGGGCACACTTCACACAGGTACACCATGTACTGCACACATCACAAGTTCTACCTCGCCAAGCACTCGGGCCGCAAGCTGCAGTGGCAGGCCACGCTCGGACACTGTGTGCTCAGGGCACACTTCACACAGGTACACCATGTACTGCACACATCACAAGTTCTACCTCGCCAAGCACTCGGGCCGCAAGCTGCAGTGGCAGGCCACGCTCGGACACTGTGTGCTCAGGGCACACTTCACACAGGTACACCATGTACTGCACACATCACAAGTTCTACCTCGCCAAGCACTCGGGCCGCAAGCTGCAGTGGCAGGCCACGCTCGGACACTGTGTGCTCAGGGCACACTTCACACAGGTACACCATGTACTGCACACATCACAAGTTCTACCTCGCCAAGCACTCGGGCCGCAAGCTGCAGTGGCAGGCCACGCTCGGACACTGTGTGCTCAGGGCACACTTCACACAGGTACACCATGTACTGCACACATCACAAGTTCTACCTCGCCAAGCACTCGGGCCGCAAGCTGCAGTGGCAGGCCACGCTCGGACACTGTGTGCTCAGGGCACACTTCACACAGGTACACCATGTACTGCACACATCACAAGTTCTACCTCGCCAAGCACTCGGGCCGCAAGCTGCAGTGGCAGGCCACGCTCGGACACTGTGTGCTCAGGGCACACTTCACACAGGTACACCATGTACTGCACACATCACAAGTTCTACCTCGCCAAGCACTCGGGCCGCAAGCTGCAGTGGCAGGCCACGCTCGGACACTGTGTGCTCAGGGCACACTTCACACAGGTACACCATGTACTGCACACATCACAAGTTCTACCTCGCCAAGCACTCGGGCCGCAAGCTGCAGTGGCAGGCCACGCTCGGACACTGTGTGCTCAGGGCACACTTCACACAGGTACACCATGTACTGCACACATCACAAGTTCTACCTCGCCAAGCACTCGGGCCGCAAGCTGCAGTGGCAGGCCACGCTCGGACACTGTGTGCTCAGGGCACACTTCACACAGGTACACCATGTACTGCACACATCACAAGTTCTACCTCGCCAAGCACTCGGGCCGCAAGCTGCAGTGGCAGGCCACGCTCGGACACTGTGTGCTCAGGGCACACTTCACACAGGTACACCATGTACTGCACACATCACAAGTTCTACCTCGCCAAGCACTCGGGCCGCAAGCTGCAGTGGCAGGCCACGCTCGGACACTGTGTGCTCAGGGCACACTTCACACAGGTACACCATGTACTGCACACATCACAAGTTCTACCTCGCCAAGCACTCGGGCCGCAAGCTGCAGTGGCAGGCCACGCTCGGACACTGTGTGCTCAGGGCACACTTCACACAGGTACACCATGTACTGCACACATCACAAGTTCTACCTCGCCAAGCACTCGGGCCGCAAGCTGCAGTGGCAGGCCACGCTCGGACACTGTGTGCTCAGGGCACACTTCACACAGGTACACCATGTACTGCACACATCACAAGTTCTACCTCGCCAAGCACTCGGGCCGCAAGCTGCAGTGGCAGGCCACGCTCGGACACTGTGTGCTCAGGGCACACTTCACACAGGTACACCATGTACTGCACACATCACAAGTTCTACCTCGCCAAGCACTCGGGCCGCAAGCTGCAGTGGCAGGCCACGCTCGGACACTGTGTGCTCAGGGCACACTTCACACAGGTACACCATGTACTGCACACATCACAAGTTCTACCTCGCCAAGCACTCGGGCCGCAAGCTGCAGTGGCAGGCCACGCTCGGACACTGTGTGCTCAGGGCACACTTCACACAGGTACACCATGTACTGCACACATCACAAGTTCTACCTCGCCAAGCACTCGGGCCCGCAAGCTGCAGTGGCAGGCCACGCTCGGACACTGTGTGCTCAGGGCACACTTCACACAGGTACACCATGTACTGCACACATCACAAGTTCTACCTCGCCAAGCACTCGGGCCGCAAGCTGCAGTGGCAGGCCACGCTCGGACACTGTGTGCTCAGGGCACACTTCACACAGGTACACCATGTACTGCACACATCACAAGTTCTACCTCGCCAAGCACTCGGGCCGCAAGCTGCAGTGGCAGGCCACGCTCGGACACTGTGTGCTCAGGGCACACTTCACACAGGTACACCATGTACTGCACACATCACAAGTTCTACCTCGCCAAGCACTCGGGCCGCAAGCTGCAGTGGCAGGCCACGCTCGGACACTGTGTGCTCAGGGCACACTTCACACAGCTACACCATGTACTGCACATATCGTCACAAGTTCTACTGAGCGAACAACTGCCCATTGGAAAATCTCAACGAAAATGTGACCCAATATCTTCATGAAAACAAGTCACGTGAACAGTATTTGTCACGCGGGCGTCGGTATTCACGGGCTCGGTAACACGCTTGTGCCGTGAAAATAGTTTGGAATTTTGTCCTATCAAGTTTTGGAGGTTATACCTATCCCAACAACGTAGTATGAACATAACTCACGGTGATTGTTTTTGACTTACTGTTGATTGTAATTTTGCAGGGTAACAAAGAGTTGCAGGTGTCGCTGTTTCAAGCGCTCTGCTTGCTGCTCTTTAACGACGGAGACAATCTCTCTTTCGAAGAAATTAAGGCTGCCACTAATATTGAAGTAAGTTTATGTTTTTTAATATTGACCCTTTTGACGATCTAAATCTCAAACAGAGAAATTTTTATCTTTAGGTACTATAATATTATGAAGAGGTTTTATTAATTTGTTTGTATCCTAAAGGCTGTAACCCTATTGAATGGGTGTTAGAAGTTCCCTGTACCTGGCAGCCCGAACACAACTAGTCAATAATATTTTGTTCATCTCCCGACCCGTTTTTCAACTATGTTGGCGTTGGTTTTCAGTCAATGTCAATTCAGTGTGTTGCGATAAAAAGACCATAATATTTTGTGTTTATGTGAAACAAAATTCTCCCATAAATAATGACTATATTTCTTTTAAATCTCCAGGAAGGTGAGCTCCGTCGTACACTACAGTCCCTCGCATGCGGCAAGGCGCGAGTGCTGGCGAAGACGCCGCGCGGGCGCGAGGTGGACGACGCCGACCACTTCGCCTTCAACGCTGACTTCACCAACAAGCTGTTCCGCATCAAGATCAACCAGATACAGATGAAGGAGACTGTTAGTATATATGTGGATTTTTATATTATTTTGCCCAATTCATCGATAATGTAACAGTCAGTTTAGTTAAAAGTTAAAACAAGTGTTTAGTATGAATGGAGGTACCTGACGTTTATGTTGTCAATGAAAACAGTCCCTGTAAGCTTTTATTTAATCCGTTTTTTGGTAGCTTGAAGACTTTCTTTTTAGGACTTAAATGTATGGAGGTAATTTGATGTGTGAGACAATCTTCAACTTTTAGACGACACACAGAGTATGATCAACAAAAAAAATCTGTTAGACTATGCACAGCCTTAAGAACTTGCTTCAGGAAATTACCTTCAAAACGCTGCAAGCATAACTCCAATGCATATAGAATATTTAATCCAACTAGAATAACTACTATAAACTTTCTCCGTAACTTCCAGAGCGAGGAGCAGAAGGCGACGGAGGAGCGCGTGTTCCAGGACCGGCAGTACCAGATCGACGCCGCCATCGTCCGCGTCATGAAGATGCGCAAGGCGCTGTCACACAACCTGCTCATCTCAGAGCTCTACAACCAGCTCAAGTTCCCCGTCAAGGTAACCAGCTGCCTAGAATTTTTTATTTACTTACTAGCCGGAATCGGCTTCTAGTGGATATAAATTATCCCCATCTTGGATTGAAGCTCATAAAATTAGCTCCATCTCTGTTCATTATCGCATTAAACAGCCTTTTCACATTGGCGATTTTTCCGCTCAAAAAATCCGCTGTAAATAATACTTAAGTCGAATCTGTGATATATGTAGAATTAGCAACATTTTTTTACCAAAAAAAAAGATCAGATTATTAATTCGGATGTTTGTATTTTTTTCACCAATGACTAACGTTTCGTATCTGTATCTTCCAGCCGGCAGATCTGAAGAAACGCATAGAGTCGCTGATCGACCGAGACTACATGGAGCGCGACAAAGACAATCCCAACCAGTACAACTACGTCGCGTAATACTCACACGCACACTACGACACGAGCCACTGACGTCACAACACCCGCCGGGGGACGGACCCAGGACAAGAATAGACGAGCCGTCAACACCTACCACCAGTCAATATAATGTCTACCATGACCAGCCGGTCAGTCTGTTCGCGACTTCGAAGGATAGACGGTCGCTCCCAATACTGATTCAGCCGCAACGGCCGATCTACAGCAGTGAATGTAGCAAGCTTTGTTCCGTGTCGTAGTGTCAACGCCCAAACGCTTTGACTTACAACTTGTATATACAGTCCATAGAACGAGCAGTCAATACTGCCCATGCTCATTTAATCCATAGACATAATAAGCGCAGGTTAATTCAGACTGGCAGGGGTCGATGAACTTTTTTACTTATTCCCAACTAGATAAATTGGGCTTGAAAAGACAAGGACGAAATGAGTAGTTTTGTTACAAAATGCTGATGTAGAGCATCCAGGAGTTTGTAAAGATATGTGACGAAAAATAGTATAGAAAAGCTAGGGGTCTATTTCTAGAATAGTATGGAAGGCACGCAGGTGCAAGGCGCAGTGAATTATTGTTCGCGATATAAATTCAAGGAGTCCGTCTAGATTTAACCTGCGTATAAAGACTTCGTTTTGCAGTCTACTGTAATACATTAAATTTTGAGATGCCTTCGAAATGCCCTTAGATAATTCTCATTAATACCGGTTTGTAATTAACGTTTATTGAATGGTAACTCAGGGATACTTATCCGAAATAGAAAGTGTTACATGATGATGAAATATTTCCAGAATGGCTGATAGTTTATCTAATAGCTCGTAAGTACATCGCTGTTAACTAGATTTTCTGCGCTCAAAGATAACGAAGAAGCTACTTTATGGTGACATGAAAATCTGAAGAAATTCTAAAATAGTACTTTGAGAGTAGAAAAGCTTTTCTTATTTTCGAGCTAATGAGGACAGACAAGAGGTATTCCGCTCTGCGTCCCGACTCCGCTATATATAAATATAAATTAATGATTACACCTTAGAAATATAAAGTGTGATATTAGAGAATCGAGTACCCTCCGCTTGAAACGGACTAGTTGTGATTACACGATAATTATATTCATTCGAATTTCATATTATTTTTTTAGTTAAAAAATCTTTATTTTGTGAAAATTGATAAAAAAAAATATTTTACCGTGTGTAATGATTGCAGTGCAAATGTTTTAACAATAGAGAAATGATTGAAATTACTAATTGAACGTAATGTTTGTTATGTCGTCCATTATTTGATTTCCATATCAGTTTGTTTTTAGCAGGATTTAGGAGATCTGTCAGCTTTGCTGTGTCCCAGGTTTACTTATTAATATTCGTGTAAATTAATAAGTTAATCTATCACTTTTCTAATGTTATAATGTAATCCTGTTATTCGTTAGGGAGTGTTTACATTGGAACTTAATAGCATAAGTTACGAGTTTCTTCGTTATTGGCGCAGCTTAGCTGACGAACTCATATTACGATTGACATATATGTAGTTTCATAATTTCATGATTCATGTTAGTCTTTCTTTGTTTTGTGTCGTGATATCAGCTTGTGTTTCCACGTCAGTTTCAGGAGGGATCACTAATTAAACTATTTATAATTTTCCTTCATTGTTTTATTTGTCCTTCTCTTGTATGTACATTGGGCAAGAAATGTCTGTGATCAGGAATATTTGAAAATGAGCCTATTACATATTATATAAATTATTCTATTGAACAAGCTAATCATGGAGATATCTTCAGATGGTTTATATTTCTATGTATCAGAGATAGAAGACTATTCAGTGTAATAAATAGTAATTTCAGCCACATAATACTGAAACAAATTTCTCCCAACGAAATAAACTAAAAATAATTTATGTAACATTTACAATATGTACAATTATTTAATTACAGAATAATTCATCTTTATTCGCAATCATACAGTTTCAAAGGAAGACGTCACACGCCGAATGCTAAATGCGAAAATCTTTAAATTGTGTGTTGCCCTACACAAAAAATATCACAACAGTATTTGAAGCCGCCTAAACACTAACCAGTCAAATTATTGCAAACTATAACAGATCAGATCAGTCAATAAGTTGATATGATGGAAGCATTATTCTTATCATAATTTTAAGGTCTGTTTTTGTCGTCCGATGTCCGAACCTTTCAACGAGCACTGCGTCTTTGAGTGTACACGCACAGCTACCGTGTTATATTCCCGAGTGTTTGCGTATGTGTGTGTGTAGATCATTTGTTGAGTATTTTGAAGACGGTGTCGAGGTGGTCCTTGTGATGGTCGAGTTCTTCGGCGAGAGCGTTCGCGAGTGTGGTCGGCGTCACCTCCTCTTGTAGGTAGTCGCGGAGTAATATCTGTGGGAAATAATCATCGGTTAGGAATGGACAAGGAAAATTATATGCTTTAGGAAACTACATATTTGGCGTTCACCACATGCAAATTACATAAACATTTTTATTATTGCCTTTTATCATTATTTTAGACTAGAATTCCCCGTGATTCCCGCACCCGGTTTCAAAGTAACGTCCTTCTTATGTTTAAGCTATGTTATTGCCACGTTTTACTAAAATCCGTTCTGCCTCCTTTAACGCATGAAGATGTACTAAATCAAACAAATACACACTCAATTTTCGCCTTTCTAGCACTAATGCTATAAGAAAAATACATATAATCTCACCTTAGGCGGCACAGCCCCTCCATGCCGTAACAGCTGATGCCTCAGATTGTCCCCGGCGCTGCGGCACAGCGGCTGTTCCTGGAAGTACTTGTGCCAGATGCTCCAGGCGATGCCGCGCGAGATCAGGTACGAGTAGTACTTCGCGCCGTAACCTATGAGGTGGCTGAAGCGGTGCTGCCATGCCTGAGAAGATCAAATTATGTTAGTTATTTTATTACAGAAGATTGTGACCTGTCATATTTATTTCATAATACATACATATTGTGAATGTTGAAATGGTCCAAACACAAGTTTTTTGTTATGTTGTGTGTAATGTTTCAACTTAACAAGCTATTTATCTAGGTATTTCGTTTAAATTTCATTTAACTGAGAAAAAAATGGTGTGCTTATGTTAGTTGTGTTTATTAGTATTTGACTGAACTTACAGTATTTTCAACATAAGGTAGTCCGTAGTACTGTTTCTGCACTTTCTGCAATACTTCTGTTGTACTACCGCGCCACGAAGCGTCAGATCCGTGGTAGTGTTGGTCCAGCGCCGAGTAGAATACCTGAATATACATTTATATTAAAATTATTTTGCTTCACTGAAGTTAGCCGCTGACTATTGTGAAGACTGGACTTTGAACAAGAAAAAAAATTTCAAGTTATTCAAATACATTTGTGTTGTCTAAGTATATTGACCTGCAGTTGCATCTCGCTAGCTCCAAACAGATGCTTTGACGCACATAGTCTGTGTAGCATGTCTTCTGGCATCGGTTCCCGCGTTTGGAAGTGGCGAGCGAAGCGACGGATAACCTGCAATTTAGACCAACATTGTAAATTGAGCAATCAGACTAATTATAATTATTAATGCTGAATGGTGTATCATTTGAATTTTTGATTAGATTTTGAATTGTTTATGGTCGAGGTTGTCTTCAGAAAGAGAATCTTTTGTGATGCGAGTGAAACAGCGGGGAATAGACAGTGCATAAATAATTTTGTAGAAGAAATCTGTTTAGTTAGATTTTTGCATGATGGAAAAAGTTTTGAGGGGAAGTAAGCAGCAAATCTTTCCATGTATTTATGGGAGTTCAGATGACCAGCCCCAAGCTTGGCTCGTACCCACTAGTGCAGCAGTTACCTGCGGGCTGCTGGCGAAGTCCTCCATGAGCACGGAGGGCACCTCGGCGAGGTCGGTGGCGCAGCGCGTGCCACTAGTGCAGCAGTTACCTGCGGGCTGCTGGCGAAGTACTCCATGAGCACGGAGGGCACCTCGGCGAGGTCGGTGGCGCAGCGCGTGCCACTAGTGCAGCAGTTACCTGCGGGCTGCTGGCGAAGTACTCCATGAGCACGGAGGGCACCTCGGCGAGGTCGGTGGCGCAGCGCGTGCCACTAGTGCAGCAGTTACCTGCGGGCTGCTGGCGAAGTACTCCATGAGCACGGAGGGCACCTCGGCGAGGTCGGTGGCGCAGCGCGTGCCACTAGTGCAGCAGTTACCTGCGGGCTGCTGGCGAAGTACTCCATGAGCACGGAGGGCACCTCGGCGAGGTCGGTGGCGCAGCGCGTGCCACTAGTGCAGCAGTTACCTGCGGGCTGCTGGCGAAGTACTCCATGAGCACGGAGGGCACCTCGGCGAGGTCGGTGGCGCAGCGCGTGCCACTAGTGCAGCAGTTACCTGCGGGCTGCTGGCGAAGTACTCCATGAGCACGGAGGGCACCTCGGCGAGGTCGGTGGCGCAGCGCGTGCCACTAGTGCAGCAGTTACCTGCGGGCTGCTGGCGAAGTACTCCATGAGCACGGAGGGCACCTCGGCGAGGTCGGTGGCGCAGCGCGTGCCACTAGTGCAGCAGTTACCTGCGGGCTGCTGGCGAAGTACTCCATGAGCACGGAGGGCACCTCGGCGAGGTCGGTGGCGCAGCGCGTGCCACTAGTGCAGCAGTTACCTGCGGGCTGCTGGCGAAGTACTCCATGAGCACGGAGGGCACCTCGGCGAGGTCGGTGGCGCAGCGCGTGCCACTAGTGCAGCAGTTACCTGCGGGCTGCTGGCGAAGTACTCCATGAGCACGGAGGGCACCTCGGCGAGGTCGGTGGCGCAGCGCGTGCCACTAGTGCAGCAGTTACCTGCGGGCTGCTGGCGAAGTACTCCATGAGCACGGAGGGCACCTCGGCGAGGTCGGTGGCGCAGCGCGTGCCACTAGTGCAGCAGTTACCTGCGGGCTGCTGGCGAAGTACTCCATGAGCACGGAGGGCACCTCGGCGAGGTCGGTGGCGCAGCGCGTGCCACTAGTGCAGCAGTTACCTGCGGGCTGCTGGCGAAGTACTCCATGAGCACGGAGGGCACCTCGGCGAGGTCGGTGGCGCAGCGCGTGCCACTAGTGCAGCAGTTACCTGCGGGCTGCTGGCGAAGTACTCCATGAGCACGGAGGGCACCTCGGCGAGGTCGGTGGCGCAGCGCGTGCCACTAGTGCAGCAGTTACCTGCGGGCTGCTGGCGAAGTACTCCATGAGCACGGAGGGCACCTCGGCGAGGTCGGTGGCGCAGCGCGTGCCACTAGTGCAGCAGTTACCTGCGGGCTGCTGGCGAAGTACTCCATGAGCACGGAGGGCACCTCGGCGAGGTCGGTGGCGCAGCGCGTGCCACTAGTGCAGCAGTTACCTGCGGGCTGCTGGCGAAGTACTCCATGAGCACGGAGGGCACCTCGGCGAGGTCGGTGGCGCAGCGCGTGCCACTAGTGCAGCAGTTACCTGCGGGCTGCTGGCGAAGTACTCCATGAGCACGGAGGGCACCTCGGCGAGGTCGGTGGCGCAGCGCGTGCCACTAGTGCAGCAGTTACCTGCGGGCTGCTGGCGAAGTACTCCATGAGCACGGAGGGCACCTCGGCGAGGTCGGTGGCGCAGCGCGTGCCACTAGTGCAGCAGTTACCTGCGGGCTGCTGGCGAAGTACTCCATGAGCACGGAGGGCACCTCGGCGAGGTCGGTGGCGCAGCGCGTGCCACTAGTGCAGCAGTTACCTGCGGGCTGCTGGCGAAGTACTCCATGAGCACGGAGGGCACCTCGGCGAGGTCGGTGGCGCAGCGCGTGCCACTAGTGCAGCAGTTACCTGCGGGCTGCTGGCGAAGTACTCCATGAGCACGGAGGGCACCTCGGCGAGGTCGGTGGCGCAGCGCGTGCCACTAGTGCAGCAGTTACCTGCGGGCTGCTGGCGAAGTACTCCATGAGCACGGAGGGCACCTCGGCGAGGTCGGTGGCGCAGCGCGTGCCACTAGTGCAGCAGTTACCTGCGGGCTGCTGGCGAAGTACTCCATGAGCACGGAGGGCACCTCGGCGAGGTCGGTGGCGCAGCGCGTGCCACTAGTGCAGCAGTTACCTGCGGGCTGCTGGCGAAGTACTCCATGAGCACGGAGGGCACCTCGGCGAGGTCGGTGGCGCAGCGCGTGCCACTAGTGCAGCAGTTACCTGCGGGCTGCTGGCGAAGTACTCCATGAGCACGGAGGGCACCTCGGCGAGGTCGGTGGCGCAGCGCGTGCCACTAGTGCAGCAGTTACCTGCGGGCTGCTGGCGAAGTACTCCATGAGCACGGAGGGCACCTCGGCGAGGTCGGTGGCGCAGCGCGTGCCGGCCACGTGCTGGTGCGACGCGCGGCCCAGCATCGAGTGCAGCGCGTGGCCTATCTCGTGGAACAGGTTATCCACGCCGCCCGCTGACAGTAACGCTGGTCCTGAGCGGTGCCCGCCGCTAAGTGATAGCATCACTACCACGATTGGGTTCTGGAAAGTTTCGTAAATCAAGTCATAAAGCTTCGCCAACACTAACAAAATAATAGGCAAAACATTAGTCTGACCACACATTCAGTGGCGGATTTACCAATAGGCCAAGTAGGCCAGTGCCTAGACCGGCAGATTTAGAGGGGCGGCAAATTTTGCAAATTTTTTTACATGTTTTTTTTTATAATTGAGTATATGAGTACACAATCCATATATAAATAAACGATTAATAAACGCAAAATGAATAAACTGTAATATATACTTAGGTACTTACGTGATCATGAATTTTAAAATATTCTAATAGCGTTTCAATAAAAATAAAATAAAAAATCCGCTCGCGGTTTTTTCATGATTCCTGGTTTGTTCTGCGCTCTTTGAGTCCTCAATCTAACAAAAAGTTAAAGCACCGAAGTAGCAAAAACAACTGACGATTTCTAAGATTTCTATGCTGTTTATGAGGTGGAGGACATTTGTGTAACAAAACTCGAAAAATTTCGCGCTGCGCTCTCAGCTTTTTCACTTTACACTGGGTTTTTTTTTCAAACTTGTTTGAGTATTTTTGTGTTCCAAGACTCAAAAAATTTCGCGCTCGCTGCGCTCGCGCCTTTCACTTGACAATAACTATTTTCTTTACGTATTATTGCATCCCAAACATCAAACATTTCGCGGCTTCTTCTCTTTGCAGTGGTTTTTTTTCCACTCTTATTTGGGTAGGTATTTTTGTGTCCCAAAATTTGAAAAAAATTGCGCTCGCTTCGCTCGCGACTTTTTCACTTTACGGCGGTTTTTTTTTACTCGTTTTGGTACAAAATTATTGAGTTTTGGAACAGAAAAGTTTTTACATTTGTCGTTTTTTTTTTGGCGGGTGCTCAATAGGTAGTCCGCCATGGGTGCCACCCGATGCTACGCCGCCACTGAATCATAGCACCCGAACGAATGAACCCATTTCAATTTAGTTTTTTTTTAATACAGGTGTTTTACGAGCGAGTGTTCTTAGACATGATTGATGAAAATCGATTGAGCCGTTTAAAAGTTACAGAGGTTTTACGCTTCAAAGTCGCTGTCATATAAACGTGTTAACATTAAACTCTTCGGTACATAGAGGCTTGCAAAAATAATCTAGTAACTGACAGAAATATCATTAAGTTCACAATCATTAGAGGCGGCAAAAATTGAATGGCCTACTAGCGGCAAGTTTGTAAATCCGCCACTGCACACATTAGCTGAAAAGACTGATTACATAACCAAATGTTGATCAACATGACCATCTTTTCCACATACCTGATAAGAACCATCAGGCAGTAACTTCCCGCCCTGTATAGTGAAATGGCAATCCTGATGCGGTTTCCCAGGCCTCTCGTACAGATCGCAGTAAATGTACCCTAATAAACCCTCAGATTCATGCACCACTGCCAATTTGTATACATCTGGTGACCATGACTCGCCTGCAAAAAAATTACCATTTCATTACTTCTGAAATTAGGGTATAAAGACTTAAGAAAGTCAATTTTGATGTATTTAAGACTGACCTGGTAACATCTCTTCAGGCTTCAAACTGATTCCATACAACTCTTCACACAACATATTTAACCCTTCCATACAGCCTCCAAGTGAGAAATAAGGGCTGAAATCTGAGTTAGCAACGTTCAGTAGCTGCGTCTTCGCCTTATGAGTGAAGTATGGTGTGTCCCAGCACATTAACCTGTCCAGGTATGGAGTTTCTTGCTTCTTCATTTTGAGCATAGCATCAAAGTCCATTTTGGCTCTGTCGTACAAATTATCCGAGAGGATGTCGAGGAATTGTCGGACGTTTGTTGCTGTTTCCATTGTACTTGCTTTTATTGCCCTGTGAAATTAAAGAAAATGTACAATAAACTGTCCTGAAGAAATGTGGCGCAAGCTTTATGTACACTTTTGCAGTGAATGTTGCCTGATTTCGAAACAATAATGGTCAATCGTACTAAATAATTAGGTATTGTTAATTATTTGTCAGCTAAAATGTTGCCCTATTTACACTTTATTCAATTACTTTTCAAACATGAGCAAATCTTAGCACATAGTTCCTCATTCATTACTTTACCTGTCAGCATAACTGGGGAATCCACAAATAGATGCCATCTCATGCCTCGCCTCCAAGGTGACGGACAGCAACTGGTGCTGCTGCTTATCAGGCGCGAGGTACAGACGGTAGGCGGCTTCACGCGCCGCCGCGTCACCGCATTCCGCGTATACTCCGCTCACTATTATGTCGTCGCCATCGCTGCTGAAGCTACGGAGAAAATTGTACCTTTTGAGATATAAAGTATTTTCCGTCTTTTTTAAGTGAGATTTTTGTCCCTATATTGCTTTGACCTGACAATGCGTAATGCAAGATTTGCAGCCATTCGCATCTACTGCTTCCCGGCGATCTTAGCTAGTTCGGTTCTCAACTAATAGGGATAACTGTGCTAAAAAACCAGTCGCGAAACTAGGGGAGGCCTTTGTGTTGGAGTCGACGTCTCTCAGCTGAGATGACGACGAAGGAGAGAACGAATAGTCCACAATGCTATATTATTGTTAAAAATCAAAGCACAGAAAACTGTGAATGAGCTGAGTAAGAAATACGTTTTAAGTAGGCGAGACTTTATTATCCTCGTCTTTCTAGATATAGCATACAACATAAAAGTAATAATACATAAAGTTTTCAATATACATAGAAGCTACTCACAACTGTCTAACATTAGCAGGCACAGCTGCCCGAGGCACTCTCCTAGGCTTGGCAGCTCCTGCCATGAACCTCTGTCCAGTTTGCAGAATAAGATCATTGAGGGCCACCACCCTTCGGCGTCGTTCCTCTGCCAGCTGTATGCCGCTCTGTTCGAAGTCGAATAGGAACAACTCGGCTAGGTGCTGGTCTCCCGATGTGCCGCGTTTAACGGAGTCACGTAGCGCTTCGTAAAGACCCTTGTGTGTGTTTAATCTATGTAATAGTTTTAAATATTAATATTTTATTATTCCCCTTTAAAACCGTGTCATAAACGCCGCGTAAAAAGTGGTGTTATATTAATCCATGTTTATTCATAAGGGGGGACAAGTATTGAAAAGTGATCAAAATGATCATTGCTGAATGAATATTGGTAAAGAAAACATTGATGAATGAATGATGGGGAAAAACATTTATGAACTCCGAATCTTCAGAAAAAGTAGCCCTGCATGCATTCTCAAAATGGTCATTGACAATGTTTACTCACTTCTCAACAACACCACTAACGCTGATACAGGCATCTTCTGCAGCACTTGCAAAATGGGACTGTGGGTGTGCAATCCTCACAAACTCAGCAAGGTCAGCGACCTTACACAGGGTGTCGGATAGCTCATCAAATATTTCCACCATGGGACGGTTGGGGTTGGATGTGGCTTCCTCAATCAAACGGTCTGTTGCTGCAATGGCCTGCTCTTTCAGTGTTGAGAAGCCTTCAAAACTGACCAACTCTGGTTTGTTGAAGAGTCCCTGGAAATAAGGTATTCATAGGTCTCTCTTATAATGGACACAGTACTGCTGTCAAAAAAATCTGTTTGCAAACCAGTGTATAATCACTTCTAATTTATCATGCAGTACACAATAACATTTAAAAATATTTTCATATACATATTTCATTTTTTCAGACAACCATAGTAAGACTATCTGACTATAGCCCATAATTATAATTAATATATTTTTTTAGGAATACATAAGGGAAATTCTAACAAAAATACACAATGTACTTACTGTCCTTTCCCTCAAAGAGTCAAATATGGGTCTTGAAGTAGGCCTGGTGTTAAATGCAGTGGCTAGTGGAGACCAGGTGCTGACACAGCGGCTCAGCTTCTTCCGGTGACCATGCCGAAGGGTCAACGTGTTCTTTAGAAGCTTCATTTTGAATTAGTTTGCGTCTAAAACAAGAATATTATTATGAATTATATAGGTCATGTGAAAGTATCTTCTGTTTAAATGGGACTTAGGAAAGTATCTGTTATTTGTTATGAGAGTGAATGCTTGATATGCTGAAACTTCTTGGTGCCTCAATACAATCACCAGCGATTTGCTAACTTACCTTTCACACAACTACTGAATAGAATAACAAACTTATCAGGACAATTTCAAAACAATATCTAAACACATACTACAAGTCATAAATCTAGACTAAACAACAAGTCTAATCTAAGAAAACATTCCACTGCCTGATTGAATTCACTTCCGACACTCACTGGGTCTTTAAACGATATGCACTACAGAACAACTTTCACATGCAATAATGCATTTTATTGCGTACGCTTAAAGGTTACATTAGAAAGGACGACCAAGGTAACGGTATATCTTCGATATCTCACTTAATGAAACTGTTTTTCATGAAGCCAATTATATCAATATTGGAATATTCCTTAGCGCAGGGCCATACATTTTGTTCTAATATTAATTCAAGGTATTGCTTTCCTATTGACAAAATATTTCTAGGTTGTATATGAATTGGAACATACCAAATTATGTAGAATGAGTCCTCAAGCGTATCGGTTGTTGAATTCACAAATAATATAAAATAAAAAACATCTAAAATAACACCTCTCAACTCAAAATGATCATTTTCTTGAATCCCAAATTCCCCCTTTCGAATCGAATTCTGTATTTATTCAATTTTTTTTGTTATCTGTGGAATGAAAACTGAAAGTGGATGGTTGTTTGGATTCACGAACAGATAAATAAAGAAACATGATTATTTCTTTGATATCACGTTAATATTGACTATGTCTTTTATTGATGACTTAATTGAGTGAGATTCTTTCACGGATTTAAGAAAACCATGAATCGATAAGAAGAAGAATTAAAATCTATTAATATTGCTTTTTCTGATTTCTTTACTGAGTACGAGTATTCGAGCGTCTTAAACAACATGTTGACATTGACTGAATGTCGCCTGTCAAAACCATAAGCAAATTCACTGGTCATTGGCACCGCGTATTTTTGGAGCACCTGATTTCAATTGTATTGTTTTGACTATGAACATACCGCAATAATTAACAATGACCACGTAGTTCGCAGGTTATTGCTGCGAATGTAAAATCTTTTGTGAACAATAACTTAAGTGGCTTGTTTTTTCAGTGACAATGGTGAGGTTAAAATCATATTTTGTGTATATTTAGAGTTGGCGCGCTATACTATCGACCGTGTGGAAGTTTGTTAACGATTTTGGTAATATTTTAGTCAACCCCACCGCCTACGCAAACGCGCCGTTCGTCTGGAGAGAGTAAGAAGGTGACACCGCCTGCATCAAGCATTGTGACCAGAAATGGTGCTCGCAAGGCCAAGATACAGACTCGTGCGATGTCTGCCGGGGCTAAGGTAATAAATTAATCATGCAATGCAGCGCCGCCTACACAAGGGCCGCGGCGACCACTGCGTCATTTATTAGCATAATAGCCTTATTGATCTGCACCTCATGTAGGATGAATTCTAAGGGGACCTGCCGTTCCATTTTTGAATAATATTCAAACAAAGAACAGCCTACAATCTTAGAATCAACCCTGACTCATTGTTAACACTGTAAAAAAAGTAGACAGGGCACTGAACCTGGAACATTTCACTTCTAACTGCAGAACTATAGTGTTATCACCTGAAATTTTATTTAAATGTGTATGAAAGATAACATTGCAAAACAAATACAACTTTGGCAGTGTAAAGAGTGTTATCTTTATTGCGTTGGTAAATGAGTATTATATTGTGAATCTGTAGTATTCTTATCAGTGTGTATGTAATCTACAATTGTTACACATGTCAAGGAGTTTTAATTAGTGAGATTGTAATATAATTCTTACTTTCCAATTAAAACTTGCTAAAGATACTTTTACTTGCTAACTCGATAGAACTATTTTAATTTAGCACAGTAAGTAGATTCAATTATTGTTTATATTTCTTGTATTATACTTATGAATCACAAAAACAATTGATCAATGATTCTAATTATGCCTACTTTTTATGTAGGTTAAATGTATTATTTTACAATGTTGGAATTAAGTGATTAATTAAAACTTGAATATATTTTATTTTATTAGTAGGTGTTGGTAAGGAATTTAGTAGTAACTGTTTTTTAAAAGGTGTTTCCTATAAAATTCTACTTGTTACAGCCATCAGCACTAGTGATCGCTGCTAAACGTAAAGCCCAGCAAAAGAAGAAGCACGGTTTTGACACTGAACTGCGAGATCATTATCAAATTGTAAGTACTGAGTACATATATAAAAAATATATTTCGTTTTATTGCAGCCTCTAAAAAATGCCAAATATATCACTTAATTTTGGTCCCTAATTTTCTAAACTAGACTTATCATTTTTTTTGAAATTTTATTCATTGTTTGTAAATCTGAGCTCAAACTATAATCCTATCAGAAAGAAACAAAATATCATCTATTGACACAACACAAGACAAACAGGAATAGGGAATAAAAAGTACAAAAACCAAAGATGCTGGTTTTCAACTGGACCTTATCAAGTCTATTTCGTAACCAGTTACAATGTGTCAATTTAGTGTGTATGTACTTGATACAGCACACTATTTGCTTACACAGAGTTTTATGGCATTTTTATGATGAAAGCAGTGTCTTATGTTCACATTTTGTTTATGGGTATAATTTATACTAAGCTATATTTACTTAGACTGATTACCACATGTGTAAAGCAATAAAAGTACTTAATTTTAGAAGTGTCCATGTAGTTTCTTGCTTGTTCTTACCTATAATCCACTACTTTTTGCAACCATAATCCTAAGTTTTGAAGTTCTATAAATACCTTTAATTTTGACCTGTCGTGCTTCAGGCCATGGATTCGAAGACAAAAGTAAAGGGGCCAACAGGTCTGGTGACGGAGCCGCGCATGGCGGAACATCGATGTCTGTGGGACGACCAGTACCCTGAGTGTCCAGAGCGGTTGACCAGCATTATACAAAGGTAATACATACATACATGTATTCCAATCCATCTTAATGATAAGTCTCCGAAACGTAGGAGACCAATAATGTCGCGATTAATAGTAACAGAGAATTAGAATTTCACAGCAGAAAGCCTCCTTTTTTTAAGTGGGTTAAATATGTCAAGATCAACTAATTATTAATTAATTTTGTATGAATGAATTTTCTAATCATTAAATGAATCTAGGGACCTCGAAAATAGCGTGACATATCCAGGGCACCATTCCGAGGAATTAACTGGCTTATTTATAGTCTAAAATACAGAGAGACTAGGCAATATATGTTTGCCTTCTAAAGTGCCTCATATAATACTGCATTATATTTCAGGTGCCATGAACTAAACTTAATCGAGCAATGCAAGCAGTACCCACCTCGAGCGGCCACTAAGGAGGAGCTATGTGCTCTCCACTCCCCATCTGTGTACGACATGATGGAGGCAACACATCAGAACAACGACCTTGAATACCTGGAGGAACTGTCCGCTAAATATGATGCTGTTTATATACATCCGGTTAGTTTATTTTCAAATAAATCTTTATAGGTCCATGTGAGCATGTCAATCTACCAGAAATGAGTAGGTTTATAAACTGTAAAAAAATGTCTTTGTTAAAATTTTCATTGATAAAAATAAGTTCAATGAGTCTATTGTAGATGCCTCTTAGCTAATCAATAAAGCGTTGAATGATTTGAGTGGGAGACACTAGGTATACCAATCAAATCAACTTTTTTTTAATAATACATACTTGACGTGGTGAAGGGTGGGTGTTTTAGGGACTGTATTTTGACGTTCAAAAAGTGCGGTTTTACAGCCAAGTTTGAAACTTGGCTAAATGAGTTTAAATAATTAACAATTTTATATAAATATGTTTTTCACAGAGTACCCACGAGCTAGCCCTCCTTGCAGCGGGCTCCACCATCGATCTAATAGACCGCATAGTATCAGGAGAGCTACAGAACGGCGCTGCGCTGGTCCGACCTCCCGGACACCACGCCATGAAGGCGGAGCCCTGCGGATATTGCTTCTATAATAACGTCGCTTTAGCTGCCAAACATGCTATTGATGTTAGAGGAGTTAATAGGTATGTGGATAAAAGTAACAAAGACAAAAACAGTTGTGTTATGTACCTTTTACGAATTTCCTTTTGAGTTGAAAACAAGTCAAATTCGTTTTTGGTCTGGATCTAGCACAAATGCCTCTCTGCTATTTATAACATGAGATATGAAGTGATTCTGTTAAGCTTATCCCCATTTGTAAGTTTTGTATACACCCAACAATAAATGTATTTTTGTTTGCAGGATACTAATAGTGGACTGGGATGTACACCATGGACAGGCTACACAGCAAATGTTTTACAATGACCCCAGGTAAGCTCATTGTGTGTTACCCAAATTAGAGACGAGAGAGATTTATTTTTGCGGATTCCTCAAATTTAAAAGAAAAATGCTGACCCTGCACTGTTACTGCTCCAGACTGTTACTGATTTTATAATCTTGTAGAAATATAACTCAAACGGACCATATTCAAAAACCACCAATGAAAATAAATAAAAAAGAATTTATTAATCCAAAGTAACCTTACAATGCTTACATTGACACTGACCCACAATCTAAGCAAAGCTTGTATCTTGTGGCTCGAAAAAAAAAATACACAGATAAAAACATATTTTTCCTAAATTTCCAGAGTAGTATACTTCTCAATCCACCGCTACGAGCACGGCTCGTTCTGGCCGAACCTGCGTCAGTCCAACTTCCACTACGTCGGTGCTGGACGAGGGAAGGGGTATAACTTCAACGTGCCGCTGAACAAGACCGGCATGACGGACGGCGATTATCTAGCTATTTGGCATCAGCTGTTATTGCCGATGGCTTTTGAGGTCAGTTCTAAACTATAAATTAATTAATTTAAAACTGATGAACATTTTTAAAACTTTATTTAATGGAATTCATGACCCATTCACCTTATGTGACATAGTGTGTGAAAGAGATATTTATATATTTTTTTTATATGCTTTGATATTACAGTTGCAAATTCTCCTAAGATTCATGGTATACATTATTTTAGGTTTCTGCGTGTATGTCGTGTATCTACACATATACCTATATGCATAATACAGATAGTCATTATCTATACATATAATAAATCTGTAGAAAGTGATTGTTTGTTCGGGATTCACGTAAAATCTACGAATTTAATGCAGACAATGCTTATATACAAAAGTTCTACGTAACTTGGGGTATTACTTAGGCTTTATTTCATCGAAATCGGTTCACTCTATCAAAAGATATGATTAATTTAGTGAATTCAAGATGCAAAATATTACGACACGCAATCTGTTTGACAAAACAGTACAGGTTAAAGTAGCTCCATCTGTGGTAAATAAAATACATCAAGAAGCGAGGTGGTAAATAACAATGAATTACCATTTACATTCTTTATATACTGTTATTTCAATAGATGGAGTTGTGTATTTTCCGTAATTCACCATATGTTAACACGTAGTGTAATTTTTCGATAGACATTTCAATAGTGTTTGTCAGTTTGCCGTGCCACATCAAAATCCAACTATAATTATTACCTTGATGAAAGGAAAATTAATAGATCTCAGCCAAATTTAAAACGGTGCCATCTAAATTATTTTTTGAACATTATGTCAAAAATGATGACTTTAGTGGAACAATTAATTATAATTTAAAGTTACAGATGGAGTTCATATCAGGTTTTTTTCATAAACATAGTTTAGCTTATCTTCCACTAATGTGGTGGCCTTAAACAAATTACTTTGAGTGAGTAGTATTATTTTTTCTGATGCAAAATATGAAAACTTAATCCTAGAAGAAATCAGGATCTATCTCTCGCAAGCGCTGCTAAGCGTGAGATAATGTAGGCTTCTGTAGCTTTAAAAACCAGCCCAGATACAAAGTGCAGATAAGAAATGGGAGCTGCCTTATCGCGTCTGAAAACGTACAAAATACGCGTCGCATACCAGAGACATGCTTACTTTCAACTTCCGATCGCAATTAATACACTGTTCACGATTACGAACAGTCTCAGTTAGACCCGAGCCAAGTCTAAAAAAAAACCTTTTATATAAAACTACGTTTGATATCATTCAATTACAAAGACAGAATTATTCTCTGTTGCAAATCCTATCCACCTATATCCTATCCTAATCCAGAATGCATTGCAGGTGTGCATTGCACAAAAACCAATGGTATCCTATTCGAGAAGTCAAAAGAGTTGACCTGCCAACGTCAGCTTCTGCGCTAAGCAAGTGTTCTTAATAGTACCATCAGAATTACATTCATCGTTGAATGAGGTGAATAAATTTTCAGAAACCACAATAACAGTAGGAGCCAAAGCGTATTATCGCTTCATAGAGCTCTGATTGGCCCCAGGTGACCAAGTCAGGTCTGATTTGTTCGTTCATCAGATCTTTGAAAGTGTTTCGGTGGATACTTACTGTCGTCCTGTTTACGTGTGACACAAAATATGGTATATAAACGTCCTCCGCAAGAGCGAAATTTTCCCGGTGTGCGGTAGTGACGCACGGTATACAACACATATGATTCTTTTGATTTGCGGGCTCCACCAAGAAATGACAAATTGCGAGCGTACATTTTGAAAATCTTGGCAAAACTGCAGGTTTCAAGTACGAACACATGAAGTGGACTCTCTCAGATACGTACATTTTGCCTATTCGTGAACTAATGCAAACATTTCGGTGGAGTCCCGGCTTAGGCCACCACATTAGGCGTGCGCGATCCTCGGGCGTGTGAGTAGCGCGGGCGCCGCGCGTGCGTCGCGAGCGCGTTGCGTGAGCGTCGCGTTTTGCTGCCCTGCGGCATTTGTAGCGCGCTCGCGGTGCGCACGCGCCGCTCTCCTTGACGTTTGACTGCTAAGGCGTTTAGCGGGCGGCGGGGATAGCGGGCGAAGGGGTAAGAACGCAACTCGAGCGCCGCGTGCTCGCCTCGAGCGCGTCGCTTGCACTCTTCACACATGCCGCAGGGCAGCAAAACGCGATGTTCACGCAGCGCGCTCGCGACGCTCGCGCTACTCACACGCCCGAGGATCGCGCACGCCTAATGTGGGGTCAGCCTTACCATAGTGAGTAAGTGAAACTATCCTACCCTATGCGCCTGCTGATGATGATGACTCATTGCATCATCCATCCAGCTATTCCCCAACTATGTTGGTGTTGGCTTCCAGTCGCCGAATCTGTTCGAGTACCAATATTTTGCTTGGAGCGACTACCTATCTGATCTCTTCAATCCAGTCACATTACAAGACATTATCCATGGTAAGACTGACAGACTTTCTGGCTTCTGATTAGTCACAGCAGCTGCAGAAAATGTACAAATGACAGCTTTGTCAGACTCAAAGCATATAGACATAGATTATAGCTGTTTCCTGTGAAAATTACTTACGCACTTTACGTAATAATTTTCCAAATTGGCTGACTAGATCTAGAGATATTCACAACGTCACAAACTTTACTTCTTTTGTTTAGATAAATGGTCACATCCACAACACAACCTTGATCATTGAATCTATGCGACTGCTAAGTGCTAATCCTAATTATACTGTCACGTGAAAGAATGCACCTACGGGATAAGTAGTATTTTTACGATTCTATATTGCCCACGCAGACGAAGTTGCGGGCAACAGCTAGTATTACATAAATATAAAGTTAATAAAACTTAGGATTAAAACAAATATATCAATTTTTTAATTAAAAAATCTGATGCCATTACAATAAAACTTGTATTTATACTGTATTTTGTTAAACTTTATACTTATTCAATAAAATATTAATTTTCCCGACTATACCTACCCAAATCTTTATAAAAATAACTTTTTGTCACGACAGTATCAGCCGGAGCTCATCATAATATCGGCCGGCTACGACGCGGCCTACGGCTGTCCTGAGGTACATATGTTCATCTCTCTCTAACACTAGCGTTTTGTATGTATCTGTCTCTTTCAGTTCGCCCCCGAACTTGTAATCGTGTCGGCTGGGTACGACTCCGCGTTGGGAGATGAAAAGGTTGGATTTTTATGACTGTTGTGTGTTTGTTTGTCTGTCTGGGTGCTTGACTGATACGTATTAAAGCGAATATCAGATGAAAATAATAATCATAATGAAGCATAATAAGTAATTTTTACAAAAATACGTTACATTTTTAACCTCCTACGAGAACAAAGGGGGTGGTTAGTTGTGTCTGTTTGTGTGTATGTCTGTGGGTGTGAGTTTATCTGTGAGGGCGATGTGAATTTATCTACATAAGTCAGACTATTTTGTTGTTTTACTTATTTAGACTAAGTATCTTTTGAGTCGAATAAGAATGAAGTGTGATTGTAATTGTATAAATATGCTTTGTTTGTCAGCTTGTCATTTTAGCAAAGCAAACTGATTTTATGAGTACTGTAATTTGAAAAAAAAAATACATACAAATACAATTCAGATATATTCCCCAGGGTGAAATGGAACTAACACCAGCAGTATACGGGCACCTAACACAAGCACTGATGTCAGTATGTCCGCGAGTGGGCGTGGTGCTGGAGGGCGGGTACTGCCTGACGTCACTGGCGGAGGGGGCGGCGCTGACGCTGCGGACGCTGTTAGGCCACGCCCCGCCTAAGTTGGAGCAAGTGCCGGAGCCTAGTGATGAGTGAGTATCGATAGAATTGTGTCGATAATAACGGAGACGGATAGACGATGTCGATGAAATAAATCAATTTAAATTGGTAATTTTCGAGAGGTATACGGTCATCGATGAGACAGAATCAAATTATTAGGTTGTCGTTTGATATGACCGATTAAGCTGAATCTTTCAAAACAAGTTCAGAAGCCACATAAAGGAGATCATTCAAGTCTCGAACATTTTGTACCCAAAAATGAAAGTGCCGGCCAGAAGAAAAAAATAGTAGATTCTTGTAGAGGATAATGCCCTGAAGATTTTTTACTATTACAAGAATTGTCTACAATTAACCCCTAGGCTGCTATTTGACTTTGAAAATCTCAAAAAATCCCACAATGTTTGGAGTATTACATTACGGCCCCAAACTGGAGAAGCCAGCCGCTGCCTTCAAACGACTCCTGCCCGACCTGGCAAGACATCAAATGTCATGTGGGAAAGTCAGACTCTTACTGACTAAAACCCATCATGGGGAAACCAGGGCCGCGGTAATTCTTTCGAACAATCCCGCAGCCTCGATAGGCCTTGTCCCCGCAAAAATATCGTACGATTCTATTCTAATCTAATAACACTAAACTTGGATAAAATTGCTTTCAGCGACTCATAGGACATCATTTAACCTTCACTTTATTTATTTACTAAATCGTCATTAAAACCACTACGAATATTCTATAAACCTTGCAATTTATTACATAAATAGGCTACTTAAATTTCAAAACAATAATTATTAAACCAACTTTATCCCATTTTCCCACAGAATTCGAGACACAATACTAAACTGTATATACGCCCAGAAACCCCATTGGAATTGCTACAACTTTCAACCGACATACTCCACTAGCGGGCCACCCAATGTCTGCGATGCCAACAGGCTCAAACACACTGTTACTGTCAAGTGGGAAGGCGATGAAACCAGGCCGGATACCTTTGCGACCAGAAACTGCTATCCAGTGCAGGATAGTGGCACGATAAAGAGGATAGCTGAGCGGTTGAACCATTTGAGATTAGGTGAGGTACAAAAATGTATACTAAGGTTATAAATAAAGGGTTTTCCTTGAACGCGCTAATCTCAAAAATTACTGATCCGATTAAAAAATGTTCAGCATGCTATTTACCAGTAAACAAGAGCAAGGGCTTTTTATTCGGATGCGCAGAGTAGTTGTACCGAGTGGTCCGGGTGCGAAGAGTGAAAGAGTACTATGAATGGTTATGATCCAAGAGTAAAAAAAAACCTTTATATTTTTTATTAAATAATTTTAAATATGAACTTCCATCGATCTTCAAAGCAGACTGTATTAATTATTTAATTTAATTATTTTCGCAGTAACGGATCTCACAATACCGCAGCACGCAGTGGGCTATATTTACGACACAGCCATGCTCAAACATAAGAACGTCTGCGAACCGTGAGTATCACTTCATTTATAACAGGATACACACGTTTAAAATATAGATAAAAACATTGCACTCTATTGTATTGATATTACTGTCTGGCCAGCTCGTTAGTGACACTTTTCTGTCACTTGCGACTATCCCGTGCACCCCTGTAATCATCTCCCGCTGCCCAAGTCCCGCTGTCCACGTGGATCTGTGCAGTATCACTAACGAGTTGGCCAGGCTGTAGATCAAAACTTACCCATTTGTATGAAATTACCTACTGTTGTGATGCACATCAATGGTAATGTAATCGCTTCGTCTTAACGATCCGTATCCAAGTTGATATGTATGCTTGTAGCTGAAACCATTTGACATTTAAAAACGTACCTAACCTATTTTTATTTACGAAAACCGTAAAACTGCAATTATTGTATAATTTTGTACCTCCACAGCGGCCACGTAGAATGTCCGGAACGAATCATGCGCATACACGAGCGGCACCGCGACTTCGCTCTGCTGGACCGCATGCGGCAGCTGTCCGCCCGCCCTGCCACTGACGACGATATACTCGCTGTACATACTGAGGGACATCTCAACAGGTTACTGATTATTTTATTTGGGGCAAATATACTTTTAAGGCGTAAAAATCATTAAATAACTTTCTGGAAGGGCTTAGACACGAACGGGAAGCGGCGCAGCGCCAAGCGAAGAAAAGAAACCCGAGCGGTAACATGCATTTTTAAAACGTGCAAGTCCCGCGACTCGCGCATGTACCAAAGCGAAATACCCACCCGCGTGCTCTTGTCACTTGCGCATGTTAACTTGCTACCGCTACGAGCACCGTGTAAACGCACCTTTATGTTTATATATTTTGACTATTGTGTTGTATTTTTAGGCTAAAAGAGCTGGCCACAACAAAACTAAGAAATCTAAATATTCAGAAGGAGGACTATGACTCCGTGTATTTCCATCCTGACTCGCTGGAAAGCGCTACAGTCGCTGCAGGATGCGTCTTACAGGTATGATTATAATTATTATTTCTAGAAATATTTTGTTCATATACACATTTTTTTTTACATAACAGACCTTTGAAAAACTCTTCTAAAGGGGGTTAGGCTTGTCACCTTTTTGCGGTAGAACAATTGGACTAATTTAGATGGAATTTGGTAGGAAATAAATTGAACTTTTTCCTCTTAATACTCAAATGCTATTTAACTTAAAGAAAATAAAAACTTACTTTAAGCAGTCCTTAAAATCAAGTAGCGTTTCAGTAATAGCCCATCATTTTTTGCAAAAGACATAGGACAGTTTTCATTCAATTAGTTCAGTTATTTTTTTTAGGATAAAAAATATATTTAAAAGTATTCAAAATTAAACCTTACACACACAGATGGTAGACGCCGTCCTATCAAACGAAGTAGGCAGTGGAGTGTGCGTGATCCGTCCGCCCGGACACCACGCCGACGACGACATACCGGCCGGCTTCTGTCTGCTCAACAACGCAGCCGCCGCCGCTAAGTACGCCATACATACTCACGGGTTGAGCAGGGTGCTCATACTGGACTGGGATGTACATCATGGAAATGGGACGCAAAGGATTACTTATGATGATAATAGAGTGAGTTTTTACTATGACTTTCATATGCCTAGCCTTTTCCCAACTATGTTGGGGTCGGCTTCCAGTCTAACCAGATGCAGTTGAGTACCAGTATATTACATGGAGCGATTGCTTTATCTGACCTCCCCAACCCAGTTATCAGGCCACTCGATACCCCTTGTAGAACTTTTTGGCTTCTGATATATCATAACTGTAACTGCCAAATATCCGAACTCGACATGGCATTTATCTTCAACTATATCGGGTGTGTCGTTCATAATCACATTAAATTCTATCACATGTACTTCATGATATTCTATAGCGAAATGTGAAAAAAATAATATAATCCATTCAGTGGTTTAGCCACAGGACTCATTTTTCGTTTTCATAATTTACAACATCATGTGTAAAGCAGAGATAAAGTTAGGAGTATCGAATGTTTTGATCAGTTGACAGCTGTCAGTTTTCAAGGGAGAATTTCAGCTGTTTGTAATGACTGACTTCTATATGGTGTTCTAATTTTCGCACATTTTTATTCTATTTACTTTGGTTGAAAAATACATTTTTTTATTTTTACGTATTTTTCTTTTTTCTTTGTGTTAATCGACATATATCAACCAGTATATTAACGCATTTCATTTAATGTGATTATGAACGACACACCCGATATATAAATATTACAGATCCTGTACATGTCTATCCACCGCTACGACCACGGCTCGTTCTTCCCGCACTCGAAGGACGCCGACCACACCGCCGTCGGGGAGGGGAAGGGGGAGGGGTTCAATGTCAATGTACCGTGGAATAAGGTATATAAACTCTCATGTTTAATTTAGAATTTACACGTAAAACAACATATACAAAAACATAAAACCTAAATTTTAAAAGTCGATGACCTGAGGCATGTTTTGCGCATAATTGCGCAAAATATATAATTGTTTTGCGCAAATTGTTTTATCTTATACTATGTGTCGTTTTCTTTAGTCAATTAAGAAGAATGCGTAAAAATAGACATTCGAATTTTCGGATAAAATATAAATAAACATACCTGTACTATGCTTATAACAGTTTAGAATTTCGAACACTACATCAATGCCGGTTATCATCTCCTGAGCCGGGGTCGGCTTCCAGTCTATCCGGATGCAGCTCAGTACCAGTGTTTTACAAGGAGCGACTGCCCTACATGACCTCCTTAACCTAGTTACCCGGGGAACCCAATACCCCTTAGATACATTGATGCCAGTGTAATGCGATATATTTTCTTCTCCAAACAAGACTTTTTCAAGTCTTGAAGTTCTGTCTACTAATTCCATTTTTAGTATTTATGTGTAAAATATGACCATAATACAATGTTGGCAGCGCAATATGGGCGACACGGAATACCTGACGGCGTTCACACAAGTGATCCTGCCGATCGCGTACGCGTACAACCCGCAGCTCGTCATCGTGTCCGCTGGCTTCGACGCCTGTGTCGGAGACCCGCTGGGAGGTAACCTATATTATTGAATTTTTTATAGTTTTGAAAATAAATTGAACGAATCAGATGAGGTTTTTTCGTGACTCAATAACCGTTTTCGATAAAGGAAAACTACTTCAAGACTACTAAGAAAGCTACTTTATGATAAATAAGAGACAAAGTTTTATCGTAGACAAATGAAAATTCATTGCAATTTAAGCATTCCAAGCTTTAATTTTAATAACTTACATTTTTGTAAATCATATTACAATAGAGATTAACTTTAGCATCCTACACACTGTATTCACAACTAATTTCATTACAGGTTGCAAAGTAACACCAGAATGTTACGGTAGAATGACCCAACTGCTCCGGGGTCTAGCCGGCGGCCGCGTCATCCTCTGCCTCGAAGGCGGCTACAACATCACCAGCATATCCTACGCCATGACCATGTGCAGCAAAGCGTTACTCGGCGACCCCATACTCCATCACTATGACCCCAAGACCCCCTGCCACTGGGCAGCCATCGACTCAATCAATGACGTCATCAACACACACAAACAGTACTGGAAGTGTCTCAAGTTCCAAGTGGCTTTACCCTCAGATAATGTTCTAGAACCACCCGTACCATCCAGAGGGTTAGTCATAGAATCAAGTGAACTAGAAGTCTCAGCATGCAGCGAAGATCTTCATAATGATTCAACTAAGTCTAGTGCAAGTCATTTGGAGTCGTCCCTTGAGGCTAGCATGAGCAATTTGAATTTGAATTTAGAAAAGAAATGTTCTGATGGCATCCATTGCGGCACAGACGATGAAGACGAGAAACCTAAACCTTCAAAGAGTTCCGAACCTTCTGCGTCCGGAAGTAGCAGTTCGCCGGATTCGAAAAAAGAACAATCGAATCCCATAAAGCCAGCTCAAGCAGGTTCTAGTGTTGGGAAAAAGGCTACGTTAGTCGAGTATTTGGCCGAGAATATGCAATCGATAGTCGATGGCGATATGTTTGCGGTGATACCGCAGCGCTGGTGTCCGCATTTAGACTCCTTGTACACGATACCTGATGACGTGAAGTTTGAGCAAGGCGTCAAATGCATCGAATGCGATCATACTGAAGAAAATTGGGTGTGTTTGCATTGTTATGTGGTAAGTGTTGATACCAATCTTAAGTTTACTAAACCTTAGCCCTTGTCAGCTGTTTGCCAATTTTCCTTAGAAATACGATTGAGTAGTTTTTTATATAAATTCCATCCATACCAATTACCATTACCAAGTCATCATACTCCTGCTCTTATCCCATTCTATTTGAGCTCGGCGCAGCATGTTTTCTTACCCTACTCTTCTGTCTACAAATAATATTCCGTCCATTTCCAAAATACTGCCTGCTAGAAAAATTATCTTCACTTTTTTCAAAGATAAATAGAGAAATCTGTATATGTAGTCTTATTTCTAGTTACTATTGTGTATAAAAACTTTTTATTTATTTTCCAGACAGCCTGTGCCCGCAGCATAAACGGTCACATGCAAGCTCACTGCGCCACCACGGGCCATGCTCTCGTACTATCCCTGGTCGACCTGTCAGTATGGTGCAACATCTGCGACGCATACGTGGACAACTCTCTTCTTTACGACGCGAAGAACAACGCACATAAGTGCAAGTTCGGGGAAGACATGCCCTGGTGTTATAAGACTGATATACATATGCAATAATGTGTTTTTTTTTTTACTTTTTTTTGGTTGTAAGAGGATTGAAGGTGAGTGTTTTGATTGGTAGCGGGAAATTTAAATTTCGAAGTGGTTGGTTGATGGTTTAAGTAAGTAGGTGTGATCTTATCGTTTGCGGTAATAATAGAAGTATACCTCAAAGATGCTATAGTGAATCTCTTGCAATCTGTATCGGACACTAAACAAATCTACTTAATTATAAAGGTCTTGAGGTAATTCGACAATAAGTATTAAAACTTGAGAACTAGTATTGTTAGTAAGCTCTTTTTATCATTACACTGTATAAACTTGGTAAAACATCAACAAAGCACTATTTGATTTACCCTGCTACGAATCGAAGCATTCACTCTAAGATGGGTGTGAAAATTTTTCTGTTTCGATCGCAGTTAAATTCTTTGTCATTTTAAATTATCTACGGCCTAGTGTTTTACTAAGTTAGGGAGAATTAATGATTTGCCGTATTTTTTCATTAATCTTTTATGAGTTATAGCCATCGCATTCGAAATATGCAGTTAATAGTTATGTTTCATACTTACAGTATTGTAAGTTTTTTTTTTAATATTCTTATTTATTTTTAATTGATTGTTATTAACTTACTAATGTTTATGATTTAATTTAAATTAGTTATAGTGTTGTAAAACATTCCAGTGATTGTTGGGTAACAGGAATTTAAATAACTGCTGGGATTTAGACTTACTAATAAACTAATGTATTTCTTGATGCTGGGCATTTAATGGATTAAAATAATACTAACATATCTAAAAACCACCGCACCAGTGTGAAACATCATCAATTCTTGCTATGCTATCCTTGCTGACCTTTGAAAGTCACATCTCATGTCTAAGAGAATAATAATAATCACACACTTGTGTAATATTTAATTTGTTACAAACAAAGTACAATAATTTGGCCATCTAGCACCCTTGTATATTTATGTAAATAGCAAATATTTATACCTATTATATACTTTTATATTACGTTATATGTATCTTAGAATAACTATCGGCCAGTTTTTTGTCAACATTACAGTAACTAAACCTGTATATCAATGTGTTTGTATGACTACAAGTACAAAATAGCACGCCTTATAAAATAAACTTGTGTATTCCATAAAAATAATTAATTTTGACTACATAATGCACAAACCACGTTAGCAATAAAATACTACACACAATTTTATATCTTACAATTTAATATCAATGTTGCCATAGTTTATATCTTATATACAGCAAAACTACAAAACTACTGACACCTACTTACAAGTCTGGCGAGCTATTTCAGTTTTACAGAACGGGCGGTTTCACACTAGATTAGCAGAATAGACGATACGCTAGTGTGAAACTGTTCTAATTCGCGAGACAAGCCGGCTAGGAATGATGGTGTTAGTAGGTTTGGTGTATAAAGAATAAGTAACTTAACTCATTCTAACTTTAGTTGTTGGTAAATACAAACTTTGTACCCATAAAAGGTAGAAAAGAAAACTTGCAGCTATGATTTTGATATTATAATACCCATAAAATCCAATTTTATTTGTTTAAAATAATTGGTTGAAAAGAGTTAGTTTCTTTCAATATAAAAATTGTAATCGGCAGTCTAGTGTGCCAAAAATTGCTCATAACTAATACCAACGATGTATTAACAAAACAATAATAAAATCATATCATATCTCTCACATTTGTTTTATTTTTGCTCCAAATTATTCACCATTTCATTTGTTAGTGAAATAAACGTATGATATTGACATTTTAGCAGGCTCCAAAAACATTATTTATCTGCACATTTTAGGTAGGTATAGAACCTGTACGGAACCTGAGTGCTTAGTGCGAGTTTTCGTGAATTTTTTTACGGACTCACATGAGAGCGCGTATACTAAGATTTGTATGGAACAAAAACAGCTCCACCTAGTGTCAAAAATTGGAACCTGTTTTTGTTCCATACAAACAGTGTTGCCAACAGTTGTAGAAGCTTACCACCAGAGTCAACTTTTAAAACCACCAGAAAACCACTAACAAAAATTTATCCCACATTTAAAATCACCAAATTCACCACTAAAAAAATATTGTTTATATTTTATTGTAACCTAAAACAATTTAATCATCCAAAGATGTAACTCGGCAACGATAGAAAATTAAAACAGACAAAGCATTACATCTGTTTAGCAATTCATCCGACCCGATCCGAATCCTTCACAAATTATAATCGGCGTAGTAGTTTCACAAATAGTTTAGTTACGCATTTGACCAATGAATGAGTACTTAATATAATTATATAGTAGTCGTTCACCTTTTTGTTTTGTAGATGCTTTTTTGACATTCCGTGAGACTTCAAATCTCCATAGTAACTCCTTAAAGTTGTACCACAAAACTTACATTTCGCTACTTGACCCGCAGTACTTTCAACATTTCGCCACTAAATAGGGGACTTAAACCACCAGTATTAGTGGAAAATCCACTAAGTTGGCAACACTGCATACAAATCTTAGTATACGCGCTCTCATGTGAGTCCGTAAAAAAATTCACGAAAACTCGCACTAAGCACTCAGATAAACGCAAGTGACTCACGGGTCCGGTTTTTTTGTCACTTCTACTTGCATCCACCACAAATATTTTGCCCTCACGGAACATTGCTCTCTATTCACTGCGAAGTGCGTTGAAACCAATGGTTGAAACCAGGCCCAAGGCTGCTGATTAGTGTGTTATCAATGCTGTTGATGAAGGCTTCTTTATTCTGAAAATAAAGGTTTGTCAATGTTTATAGGTTTTATTTATATTCTTTATCTAGAGACTTTGCGAGATGATGTTTCGGAACACACCGACGTTAAATTGTCAAAGTCAAGTCTTGTTTCAATGAAAACGTCAAAAATACATCAACAGAACGAACGAAAATACGATGTGCTTGTCCGTCCTAAAATGATTTTATTTCGATAATATAAATAAACATAAAATAGATAAAAGAGGAGTTTAGAATCTCAACCGTGTCGGTGTGTAAATATAATGTTTTTAAAAAGCGATATCCTCAAAGCGATTTCATTTAGGAATCCTGTGAAGTTACCGTTTTCATACTGGGTGTTGGTGGTCCTGAGGTTCGTGCTGACCGCGCTGCCGCAGCATGGTTACATACATCCAGACGAATTCTTCCAAAATGTCGAGGTTATCGCAGGTGAGTTTAGTGGAAAACAAAATATTGTTTAGCTTGATTTGTTTTGCACAAACTGCGAACGCAACTTCAAGTTTTACCGGTGAAAACTGCTTAGTATTTGAATTTTAATGTTATTCAGAAAATGAATAAACATTTATACTCTTAATATAAAGCTGAAGAGTTTATTTAAGGATCTGGTCAACCCACAACATAATCATTTAAATTCAATTATTGCAAAACAAGAAGAGATAGGTATAAGAGAAAATAAAAATATATGACGATTAACACTACACTATAATACTTTGATTAGTGGGTCGTCTTAATTTTAACATTAAAGAAATGATAACATCATAATTATAGTTACGCAATTTGAGGTATAGGCGGCTGATATTAATAGGATTGATTTAAAATTTAAAGCCTCTTTGGATCGTGAATCCTATCCTCAATACACTAAAATTGTCTAGAATAGTATCAATAGTATTGATATTGTACTATGTATGCAAACACTATGACAAGTCATACATATAAATTACTTTTTAGTTTACTCTATAAATTGTAATCAACTAATGGCCTTGGCTTATCAGTACTTATTCCAAAAATATTTCAACTGGCTAAGTTATCAGAGAACTAAAACATAAATGTAATTTGCTATATCCTGATAATGGAGTAAATAGGGGAGTTTTAATGCAATTTAATGGTCCATAAGCGAGTACATAAAGAATTACAAACAAAATTATTGTTACAGTTGTTTTATAGTCCCACTGCTGGGCACAGGCCTCCTCTCACACGGAGAAGGATACAAACAAAATAATAAGTAATATTCTTTTCAACATTCTTTAATGAGTAATTTTTATTTTACATTTCAGGTGACATATTTGCAGTGGACATCTCAAGAACATGGGAGTTCAACCCAAAGTTCCCCATCAGAAATATTTTCATCCCCAAAATGATCCTCGGCCCACCTCTTCATTTTATACGATTGGTTAACCCTTACGCCAAACATTATCTCAATGTGGATTTCAAATCTCCATTCTACTTGCTGGTAATTCCTCGAATTTTTATATGCTTGCTGTCGCTCATAAATGATTACTGTTTGTATAGAATTTGTGTCATATACGGACAAAACTTTCGAAATAGACTAAAGATTTTTGCAAGCTCCTATGTAGTTTTCGTCTACTGCTGCAGAAGTTTCTCGAACACATTCGAAATGATATTCTTCTCCATGCTCCTACTCATAGTAGCTGAATGCATGATGAAATCAGACAAAGTCATTTATCACAACGAATTTCTTAAAGAGAAATATGAACAAGCTACATCAGCGGTTGAAAAAGTTAAGATTTTCAAGATGTCCACACATCTTCCCAGTCATAGCTTGAACAAAGTTATAGTACTGTCTACAATTGTAGTTATAGGGATCTTCAATCGTCCTACGTTCGTAGGTTTTGCTTTCCCGCCGATATTCTTTTGGCTTCATAGAGGGTTAGGTTCTAAAGTGGTGGGGTTTAAGGACTTTCACTACAGGATTTTTATGTTTATAATGTGTGGGGTTCCGACGGCTTTGTTGCTGATTCTTGTGGACTCGGGGTACTATGGGTACATAACGATGGCGGATATTGAGTCGCTTAAGGTGTCGTGGGACAACTGGGTGGTGACGCCGCTGAACTTCCTGCGGTATAACTCGGACATGCGCAACCTGACGCAGCACGGGCTGCACCCGCGCTGGCTGCACCTGGCTGTCAACGTGCCGCTGCTGTTCAACGTGCTGGGGATACTCGCCATCGTCACTCTGACCGTCAATACCTATAGGTGAGACTGCCAAAATCCTCACTAATGATTAAGTATTAAATAAACGAACTTTTTCACCCTGGTCAATGTCCATATTATGCAATACAAAAATGTAACAATCATATTGAATCACTTCAGCTTTCTCAACCAAGTATGACTTCATGAGAAAGGAAAACGTGACCACAATAATAATGATATTTTTATTTCTACAACTGTCATAACGTTCACGAAAACAATGGGTGCTAATGCTTTGTCTTACATAAGACAATGGTATTTTACATTTGGCTAAATAATATATTTTTCAGCTTCATATGCAAAGAAAACACGCATTGAGGATTTGGAATACGTTAGAATATCTTTTAATTTAATGTTATTGTTTGTTTCAGGTTCGTTCGCGGGCAATACAGCAAGTTGCCGCGAATACAGAGCATCACAGGTCTGATGTTATTCTCTTTAGTCATACCGATCGCCGCGCTCTCACTGTTCCCGCATCAGGAGGCGCGCTTCATCATTCCGGTACTCGTACCTCTCATATACCTGTTCGGAAACCATCTCCACACCAACGAGACTGACGGACCAAGAACAAGAACATTCAAAACAACGATTCGTTACACTTGGTACACATTAAACGCTCTACTTACTCTATTCTTCGGATTCATCCATCAAGGAGGCATCTACCCTTTCGCAAATAGCCTTTTCCATGAAATCAAGAACAACTATGGAGTCCACACTCATGTTATAACGACCCATAGCTACAGTATACCAACATTTCTACTCCAGTTAGAAAGTACCACGAAAGTGTACAAGGATAAGAAGACTGGACATAAGTATAGGCTCGCACCAACGACTTTTATACACAAATATGGGTCTTTACCTATGCATCATCTATTTGTAAAGGTTGATGACGTTTTGACCAATGCTGAGATGATGCTACACGATTACAAAAAGAGGTATAGGTTTTATATCGCATCGCCGTGCTCGCTGGAGCAGGATCTCCGATCAGCAGCTGCAAAGTACCACTATTTCGAGCTTATCGAAGAGTTTTCCTACTACCCCCACTTTTGTACGGAAGCTTTTCCTAAATTCCCTTCGAGTCATGACCAATACTGTCTTGATAATACGTTTTTACGAGCAAATGAGTCTCGCGCTATAGATCTGAATATGTTACAAAGAATCTCGTGCTTTATGAAAAAGTTCTGTCTTAGGATTTATAGAGTTAAGCCCGTAACGAAACACCCAAGTGGTTATAGTTAATTTTGCAATTCCAGTTAGCAATTATGTAATTTTATTGAAGTCGTATACACGCCGCCTAATTATGGTTACTTACTACATAATGCTCAATTTAATTTCCAATCTCCCCATCAAAGACATTTTTAGTAGAATAACTTGTAATTTTACTTATGTAAAAATATGCCTTCTTAGTAACGTAAGTGCAATGTTCGCAATTTGGCTGCCATTGAAAAACCCAGCGATTTAAGCGTTTAAATAATTTTATTGGGCATAATGTAAGAATATGCTTTTAAAGTTTATATTTAAGACGTTAACTATGTACCTTTAAACCCAGAGCAACTTTATTTTTATCGACTCTTATATTCCAGCAAGTTTGTTGTTATTTTAAATCACGTGCACTTGATAAGTTACGTAAAATAAAGCTAGCAGCTTTTTAAATTATAATTTGCTCAATTTCTCTTAATTCATAATTGTAAGATTCTGTCGCAAATATTATTTACTTATTTCGATTATTTTTATTTACTAAGACCTATTTTATCTTAAGCACTTATTTTTTTGTACTTAGGTTTTTGATGCAGAGGGATAAACCTTCTACCTTACAAAAATATTTAACGCCTTTTTAATTTTGAGATCTTTTTTCTTTTTATTCTACCTTGGCAGGTATTTTTTTTCTGTGTTCTTTTCTAGTCAATACTTAGAGCCAAAATCTCCACAATCTCACTAAGTAATATATTTTTAAATATGATAACTAGAATGTGTAGTTTTTTGATAAAACTGCTTTTTCAGCGAAGGGTTTGTCTGAACCTATAAATAGTTTTAAAATACATGGGCTTGTATTTTTCCATTATGGAAAGAAGTCTTGCAAGAAGTTGTGGAAACAGTTGTACGGTTTCTCTATCGTAGGTATCACAACATACGACTTTATGTATCAATGAAAAGGTTCAATATTGCTTGGCATCAAAACATTCAATATCTTTACAAGATATGTAAAGCCTACCTTACCTACAAAGTAAGCAACAATGTGTGTCAGAAGAAGCAGGGTTTTTTATTGTTCACCTAGTGTGCTATGTGTAGCTGTTTAAGTAAATAATATAGGTACCTAACTAGGTGCCCGCCCATGTCAAGCTTTGTGCGACAGATAATCGGGCCGATGTTTTGTAGTACTAGGGTTTTCTCACCGACTTTATGTAGGACGTGTGCGTTGCACTATTGTTATCAGTGTGTTCAATTTTTCTCTTACATAAATCAGTCACCGATCGGACGCTGGCGGGCAGCCTTATAATTTCACATTTATAATCATTGTATAACCGGCACTTGCATTTGTGTGTCAAATAAAGGTCTTTTCTTGGCCACTACAGTTTTCATAGGCACATGAATCTTATTTTATTTTTGCTTAATTAATAATGCATTTTGCGAATCTCGAACTATGATCTATTTAGTAATATTTAAATGAATGGACTGCTTATTGCTGTGTAAAGCGTAGGCCTTAAGATATTGTGTTTTAATAAATACATAATAAAGACATTTTGTTAGTAAGTGGAATTGTATTATTTTCATATTTACATCGATTTAAGTAATTTGTTTTATTACATTTAATACAAATATTTATAGAAACACTAAGTAAAATAATATCTAAAACCATTTAGTTGTATTCGAATTTCCCGCATTTCGAAGTCAGAAATATTGACTAAAACAATCGGATTATGAGATTACTGGATATCATTAACAAATACATGAATAATAGGGTAGTTTCCTAAAAAATAATAATTAGTCCGTCTTGTAGATTGTCCAAAATTAAGCGATACGTATTTTTTCTTTTTTAAATTGGATCAGAACTTGTTAAGATATAGCGTGTTAAAGTTGAGTGTGACGTCACAAGTTGCTACAATTTTCAGGAGACTCTGACGTAAAAGGCCCCCACTCCTAATTTTTGAAGCGTATTATCTTTGTCATTTTATGTTTAATTAAAAAAAGAAAAAATACGTATCCAATATTTTTTGATTATCTAAAAAGCGGACTAAATATTATTTCATTATTTCGACCCTGGAAACTACCCTATTCTAGGCGGTTTGGTGAAAAGACTTAAGCCTGTCCTATGAGAGAATAAAAAAAAAAACAGCATTGACACTTGACAGTTCTCAATTTGTAGCTGTCGCCTGTCGCTGAATTCCACTTACTACTATTTATTTATTATTAAAACCATTGAATAACATCTTAAAATGGTTCAAGCATGGTATATGGACGAAGAAAAGACCGACCAGCGTTTGGAGCACCATAAGAATCCGCCAGAGTATGTTTCTCTCGAGGATTTGTACAAGAAAACCGGCGTCGAATATTTCAAAGTGAGTAAAGCTTTTTGCGTCATTTGATCAAGTTTAATTACTCTGTTATCAGTTTTTTTAAGTAATGAAGTCTCTTTAAAGATAAAGATAATTAGTGGTTATATTGTGTCTAGAGATGACAATGATTTGGCAAAAAAATAAGTTATTGTGTGATATCTATCAATGCTATATCGTTCTAAGATATACGTAGGGTCACTGCAGGGATGGATCCCGACTTTAACGGCGGTGTATAGGGGGGATAAATAAATAAGTATATCCGTATGTACTATGTAGTATTTAACGAGTTCATAATGGAGTTTAACATAAATAATGAAAAGCATTCCAAAGTAAATATTAAAATAATGGTACCATCTTAAAACTTAAAAGAATTATTCTTAATTAAAGTAGGTATACATTTTTTACTGTTTTAGCACCACTATCTACAATAGCAACCAGTATAAAACCTCTTTCTACATATACAGAGAAGATTCATCTAAGTAACATATCTATATGTAGGTACTAAATACCATCACTAATACTAAATGTATGTCAATTTCCAGTTGAACGTAGACACATACACAACTGATGGTGTACTGGACAAGTTGAAGCAGGAGCGAGGGTACACGTACGAGGATGAGATGACGTGCTCCAAGGAGTGCTTGCCCAACTACGAGGAGAAGATCAAGTCATTCTTCACTGAGCATTTACATACCGATGAGGAGATTAGGTAAGTTTGGTAACCATAGTATCTGCCACACATGAATACATGAGGAAACTGCGTATCTTTATAATATTATTGGTCATTTTGCTGATAAATGAGCACTTTTCGAACGTCAAAGACAAAAGACAGCCCCAAAACGCCCGCCGTTCACCACTTCCTAAGTGTTTTTGCTGGGAAGAAGAAGTGGCGCAACAAACTCCCCAGCAACAAATGTCTGTCTGTTTGGTGGGAAGAATACTTCACAATACAAGATTATAAATAGCCGCTCCAATATTCCAGGTTCGTGCTGGCCGGTTCAGGGTACTTTGACGTGCGCGACGCTCAGGACCAGTGGATACGCATCGCCGTCAGCGCCGGAGACATGATCGTCATCCCCAGCGGCATCTACCATCGGTTCACGCTTGATACTAATGTAAGTGTTTTATGTTAAAGAAATAATTTTATAAAGTCCTTTTATTGTGAAAGAGTGGAGAAGTTTAGTTCTTAAAAGTGCTTTCAGTAGGTAGTCACATTTATTGGTGTGCTTGTGTGAATAATCACTTCTGTTTGTGTCCTATATGCATCATGAACCCGAATAAACTATTTGATTTGAATAATACATCTATGCATATAACTAAAATCTCATAAGACAATGTTGAAAATGGCTACTAAATGTGTGCCAAAAAGTTACAAGTGGGTAAATAAAGTAAGGTGTGATATAGGTAAATAGACAAAAACTTAAAGTTGCTGGTTAAAGAGAAAAAGAAGAAAATACATAATTGTCAGGAGTGAAAGTAAAATAATGAAATATGCTCTTATAGGAGGTAGGTAAGCGTTATAACACATTTTCAAAATGATTCTTCTAATCTCAATATTGATAATCATATTGTTTTTTCTTAACTTATAATATATCACTTTAATTACTTTTTATCTGTCATTCCAGAACTTCATAAAGGCAAAACGGTTCTTTATTGGGGAACCAGTGTGGCTGCCCTACAACCGGCCGGCAGACGACATGGACGCTCGCAAGCAATATGTGGAGAAACTGGAAAAAGGTTTCGCTGTCACTGCTTGTTAAACACGACACGGAGTAGATAGCAAGTAGAGTGGCCAAGCAAGCCTCCTCTAACTCAACAAAATGTCTTACAATCATACAGTTTTTAAAATTTTATACAGTCGAAATATCTTGCTCGCATAATAAGGAACTAGTAATATCGATCGAAAACTTATACCCTCTTATTATAAAACGCGGTATCAAATAAGTATCGGCTTTTGTACTACCTTTAATCCACCTTTAAGTACGACCTTGAAAAAACGTTATTACAAAACGCAGTTTATCGCAAGTCCTATTACTATCTGTAGTACAAAAGATAAACCATCGAGCCCCCTAGTTTAACTGCAGTACTTACTCGACAAACGTCAAATTCCGACATTATTTACTTTTGAGGTTATTTGTTTTGTGATGAAAACAACGAAAGTGGATATAAATATGTGTGATTTGGAATACTTGGATGTGTTAGAATACTATTGAGAGTGTCCGGGGACCCAACAGAATGCGTCATCGACAAAATCTCTTCAAATTACCTGACGACAATTTTCGATATAAATATCGAATTACGTTTTTCGAAATAATAGTCAATTGAATGCATGATGATAATCCAGGATGATGATATGATGCTCAACTGGGCTCGCCATAAAGTAAGTAGCCTTTACAGTGCAAGTAGGTTGCCAAAACATCCTAATTAATTGTATAAGAGTGGAAGTTTTTATTATGGATGTTTGTTTATGTTCCACGCATAAACTACCACATAGATTTTGATGAAACTCCGAAAATATATCAGATTATCATACAATCTACTGTTTATTTACAGATTCAAGACTATTTTGGCGTTTTGCACGCCGTATCTCTGCCAGTAATACGCAATGTTTGTAAAAGACTGGAAGCTTGCTAAAATGTACAAAAATGCCTAGATGAGAAAGGGAACAAGATTGTGTGATGAAGAACAGTGTCCAACATGTATCAGTGCATTTGTCTGTATAAATAGACATCGGAATAAAATATAATTTTCTACTTTTATGTTGTTTCAAATGTTTCATTTTCTTTTGGTAATTTAATGTAATATTCTGTGTGTAAGTTATTGTGCACTTAATTTTGAAGAGGTTCTAATAATTAGATGCACAACGTCTTATTTAATCATTTAAATCGGGATGAAAATAATCCAAATTATTTCTAACCTAAAAACAAAACATAACTCGGATACGCGCGCTGACGTTCCGTTATACGCGCAAACTCGATAGTTGTTTAAAAGAGAATAATTGGATCATGTATAACGTTAAAAGATACTAAAAAAATATAAAATTACCTTTAAATAATAAAAAGTAATATTTTCAACTGCAGAGATATTTTTTTTATTATTATAGTTATTTATTTTTCATCAAAATAGACTTGACAAAATAATGTAAAAAGGAACGGCGCATAGAATTCGGAACGATTGAACGAATGATTTAAATATTTGTTGCTTATAATCTGTGGATATTATTTGAACCATAGACAAATCGAAGTACTAAACAGTCTTCTCTTAGTCTACGTTTTGTAATAAGGATGTAAAGACTATCGTAAGTACCGTAACAAACCAAGACGTCTTCAGTCGGGTTTAAACCACTACTTGCGGCAGTTTTTATAATAAGAGGGATAGTGTTTTGTTGAGTTAGGTCAACCCAAGAGGTAATAGATAAATTGCAACCTTTTTGTAATAGAATATAAAAGTTAAGTCAATATTGACTGAGTGAGTATATCAGCTATTATAAATAGATTCGTAAAACAATGTAATGTAGGTACCACATATTAGCAAGCACAGATTAATGGCCAGTTGCTTTAAACTAGAAACGATTCGTTTTGCTTACGGATGATAGTTCTCTGAGGCCTACCTAACCTACTCTATTTGTTATCTGAAGCACACTACCTACTCCATTTGTTATCTACAGTTCAAAACTTTGTATAGAGAAAAATATCATGAGCAGTTACAAAAATGAGCCAGTTATGTTGTTGTAAAGAAACGATAATGATTATGCAGATTACAAAAAAAAATATATAATATGCTTTATTCAGTTAAAGGTAGATCAGTTTCTTGTTTTGCTAATAACTTGATTATTTTTCTGCATATTTATTGTGGACTAAGTTGTAAAAATTTGGAGGCCTCTTAAATTATAAAATACTCAGAGCAATTTTCATTATGTCCAGATCTATCTTTCCTGTACATAAATATGAAAAGCGGATGTATGGAAACTAAACACTCCACTAGCTTATTCATCCATGTTTTGTAATGTTTTTATATAAAGTAAGGTCTAAGGTGTAAAGATTGAACATTGTAATCCAAACTAATATTATAAATGCGAAAGTAACTCTGTCTGTCTGTCTGTCTTTCTGTCTGTCTGTCTGTCTTTCTGTCTGTCTGTCTGTCTGTCTTTTCTTCACGCCTAAACTACTGAACCGATTTGTGTGAAATTTGGTACAGACATAGTTTGAAACTTGAGAAAGGACATAGGATAGTTTTTATTACAAAAAAAAAATATTCCGGACATATAGCGCCATCTATTGGTCAAATCAAAAATCTGCTGGTAGTCACTATTCCACGCGAACGAAGTTGCGGGCAAAAGCTAGTATAAATAATAAATGTCTAAATAGGTATGTGAATATTTGTCGTTATAAAATTCTAACACACTTGAAAACGTAAAGTTTGCTCAAACAAATGTGTATGAAAAAGAAAAAAAAATAAGGAAGTGAAATAATGAAACTTGAAAATAGTTTTATGCCATTTCATATAATGTGATATATATTTTGTAATTTTATACATATCCATAATATGTTAAGTTTTACGCAGGCCTTTGCCGCTGATTTATTTGTGTAGTAATATAATATTGTTATAAATATACATAATGTGGTTAAATAAATTGTATTTAAAAACAAAAGTTTTTTTCTGATAACCAATACTTTTTAATGAATAGGCAGAATCTTTTAAAGTATTGACTTGGCCAAATAGATTTGATATTTCAACAAGTTGTCACACTAACAGGAGTTTTGTTATATTCATCTGAAAAGTGAGTTAAATTAATTAATAATTACGGGGTACTATATTATTTATTGATAAATCATTCGATAAGTCTATTTGATAGAGTATGCTATAGCATAGAACTAGGTAAAGATAAATATTGTAGAGAGATCTTTGTAAAATCTATAAGTATAGCTTGGTATTGTGACTAGCAATCCTGTAGACTTCATATAGAATTGTAATATAATTCACTTAAATTTCAAAAGTGGAATTTGTGCACTTATGCTATGGTATTTATGTACAATTTTTAGCGAACTAATGTATTTATATAGTACCTAAGAGTCGAGTTTGACAGTGCATTCTCGATCTTTGACAAGAAATGCGATGTAGGATGTAGTACAATACACACTAGAACCTTATTGGACAGTATGAAACTATATACAAGGGCACTAAAAAAATACAAAAAGTCACACAAAAAACTATCAAAACATCTGTCAACATCTTCTGAAAACTCGAAAACTCCATTAGGCATGTCAACAAGTTTATCTTAAAATATAAAAAATTACAAGTCAAAATGTTGATCGGGCTAGCCCCGGTCTTTGCAAATAATACCTAAAGTTCAGGTAAATACCTACTTTTCGTACGGTATGTGTATGCTATGTGCTGCAGAATTCTATGGATTGGCTTTATTGGCTCGGTTTGTTCCTGAAGCCAATCGAAGTAATTCTATCTACAATATTTGTGCCGGACAAATTCCCCGTATTACTCTAGGTATGCTGCTGCCTATCTCTTCGTAGTACGCTTTAGTCAGAAAAATTAAATTAACTGAAAGTGTGCTTAAGTGCAGACACCAAAATAATGCTGACAAACTACCTTCTTGCATTCTAGTAGAAATTCACACGCTATTATGCAGTAGCCATCTTATCAGTGATGCGCAATTTCATTATATTGAAAGTGGAGACGTGTTGCTAATATAAATTCGTCTTTCAGACGTCTGCAACTAGAAGACGAAAGTGAATGTACCTTACAAAATCGGAGAAGCTATAAAAATAATACCAGTGACGAGAGCTGTGACTACAACGGTGGCTGTTTAAAAACCTTCTTTAGCATTTGCAATTGTGACCAATTTGAGGACAGCCCTTGTGACGACGCTGGCGCTTGCTCTCGCGGCAGATTCCGTGGTGGCGGAGGCCATGGCGGCCCTAGTGCCAAGCCCTCTGCTCCCTGTGACTATTATGTTCGACGATACACTGGCAACCAACGTGTCTCCCATGGCGGCTCAGGAGCCAGTAGCACTGTGTACCGCAGAAACGTCGGCCCAGCGGCCAGTGGCCTTTCTGGTGGCATTAGAACTGTTGCTGGTGGCTTTTCTGGTGACATAAACCGTGTCGCAAGTGACTTTACGGGTGGCTTGAGCAATTCTCCTGGCGACATCTCCGACGGCACAAATTTTCGCAACCGCAACACACGTAGTCATATAAGATTTTCCATTGCCTCTCACGGGCACTCTGGCGGTACTAGCCGTTTCTCTGGCGGCGTCTCTGGTGATAGTGGTCGTTCCTCCGGTGGCTTTTCTGGTGGCACTAGCAGTGTTGCTCATGGTTTTTCTGGTGACAAAACCGTTGCTGTATCTAGCGGCACTAGCGTTGTCACTAGCAGTGATGCCAGAGGGGTTCCTGGTGGCGAAACCAGTGCCCCTAGTGCTGGCAGTATCGCTGGCGTCACTATTAATGACGGTGGCAGCATTACTGGCAGCATTAGCGGTTTGGCTGGTGATGATACCAAAACTTTTTTGGCTGCTAGACAAACTAGTGACGCTAGTGATTCAGTTTCTGGTGGCACTAGTAGTGCCATCGATGGCCAGTTACGGGGTGCTGGCATTGTCTCCCAGGGCTACTCACGTGATACTCGCAGTATGTCTGGCGGCACTAGCAGTGACGCTAGTAGTTTATCTGGCGGCACTAGCAGTTTCACTGGTGACATTTCTGGTGGCCCTGCCCGCGCCACGGGTGTAAGTTCTGGTGGGAGGAGCAGTGCCAACGTAGGCCATGCACTGGGTGCTGATATGGTCTCCCGTGGCTATGCACATGGCTATGGTACTAGCAATGTCGCTGATGACTTATCTGGTAGGAATACCAATACTGGCGGAGTATATTCTGGCGTCTCTAGAAGAGATTTTGCTGGCGACTTTTCTGATGAAAAAACTGGTGATATCGGTGGTATTGGCAAAGCAGCTGGTAGCCACTCACTGCGTGCTGCTTTTGTCACCAGTGGCAAACTACATGGTACAGGCAGTGGCTTTCCTAACGGCCCTAAGAGTGACGCTGGCGGTTTTTATACCGAGCCTGCCAGTGCTACCGTTGTTGACTCCAGTGGCACTAGCAGTGCCCCCGTTGCTCACTCACTGGATGCTGTGATGGTGAGTAGTAGTGGCGCTGGTGGCTTTATCGGTGGCACTAGTAGTGCCATTGGAGGCCACTCTCAGGATACTGATGCTATCTCTCGTGGTTATGAACGAGATCCTAGCAGCATCGCTGCCGTCACTCATAATGGTGCTGGTGGTTTTTCAGGTGGTACCAGAAGTGCCAGTGGTGTCTACTCACAGGATAGTGATGCTGTCTCCCGCGGTTATGAAAGTGGTGCCAGCAGTATCAGTAGCGTCACCAGTAGTGGCGCTGGTGGTACCAGCGTTGTCACTCGTCGCTATCCTAGCCGTATCGCTGGCGTCACTAGTAGTGGCACTGATGCTTTCTCCGATGGTACCAGAAGTGCCACTGGTGGCCATGCAGTAAATGGTGATGCTGTGTCTCGTGGTTATGAACGTAGTTCTAGCAGTATCGCTGGCGTCAGTAGTAGTGGAGCTGGTGGTACTAAAAGTGCCACTGTTGGCACAAGTGTCTCACTGGATGCTGATGCGGTCTCTCGTGGTTATGAACGTGGTGCTAGCAGTATTGCGGACGAAATCAGTAGTGGCGCTGGTGGCAGCAGCAGTTCCACTGGTGGCTACACACCGGTGGCTGATGCTGTCGCCCGTGGTGCTAGCAGTATTGCTGGCGTCACCAGTAGTGGCGCTGATGGCTTTTCTGGTGGTACCAGAAGTGCCACTGGTGTCCAATCACAGGATGCTGATGCTGTTTCTGGTGGTTATGAACGTGATCCTAGCAGTATCGCGGGTGTGACTAGTAGTCATCCTGGCGGCTTTTCTGGTGGCACTACCGGTTTATTTGGTGACTCTTCTGGTGGCAAAACCAATATCGCCAGTGTATTTTCTGGTGGGACTAGCAGTGCAACTGGTGTTTATTCTAGTGCCACCAGCAGTGACACTGGTGGCCACTCACTGGATTCTAATATTGGTGCTAGCAGTGTCACTGGTACGTACACCTACGGTGGTGATGCTGGAGTTCACTTCGATAACACACCGTCTACTTTTCCCGTAGGAATCATAGAAGGCACAGGTGCTCTTGCTGGAGGAGTTTCTGGAGGCACCATGACAGCTGCCAGTGGCATCACAGATGGCATTGGCACAGTTGGGGGAGGCGTACTAAGTGGGGCTGGCCTTGTGATGCCACCGGTGAGTGGCCTCACCACTTTCTTCGCCAGTGCTATCGATCCTAGTGGTGCACTTTTGAGCCAAACAGGTGGCATTAGTGGTGTCACTGGTTTAGTCTCTGGCGGCATAAGCACAGTTGCTAGTGGCATCGCGGGTGGTATTGGGACGGTTGTCAGTGGGGTCGCAAGTGGAATCAGTATGGTTGCCGGAGGTGTCGCAGAAGGTGTTGGCATTGTTGCCCCTAGTATGTCTAGTGGCATTGTCACAATCGCTTCTAGCGCCACGAGCGGTGTAGGCACGGTTGCCAGTGGTGTGACTTGGCCAGCTAGCACGGTTGTCACTGGTATTACAGGCGGAATAATAAACGTCGGTAGGGGCATTTCTCACGGTTATAGTAGTAACACCGGTGGTGTTGCTAGCAGTATTGTTGGTGGTGTCACAGGTGTTATTACTACTGTCACTGGTGGGGTCGCCAGCGGCATTGGGGCTATAGCCAGCGGCATCACAAGTGGTATTAGCAATGTTGCGAGTGGGGTGTCCGGTGCTGTTACTACTGTTGCCGGCGGCATCTCTGGTGGCTTCGGCAGTTTCGCTACAGGCATTACTGGTGGTATTTCTAACATTTCTACTAGCGACTTCACGGGTAGCCTGACAACTGCCACTGAAGGAATCCCTAGCAATTTTAGTCCGGTTATCATTGGTATCTCGTCTATCACTATTGTTATTGCCGGAGAGATCTATAATGGCATATCAACTATTGGTCAAGGAATTTCTAGTGGCATTGGCACTACCGCTGGGGGAATCTCTAGTGGAGTTATCTCGGTTCTTGGCGGTGTCATAAGTGGCATCGCCAGTGCTCCCGGTGGAGTATCTAGCGTCATTGCCACGGTCGCCGGTGGGGTCTCTAGCGGCATTGCCACGGTTGCCAATGGGGTTTCGAGTGGCACTGTCGGTGCAGCCGGTGCGGTATCTAGCGGTATTGTTACCGTAGCCGGTGGGGTCTCGAGTGGCATTGCTGGTGTAGCGGGTGGGGTCTCGAGTGGCATTGCCAGTGCTGCCGGTGGTGTCTCCAGCGGCATTACTACGGTCGCCGGTGGGGTCTTGAGTGGCATCGCCAGTGCTGCGAGTGGGGTATCTAGCGGCATTACCACGGTGGCCGTTGGGGTGCCGAGTGACATTTCCACGGTGGCCGTTGGTATGTCGAGTGGTATTGCTAGTGCTGCCAGTGGGGTCTCGAGTGGCATTGCCAGTGCTGCCAGTGGGGTCTCTAGCGGCTTTGCCACGGTCGCCGGTGGGGTCTCGAGTGGCATCGCCAGTGCTGTCAGTCCGGTATCTAGCGGTATTTCCACGGTGGCCGTTGGGATGTCGAGTGGTATTGCCAGTTCTACCAGTGGGGTCTCTAGCGCCATTGCCACGGTCGCTGGTGGGGTCTCGAGTGGTATCAGCACTTTTGCGGACAGTATATTCGAAGGCACTAAATGGGTTTTGCCCGACAGCTCTGGTGGCCTTGGTTTTTCCGAAGGCTTTGGTACTGGAACATCCGCTGCAATGGTTGAAAGTGCAGGCATCATAGTCTTCACAATCTGGTACATTGGGATCGCCTTCAACTATATCATGTGAGTCAACTTTGATATACTATTTATCTTTAGTAGTTTGTAGAATGCTTGGCTGTTGCCTTTTTTTATTGCGATTCTGTGTTTTAACTTTTTCTTTACATGTATTTTAAAGAAATTCGGAAAACAGTCGAACCTTTTTCTATTTTTGTATGCCTGAATAATTTAAGTAAATATTAATTTAAAGGAGATCATCCATTTCGTACCCAAAACTGAAAGCGGCACTTTCAGTTTTGGGTACGGCCAGAGTAAAAAAATAATATATTCTTGTATATATTTTTTAATATATTTTTGGGTACAAATTGTTCGAGACTTGAATGGTCTCCTTTAATTTTACATCGTTTTTCTTTTAATTTTTCATAGGAAGGCAGTCTTATAAACACAATCTGCATAGATTTATATAAAAAAAATGAGGCACTATTTTTTACTCTATACTTAATCGATTGCCTGGTTCCATTAAAACTTTTTAGTTTAATTAACTCGTAAAACATTTTAATTACAAGATCATGATTATGTTCCCAAGACCAATAACCAATTAGACCATGTGGCGACATATTGTGTGCATCTGGATTATTTTTGAACATACTCGTCTGAAATATTGTTATTACTAAAAAGCTTTTTACACCATCGCTCTTTGGCGATATAAATATACCTTATGTATTTTTTGAAAGTTAGTTTTTACTCCATAGCCCTCAGTTTTATTAACTTTACCCATTTATTAAATCCGTGGCTCATTTTTAAAAGACCAGGCTTTACTAATTTCCTCATGTATACGTCTTACCATCATCATCCTTCTGCCCTTTATTCTAATTTTTGCTACAATTTAATATGTTTTCTTGGTGTGTACTTGGTGTATCTTCCGTCATCTCACAAGTAACATTGTTTGTAGCTGTGGTCTTTTACATAATCCATATAGAGTGGACGCAAAAAAATGCTGTTCTTATTGCAAAATATTAGATTAACCAGTAAATAATTACCAGTATTCGAAAATTAATCATTGAAATATACAAACGTAAATCAAAAGTTACTCCGTCAAATTACAAATCAAAACTTTATCTCATTTAAATATAGGTACCATTAAGTATTTGAAACATTAAAAAGGTTTGCTTTGCGAAAATGCTTTCAGCCAAATTATGAGCAGTTTCGTGTATGTAGGTCGCGTTACATAAGCTGAGGTCCCACTCTCCCTGGAGAACGGGTGACCTTTAAACACTGCGGACTCAGGCAAATGAAAATTATGCCTCTTTTATTACAGTACCTACGAACAAAATGCTTTATTATCCATTCATTAATGAAACAGTTGGATTTGTCATTGAAAACTTAATAAAAAATTCTGCAATAGACTCTTATTTTGGCAATAAAAGCTTGGTGTCTTTAGAAATAATTGAAACGAGTACCTACGTACAATTTTATAAAAGAATAGATAGATGATATTCGTAGGACCGCATTTTAAACTATGAAACAAGTAGAATGTTTGAAAAGTAAGTCATGTTTGCATGAATCTTTAAGTGTAAAAAAGCAATAAATATCGATTTTCCTGTAAAATGTGCTGGGTGACATTGTTTTTGTATGAAGTTTTCTAACTGCATTGGCATTGAAAATAGCATGATTCGCCAGCTGTTAATCTCTCACTTATTTCTGGTATGATTTTATCGCTGAAAAAATTACTGTTCCTATATTTTGTTCAATACATTTGATTGATTGTGTTTTTTAACATTTTCAACTTACCTAAGTAGGTATTACTAGTATTTTTTTATTTAAAATCACTATCTGGAACTGGAACCTCTTCTTTTATTTGAAAAAAACTTCCCTCATACCAAAGCACTAGAATGCGCAAAACTTGGCATTTACCTTCTGAAATACCAGTTTTATTAACTATTATAGTAATCTGTTGTTTTATGATCTGGATCGTTTTCTTAAGGTCAGATTACGTTTTTATCAAATAAACGATTTTTTTTAAATAAGGGTTTTGTTAAATATTTTAATTTATAAGGCTTATAGAGTTCTTTTAAATATGGTAATGGAAACACACAGTTTTTCAGTATGTAGAGGTATACAGTTTTAAACTTCGATTCCCTTTCAATCATTCAACATCTCTTATTAGTCCGCTATTCTGAAAACTAACATGAATCAACAAACCTGTTTACAAATAATCATTCAATAAAACCCACAAACCGTTGTTACGGCTAATTTCATTCTGCTTTACGTATACCAATCCGTTCATAAACCATAGCTGGTACTATACACAGACTATAATTTATAGCTGAGCAATAAAGTATGACTCGATTTACCACTCCTGAATTCCAAACGTCACGAACATACAGTCTTTCATTGAGGATTTCAGAATTTATCGCAATATTTTCGGCATATGTATGAGATTTGTTACTTTATTCGACGTGAATAGTATTCATGGCATATTATTGTCAGGCGATTTTCATATCTTCGTAGAAACTTGTAATACATTGTGCTCCGCTGTGTCACCCGCTTTTACGTAACGCTTTTCAACTCTGACATTTTCAGGTCGGTTTGTTTGTATCTTGGTGACTATAGTAAACCTATAGGTTTTTGGAATAATTTTTTGCATATTTTTTGATCGATGCAAAGTTACCATGGCGTGTCGTGATCCACAAACAAAACACGATTTTTAAGGTATTTTTTGCATTATGCATATGTAGTACTCCACTTATTTTATGACTGTCGTGCTCACTTGCACCGTACGATCCTTTTATAAGTCCTGCATTTTTTAATAGTCCCACTGCTGGGCACACTATTATAGAAAAGGCCTGAGCGAGAATCACCTCGCTTGCTTGAGGCGGATTGGCGATTTCAGACGATAAGCCCAGGTTTCCTCAAGATGTTTTCCTTCACCTTTGGTTGGCTGCTCCTGTTCCTAGATGAACATTCCTAAACCCCGCGAATTCTACAGAACCAGTCTACCGTATCCCTTTCCTAAGTTTTCCAAAGGCTAAGAGATATACTTCATCTGTATACCTCGTCAATACCCGCGTTGTTACGCAAGCTGGATCGATAGCGACCTTCCGAGGCTGTACGAACCTAGATGTGGATGCTAAAGGTCTATTTCCTGGTCGTTACTGGTTATGCAATTCGCGCCTGCGCTCTCCACGCAGAAATCTGGGCCAAATATACAAGTACTAAGTGCTGAATGATGCTGGGCCTGCAAGTTTTTGCCCTAATTTCGTTGAGAGGCGCTCCAGGCGCTTTGTTGCTTTTTTGGGCATTTGTTTTAAGTCCCTAGGACTGGCTCTGGATTTAATATTATTGAGAGATTTAAAAACTGGCTGTTTTGAATAAGTATAAGCGACTTACTTACATTACTCACAAAGTTGCAATAGGTTTTGCTTTGTAAAGGCTGTCATGTCATTTTGCTACATGAAACTAATCGATTTGCCGATTCATTTTATCACATGCTCTTGTAGTGTAGGGCATAACAGTTTCCCAAATAATGAGAATGTTAAATATCGAGTATACATAGAGGCAATGTGCAGTGTAGTGTGTGTAGTTAATACATCCTGAGTCTTACACAAATTATTTATATTCAATTTTTCTGTAATAAAATCTTCCTCTTAGATTTGCTAAAAGGGTGTTCAATCTACATACAACAGAACTTTTTTGGGACACAACTCATATCCTTATTACACTCAGCATTTAACATTTCACTGGTTATCTACTAAAAATAAGCTGCTAAAAGTCCAGGAGCATCTCCCGACAACAATACATTGCGCGTCGCCCCGGGTATGCGCGTTATATCCCTGGCTTCGGTCCAGGGCGCGCGTGCTTGCCAGTGTTTACGATAACGGCTAACAGTTAGCGTGCGTCCGCGCACGAATTGTTGGAGGTGGCTTGTGGTACAAGTTTGGAATGTAAGCGGATAGACCTAGCTCTCATTTGAATGCCGAATTTGTTGGTGTGAAATGTCTTAGCAAGTGTGCAAAAATCTCACCTTTTATACACAAAAGGAATTTTACAATCGTCCTGGTTTTTAGGTGTTATCGTAAGCGGATCACCTTTCGCATGGCTTGCCCTTAGCTGCGGGATCTTTCGAAAGAGTTACCGCGGACCTGGTTATAAAGGGCTCTAGAAGTCTAAAATGAACAAAGATAGGTTCGTATGATGATCACCCATCTTGAATAGAAACAGGGGTTTACCTATTAATATTTGTCTTTACCTCTTTGATGTCGCCAGTTTCTCTAAACTCGGACAGTTGATTAAATAGCTACATTGGATGACGCCTGTAATTGTTCTGTTTGACAATAAATCGGCTGCGACTCATTTAAACTGGACATTGGACATGCACTTCTCATGTATCCGAACAGTGCTTTGAAACTCGTTACTTGGGTTCCTTCGCTGTCTATAAAATTAACTATTTTCAAATTGAAAATGTTTTATAGGTGCAGAAAGTAGCGTTAATCAATTAATTCGATACCAAGCAGCTTCCGTAAGGCCATATGTGCTTCACTTCTTATAAGAATAGGCAAGAGTTCCATAAGTAGGAGTCAGCTTGGGATCATAAAAGGTCATTCTTCGTCCTTATGCCGACATGTTTTCCTTACAGCGACAAATATTTACTAGAATACGAATTACCAATTTATGCAGATCATGAAAATAGAGAGTACTTCACAAATGATAAGGAGAGTGACTAACATTCAGAAGACATGATTGGATGTCTTCACTATAAAATTCTTTTAGAAGACATGACTACATAAAAAAAATATATTTAGAAAAGGACCACTACGTTCAAGACTACTGGGTGTTGAACACATTAGAAATTCGTCTCTATAGTGTATGTAGCAGGAACTAAAATGTAAATAGCAACTGAGCTGCCGCGTGAATCTTCTGCAGTAGCTTTATTGTATCTCTGAATGCCAAGGATTGCTGTCTGTCTGGCTTCGAGTCTATTCTGTTCGGTCTCATCAGGACACGTGCCAATTGGGAAGATATTTAAACTATATTGACTGGGATAGTGCGCTACAGTTGGTATCATTAAGCTGATGATAACATTAAAATGACTAATATTTGCAGTTTCTAATCATGCATCATTGACTTTGCGTTTGGCCTGTATATCGTTAGTTTTGTGTACCTAGTTTATGTCTTGTGTTCCGACAATTTTTGTTGGTTTGTAACTTTTGTATATCTTTCTTTTCCTTTCTTATTCTTGATGTGTGATTTTTCAAAACTTCTAGATATCGATTGTCGATTTCTTAAAGATTTATCGAATTTTGCTTAACCCAAGATGACAATGTTTCAAATATTATTTCGGTTTAACAAAAGCGTTTGACAAGCCATTACATGAGCGATTTGCATAAAAACATAGCGCGTCCTTCTTCACGCTGCATTGAATTGTTAATTACTCGATAATGAGTGAGGTTTTGTTCCATGTTTTTATGGCAAACTGATGTTTTTGCTAATGGTGTAGCCGTGACGGTGTTTTATTTTGATGAAAAACTTGTCTTGGTTTAATATGAAGAGTGATTGGGTGACCAAAAGTGAACTTCAATTGAAATGCAGATTTCAATATCTGTCACCATTATTCTACCAATAGTATACCTAGTGATACAAGGCATAGTGTGCATCAATTATAATATAAGAAAGTATTGTTGGAATTATCTTATATCATAGTTCATTGGTCTTTTGTCGCACTTTCTCGAACTGTGTCTCCCTAGATAACTACTGGCCTTTATATCAACAGAATTATAAAGTCAACAACAGCTGTTGCCAAAACGCAGGGATATATGTTTTATTGATGGACGAGTGCCCAATGTAGAACGATTTTTATTTCAAGAGTTCTGAAATTACGAGAAATACTCGTACCTCCAGTTTATATAAATACTTAATTAGTTCTAGTGTTTTCTAGCTAACTCTATCCTAATTTTTGCTTTATTATCTGATAGTCAGGATCACGATTAGGTATATCAGGACACTTGCAAGTTTTCTGTAGATCGTCTTTCCAGCTTTCCTACCTGTGTCTTGTTCAACACATTCTTGGCTTAACACACATCTGTCTCGAAGTATAAGACTAAAAATAAATTCATCGACTTTTTCTGTCCTCTTTTGTCACAATATCGTGACTGACATAACAATGGACACCGTACTCTGCTGTTTACAGTGTTTAGAATTTTGGACGGTGTGCCGTCCACTCAACCCAGATTTATATCCGGCCTCGGCTTCATATAACGCAGAGCTACATCAGCTACACCCGAAATACAGCTCCGTGTTGTTGTGGTAGAACGCCCGGTTCAAATGATATATTCTACAATATGTGATGGATCAACTCTCAAAAGATCCGCAAAGCAAGCTCTCGTCTCCGTTACCTAGTCTAGAGTCCATTCCAGGGGATCGCTTTTGCAATTCTTTCAAAATGGTCTATCACAATCGTCTTTATTCGGTTTTCATACTTTGGTTTATGCTACTTCAAAAATCGATGGAAATCAACTATTATGATGTCAATAATGATACACTATTTTGACTCAATAGCAATGCAACACATGGGACTCAGTCGCATCATTCTTGTTACAGAATGTTTCCCTCACTAGATGTACTCATTATGGGTACTAGGAATGAATAGTTTGCAATTGTCCTCACTATGTTTGTTGATGCTGTAATAATAACTAATTCACTCATTCAGTCATGAATAATATCTCCATAAGTTCACACATGTGTTGCGTTTCAGCCGTCAAAACTATTCCAGTCTAATTGGTGTTTTATCAATTCGACCTTCTGGCTTGACCCACTGTCCAATGTCAATGTTATGACTATTTCTAATGAATATGAATCATTATGTTTATCTACTACCACCTGCAATGGGCTAGACTGTTTTGCAAACTCTTATTCTAGAACTATAAGTTGAAGTTTGTGAAGAAAATAGTGCGATTTTACCTACTTTGCTTTGTTAGCACTATTCTTTTCAAAACAATTTGAAGCTAAAGCACATTGATTAGATATTCTTTCTGCAAGATGCAACCACTTACCATTGCCTAGGCTGATTGCCCATCATTCAACGAAAACCAATATTACTTAGCATTTACATTCTAAATTACACTCACAGGAAAAAATCCATCAAGATCTTTATATGTTTCAATCACCGTCAACATCCGATCTTTTTCATACCGCTAAATATTTATCTGAACTGCTGGAACCACATCAAAATATTTACAAACGTTCACTCCAATATATTTATTGACGTAAACACGTTGATGCGGTCTCGTTCGATTCTCTCGAAGATTGCTATCGCAGGTTAATACGGATTAGATAAGACATACAAAGGTATAGATAAGCCTTGACTTGATATTGTCAAGATAGGTGTTATTCTTATCGTGCTTGTTGGTCGTATTAGATAGGTAAAGAAATTCATAGAAACTTCTAGAAGAAAACGATGCGCAAACACGGATTTGGTGTTGGTTGGTCATGGTTGATTGCTGAATTAATATTATATTTTCATAATAATTCATTGATTTATGATTCCTGAAATAATTTTGAGACTATAGATCCAAGAGAAAATCGAAGTCTATCCCTTTTCTATTGGTTTCGCTTTCGTACGGCTTACTCAATATTTTTTCTAGGAGAATTTGTGTGACATTCCGTCACTAAGGAGTTACTTAAGTAATCATTAAATGTCTCTGAGTGGGGAGGTATATCTCGCCATAATGTGAAGGAATACAACTAGACGAAAAACCGAACTAATCGTTATTCCCTACAGGTGACACCAAAAAAATCTATAATGTCATAACTATTTAAAAATTGGCAATATCATCTTTCAGATATTTGTAGGCACTCACCGATCGCCTGATAAAGGTCTCCAGACCAAGATATCTAGACAGGTTGACTTGAGATAACATTCGGTGCCCCAGTGAGTCAGTAGAGCGCAATGTTACGATGGCGGATATGCTCGTTAAGAGCTGCACATTCCAACAGCCAAATTGCCTGATTGAAAATTTTCCATCCGTCCATTTTTTGTAATGCTCGATTTTTGTTTGGTTAGAGGCGAAACTGACGCAGATATTACATCTAAATAGTTGCATTTGGAGATAAATAGAACATAAGTACTTCTTTATTTAAGTGTTTAACTTCTGACTACATCGTCATCTCACGAGCCTTTTCCCATAATTTGACATAAATAATAATAATATAATATTTGATTAATAATGATTGATTTAATATTTAAAAATGTAAATTATATGTTCTAAATAAATAAATGACAACTCATATAATATTTGGCTTTCCACTAATCCTAGTTTTGGGTTCTTGGGCTGCTATCCAAAAGCAATTGGAAATGCAGGAAGCGTCTTGACTTATGGCTTTCAAAATCTCTTGAGTTATTTATTTTCAGCATTGGAGTAAATTATCTGCTCAGCAGATATTTGTGGAAGGTATTTCTAGTATCTCTAGATCATTATCTGGATGCAGTTTATCTTTATATCAGAGGCTCAATGAAATATGTCAATTTTGCACTTCTAAGCATGATTGGGACTTTAGTGAAGATTATATATGACTTGCCATTTTTATTCAAGTACTATCACTTCCGTCTGCATGACAATAGCTTTTCCTACATTTGGCCTTATTTTGGACATTCTTTTAGGTACCATTACAAAAATCCCTTTATTTCCACAATTTTCCCATGAATCTGCCCTTGTAACTGTATCGGTTTGCCCTTGAACTGTAATCGTTTCTCCACACTTCGTTGGCTTCTAATATTTTCCGCTATGCACGGTTCAAGTGTAAACCAGATTGTTTGCGGTTGATAGAAACACTCTATTGTTTATAACACTTTCTTATCAGTAATACGGTCGTGCGTGGATGTGACGTATAATAAGATTACTACGACTATTGAACTAAGAAATAGATTTTGTGTTAGAAGAGAATGCAGAATTACTGTAATGGGAATATATCCCGAACAAATAGAAAATGAAAAAGATCTTATTTTAGTGATTGAATGAATGTGCTCATCTACAAATTGCCTCCACCTTCACCACATCCACCTAAATGCTATCGAAAGCTGACTTTCAGCCTCATCGCTGCCCTGTTATTGCACCCCAATGCCAGTACTACTTGACAAATAAAAAGGTAGTCTTCAGACCTTAAAATATTCGCATTAACTCAGATTTGCGACATCGCTGTCGGGGTCTGGATGACCCCTAAGACAGGAAGCTTGGCAGGACATGAGTCAACCGGACGCCTGGTCCACTAATCGAGACAGACAACTGGAACGAACTACATTACTTACTACTATTGTCTGTGGACTGTATTTACTGGGCTATGTGGATGTGGAAAAACCCTTGAAAGCGAAAATGTAATCATTATAAAAACTGCGTTATTAGTTATTATATTGGTTACAGTTCTGTTCAGTTGGTTAGTGTTTAAAGTATACTTCGAGTAAGCCCATCAAAATGATGTTGAAATTGTTCTTAAACTCCCGGAATAACTCTTTCCTTTATTGACAATCGTTTCTTGGCTTATAGCCCTAAGTAGCTTGACTTTGTAAACAGATATGCAATCAACTTATTCTTTTCATTAAAAAATGGCCTCCACAATCCACTGCTTTATCTCTGTAGCCGACCTCGAAAAGTCCCTCTGTAAAGCTACAAAAACATTAAACCTTCCCAAACTGTCGCTTTGGAAGAAATTTTCCCTTTTGTATGTCTTTAATGTGACAATGACCTGTAACTACAATTACCTTTAACGTCTGTAAATGTTTCCACAGGGCAAAATTCTTCCCTTTTAACAATTAACACGAATGACCCATTTTATAAATGAGTTCGTCCATTTAATAATCCCTTCGTGCTAATTTAAACGTCTGTAGGCTGTTTAAATGGTGTTGACCTATCAACCCCAGCGAGGGAGCTTTAAATAGACGACCCACTAAGTATAGCATGAAGCCTTGTAACTGTATTATTGTGTAAGGTTTAAACTGTAGAAATTACTTTGAAGCTTCAGCACTTATGCAAGTTACCTCATTTATATATTTGCTGTAGATAGATATGTTTCTGTATTATAACCTTGAGAAGAAGTATGAGGAATTTCGTTGTCATTTGGTTCATTCATCTTATCCTTCGAACGTATTACTCTGTTTTTTAGCGATATACTTACCAATATCATTCGTGTCTGTATCTAACAGTGTTTTCCCCGGACTGGCCTTGAACTGAGCTATGATTTGTGACTCATTGTGATCATAATAACAACCATTGTGCTACAGCGTTTATGTCGTTCGTCATACGTACGGATGCTGGATCTAATTGTAGGTACGTAGAGGCAGTTTTGTTGGTTTGTCTTGTATGCTCATTATTGTTGGAAATTGTATTATTGTTTTGTAGTTTGAATTGGGGCAGTTATTGATGTTGTATATTTTTTCCTGTTGAGGTGTCTTCATTTGAGAGATGTTTTCAATGCAAATTATCCTTCTATTGTCTGGCAATCGTTTTAGTAAAATTATTCTGAACTTAGCATGTCAGGCATGAGAAATCCCTCATTCATACGTTAATACAATGTGAAACAAAAGTTTAATTCAGATCCGAATCCAAATTTTAAAATCTATTTTTACAAAAAGAACTGATCGGTGTGATAAAACTATAGCTAAACACACAATTCAAAACTCATTCTGCAGAAACCATGCTATTCTGCCAATTGCTTCGTAAGATTTCATTAAATCCAGTCGGTACTGGCCAAATTGGCACGCGGCACTTGACCTAGAGCTGAACGATTCATTTGGTAATTTAATTAATGCACACAAACTATGGACTCACTAGCCACAGGATAAGAAACATTGACTTTCTTTCCATTCATTTCATCATTTCGCGAGATAGTACCGATTCATGCTTGCGCTTTTTCATTAATAAGAATGTTGCTTGTGAGATTCGTAATTAATATTCGCTTCTTTTCTCGGAATCTGCTGTACCTGTACCAACTTTTCCGTACATAAATCTTCCTCAAAAGTTGTGCAGAATTGCTATCCTATATAATTTCGCATCCTGTTCGCAAAGTGACTAATGCGGTCTCAATTGAATTATTTGATTAACTAAATGATAAAGTGATGCTGACGGGTTTGCCCGGTCAATTACGAGGATAGGGGCGCACTGTTCTCTTGTCAAAAGGAACAGTTGAGATGCGGGAAACAAAGATTTGACTCAATAATTAAAACGTCTTTTATAGTTTTAATGAATGGTGAATTGAAGCAACAGTTAGTAATCAACGTCATAATTTCTTTCAAGAAACTGACTTTCCTTAAATAAGGATTCATTCATCTCGTAGTCCTTAGATGAGCGCTGAGGCCGAGATCTGCGACGATATTTAAAGTAATCTTGCATCTGAACACCGGTCGTCTCGAAAACGTCATAAACGTAATTTTCTATCTTTATTCTTTCTTGCATCTATCTATTTTCATTCTGATCGTATTTGAATCCTAAAAATACGTTGCTGATTGAATGATTGAATGACAATGCTATTTTTGGTATTGCCTTAAAAACTTGTATATTGTCGGTTGCTATTGACAACGCAAATACCCATTCACATACACACGCCACTTTATTTATTACCGAACCCACGTCACAACATAGGCATAGTACCGTTCTCACAAGCCCATATCGCATTGTACGTCTGACAGGCTCGATATCATTGTACCCTTGAATAGTAAATACTTTGTATCAAGTTTATCGAGCATTGTCCTCCATTAGGCAGCAAGTTCAATGCCAATCGATGTATCATAATGTTAGCCTTTTATGGAAGGTTCGTGAATGGTACAGTAGACACCTGAATTGAAGGTGAATCGGGGTATATGAATTCGAATATATACAAGGGAGATAGGCCATGAATGATTAAGACTGTAGCTTAGACCTCACACAGCTTGCGAATAATTTAGAATTTAGTTTAGAAAATCCATTTTATGGCATTTCATACGGTTCATGGTTCCGTTTTTTTTTTGTTTGTTTTCCCATACTTATTTGACACCATCTTAAAATTTCCCTTGCATTACGCAGACTACGACATTATTACTCAAGTCACTACTGTAATACAAAGTTGGTATTTCTGTCGAACAAACGTATCGTCGCGAACAATCCCCAATTAATTAAACACGTCAATTCCAATTGAAGCTAACATTGATAAATTGTATCAGAACAAATATAAATATAAGAGCAGGACCATCGTGACCATTGACCATCATGCAGCGTGTTATTATTTTGAGACCAATTTGCAAACTCAAGATACAAAAATAGCCATCATTATTGATGATTCACGATGGCTACTTCTGGTCATCCATCAAATAGGTTTAGACACATTATTGAAGCTGCGTCCAGTTTTCCTTTAATTTCCAGTGCCATTTTCAAGTTACATGATTTTAAGTTCAGCTCCAAATATTTCTAGAAATTCTTACAGTTATCCGTGAGAACATAACAAACTGACGAAGGTACCTTCCGCATCTATAATATTATAAGTAGTTTGGAGAATACCCCTCATTTCGATCGACCTTGATATCGTGGGAAGGTCAGGTGCCGTGACGGGGCCCTTTGTACGCCCACGTCTCGTCAATCACGCTTATTACTTCAAGCTTCAGGAAACTCATCATGTTTGGTCGTTAGGGATAGGGTAGCTTTTTGGCATGTCTTGGGTTTCGAAGACAACCCATTCATTTCTGCTACTTTTTTCTCTTATAATTGGGGACCTTAAAATTGCAAAAATTCTTGACCTTCCCAAAAAAAATGTACCTCTCGTTATTTTGCCTCGATTAATTCTCACTCTCAATTCTCAACTCAAGTTACGATTCTCTCACTCTCAATTCTCAACTCAAGTTACGATTCTCTCACTCTCAATTCTCAACTCAAGTTACGATTCTCTCACTCTCAATTCTCAACTCAATTTACGATTTTATAAATTCTGACCACTAGCAATATTTTTTATTATAGCCATAGCGAAACCGATGAATACCGAAGCTAGCCGTATTGCCAACTCGTATATAAAAACGATGCTACGGAAAAGTAGCTGCAATCTAAAGAGCAATCGATATTAGATTAGTTCAATTAGTTCTTCGAATGCATTAACAGACAGCCTTGCAAACAATAGATGTGTGCGTCATTGTATTCAGAGACTAATGGGTTTCCACCATATGTCAGGATCGTATGAGATCTCGCCATCTGTTCAGAACTTATTTATTTCTAGAAAGATCGATTATCCTTGGACAGTTTGAATTATTCTGTGGCTGAGGAGACATTATGCCTATATGGATTTATTTACTTCAAAGTATTTACATTGACTTTTTCTACCCTAAACCTCGTTAATGCCATAACCATGACCATCTGAGCTTCCATGACCTTCCCCATGTTCACTCGAGCAAGAGATTTCTACTTTATGGTTTCCGTTTATGGAGCCGATAATGGGAATTAATAGCCACTACGTAAGCTTTAACTCATTTACAGTTATCACAGCATCAAGATTTTTTATTTATTACATGGTCCCGTATTACTTCTTCATAAAATCCCGTCAAAATGAGGAAAGCTATTAAAATACAAAAGCACCTATCGTATTCCTAACGAGCGCAGCCATAGCAAAAGCCATTACGTTGAAAGTAATGGGCATATCTAAGCGTTGACACGCGCATGGCAACAGCAAATGTTTTGTAGTTAATTTTGAGACAGCGCGGTACGTTCTGCGCGGGCGCATCGCCGACGATCGCCATGTTTAACTTTATTTGCATTGGACGTGATGCATCAGGGCTGATACTGAATGACTTAAAATATAATTTGTTTTTTTTCTTCTGTTTTTTTTAAGGTATTTTTATGCTATTTGAGTTAAAATGCACTTGAATAAACGCCTATACTTATGTACTTATACTCATGAAAAAGAAACGGTTTCAAAACTGTCATCTATGTGTATTAGATCCTGTTCTTTGTTCATGAAGATATCTTAAATATTACAAGATTTCTGTGCAAAATCAATCTTTACATTTTTTTTTTTGTTTAAATCAATCTTACGTTTTGATACTTTGCTTCTAGTTTCTTTCGTTCTCGTATTTCTGTTCAATCTCAATCATCTCAATCTCAACAGAACAATATCTCTTGAAATTAATGGCTTTTAGTAATTTTGCGTGACGATGGTCTCCGATCCTTCGTCCTTACCTCAATGTTGTATCTATAAATATATTTACGGCTGCCATTCAATCCGTTTTGCCAAGAACTCTAGAGCAAAAAAATTGTTTTTACGATTATTGCTATCCATCCCCGTTATTAGGTTTCCCTGTAATTATTAGATATGATAATAAAGTCAGGTATTGCAATCAAGCAAATTGCTCTTTAATAAACTTTAATGCCTACGCTGCGTCATATTTTCTTTAAAGGCAAATTGAGACCCTAAGTATGATATCCTCTTGAGTCTTTGAAATCATTGTTTCGACTACAAATCCTTGGTTTTTGGCTGATTCATCTACTTTGTCAGCCAAATAATAAGACCATTGATTGACACAAAGATACCATCGATTTGTTCAGACTGGATATTTTACATGTAATGGTTCACGGTTGGAGTGGCATGAAGTTTTCTTTTGGTTGTCTGCAACAAACATGAAGGTAGTCAGCTTCTTAACACAGACTATGCAAGAAATCATATCATTGCTCCTACTTTCTCCATTTCTCCAGTTGCAAGCCCTGTGAGGATGCACCAACTATTCCGGTCCAGGGCGCTCCCGCCGCGCCTTACTTGGCCACTCCCGATATAGACGTACATGTCTTTGTCCCACCACGGGGTTATTTTCACGTCACCCGGTAACGGTAGCTCGTGGCTCGCCTAGCTTATGTATATGCTGCTGGGGATGATGAACTTTTACTATTTTCGTATCTCCTTGGTGAATCCTTCCAGATGTGCTTTTGTTTTTTTTGGCATGTGCAGGCGTTGGTTATGATTACCTTCATATTTTGGTAGTAGTGTATGTGTCAGCAAATATCCTAAAGGAAATTGTTTCAGTCATCCTGACATAACTGTGGACCACCTACTAAATCACGTTCCTCAAATTGTTTAATCGTTTTTTATTATTTCACACTTTCACTTCGATTATACCTACGTCACCTTCCCATAGCCAGGGTTTTAGCAAACATTTTTTGTTTGCTAAGAATTATCACATTACTAAGCAACTGGCATCCCTAATTAAATAAAACTATTATTTATATCTGAAATATTCCCCACTTGCAAAAAGACGAGGATACACACTAATTGAATTATCCTTAACCCACCGAGGCATAGGTTTCGCAGCATTTGCCTACCTATTGTTAAACCATGATACGTGAAACGCAAATACTAACCGCGGATTCGTTCCACGACGAGATGCGTGTCTCGTGACGAATGACGTCATCGCAAAACGAACCGGTGGACATCCATTCGTCAAGCTGTCTGTCACACTTCGCTGCAAGCGCCAAATGTTTCATATTCTGTCAAATTTTTCGCCGTTCCAAACTTTTTTCAGAATATTTTTCCTGCGTCAATGAGCCTAATTGGATTGTTTTTCAATCTTTGGACCCGCTTATGAAAATTTGTGTTACGCTATTTTAATTGGAATTACAAACTTTCCGTTTTAAAGAAACAATCATAAAAATGTGTATTCAATATTAAATGTCAGACATGCAAACCTTGATGGCAGTGGTTGGTCGTACCATTTACGTGGTAGTACATCGATTTTCTATTTCTATAATGTCGCCGTCCCTTAGTTGCACTGACACATGATTGAATATTCAATGTTGTTGGGGTTTTTTGCATAAAGCTTGACCACTTTGCTGTTATTAGGATATTTCGTTCAGGTTTACGAAAAGTTTTTTCTGAAATTAAATAACAACATACATACAATGGTAACAACGCAAACAGAAATTTGTCTAGAATTGTTTTTTTTTTTTCAACCATTTTTCACTGTCAATCATGCCGATAAATATGCAAACATTTTAAGAATACATTTCAGACTCGGTTGAACACTATGCTAACTGAATAAACGCCTGTCTTCGTCACGAATGAAATCTTATTTCCTGAGACGTTTCAATCGCAGACTGCGAATTGGTATTAATTCTGCCTATCCCGGTATTCGTCCCAATAACTTGTATTATTAAAAAAAGTTAACAGCTAACGTTGCCTTTAAAAAATACCAATTCTTCTGCAAAACCACCTAACTCTGATTTGGTGCCAAAAAACTTTAAACTTTTGCATGAAACCATATTCTCTTTCATTTAAGAAATTACATTGGTAATTATGACGGCATAAATAACTACAAAACTATCTGTAGTTGCCAATTTCCGCAACGAAGTTAATGTTCTGTCTAAAGTTATTAGGTAGATACAGAGTCAGGGCATCCTACAAACCTCAGCCGAGTCAGGGTCCAATTATTTGTTCGTAAGCGAGGGCGTGAGTGGGTATAGCAAAATGTATATCATTTGGAAGTCTCGGCTATCCCGCCGCGACAAATCGCTGCTTCCCGCCTCCTTCATTATTTCTTGCAAATACAATAACCCTGGGCTATTCTTGTCGCTATGGTGATTTTTCTTATTTTCTTTAAAATACATAAATATTAAAAAAAATACTATGTAGATGGTTAGTCTCACAAAATCAAAAGAACTTTTAAAGACCATAATATGACTGTTTAGGCGAAGTGTTTAATACGTCATATTCTCCATTCTCTCATCTAAACATTTTCTCATAAAGCCTGAAATATATTAGACAAAATATTAACAACGTTAACCGCAAATATGGTCAGTGATTCAGTATCCACATACCCATTCAAACCTGTATCAATAAATCGGAACCTTTTCAAGCATTTCCCACAATAGTTGCAGAATGCATCCATCCCGTTGTCTGTGGGCGGATATCGTTACAAATGCGCATAATGTACTCGTTAGACTCCGTCCGTTACTGATTTACTAACAAAACCAATCACACTGAAGAGTGCAGAAGTTTCATTCAAATACTGCTATTGCCAAAATTAAATATCTATCCGAAAAATGCACAACTGCAAAACAAGTTTTTTTTAAGGATGCGAAGAAGGATCATCAGTCCATCAGAGCCCATTGAGGGACATTGGGTCTCTCCCAAATCTCTCAACTCATTCCTCATTTACAGCCCTACCAAGAGCTGCTCGGATACTTTACTGTATATTGCTTTGTAGTTATCATTGACTGGATGTTTTTGTCACAAGAGCAATCAAGTTTTAATCTAGCAGGCTCCCTTCGTTGAGCTGATCCCCTTTCAAACCATGACTCATCGTAATCTATCCCTTATTGTTCTTCTGGAATTTCTTAACTGAATTCTGCTTGACAAAACGCAAAGCCGTGGGCGTGCCGATACCGGCGGCTCGTTCCCTGCCTATTATGCTCAAATTCACTGCGAATTCCAGTAGGCCATGCTTTGATCGTAATCATTGATGTACGTTGTACGATAAACCTTCATTCTCTTTACGATAATTGCACTCTGTGTTCGAGGTGTTTTAAATAGGATTTGTCAATTTGCGAGAGGATTTAAGTGGTCCTTGATGGCTGTAATGTGAATTAGGTTTTGTGTCAGACTGGGCGGTCCTCTTTTGATACTGTCGGGCCAGTTTTGAAGGGAAATTAGATGCTGTTAAATTAGTTATAGGCATAAAATTGAGGTTGAAGATAAACCCCCTTTTCTTGGTCTCTCCAAAAACGACCACCATGTCTTCTTATTTGTCATATTGTTCATAGTTTTCAAAATATTTCGTTTATAATTTTTTTATAGATTCATCTCATTCGGCAATTATCCACCGTCCACAACAAATCAATTATTACAGGACAGCGGAATATTTTGCATCATGCAATCTTCCGTCTTGCTCACCTACATTTTAGTTCATTTGTAATTAAAATCTATTGCGATTCATTGCAGGGATGACTAACAGTATCTTATTTACTCAAGTGTTCTTTATAAGGCGATGATGACACTTTACTATGATTGTTACGAGATTCACAGACAGACTTGTTAGTCTAGATCAAAGAGTAAGGAAAGAGGAAAGGATATGCCATATTGTAGGTAGGTCAGGCGCGTTCTTCTAAATCAAATACAAACGGTGGACATGAAGAGCTAACGAAGCGTTTGGGTTCTTTGAAACATCTGTCAACGATTTTTGATATTAAAAGAATGATCCAGTACAAAGATGGCGTATAAGGGCGAAGACCCAATGTTCCTCCTGCCCTGCACACCCGCATTTTAGCGCGCTACTTTCTTAGGATATTTTTCGTTATGGCGCCTCCGCTAGTCATTTTGTTCTCCATGGTCAAGCTAGATACTCGTATGTACGTATGTATGTTCGTGGGGTAGGTTAGTGTCGTTGCACTTGTTGCAAATGTGTTGCATCTGCATTGCTGGGAGATTAGCCAAATGTTTCGAATTTTGTGGGACTCGCTTTCGTTTGATATTGAATTTTTCATTCAGGTCAGGTTTTTTTTTATTGTCATGATAATGTGTCATGCTGCCCACAATTGACAATTTTATTCTTTGGAGTAGATATAAAAGTTATTGCCAGGGAATCTTGAGAACAAAAAATTGTAAGTCGAGTACCTACTTACCAATAGCACTTAGGTAATTTTTTGTATTTATCACGTTATTTTACTTGTGTTAAGGTAAAACTATAGCCGTTGAAAAAATAACAAGCTTGTTGACGCACTAATTCTTTCAAAAATAACCATGTTTTAAACGTAACTCGCGTTGTAATAACAAATGCTTATTTTCACCTTCCTACGTCAATTAACCACTAAAATAGATCGTAATCTCTTGAAAGCTTTGATATCAACACTTTAGATTAGGTTTAATGCACAATTTTGATAACGGAACAGTTTTTTTTTTATTACTTATATAATGTATCTATGATACAGTACATATCGGTGAATTAGAAAGTGAAGTGATTTAGAATGCAAAACGTTATTTTGGTTATGACAGAAAAACTTTAAAAAGTTAAGAGTACCTACCCAGTTAGGTAAATAGTAATACAATCTAAAATTACCCAAAATACACTAAATTATATCTCTCTGTAGTAAATAGGTATCCAGAAAAATATTACTTACTGTGTCTATGCATTGAGTATCTCTGAAATCAACTCGAAACTAAATCACTTGTTAAATATTTTCAGTTTTAGTTTAGTTCAGAGATAAATAATAGGTTATATTATACCTTATATACTAAACCATTCTTCAATCTGTAATTTCGTAAAATTGCATAGAGAAGGTACACGAAAAATAGCGGAAGAATATTTTTGTAGTACGCAATTACTAGGCGATGTTAGGAGTATTTATGACTTGTCGTGTCTAGGCCTAAAATCTCGCTATCCACCTGAAAGCTGGCGACTACGCGGGGTTGTTGCACTTACATGCCGATCGGGCGGCGCGCACGCAAATAGATGCGCTTGCGTCGCGAGACGGCTCAGCCCAGTTTAGTTCACTACGGCTTTATGCTAGATTAATATTCTAGCTCTTCCTGGATTCTTAGTCACTCACGGTGGGTTTTTATAACCTGTCTATCCGTTGTTTACGATTAGAGATTAGGAGACATAATTCTAGGAGGTAATTTCAAAATTCAATTTTAAAGCAATGGATAGATAGGGAGAATTCCACTGTATAGCTTCTGGTGTTCGTCATCGTGATTCGTTTTCAGTTGTCTAGTGTACTTTCTGAATTACAAGATTATTGGCATTCCTGTAAAGTCCAGTTTCCAATATTTTTTTTTGCGGATCACTCATAAACAGATTAAAAGCTAATACAATATTAAGGCCCTATTTTAAAGCTGCAACCATTAATACTAAAACTGATGCATGAATTCCACGAATAAATATTCAAATTACCTATGAGAAGATTTTACTCTCTTGGCTTAGTCCGAATAATCCTAAACTTCTAGGTAAATACTCGTGTGTAGGTATTATGATGCCGGCTGCACGTAAATAGGTATATCGTTGAATGCGTCTGCGCGGGATAACAGCAGGAAATGTGGCATCAAGATAGAATTACATTATGCATTTATTTTATTCCACAAGTATGCAGAATTATGATATCTTGTAACTTTGTGGGTTGTTTATTAACAAAAATATCTTTCAAGTTATTAATTTTTGACTTGAAAATAAAAATTTTGAGTTTATTGAAATGTTGAGTTGAAGTACGGTTATGTTTCGGCAAAAAATGTCCGTTCAGAAACTTAATCTCCGACTATAAAGTTTCCAATGTCTGGCTTTATAAGATTTATTATGTTCCAATAGTAAGCAATACGAAAATCCAATGATTGACTATGCCTTCAGCTCTTCAGCACAAAAAAGTTCTTAATAACTTCTCAGATATCAAAAGACTGTTCTTTGTATATGTTCGAAATTCAAACCAAATCAGCTGACGCAAATCGGTAACCCATTTAAATAAATAAAACTATTTCTCTAGGTAACTGTAACGAAAGATAATAAACCGTTTGAAAATATAACACTTGTTTTTAGAGTTCGGATGTGAATATAGATCTGACATCAAAGATTCTTCAACGGTCAATACTGGCCTATAGCCAAGACGGGTGAGGAATATTATGCTTATTGTCTATGCCACATCCCAACTTTTTCGCGCGTTTTTGGCTGATAATTAGAACTGTCATCTGCTAGGAAAAATATTATTAAGCTTGTTGTAAGTAAATAATCAATTCTTTGAATAAAATCCAATGTAACGAATAAAAACATATCACTTTTCTTTAAAGTATAGAATTTCTGTGGTATCTTCAAACTAGGTACTAACTATACGAATAAAAACGATCATGTAAGTTAAAAAAAATAATCCTTGAATGTTCAAGTTCCACTTTATTGCGACGAACTTAAATAACTGACCACGCACATACTTGAATGAATGAATGTGCAACTAATGAATGAATGCAAGGATGAGGAAGTACACAATTCTTGCTGGCATCTGCTGGAATGTTGTGTATTTGCAATAGGTACGCCTTCGTACAGCTATATTGAAATAAACGGCTGAACACGTCACTGAACGTAATGGATGGCCTGAGTACATCCTGCGTCGTACGGATGGGTGTACTCCTGCGCATGTTGGCCTATCACATAAATCTGCTCATCGTTTTGAATTGAGAATGTTGCTGGTTACTTATTTGAGTAGAATAGGGATTGAATATTTGCAAGTGTTGGTAAAGTACTATTATCCGATTGGTTCATTTTAAGGGCACGTTATCCACATCATCTTGGGTTCTTCAGCTCAATCGGTCGATTTTCACCTTTCTCTTGCCAAAGAAGACGGATCACAATCCATACAAAATTGCCCCACGTCCTATAACAATGTGACGTATCTCAAAAAAAAGATAAAAATGTTTAAAAAAATATGGCATACTCTCTAATTCATTTTTTTTACACCTTCATACGAAAAAAATGCTTTAAAAATTGTTCAGGCGCTGTTATGAAAACATCGTTCATAGGACTATTTATGGACTATTTTATAAAATTATTTTTTTGTTTGATAGGGATATACCTCACAGGTGGTCCCATAATCATCAGGCCAGGATCTGATGATGGAAACCCTGAGAAATCCAGGGCAACTTTTGAAAGTTGTAGGCATGCGCAGGATAAAAACTTGACTATAAGGTGTATGTCTTATAACAATATGCAACAGTAAAGGTTTGGAGCTGACCTGATGATGGAGACGAAAGAAGGTCGAGGGAACTCGACAACCGAATATGTAAAGTACCTCGTGTTTGGGCTCATATTATTTGTATTGAATAGACCTTTGCAACAGTGAAGGTTTGGAGCTGACCCGACGATGGAGATCAGAGAAGGTCGAGAAAACTCGACAACAAAATATTTAAACTACCTCAGAAGTCGGTTTCTAATGGATGTACCTAAGTTTATTTCCCCACCGACTTCTAGGCCGATGCTCCTAAGACTAGTTTTTTTTTGCTTTTCAGTGTTTTTGGAAGTTTTTTCTGTAAAAAGTTTTTTTTTTTTTTTTTGGCTTTTCAGTGACAAGCACAGTTATCACTATCCGCATAAGTGGAAAGTTCTTATCAATACGAATAATATAAGCAGTTGTCGAGTTCCCTCGCCCTTCTCTGGTCTCCATCATCAAGTCACCTTAAAACCTTCACTGTTGCAAAGGTCTATTCAATACAAATAATATGAGCCCAAACACGAGGTACTTTACATTTTCGGTTGTCGAGTTCCCTCGACCTTCTTTCGTCTCCATCATCAGGTCAGCTCCAAACCTTTACTGTTGCATATTGTTATAAGACATACACCTTATAGTCAAGTTTTTATCCTGCGCATGCCTACAACTTTCAAAAGTTGCCCTGGATTTCTCAGGGTTTCCATCATCAGATCCTGGCCTGATGATTATGGGACCACCTGTGAGGTATATCCCTATCAAACAAAAAAATAATTTTATAAAATAGTCCATAAATAGTCCTATGAACGATGTTTTCATAACAGCGCCTGAACAATTTTTAAAGCATTTTTTTCGTATGAAGGTGTAAAAAAAATGAATTAGAGAGTATGCCATATTTTTTTAAACATTTTTATCTTTTTTTTGAGATACGTCACATTGTTATAGGACGTGGGGCAATTTTGATCCATCTTCTTTCGAATACACTACTAGACACCTATTTTCTATGCTCACCTCATAGGCATCATCAATTCCTATTTCATAGAACTTAGGTACTTTTGCGGATAATTTTTGGGCAAGAACAGCCCTATTTATTGAGTTACAATTTCTTCTAATAACTCCTTCCTCGCAACTGCAGCAGCTACCAACAAAGATGATAGAATTGGAGAATAGAATTTCATTATTGGAAATACTGTACATACCAAAATACCACCACAGCAGAGTAATATACATTTACTGGAACCCATTCAAGTATTTATGTGCAATATCTTTACTTTGTAAGCAACAGTTCTGACATTGTTAGGGCCACAGAACAAGATTGCATCTGTTCTCCCTGGTATGTTTAATGCAAGGAATGCAAGTATTTATCTACAATACCGGTACATTATGGCCTAGGGGTCCAGAAATGCTAATCTGTACTTGAAACTGCTAAGTGCGCGATTTCACATGGTGATAAATTAATAACGGTACTACCTAAATAATTTCAGTTACTACCAAAATGCAAAAAAATTAAGATGCTAAAATACTTATTGAACAAAAAAAAAGAATAAGGTATATTTATTTTAATTTGATTTTGATTACTATACAAAAAGTATGTTGGCTACAATGGTTATGTTGGTCGTTCTATTTCACAGTTTATAGCATGATAAGTCCTTCAATTCGTTTTTCTAAGAACGATCACGTATTTCATTGACTATTCTCTTTTAATTGATTGATCAATAAACTATTAATGCAATTTAAGAGTTGTAAAGAGTTCTTTTTGTGTCTTTTTTTAATCTTTTCAAATATTGTTACCAATTTTATTTCTTTATTGAGAAAAATCGGTTGTTGACAACATTTACCCAAGGAAGCGGAATTTTTGTTGCTCTTTGATCCACATAAAATAAAGTCAGTGGTGTAAATAATTTCATAATAACTTGGATACACTCCAAAGCTATTAATAGTGCATTAAAATCAGCTGATTGTTGCTAACCCAACCGCGGCAACGTTATTGCGTTTACAATGCCAATAGTAATGCTGTTGGCTTGAACCCGTATCCCCATCACGTAAACAAGATATTTCAATCTCTTTCAATGCTACCTACTCTATCAATAAAATGAGTAGTTTAAAGCATCTTTTTTTTTGTTTCGTTTTCCCTATGATGTTTTTTTTCTAAGGTATGTAATTTTTTTCTTCTACATATTTTTTGGTAATTTTTTTGCGAAACTTTAAAATGCAGATGCTCTAATTAATATTTCGTTTACAGAGTTCCAATTCTCGAACGCCGAAGGAGGCTCTTATATTGCCCATGCAGAAGTTCCGACAATCCCCCGAAGGACTGTATGATTGGAGCGGAAGGTGAAGGAAATGGCGCGACTGAGCCTAAAGACAAGAGTAATGGGTCAGCTAAAGAACAGAGTAACGAGTCAGCTAAAGAACAGAGTAACGGGTCAGCTCAAGAAAAGAATAACGGGGCAGCTAAAGAAAAAGGCAGTGCAACTGAGTCCAAACGAAATAGCATCGTGTCTGAGTCTAAAGATACTGCTCCTCAGAAGTCAGAACCACCCAAGCAACCTTCTCTAGGCTCCGTAAACGATTCAGAGGAACTCAAGGACGCGGTTGACGATATGCCAGAATTCGATGAAATAGACGAAGCAGGTGATGACGAGGATAACTAGAAGATGACTGATGATATTTTGATATAAAATACACTTAACTTTTTACAAGATACACATTTTACTTTTTTTAAAGATACATATTATTATTTTACTATTCTTGTTAGCAGTTTTTGAGGAGGGTTTTGTTGTATTAAATGTTTTACATTATTACAAGGCATGGTTTTATTTCTGACCTACATTACGTTCAGTTTCCACAGCAGTTGCAGTTTTCCTGATAACAAACATTGGAAATTCAATATCGTATCGCATTGCTTTGACTGTGGAAATGTAAACATACATCAAAACGACAACTGAAATTCAACCGTATAACTAGAACATTTAGTTTTAAAATGCCTTAAAACTGATGATTCATAGGACTTTTCTTTCCATGGCTGCTTGATTGCAAAATCAGTGTTGACAATTGACATTGTACTTTATTTCTTAAAGACTAAAGTATGATTTTGTGTGAAGCTGTTGTTTTTGCATATTACAGCATATATCCTAACAACATTTTGCATTTAGCGCATGTTTGTCTGTTCGTTTGTTAGCACTGTGTGACTGATGTGCTAATTCGGTTACTCGTCGACGACTTATTAGTGAAATTTATTTACTGACTAGCCATTTAGGTTATGACAGAATTTAATTTGCTTTGAAACAGACCTCTTCCGTATTCCTTTGATAATAAGTGTACCTACATGGTCTAATATTTTCTCTGTCTAGTGATAGTAGCTGGAATAATCAGAATCGTTGAGAGGTTTCGTTTGGTTAGAAACATTGGTATCTATAATTTTTTCGAGGAATACAAAAAAATATGGATTCCGTAGTTATTAATCACCTCGTTTTCACCTGTGATCGGTCAGTGGGTCGTCTTAGGGGCGCCGTCCTATCACCAAGGGCGGATCCAGCTTCGGCGCCAGGGGGGGGTCACACAGTCGTGGTCAAGTCACAAAAAATATTATATTGTAGCGTATACTTCTTTTAATATTAAAAGTAGTAGTATTAATACAAAACGTGCGATCGTAGCGAGCTCGAAATATTCACGAATGATAAGCAACAAAAAAGCGCGAGCGAAGCGAGCGCGAAAATTTTTGTTCAGGTCGAGGACTAAGGTTAAAAAAGTGTTTTTATGTATAAAATGGTCCGAGCTGAGCGAACGCGATTTCTTGGACATAATCACAGATACGAAATTGAAAAAAACGCGAGCGAAGCGAGCGCGAACTTTTTAAAATTATTTGTTTGAAGACTCACAAATCAGACTGGAAATTACGTACAAATAAAAAGGAACCGTGATTAGAGCGAGCACCATTTGTGTTCGTTGTTTCGGTGCGTCAATACAAAAAAAATAAACAATCAGAAATACAGTACAGACATAGTCATTTACTCGCGAGCGTAGCGAGCTAGAATTATTTCACTTAGTTGGAGGATGTTAAATGTTAAAAATCATCAAAATGATCAATCGAACAAAGCGAAGGCGACTTTTTTGTCAGTATCATGATACAATGTGGAACCTGTGTCCTTATCGAACGGGTGTAATTTCTTCGGAATTTCCTGGTGGTGGGGCGTCCCGCGGCGCCCCTGATATCGAAGCGCCCGGGTTATTCGCATACCCTGCACCATAGGTTAAGACGGACCTGCATGAGATACAGCATGTAATGTAGACAACCCGGACAGCGGATTCTTAGTAACAGGGTCCCGTTTCCTCCTTATGGGTACGGATAAAGAGTAAATAAAGAATAGAGAGCGAGCGTTGCGAGCACGAATTCTTCAGCAAAACTACTCTACCTGTAACTATGTAGGTATCTACCTATTCACTCGGAATAAAAATTATCTTATACTTATAACAAAAACATAAAACATCGTGTTTAACCATTTCAATTATTGGTCCTCTTAGGTCCTGAATCTGGCCCAGGGGGGGGTCATGACCTTGTGACCTACCCCCTGGATCCGCCGTTGCCTATCACCCAAATAAAAGGGAGCCTACGTCCGTCTCATAGATACCACCGAACTCTCACACTCGGACTCTCATAGTATTGGGATTGGGAAGAACTTGGCGAAAAGTTTGTAACTATTAAATGGAATAATACCAACATCACGTGCATCGATGCGCTCATGAAAAACAAGCCACTTCACACATCAGTGTATGAATCAAACTACAAATAAAGTATGAACCAGACGTCTGCTATCGTAGCGGTCACTGTCAAGTTCAAAGACAAATATCGTATTACTTTTGTATGGAATTATATCTGTCATAATTTGTAATTTGATAGGTTGGTATGCATTCGTGATGTCTAGTGTTGCATTTTTATCACATTTTATGTAACTTTTAGGTAATTGTTTTTGTCCTAACCAGATTGTGTTTTTGTTACGTCTTTAAGCAAGTTGACAAGGTGTATTATCTATACTAATATTATAAAGCTGAAGAGTTTGTTTGTTTGAACGCGCTAATCTCAAGAACTACTGGACCGATTTGAAAAATTATTTTAGTGTTAGATAGCCCATTTATCGAGGAAGGCTATAGGCTAATTTTTATCCGGGTTCGTGCCGTGGTTCCTACAGGATGCGGGTGAAACCGCTGCCAGAAGCTATCCTGATGTTTCAAACGAAATTATTTCCTACAAACATAAATTCGCAGACAAGTCCATAAGCTAGTACAGTACCTATAATAAACAGTAGACGACTATGTTTTTTCTCAGGCCTTAAGTATCGTGTGTAAAAAACTACATATAAATCAGTTTTGGCGTGAAAGCATTACAGACAGACGGCATTGTTACTCTATAATATTAACAAGGATAATATACAAGTATACTTGCATTGTAGCCTCATTAGTCATACCGTTATTTATTCATTAATATTTTCCGCTATAACTTCAACATGTAAATACTTAATTAACAATGACCATAAATAAATAATCTAATTATTGTGTTGTACGTATAAATCGGACAATGACTCCTTCGTCAATATTTCCTACACAAAGCGGATACTGATGCAAGAATAATATTATTTTTTAAATTAAATATTGTCTACAATAACATTGCTATTGATTATAGTTTAGAGCTGGGCAATCTGGTCTGTATTAGATACTCTATACTGTATAACACTTCCAAGTTCTGTGCGGATCTAGCATATACCTACTCCTAAACTAACTAAGGGTTGGTTGCACCATGTAAATTGTTATTTTTTTTGTAAAATTGTTATTGTTTGGTTATCCTTACAGTTACTTGGTGGAACCCACCTACAGTTTTCTAAGAGAAATCTTGATAATTGCACCGTAGCCCCGCTGAAGCATAGTGCTAAGAAAACTCGTTAACGGCTTCCAGTGCATTGTATGCGCAGCTGGCTCCAAACAAATATTGACTTAATGCACTTTCCAAGGAAAAGTTGCAAGTATGAACAATATTTGCTGAAACTGTAGCGTCGTTTAGGAGCCATATTACGAATCAGTATTCTAGAACAATCCTCAAGTATTCAGATTCAGATCTGTGCTCATTAAAATGTCTATCTAGAATACTAGTCTAAGTTTTTTGTTGTAGGTGATGATAATGATTGTAAAGACCTCATTGAAAAATGATATGTCTTAAATACTGTTAATTGCGAATACAGAATGACGTACTTATTTTACGCAAGGTACGCCTTTTTTAGATTTTCAAAATGAGCTTGATTGAATTTTTGTATGCACAATGAATCTGCCTGACAGTGGGACAATAAAAGGCTGAGCATGACGATGGGTTAAACGGTGTACCTGTAGCGATAGCTATTAAGAGTTGACTCTTTCGACTGAATTTTTTTTTATTTATTTTTGCTAGGGGTTGGTTACCTGCGCCACCTCCACCTGCTGCCGGAGCGCCTCCACCAGGCCCCCCAGGGCCTCCCCCACCCGTGCTACCCAAGCCTTTACCGCAACTACCACTGCCTGACACCAGAGGCTGACCAGAAGGTACGTCATCGTCATCGTTGCAGTCCATAAATGTCTACTGCTGGTCAATGGCCTCCCATAGGTTAGGGTGATAGATGGATCCCATGGGCATGCATGTTGGTGAGCCCTGTGTAAGATATTTTTAGCTTCAAAGTGGCTGCTGCCCATCTCCGAGCAAGGCATTTAATCCCCTTTGGAACTGTCTTCTGGTTATACGGCCACAAGTTGGTCACAAGGTTTGTAGGTACCTACGTCTCACAAAATATGCCACCAAAGCATTTGCGTGATGAAGTCTGGCTAATGTCTGGCCGTATTTAATTAAGAAGGCCGTTCAAGTTAAGGCTTCTTAATCAGCGGCTAATAGCAAATATTATGAAAATGTGTAGGTTTTTTTGGCAAAATAAAGTCGAAAATCGAAAATCTGCGAAAGGTGGTAAAAAATTCGTCAGCCAAAAGTCCCAGTAATTTATGAATTTGAAGAGATCTGTTTATTGCAAGGGCATGTGCCTTATAGAATAGCTATGCATCAGCACCTCACTAAAATGATCAGGAATTGAAATATGACATTTCTATTCCTCTAATATCTAGTCTGTTCATCTGTTTGTCTCTAAAGGGTTATTACTGATAGCAGGATAAATAATACACTTGTCGTTTTTAGATAAAGGTGTGTTCAAGAATGTCTTGGTGTCTACAAAACCTTGGTGTTTAATACCATGAGCTGAAACTTCGTTAATAGGAATGTTATCGAAAAAGGTAACTAAACTGTACTATTTTTCTGTTTAATTGTTTCCACCAAGCTCCAAAACTACTGAATCGACTTGAAAAATTCTTTCACTGTTGGAAAGCTAAACTCTTCCCTTAGTAACATAGGCTATATTTTATCCCGGTATGGGCAATAGTTCCCACGGGACGCGGGTGGGACCGCGGGGACACGGCTGGTTTTATAATATGAGAACGTTTACACTAAGTAATCCACAAGAAAGTTTAGGAGTAATTTGGAACAGGGTTTTTCTTCATCCAAATTATGAAGTAATTATCGATATTTTAAATATTTGTATTTCATTTAATCTCCTTGAGTATTTTAAAGAAAATATGTATAACGTTAATATGTAAACTGTTTCATGGCGTACGTGATCTTAGCGGCGTCTGAGACAAGTTGGTACTTATTATAATTCAGTGTAAAATGTATGACAAATGATTATTCAAATGTTTTCCTACACTGGCTTGGGCTTAGGCAACTAGTTTTTTCGTCATGTTTTACCTGTACTTAGATGATTTGGTGTTTCATCATCTATTGTTTTTACATAATGTATATAAACATTATAATAATATTTATATAGGTAAGTAGTTCCCCTATAGCAACAGCTTCCGTGCTCGTGTTTTGAATTTCGTCATAATGATTGTGAGATTTTATTGAGGAATTTCCATCTTCTTAATTCCGTTAGTTAATAAAACAGGTACATGCTCTGTTTGGTCGTGTTACATTCGATTTTGAGTAGATAGCTTATGAAAACGAAAAGTTTTAACAATTTTCACAAATACAAGCGCTATTGTTAACTCTAAACTTAATTTGAGAAATCTATTATTAAGCAAAAAATCTCCGTAACGAAATGGCAAGCGATTCTTATTCGGCTGTAAACAAGTCTATTGTCGAACAGCGGCGCGCGCGCATCCCAGCCGTAGCCAGCGACTGATGACGCATGCGCTCCGGCCCCTCGGCCAATAGGGGCTCGGCTCGACACGTCAAACGTCAACACACACAGATGATTTATTACAACAATCATCTACAAAAGACTGCGCTAAACTCCGAGTTTTATTCACTTAACAACATGTTATGTAAATCGGTATTTCGGTTTTCATTGCGTAAAGATAATAAATAATATATTGTTGTAATATATTGCAGAGCAGTTTCATAAACTAGCACAAACACAATATTTTCAGCCATTTTCAAAACTGTATGAATGCACATCCATCCACCACTTGCTATTCAGGTTTTAAATTCGCACAAAACACAGATTCTTCAGACTTAAAAAACAAAAAGAAATCGGAATAAAGGTGTCAAGAATAAAAATATGTAGATACCTATAAGTAGCTACAATAATTTAAAGATAGTAGCACCCTGTCCAAAGATTATTAATTTACAAAAAAATGTGAAAGGAATTACTGCTACCATATCGAATAACTTCGCAGTTTGACTTATTCGTTAACCGCTATTTGTCATTTACAATTTCTAGGAATCATGATCAACACAATTTGGTGTTTAAGCACTGTAAAAATTGATTCTCTTTGTCACCCAAAACTGCAAAAACCATTTATTTAATAGCGTTTCGTTTTGCTGCAAAATTCTCAAAACTGGCATTTTTCTAATTTCCTTTTTTTATAAAATTGGGTGGCTGTAACAATGCCGCGATACCCGTGAGGTTAAGCTTTGATTAAATGATCTGATGACAGTAAAGAACGTTTCAGATATCCTGAGAGGAATCTGGTAACTAAAGGCAAATTATGCTGAAATTGTGATAATGATGGAATAATTTAAGTATCTGATTCAGAAAATCAACAGCGAACCCCAAAGCAGAGAAAAAAACTAAACCACAGACATTAAATAAGGAATTTCAAAACTTCCGATGCAGATGACTAACATTGAGAGAATTTTTAATCTAGATAGGTAATATAATAGCGTTATCGTTGATGGAACACAAAAGATTTTCCGTGACTCGTGCCAATAGAAATCGTTTGAAAAATGTGGCGAACTCGTGAAAGGCTCGGACTTTCACTGACAGCAATGGCGGAGAACAGAATGCGGTTTGGGCGGCGCGCGCGCAGGTCCGTTGCTCCAGTCAACTGAAACCGTGAGACGGTATAACGGTATGAGAATATCAAAAGAGACTAAGAATTGAAATTAATATTCGTTCCAAATAATACTTCTAAAACAACTGAAAACTTTGTATATTAAGGATTCTTTTTCTTTATGGGAAAAATCCAAAATAACATAACTTTTTGCTAATCTTACACACCAAGTTCATCTATCTCATCATCTATTTCTCTTCTCCTAGGCTTCTCATCTATTGCTCTGTTTCTTAAACCTAATCTGATTGGAAAACTTCTCTTTAGGTACATGTCAACAGCCACATAAGAGTTATCTCGACAATAAGAGACTATTGTACTATGACAGGGCTAAAGATAGCCCACCTTTATCGACATAGCATATCTTTGGCTATCAACCGAGCCCCTTTAACTCGAATACAGATAAAAAATAACTTGACAACCTGTCAGCCGTGACCATAAATTTTTCTGAGAATTTTGCCGAAAGTGTTTCTCATGATTCGTGCGTATCAAGATGTTTGTCTTATCATTTGAGTCTGAGATCATCGTACATTCTCATCTTACAGGGTTTATGCTCAAACGAGGTCAATTTTGCAGTGAAATTGCATACTTTATATCGTTTTAAATTATGCCGTTCTTTCGATTGGTTTTCACCATTTTTTTTACTGCCATCAAAGAGGCTAGGTTCACGACTTTTATTTACTGAAGGTTAGGTTTAGTCATGGAATTTAGACCTACCTGTCATTAAATTGGTGAGTGGAAACCAATATGGAGGTCAATGAAGAATGATACATTCAGGGTTTACCATAACACAAAAGCCTTCTTCGTAATACAAGTCTGAGAAACTATATTTCTTAGAACTGTAGCGCTATTCATGTATGCAAAACAGTCAGAGCAACCAGCATGCGTTCTTTCAAACGTCAATAATTTCTAAAATGTCTCATAGCAACTGTACACCAGTCTGGCTACTATATCGGAAGTAGTGATGCATTATTTTCGGGCGTGCATTGGACACCAAGCGGCGCGAGTGCAGCGGGGTCAACGGCCGCGCGCCTTGAGCCTGACTCACCCGCACCTATTACGGTGGACGTGTCACGTCACTGTAGACCCGCTATGCTAATGTGGGAAGCAATTGTTAGACAAACAATCACTGCGAAATTATACAAATTGCACTCCTTCATAGATACACTTCGCAGATAGATCTTTTTTCTTTTGTTTTTCTTTTTCATGTTCTATGTTTGAAATGGTTTGTGTATCTGTGCTTGTCTTGTGTCTGTTTCCGTCTGAGTCATTTATTTGATCGCAATCGTGCAATGTTTTCTAATTGCCGTGCACTTTATGCATCTCTTCATATAAAGCTAGGTTCTCCGCAATATTTTTTCCAACAATTGTAGTTTAAAGAGTCACTTCATTGCCCCTTCATATCATCCCTTTTAAAAGCTCACTCTATAATAATACGATCCCGTTTCGATCTCGTCAATCGATTACCATAATAAGGGTGGGGTGTCACATGTCTGCGCGGGAGTCGCCCCGCCCTCCCTTCCCCCCTTGCTGTCCCTTGTTCAACTAGATTGCGAAATCGTTCAGGTAATGTTACCGAGATTAAATAATTGTGTCGTTGGTACTTGTTAGCAATATTTATTCAATAACAAGCCTTTGTGACATGGACCTACTTATATTGTTTTGTAAATCAGGGCTGAATGTTAGCTAGCTAAGTTAGGTTGCTGCGTTTGATTGCTGATACTCTACATGTGACGGATTCGATTCATCCACGAGACAAAAGTATGATAAATCGTAAAATTAAAGACATTATGAATACCTACAGGGTTCTCTATGTTTTGTTGATTAATAACTTCTTTGTTTTATTTTCCAGGAACAGGAAAAACAAGATTTACTCTTGGAGGTTGCTGATGCTACGAACAAACTTCATTGATAACCAATTGATTTTTTTACATTAAAAGTTTGAAAATTGTACCCAAAGTCAAATATATTAGACTCTTAATTTACATGATGTTGTAGGTTTTATACGGTAATAAAGCACTTTAAATTAAATATCTATATTATTTTAATTATAAAAGATAGATTATATTGCACTGAATAAGGTGCGCCTACGCAGAACAAGTCTTCTAACGAACAAATTACTAAATTGAATTGTTGTGATGTAGATATCGTTCCTTCTAGATTATTTTAATACCTAACACATATCAATAATCTATATTTAGAAAGTCCAGATTGCTTTTATCAATAAATTAATATCATGTCTGACATTTACCTAGAAATGTCAAGACATGTTATCTTAGATTTTAATGTTATCAATCTATTCTAGTCTTTTCTCAAATGGGTGCCACATAAGCTAAAACAGGTAGGTAGAAAACCGATAGACCACCTAGGTACCTCCACACAAAAACCTTTTTTACAAAAATAAACCTCCTTTTGGTTTTGTTGAAAATGGTTAGGCACATGATTAAATAAAAACTATTTCACTATAGGGTCCCAAAATTACTAAAGTTCCGATGATAATGTGCCCAGCATTCTTTATGAGTCAATTTATAGTAGTGTAATGTATGAGTATGACTCACTCATATTGACATGTTGCTCACGCGCGGCCCATAAACGATTAATGCAAAGTTTTCCATAGCTTGTAGCTGTCTGCCGATCGGCTGACTAAGTTGCCTTACCGACTATTTCGTATGACAATATGTCTTATGTGTATCGAAAATAGAGCTCGGTAAGTATGATATAGTTTATTACTCTTTGCTATAGTTACTATAGACTACTCAATAGTCGCTATATACTCAATACCTGTGACTCATTTAGATTACAAAAAACCGATTTTCAGTGACCCCGTATTTTAACCTTTCTCCAATGATACCTATTATACATTACAGTCCGTTCTGATTTTGCATCTTAGATAACCGCACTTGCATTTTGTGTGGGTAAGAGATTTTTTTACGTACCTACCTACATGAATATAGGTACCTATTCGCCGACCAGGTGTTAACTCTTAGTACCTACAAAATGTATCGATAATTAGGTACCTATCAACTTATTTTTAGATTTTATTCATGGACCTGGGCAGCCAGAGATATCAGCGGTCGTCGTGCGATTTTCAATTTAATCTACCCCAGTAACTTGATGATGATTGATCGACGTTTATTTTAAGCATTGATTAATTACAGCTGATATTACCTAATCATTATGTACCTACTCTTGCAGTCATATGACATTACATTACATTATGCAATATTACAAGTTCAATCCCCTTTTTTTAACGAAGTCAAAAATCATCAAATGCCCCTCCCGCTGTGGGTTAGCAGCGGCGAGGGAGTGTCAGACTCTTACTGACTAAAAACCGTCGTGTTCCGTCGTAGGCCTTTTATGTACCAGGGCCGCGGTAACTCTTTCGAACAACCCGTAGCCCCGGCAGGTCTACAATCCCCTACACTTACCAATTGATAATCTCATGAGTCGGTACGAGAAAAACACATAAGGAACAGTTAACCTGACATGTCATAAAATATGCATCTTCCTCTGTTGACCAGAACACAAGTTCAGGAAATTCGCAATAGGACCGTTTATGAAACATTCCTGGAGCAACAATTTCATCGCAGCGGGCGAGGCCGGATATTGCTTGTATTCATCTTGAATGGCGACTGCGCCCTCCGTCCACTCGCACGCAACAATGTATGAAGAATTGCAGTGCGCAGTTATACACCCACAATGGGTGCACGGTGGAAGGGAAAATTGCTGTTTTTGTTAAACGAAGGACGGTTAAGTAACATGTGGATTTTCATAATTGGTGTAAGTTGTTAAAGACTGCCAGATTTGGCTTACTATGTGTAAAATTTTCCAGACGCTTCATATAAAGGCCATCTAGATTCAATTACGTAAGAAGCAGGATGCAGCGAGCTTTGATAAGTATATAATAGCTCTGTCGGTATGTTTCTCATATTTAGAGCTTAGTTGCTGAAACTAATTTAATAGCATAGCCTAGGAAGAGCTAAAGATGCATACTATGATATTTCTCTCATCCCGACGCGATAATTGGATCTTGGCCGTGCAAAACAGCCAACACCAAAGCACTTAAGTAGTTCACACAACTTATACGGATCGTGTTACAAATTATTTCGCCCGGCTTATGTTACCTAGTAAGTCTTCTTTAATTGCCTTTACCTATATTGAGTAAATACCCAATTTTAGCAAGAAAAACGATCCTCGCTAACATATAAAAATGAAACCTGTAGGTAAGTACCTACTGTAAGTAAAAGATATCATTTAGTCGGTCAAGTTAGAATGTGCAGTTTTTGTACGAAGTGATAACATTGACACCGCGTTTACAATTGGACCAAATCGTTGGAATCAATTCATGACTATGTGTTCTGAAAAAACTCCAAGCTTAGTGAATGGCGTACTCTCTCTTCAAGTAAATTGTTTGGATGAGTACCTATTCGCCACTTTAAATAATAAAATCACGACTTTTCTTCTGCACACAGTATGGAGAAGATCATTCGAGATTGTTGTATAATCATCGGCAAGAATATTGAGCCCTGACCTTCACCTGCGCAGAAGTGATTTATTGGTTTATTGCCTTATGTGTACAGTGCGCAAAGCGATCCCCACTCTTCCGCCGAGAGCTCAATATCGGTGCCGATAACTATAGCTGCGGGTATGTTATAAAGGGTAACTGTAGAACCGAAGAAGAACATGAATGAAAAAGGATCCAGAAAGAACATTTGTGAACTTTAATCAGTCAAGCGTGACCATAGAAATCTAATATCTATGAGCATCATCATCATCTTCCTGCTCTTATCCCAATTTATTTGGGGTCGGCGCTATAATCTCATATCTAATATCTATGAGCGTGACACTATAAAGAATAGGTCTGAGACTCCGAAACTCCGAAACCATGGTTTGGTTTGGTTTGGCAGTCGCACTTGTACAAACCCTTGACCCAGACCGAATCAACGCCGATTCGTACCTCCTCTACATAAACTTGTATCGTGACACAGCTCGCCTGATTTGTCATATGTTTATTAAGTAGGCTTGTCACCGATATCGCAATTTTTTTTTATCTACAAGATATAGGAGTTAGTAAGCCGTGAATGTTGCCTAATATATGTATGATCTAACGTCAGCTTTTCAGCATTTGCTGCATTGCAACATTATCTTAGCGATTGATAAGGCATTATGTCCTGAAGCCAAATATAAAATTATTGATTAAGATCTGTGGCTACTGGTACAGCTGGTACAGCTACCAGCCGTCTTGTAGGTACTTGAGATCAATATCGAGAAGCATGTTTAAGATAGAGGGTATTTTTAAAACCTCGTGACTGTGGCCATTCTTCTTATCGAGTAGTTGGGACCTTCTCAAAATACAAATAAGCTACAGAAGCAATAATATATCCTGAAAGCAATCCATAAAATGTAGCGAATGTTGTTCCACCGTCATCATCGTAGCCGCAAGACGTCCACGTCCACATATGCTTCCAAGTAGCTGGATTGAATTACCAAGTAGCATAAACAATAAGTACCTAAGTTAAGTAATCTTCATAATTGTATAACAAGGTACAGAAATTGCATCAGCAAAATGTAATCGATTAGCGTAATTTGTCAATTGCATTCATTAATTTAGCTACGTCAGTTCTAAGTGACAAAAATGTGCAAATATTTTATCAAGACGAATCACTCCAGCAATTAAAAACGTGAAACACACCTTCACGGTAGGCAACTGTTTCGCCGACGTTGAAAAAAACACGTCGATAACTATACCTAATCCATCGATAAAAAATTGTACACTGATAAAACTTATTACAGAACCGAAGTGACCTAATTCTTATCGTTCGTGAAAGTTCCGTCATGAAATTATTGCAAATGGTTCCTAAAAAGTGGATTAGATTCATCGCTGTTTTAGGACTGATATTCCTAATGTTCTCGATCCTTCGACGGTATGACAGGTGAGTCTGATTTCTTATTCTGAAAAGACATTTGAGTATTCTTTCAGGAACTGTGTCACTTGCTTTTGGTGACAGCTGACAACTGTACAAATTAATGAAAACGAGTTACTATGAAGTTCTGTCTCTCTCTTTATAAGGGTATCCGTCATTCATTGCTGCAATAAGTCTGCTCAACCGAACTATTTTCCTTTCGGAGCTAATGTAACCAAATGCTGCATGATGAACTCTGATGCACTTAGGTGAATTTGATGACTTCAATCTTTTAAGTACGTACAGTTAAGATACATTATCATATTGTTGGAATAAAGTTTCAGAATTCATCTGCGACTTACTTTCTTTGGTATATTGCACATCTTACATATGTACTTTCTCCGCTAGCCAATACGATGTGTGTCCAAGATTATATTGGCCATCACTCAAGTAAACAACTGTATAAATCAATCCGTAAACAGATAGTGTATCAGGTACTTTACGTACATAGTTATATGTATGAAATGATACCGTCTTGTACCTATTTAATTGTTTAAAAGTCAGAAAAAAAAGTAGAATGACACCAAAGAGGGCTCGAAAGAGTAGAGATGAATGGAACACAAAAAAATGCAATAGGTGTGTTGAGTATGAATGTGAAAGGATGCAGAGACAAATAGAAGATAAAATCGATAGAATACTTGAAAGAAAGGACAGAAACATAAAGTAAATAACCACTAGAGAGCGCACTCGCCAATTTCTTCTAAGAACACGACTCACCACTGCGGGCGGGGGGACGCGGCATAATCCGCGGCTACTATTGGTCAGTTCACGGTCGCTACTAAAGGATCGTACTGATCGTAGCCTTATAGTACGCGCAAAATCACTAACTTTTGGCGAGCGTCGGGGCACTGTATGCGCAGTCAAGTGGTTTTATAGTCTTTGGACAGAAAGCAATGGAAGTGGAAAACAAATTGCGCCGACCTCAAATAAATTGAACAGAATAGAAAAAGACAATAAAGAAGACAATATCATTCATTCATCATGGAAGAAGCAAATCGACGGACAGGACATGAAAATTTCATGTCACATGTCAAAAGTTTCATGTATTTCATGATGAAATACCTACATATAAGTACGCTGTAGCTACATTGTACCCACAGGATTACTTTCATTGCTTATCTTTAAGTATTGATAAAATATTGACGAATGCTTTCAAAATAAAGCAAGTCGTCTTGTCTTGCCGTCGATGCGGTGTTGTCAAGTCGATTAAGATAATACCTATCGCCGATAAGACATCATGCGATTGATTTCCCGTTGCTAAACGATTTCATGTAATGGAATATTTTCTAAGTGGTTTGTTGTTTGGAACTTTCTGGAAGATGGGATCACGTTACTTCGAATGGAGACGAACATGGTGGCTCTTTGGACTGAAATAGAATGGAATAGTAGACAAACATGGGCCATGGTTTTACCCCTATCTCACCTTATGGTCAACGACGTTATTGCTGAAGATGGAGCACGCTTGCCTGATTCTAGTCAAAAGACTGCAAAAGCCAATCAGGCGCCTGACGTTGTTTCTAGTCTTAAGTCACAAAGTTATGAATTAGTCATCAAACTCTGACTATAATACTAATAGTGTGTCATACAATACAAAATCAAATCTAATCGATTTGCGATGCATGTAAAACCTGGTAAACAGAATTGAACGACTTTACGAACATTTTGCATAATTATTATGGCTTCCCCATTACGTGCTGTTTGAGTTCATTCAGACGATAATTCTATCGTCCTTGTGGACAGAAACACTTAATAATATAATCTAAGTAGTCTAGACTGGAGATTACTTTGTAAGGCTTCGTGGTAAGCACTTACGTAAAGCCAGCAGGTTGTAACAGATTTTGGAAAATCCCATAAAGTAATTGAGTCAATTTTGGCTTGAGTCACAGAAATGGTCACAGCCGGATACAGAGCTAGAGTTTTCGAACTCATTTCAAACATTGTTACTAAGGGATCTTGCAGCTTTGACATAAATAGGTTCTTAATTTATACATCATTACTGACGATACCTACTAATACGTACCTACGTAGCGCCTATTGTCCACGTCTTAGTGAGCTTTTTTACAACGTCCATGACCACAATAGATATAAAACGGAGAATCGTAAACACCGTAAACTTTTCATACGGTATAAAAGTCATACAATGAAAAATGCGTAGTAATTTTCAGCTGCCTACGTTTCTATTCAAACAAAAAGCTAATTGTATGTGTTTATTGAAAAAAGTTCCTTTTATTTAAATGTCTTCATATTTTTATATGTCCAAAGACCTGATTTCTGATGCATTTGTAACTACTAAGTGACCACGTATCGCTCAAGATTCAGTTGCGAATTATAGACATAAATCTTGAAAAAACTTCTACGTAAAAACTCGTTTTATATAACATCGTACCAAAAAACCTGTTACCACCTTAGCGTCTGGAATTAGCGAGTAAACAAAACATCTGTCTATGACGTCACGCGTCAAAAACACGAACCACGGTCTTGGACTCGACACTGACATTGGCCGACCATGACGAAAATAGGGCAAGGTCGACCCATGACCATTACGTAATGACGGGAAAAGGACTCGGAAGACAGGAACGGTAAAAAGGATGTACTGATAATTGCTTAGTGAATGGACGTTTTCGTGTTTCACGGTCACTTAATGGTGCGTTTTATGGGAATGTAGAAAAGTTTGTTGCCTATTTTTAGTAGCGCTAAAGTGAGAATTGGTCTTTAAGTGGATCGTACCCAATGGTATCCCTAATTTCGATATCTCAAACTTTTATTACATGTGGAGGTAGGTATTCTAATTTTTCTGATGGTTTGATGAAAGCATTTCGTTGCGATCCGTTGAAGCAGAAGACCGTAAAAACATGGCCCCAAAATTTAAACACAGTTTATTCTTCCCCTAGCTTAACCAGTTTCTTCCTTGTAAAATAATACGGTATGAAATGATAGTGGACAGCAGGAACGCCGTCAATACAGCCAGACATGATGAGATCAACAGACGTTTATTAGAGTCACATGTTCTTAGTTCAAATGTACCTGATGCGATCGACAGCATGTGTAGACTGTAAACAGATTAGATCATAAAACTACCGGCAGCCTAATGGAACGTCATCGCCAGTAGACATTTCTAAATGTTTTAATGGAACTTTATTGTGACTGTTTCTAAAGGAAAAGCAGATTTAGGACAATAATTGGGATTGCTCTGGTATCGTTCCGACTTTTTATTAATAAGCACCCATAATAGGCTAAGGTAAAGGTGGTTACAATAGCTACGTAGGTATACCTACGTACCTTAGTACCTATGTAGGTAAATGTTTTACGAGTAAGTAATCAGATCAGATAATTTATTATTTATAGCATACCTACTATTTATGTCTGTCCTGCTGTTGGTACCACAGATAACAGAATAGATTATACCTACTGTTTTAACTAGAAACTTAAGACACTGATTATTTCTCTAATTAAAAAAAAAAACAGTTGTCATCAAGAGTAAGGGTAAGTAACATTCTCTTTGAAGCTTCCAGCCCTTGCGCTCTGACAACTCAAGGCGAACTTATCCGCAGCTTCTGAAAGGAACCTTGAGCTAATTGGGCCCTCCTCGCCTCACTGAGAGCTACAGCAGCTAGCTCCCTAGTACTTAAACATTTCTCTTTAAAGTAGGTCAGGGCTGTTCACCAGGCTGCCTTATATTCTGCAGTAAAAAAAATATTCGCTACTAGCCGGTTTACCGCGGTTTCAACGGTGTCCCGTGGGAATTACTGGTCGTACCGGGATAAAATATAGCCTATGTTACTCGCAGATAATTTAGCTTTCTAATGGTGAAAGAATTTTTAAAATCGGTCGAGTTGTTTTTCAGTTTATCCATTACAAACAAAAATATATTTTTTTCTTTTTATAGAATTAGTATAGACAATATGTAGGTTCGATATACCTAAAGCTGGATAATATTGAAGCCCTACATTTGTTGGTATGAAGTGTCGATAAAAATATACCTGGGAAATACTTGGCTTTTTCCGTATGTATGACGTCTCTAGTTTAGTAGGAAAACAGCTGGTCAAAAATTAACGTCATGTAAATTGTTTTGCGCGCTATTTTTTATTATGTAGGTAGGTATAGCATTTAGGTAGTCATATAATGCACACCTACCTATTCTTTCAAGAATTTTAAAATTATAATACCTAGGTACATTAGTAGTCCATCTATTGACTGCAAGAACAATCAAATTAGAAGACCTAAAAAAATAAACACCTAAGTAGGTATGTACCTACCCTTTCTGAATTAAAGAACCCTCCAGACTAAAGAGCTTGTTACTTTGACTTTAAATAAAGCCCACCAATGGCAAACTTTAACCCATAATTATTCATTTTACCTAACACATCTTTCATCAATAAAGTAATGATCATCATTACGAAAAACCTTGGTATTTAAAATAAATAGTGCCTCGCATAGCTTTCGTCGAACAGATTAAAATACACTTGAACCAAAGACAAGGCCGCTTTCCGCAGTCATTGCCAAGGCTTTCTGGAAACTTCGCTTTTTTTTTATAGTGACGATTGACAGTATTCAGATACAGCCTTGAACTTCATTTTTGAGATTGACAATTCTATTTGTGCTGTAGTTATGCAAAATTGTTATTTAGTTGACTGGTTGTTTATTAGTACTAGTGCGAGTCTACTCTGCATCAAGGCTATTTAGTATCTGTGATCAAGGGCTCGCCCCTTTCTTACTCATAAAAAAATATGAAAACAAAAGCAAAGTAATAAAATATTTAATTAATCGTGATGTTGACTTCCTTTGACTTGACAGCTATCACACACAATAAATTATGCCGTTGTTCTCAGGGCGTAAACAGCAAGATAAGGCACAAAAACATTCCTACCTATATACCTAGTTAGGTAGGTTCTTACTTCGTAATAAATGACACATCACCAAAGAACCTAGGTAGGTACCATACTTATTTACCTACCTATGTTTGCTTCTTATTTCTGAGTAAACCTACCTTTTCGTCGATCGATCAATATTCTTAATTTAAACCACTAATTCCAGATTATTAAAAAAAAACATAGGTAAAATGAAAATACCTACAGCGACCTGCGAACGAAACGAAAATAGACTGAAAACCTTAACATTAATCTAATCAAATATTTAGGAGTGTATCATCGATCAAACAGTTCGTTGTACTTACGATAAATGACTTCACCTTGAGCCGAGGGAGTTTTATGGTTTCCTTGAATGTGGGTGAACCGATCGAGCGTACTCGCTACCCTGATTCTAATCTCTAGGTCAAGGACCAAGGACGAGGCGAAGGCCAACATGAATCAAGAAGGTTATGGTAATCAACCCCTCGGTTTTGTTTTTACGAAATTCTCTTAATATTTACTTTCACTAGGTAACCCAAAGCATTCATTAGAATAAAAATACTCTTAATTACTTAATAAATAGATTATAATACACTCTCGACGCCAAAGTTATGCAACGAAAGTGAAAAATAACAAACTTGACATTGGCATCGCCGAGATCGCTAACGTTGAAGTGTTGGACTCGATCCAGACACGAAAAGAAGTAGCAACGTTCTAATTTTAAACGCACCTAACCAATCGTTGATAGCTAATAGTGCGTCACGAAGAAAAACACAATCGATCGATTATGATTACATTTATTATTTTTGAAAATTAGTAATTGAGGTCTGTTGGAAGGTAAGTATGACAAATTAAATTGATTCTCAAATATTATTTTTATTTTGTATCGAACGAATAAACAATAATTTTCAGCTTTTATTGAAATCGCCATAAAAGTGCTATGGTATTGAATTTTGGTTGCATTATCAGACAAAAAGTTTGCTAATTTTGTCTAGATAATTTGTAAACCAACTAACAGTTCTGACGATGTATGATAAAAATTAAGCAGGTAAATAAGCACCTATTAGGAGCCAATTTTGTTGATACCTATACTTGAATTTAGAGAATTGGCTTACCTGCTGATATTATTTTACTCAAACCAACTATTTCTTGATTATAAGATTTTAAATGGCTGACTAACCCACCGGAATTTGCGAAAACTTTTATAGAGAAAAATATTCATAAAATTAACAGATGTTACATTTGCCAAGGCGTAGGATTAACAGATGACTAACTAATTGATCCTTAGTGTTTGATAAGATTAAATGACGATTGTAATGATAATAGTCCAAATCACGACTAGAAGCTAAACTGGCTCGCGATCTGCGGGCCAGGCAAGCATCACCAAGGCCAAGGTTGACAGGGAAGGGGGGGGCGCGGGACGCTGCCGCGGGCTTAACGCTCCGCTCGAACCCGCACGGACCATTCTGCACCTCGCAGTCGACTCTGACGGTTGTACAAGCGCAAGGTAAGCGGTGGTCATTTAAATATTAATCTACCGACGACGTAAAGTTTCCTTAGTCCGCGTCGCCGAACCACACCACCGCCGCTCCCGAACTGTAGAAATGTTCCTTGCATATAGTGTGATAACTAAATCCCAATTCAAGATGTGCTTCGATAACGTTAAGTGTACAATTTCACCGATAAGATGATATCGCACTTGTTTGAAGAAGTTGGAATTGCATTCAAATAAAAGTCGCGCAGGTAACCGGTAGCATAAACCGGGGGAACTTTTCCTCCGAAAAGTTTTAAAGCTGTTCCCGAAGGGCGGGAAGCGTAAGGCCGCGTGCGTGCTGCGTGTCGCGCATCGATCGGGCCACCCCTCGCCCTCGCCACTCCCGGCTCCGATACATTCATTTGGACAAAATATCATTCCATCATTGCATTTAGTATCCTCCGTTTCTTTTATTTATTTGCAGTAGTTTTAGTGATTTAGTGCATGTTTTAGCGTCTAGTTAATAAATAGTATTTGTGAAAATGGGTGGCTGTGCAACGAAAGAAAACAAGGAAAACAAACCGGCTGACGATGCCGACGGGTGCGTATTACTCCGGCCGGCATTATCTCCGGTGCCCGCTGCCAAGTTATGATTTACAACCAATATATTGTCCTCAAATCATTCTTTCTGTGCTGTAATTTGCAATGTAATGTTCTAAATATGGGCACCGATACCTCTAAAAATTCTTTAGTCATGATTAATTTTTGCAATGTTACCGTCGGACATTGAACTTGCACGGGATGTAAAAATTATGGCGTTTCCGGGTTGACCGGCAGTCTGAACTCCTGCCTGCTAGCTACAAAATGTTCTTTAGGATACAAAAGGATTATGTTTTCAATCCCGCAAATCACATATTGCTTTGAAATAATGTCCCGAATTCGTGTTCATAATTGCATTTTATTATTGTGAATTGTATTTAATTTGAATTGACAAGTTCTTTGATTTATCAGGTGTTTTTGGTGCGAAAAGTGACTTAGGCATACTTAATTTACCCTTAACTACCTACGTGTAAAATAGGTACCCTCTATCTTTTTTCCTTAGTAGGTACATACATATCATCATCATCGTGTTATCATATCGACTCATATCCAATATCACGATAGGTGTAATTCATGGAACGATAAGTGGATTCCGTAATCTGACGATGTTTAATTATTGCATTACCTTCTCGAATAGAAATGAATGCAAAGTAACAAGAAACTCGCGATAACACGTTCGTTCGTTGGTCGCGAGTGGGAGGTACGGCTGCGCGCGACGAAGAAGAACCGGTGCGCAGTGAGCTGACACATCCGTTCGACTTGCGCGTGTCGGTCAAGGCGACCTCTAGCTAAATTACGTAATTCCACCACAAAACTGAGTGTATCCTTGGGTGTGTTCGGTCAAAAACAATCCTCAACCCGGTCCAGTCCGCGTTTCATCTCCAGTACCAGTAGTTGCTACCCCCTTTTTGATCGTACAGTGGCTTTAGTAAATTCTACCAATATGAATTATAAACTGAAAGTCACAATCCCTGTGGTGGTTTGCGGTGGCGCCGTTCTCGCGTATTACCTCATCAGGCGGTTCGTAATATTTGTAAAAATAACATTTTGATTTATTTCGTAATTGTGTTTTCCGTGTTGTTAATACTCATATTATATGATACAGTAATAATGTAAAGTGAAATAGATAAATCCTCCTCCTGCCCCTCATGATTTATTAAATCTCGATTTAAAACTTTTTGGATGTTTAAACATAGGTTTACACTTCTACCGCTCGATTCTACAGTCGATGGGTACGTCACTATTTCTTTCACATTTAAAAAAATTGCGGTTATAGTTGGCCACGGTTTACGGTGTCGTCTTTCAAATTAAAATTAATTATTAATAAAGTAGTGTTTTCAATAAAACTTATCAAAATGTGCACTAGGGCAACATGCGCAGCGTTGAAAGCGTTAGAATCTTTATTTTCTCATGTACTTGCGTCAATAAGATGTGATATTTATATTTGATGTTTGTGTCTTGCAGAAAAGCCGCAGCAATGGTGGACGCCGCAACAATCGAAAAGTTGGAGGCTGGTTTCAGCAAGCTCCAGGCCTCTGACTCCAAGTCACTGCTGAAGAAGTACCTCACCAAGGAGGTGTTCGACGCTCTTAAGAACAAGAAGACCTCCTTCGGCTCCACCCTCTTGGATTGCATCCAGTCTGGTGAGTAGACTTTGACACGCTCGCCGCTATGATATCATGCATTAAAGATTATGTACTTACGAGTGAGACACGTAAGCACTTTACGACAATAGATAACTTGGAAACCTATATCTGATTGAATGCAACATTGATAATAGCATTAAGTTTTCATAGGTAGTTACGTAAAATTCGATAACCGAAATCCCTCTATAACATATTAAGCCATTATGTTTAATTTTTACGGACTCTAATACGGTTACGTAATCTTTTTCTAGGTGTTGAGAACTTGGACTCTGGTGTCGGAATCTACGCCCCTGATGCCGAGGCGTACACAGTGTTCGCCGACCTCTTCGACCCCATCATCGAGGACTACCACAATGGTTTCAAGAAAACCGACAAGCACCCCGCCAAGAACTGGGGTGATGTGGAGACCCTCGGCAACCTGGACCCTGCTGGCGAGTTCGTCGTCTCCACCCGTGTGCGCTGCGGCCGTTCCATGGAGGGCTACCCCTTCAACCCCTGCCTGACCGAGGCCCAGTACAAGGAGATGGAAGAGAAGGTCTCCTCCACCCTCTCCGGACTTGAGGGCGAACTCAAGGGTACCTTCTACCCCTTGACTGGCATGTCCAAGGAAACTCAGCAGCAGCTCATTGATGACCACTTCCTGTTCAAGGAGGGTGACCGCTTCTTGCAGGCTGCCAACGCTTGCCGCTTCTGGCCCACTGGCCGTGGTATCTACCACAATGAGAACAAGACCTTCTTGGTCTGGTGCAATGAGGAGGACCATCTCCGTCTCATCTCCATGCAGATGGGTGGTGACCTGAAGCAGGTGTACAAGAGGTTGGTGACCGCTGTCAACGACATTGAGAAGCGCATTCCCTTCTCCCACGATGACAGGCTTGGTTTCCTGACTTTCTGCCCCACCAACTTGGGAACCACCGTGCGTGCCTCCGTGCACATCAAGCTGCCCAAGCTGGCTGCCGACAAGGCCAAGCTGGAGGAGATCGCATCCAAGTACCACCTGCAGGTGCGCGGAACCCGCGGCGAGCACACCGAGGCTGAGGGCGGTGTCTACGACATCTCCAACAAGAGGCGCATGGGTCTCACCGAGTACGACGCCGTCAAGGAGATGCACGATGGCATCGCTGAACTGATCAAAATTGAGAAGTCGCTGTAAATCGGTTAACGATCTCGCGTTATCAGTATTTTTTGTATTATTTATCGTTTTCACGTAAGAATTCATTGGAAGTCGGATTGGTTGGGCCGGCAGACGGCACTAGTCAGCGCCCCGCGAGTGTGGCCGGCCACGCAAGCGGCCCTATATACTGTTTTTCGTAAAAGTATTTTCTATAAGGAAATGGAAAATAAAGACAGCTAGCGTTAAGACCAATATTGTCTATTTATTTCTACCTACCATATTATATCCACATAATTACAATACACACTCAGATCAAAGAAATAGGAATACACACTACAGAGAACCAACAACTTATTTGAACTTATTTATAAAATCGAAACTTGAAGCTTTTTTTGTTACCGGAAAAAGGGGTGTACTACGCCGAATCGAATAACAAATAATCGAATATCAATTGATCGACCACTATAAATCGGAATTCTAAATACTCGAACATTCATAATATCGAATGGTTATTAAATCGAACATTCAATACATCGCGCAGTCAATACATCGAGTGTTCAAAATATCGAATGTTTGTTTGATCGAGCGTTAAATGCATCGCATACTCATCCTATCGAAAAATCTGCATTTTTTATGAATACAAGAAAAACTCAAAATTTTATAGTAAAACACATTTTAATATAGTTTTTATTATTATTTAATATTTTTTCAATCGCATTATCATCCCTTTTGCCTCTTCTTTGTAAAGTAGGTCTTCCCAATCCCGCGTTTGCCTTTTCAATTCATACAAAAATTTAAAATGTACCTTTAAAAGATAAGAATTAAAGATTCAAATGTGATTTATTTAAAATTTTGATTCGGCGTAGTTCACCCCGGAAAAAGGTAAATAGATATTCCAATGTTGCCAATTGTTAAAATAATTTTAATGGCGGTAGTACATTTTAAGGGTCTCAACATAATTTATAATAACTATCTTGCTTATCGGTATTAGCCTGTGATTTCTTTTTGAAATTATAACTAATGATACATTCTGCTGCTTGACTAGTGAATAAATAATTAGTATCAAGACGTACGTGCTTCTTGCACGTACATCTTGCTTCGATATTTCAAAATTGAGAGGTTTTGTATCTTTTGCTCTAGTTAACGCGCGTTAGTAAGCGCATTTTTGTTGCTACCTCACTCATTATATTTCCTTTTCATAATAAAAAAAATCTCGACCATTTCGCTATAATAAATACTTTTATAAGTAGATAGTATGTACGTCTAATTTTTTATGGCAACACGTCACAAAACGTCATAAAACGCAAAGACTACAATATAATATAGGGTAATAGACAGGCAACTCTTCGACTTATATTTAAATGGGAAGTGGCGCCATCTGGTAACTAGCTAACCAAACTTTTTGACGTATTTGATTATACATATCTATACGTAGGTAGATGTGTATTCAGATTAAAAAGCAATAGCCAGGTATAGCTCTGTATAGCTATAGGTTATAGCTGTATTGTGTAAATTACTATTACCTACGTTTTTAAATGTAGGTTTTGTAGATATATCTAATAAGGGAACATCACAAAACAATAATAAAACAACATTGCTTATAATAAATTATCAATATTTATTTGAAATATTAGGTACGAATATACTACTCGAACTATAGCATAACAATCAACATAAACTGATCACGTTATCGTTGCCCCCTTCTTGGCCTTCCTTTTGTTGTTGTTAGTTTTGTAGTTGAAGTTCACTGATCACTTGACGCAATTATGGGTCCTAACTCTTACAGAAGTGGGCCTATGCTCTAGATTCACAGTAACTTCACAAAATTCTTGCAAATATGGCGACACGGAGGAGGAAACTCAAACTCAACGCGGACGTAAGAAACAGTGATTGTAACGCGACACAATTACACGGAGGAACACAGTTCGACTCAACGTGGATAGTCATACGAAACAAACTGGAAAATATTACAAAATTAAAACCGACATGCAGAAATCGCTCACGCGCAGCCATTTGTAATTTAAGTGTTGCCATAACAAGATTTTATCTTCCCGTTTAATATTTTTATATTTCCAAAAAAGATTATATATATTATTGTATTGTTGTCATTATTATATGAAACATTGTTTAAATATAACTTTACTTGTTTTAAACGCAAGTTGTACGTTTAAAAGTTTTATTTTATACAATATTTAATTAATACATTAATTTGAATACCCAGCATTTTTAGCTTCTCAACACTGAAGACATAATGTCATTTTAGTTTGCCTAGCTAGATGACAGATGGCGCTTTTATAAAAAAAAAAACCAAGCTTGTGTCCAATGTTCTAAGTTGCCATAGCATGATAAAACGTCTGCTTGAAGTTTGAACTTGTTATTAGAATTTGGATCAGTTTTGAATTAAAAGTTGAAAATAAAACGATGGCTACTCCAAAAGGCGAAAAAGATTTGCATTTACCTTTATCTAGAGTGAAAACAATAATGAAAAGTTCACCCGACGTTGAAGCAGTAGGGGCCGAACCTCTGTATTTAGTAACGAAAGTGACCGTGAGTATTGTATGTTTTGCCGCTTTTATAACCTATTGTCTGTAAACAATAGCTTTTCCCTGGCCATTTAATAAGTGAAAACCGTCTTATTCTTGCCTAACAACACTGTAATCAAATTAAATGTGCGCCTTATGCATTCCAGGAAATGTTTGTCACAGATTTGGCTAAAAGAGCATTCAAAAACAGTAAGAACTCCTTACTAGAGTATAAACACATTGCGGAGGTCGTTCAGGAAGATGATACGCTAGACTTTCTGAGGGAGATTATGCCTAGGAAGATTACTGTTAGACAATTCAAAGAACTTATGGCTAAAAAGGCTGCGAAAGGCGGTGGATCTGATGAATCAAGCGAGGAATCCAGTGAAGAGGAATCTAGTGGAGAGAGCTCCAGTAATAATGAACAAGACTGACAAAAACTGTAGTTATTAGGATATTTTAGATTTAATTTTGTGGTTTGTTTCATTATATTTAATGGGCTCTCCGTCAGTTGCACAAATATCCATTAAATTGAAGCTTCTTTAAATCTATTGCTGACTCTTTGTCAACGACATAATAAGTGATACCAATAGGTTTAATGAGGCTTTAAGGGGTCTTTGTGCAACTGATGGTATGTTGATAGTCCTAAGTTAGTGATATGGTATACTGTGTTACAGGCTGCAACCTTCATTCATCAGTTTTAACATGCAGCGATGGCAAATGCTCATGTCTATAACTATTGCGGATTATGATGATTCAAGTACAAGAAACATTAAATAATGTACATTAAATGTTGACAAATGGAAGAGACTATTTGTTATGATATTAAAGAATAGTTAATAAATTCTCTTTATTAAAGTATCTAATATTATGTGAATGAATGAATGGCTCTGACAATCAAGATAATGAATTCTGGTGCCTTGAAACATTTAATTGTAAACCAATATTTTACAGCTTGTGATATCTGTTTGCAACTTAAATGAAATAATTCTGTGATTGTCACATTTTTGCAACAATTCATAATAAAGTTGGTCAGTTTTATTATTAAGTTTGACCGAACAGAAATATTTTTTATTTAGCTACTTTACTTTTCAGGTGGATTGCCATTACAATTTAATTTACTTACCTTATACCTAGCTTAAGAAATTAATAACGAAATAACTTTTATTCCTAAATAAGACCCACTTGTATCCTCATCTCCCGAGATTTTCCCAACTATGTTGGGATTGGCTTCCAGTGTCATCGGACGCTTCTGGGTACCAGTATTTTACAAGGAGCGACTGCCTTATATGAGCTCCTCAACCCAGTTACCCGGGCAACCAAATAACTTTTGGTAAGACTGGAAGAAAGTCCCACTTGTACCATACAACTATAATGCTAACCAAACCTTAACCAGTAGTATGCTTACCACCCATTGGTCGAATCAGTCAATTGAGTACTGAAAATGATTCAAGTTAAATGGAGCAATTCACCGTAAGTTTTTTAAACAGTACAGTTGTAATAAAATATCTAAAATCAAAATATAGGTTCTGGTTTTTTTAACTAAAATGTTATTTTATACTAAAAGTGGGAGAATTGCCATCTAGCGGTTTTGTTTCGAACTAGCTTAAACTGAATGTTCACCATTCCAGAAAAGCTACTTTTGTAGACGTACAGATGGCAGCACAGCAACGAGTATTCTACTAAATTTTGATTAAACTGCTATCCCACGAATGAGAAAGAATGTATTAATGAATTATTGCTGTCCTCATACCTTTGCCTAGTTTTAAACACATTTTGCTGAATAAATCAAATTTTTATTATCTGCTCGTGTAGGTTTAGTTATTGTTCAGCATGGTAAGCTGCACGACCTCAAATTCCTGCGTATGCAAGGCGAAGGTTTGTTTAATTTAACAGTTGACAGTTGTCAGTGGCTTCGTGTTAATGTTCACGTTGTAACTAGGAGTTTGGCTGGCAAATCCTGTATAGAGCATGACAGCCCTTTAACAACGGTTAATAATAAATTCATGATGTGCCAAATCCTTTTCACGAGGATGCTTCAAATATTTTTTTTTGGTAAACTGCCGAGAAGATTACATGTTCTATATTTGGGACTAGCCGTTTTCCCGTGGCTTCACTTGCGTCCCGTGGGAACGCCTGCCCGTTCCGGGATAAAATGAAGAGCCTGTGTTACTCGGGAATAGTGTAGCTTTCCAAAACAATGAAATAATTTTTCAAACCGGTCTAGTAGTTTTCTACCGGTAGTCTCGGAGCCTTCAGGGTACAAAGAAACAAACAAAATAAACAATAAAATGTTTCCTCTTTATCATTTTAATATAGGTGAGCGAACAAAAAAATTATGAGTTAAGTACTTAGGGAATCGGTGGTCTACAGTCCGTATGGTGGAGGGCAGCGCCAACAGCAACCTGTCAATGATTGGAAGTAGGCTTTAGTGAGCCATTGCTGCAAGGCAACTTGTGAGGTGCGAGTCTGCGAGGTTATATAGACTTCTTCCTAATACATTTGACCTTTTTATAATTACCTATGTATGTGCTTACATGCCTATTGCCTTCCTAAAATATTTTGGCAATTCACACATTGCGTTCAATCACCATGTATGACGTATTTAGTCACGCACATTTGTGGGATTATGTCGGTAGCTCTGTGTTTAAAAATAAGTATGCGTGTATGTATTAAGTAATTATGGGAACTGTGGCTAATTGAACGCCGGTTGTTAGCCTACTTATTTGTTTATGATGTCTTCGTTATGTTGAACCAAATAAGGTGCTTTTGTTCGTATTTTGACGATACTTACTGCCTAATCACTGATCCGCCAAATGAATTTTGAGTTAGGAAATCTTCAGATGACTGGCGGAGTCTCAGACTTTCCTACTGACTAAAACCCACCTTTGTTTCTTGTAGAGCCCTTTGTGTACCTACTAGGGACGCGGTAACTCTTTCGAACAATCCCACAGCTCTAGCAGGCATTCATTGGTACATAGATTACCTATATACCGTACCTAACTATCTATGTAGATATTTAAAGATGCCTTAGCAACAGGATTGTGTATTACTCTAATGTATGATATTACCATCGGCCTTCATACAGCTACCCATGTGTAGCGTTGACAATTCCTATGTTATACTTAGCGATGTTGCAACAAGCACAAATTCATTAAACTTATGCCGTGCGCACGCACAATCTCAAATCGCATTGCATGGGGATTTAACCGCAGAATCTAATTCATGAGTTAATTTAAGTAGGCATGTGTACCAGATTATAGAAGAAAGCTATGATCCATAGATATTAGGAATACATTTCTCTATGAGTATGTATTGTGACAGCATCTCTGGCTCTGGATTTGTTTGTATCCTAACGATCTTCTTGTCAGTATCTCATGGCACTGGACGGGCATTAAACCTATTTTTGACTATTGTTTACTATGATGGGATGGGGTTTGGTATACCACAGTTATTTTCTCGTTATTTTCCGTCTTATGCTGTAGATCCATTAACTCCACATTCTGATTTTATAAAGCTAAAGTCTTCCAATTTCCGGATACCTGTCATAGAAGCTTGAACTTTTCATATAGGTGATCTATATATATAAAAATAAAACCCGCTTTCCGATGTCACGACATAACATTAAAACGGCTTGACCGATTTGGCTGAAAATTAGAGGGGAGGTAACTTAGACCCGGGAGAAGGGCTTCACCATCCGGCTACGGGACGCGGGTGAAACCGCGGGTGAAAGCTAGTTTGTAATACAAATGAGAGTCTGCCAAAATGCCATGTCCTCATCTTTTCTACAATCCTAGATAATATACTCCGCCTGAGTCCTGCGGTTGACAAGCTGCACCATCAATCACCCCTCTGTAATTTGCACAGTTGTATCGTAATTATATTGTACTAGGTGCACGCATACCTACATTGGCAATGTATGCATAAATAAATATTGTCTGATAGCTAATTATGTGGACTACTAGAGGAATATCCAAACGACACTCAATTTTAGAGAATGTAAAGCTCAAAATTCATTAATTCATCCCTGTGACAACCCCAACAAAAGATTTTTTCATATTGGGTCAAATAGTTAATTTTTTGACATAATTAAAATTTGGTCGATTTTTTTAAACACGGTCAATCATCTGTTTACCTTTTAATTAATAGATCTGCAAACTTTTATATTTTTTATTTACCTAGAGACGTAAATACGCAACTTTCTGATTTATGTATTTGCTTATTTAAATTGCGGTAACTAATGCGCAAATAGCTTTACATAGTATAGGTCGTTGGCGCCCTAAAATAACATGTCTGTTTATTGTACTCCTAATCTATTGACTAATATGATAATTTTATTTGTGTGTAGACATTTTTCTTGCCTACAACTTCTATTTCACCACCATCCTTCGGCTGACTGGTAGAGAATGCCTAGGGCGTTAAGTCCGCCATTGTACATTGTTCAAAAAGTATGAATAAATCGATAGGAGAAATGATGGCATCCTAATCAGAAGGTTTTCGCATCTATAAGGTATAATAGAAAAAAAAAAATGATGAGTCTTTTAGCTTTTGTAAACAAAATAACTGTTTTATACTTAGGTAAACAATACTAGAAAGGCTGGATTAACATAAAATAACAATTTCGAAATATAAAAAATACACACGGTTCTCATTATAATAATTTAGCGTAAAATTAACTGAAGCATTTAGTTAGTTAACCCACTTTTTAAACCGTTATCCTGTTTTATGCTGCATTTTGTACGTGTAATGAGTAAAAAAAATATTGCAAGTCTTTCTTCGAGTAAATCCCGATGACTTGAATTTTATTATATTTACTTCTATGTACTCATTGGGGTCAAGATTTCATTCCGTCATAAATAATATGTTTAAAAAGTTAAGCAATTAAGAAAAAATCATGTAGGCACAGTTAAGTAAAGTGTTTGAGTATTATATGCTTTTGTTATGAAACTCTATGGTCGTGGTACAAACTCCTTTCGTCATCTTATGCTTGTTGAAGCGTTAATGACCTTTGTTGGATAATATGGAAGCAATCTTACGTGTGGCCACTCAGGCCTTAGGTCACCTGACTTTGAGCATCGTGTTTACAAAGGTTGCTCCAATTTACAGATCCAATGAAAATTAACCACAGTTTAACCTCAATTAAGTTGTGTTGACATTGAAAATAATTTTTCATTTGTTCTATTCACGGATTCACGAAAAAATACGAACCATGTACAGTTACCGGCACGGATGTCGAGCCCTGGCCTTCACCTGCGCAGAAGCGATTTACTGCCTTATTGCCTTATGCGTACGGGTGCGCAAAGCGATCCCCACTCTTCCGCCGAGAGCCCGACATCCGTGCCGGTAACTGTACCCTCAGATCAAAGAAGTAGCATGTACCTATATCTTGGGGATTTGTGGGGATAAGATAATTATGAAAAAAAAGTTATGGCCGAAATAGTGTAAAAAAATCAAACCAAAATACTTAGGACTTAAGGTTTGTTGTATTAGCAAACTGCGATTAGTCGCAACACTACTGCTAACTTATTAAAGTTGTTAACTGTAACATAGGAAACTACTTGCATCTACCGGCTAAGATGAAAGTTTGACCTTTATTGCAAAGCCTCCTTGAATGTTTTGTCTCGATTCAAAATTAGAACAGTGCTTTACTTTTTTTATTTGTTTGTTTCTACGAGGTTGTGTAACTAAGTAGGTTTAATTGGGTGACCATGAACGTGAATGTTTGACAGTTTGTTGTTAATGCACTTTGCAATATAAAATGAAGGCTCGAAATGTATTTAGTTAACAGCTTTCTATTTAAAAAGTTGCATCAATTTACCTGCAATAAATAGAATTTATAAATCGCTCTTTCAAAGCATTAAATTGAGGAGCTACGTGAAAAAATCTGAAATAAATCCTTTTTTTTACTTTACCCAGTACAAACAAGTGGGTACAGAAGTAAAATTCTTAGTAGATACATACAAATTACAGGTTAATTATAAGTGATGAAGAAACACTTAGGTATCAACTGTCTAAACGCAGTGGCTATGAAAAGATAATGACGCACAAATTAGCGACAAACATGAAACGATGGATGCACTTTGTAATTGTCACAAAACACATCGAGTGGCAAACGTCATTAAGAAATTACTAGAGGCACTCGGTTTTTATTTTCACGTATATTTGATACGAGGGAAAGCAATGGATAGCAAAATAGGTAGGTATTTAGAGCGTATTTTTAACATTATAACTTCTTTCTTTCCACAAGGAATGTAAATGAAACCTTACAGCGCTAATTGTGGGCAGTTAATACATTTAGAAGTTACTGATTGCTCTAGTCAAGTGAACTCAAACAGAACACATTTTAAAATATGGAAATAAGAAAGAAGGAAATATCCTTGATTTACCTACTTAAGTACCTAACCGGTTGAATAAGACGCACTTATAGGTACAGGAACAAACAACGAAAGTACATATCTTTAAGAATCAATAAAAGGCAGAACAAAACCTTGAAAAAATGACATTATCCTGCAAAAATGCCAATAAACCAGTTTGAATATGAAAAAAGTGGGTGCATGCTGTAGGTACCTATGGTTTAGTGAACTTTTAGGTCTGCGCGTTCAGGGCCATGGGCAAACTTGCATTCTTATAAAAAGTGTATGCATCACAACATAATATTATGCTTGATCATTCCGTAGGTTATTATTGAGGAAACTTAAAACGAAATCTATAAAAAGATAGGAGGAAAATAATCCTGAAAGAATGCAAGTCATCGATCTTCGTCAATTTCATCATGACTCCTGAAAAAAAAGGTTCGATAACCTCAAAATAAACGTTTTTTTACCCGACTGCCAAGAGCCAAATCATTAAAATTTGTCCGGTGCAGCAGGACGACTTCTACTGATTTAAACCCACCCTTGTGTCTTCTAGTCTTGTGTACCAGGGCCGCCGTAACATGCGAAATATCCTACTGTCCCGGTAGGAAGAAAAATGGCCTGGTTTGCTGATTTCCTTTGAAAAGCAGAAACCTTCAGAGGCCCTTCTAATTTTACCATTTTTACAATGTTACACGCTATGCGTGATGGATACAGTTAAGGTTCACTAGAATCTAGAATTATAAAACAACGTCTTTAGCTACCTATTTATTAAATCAGCTGTTTGTTACGTATCAGAGATGACTGTTCAGAGTCCATTTGGTGATCATTTGCTGCTCAATATCGAGAAATCATCATGAGTTATAGATTTTAATGATAATAAAGACTCGTCAGCTCTCCCGACCTCTGGGGAAGTTGGCCTTAGCAGAAAGTTGTAAAGACCATCAAGCAGGGTAATATCATAAACAAAGTTCGCAACTATGAAGTATCTACAATCCTTGAAGCGCACACAAAGTTAAGACAAGGCGAGGTAACTGTATGATTTCCGCTCATTTGTGCAACGCCGCGTTTTGTAACCGATCGAACGGCGCGCTGCTTTCTTAATAGGAGTACATACAATAGTACTGGCCCTGTATGAATGAGAAGCGAATACTGTAATTATAGCAGTGATATTACGAAATTGAGTGCATTATTTTAATAGAGCATTAAATTATAACGCTTTGGTAGTCATAATGATAATGATCTACGTTAGCTCTGAGCGTAAGAGAGCGAGCCCGTATTAGTTCTCTAATTAAAATTGCATATTTACCGCAGTTTATCCTGTGTCCCATAGAAAAATATAGCAGCTTATATCATCCAGGGATAGTTACATTTCGTATATTTATAGTATACTAGCTTTTGCCCGCAACTTCGTTCGCGTGGAATAGTGACTACCAGCAGATTTTTGATTTTACCAATAGATGGCGCTATATGTCCGGAATAATTTTATTTTTATTTTTTTTTTGTAATAAAAACTATCCTATGTCCTTTCTCAAGTTTCAAACTATGTCTGTACCAAATTTCACACAAATCGGTTCAGTAGTTTAGGCGTGAAGAAAAGACAGATAGACAGACAGACAGACAGACAGACAGACAGACAGAGTTACTTTCGCATTTATAATATTAGTTTGGATATGTGCCACATTATTTTTCATGATTCAGAGAGGAGGATTACAAATTACAATGGAATCATGCTAAAGGCAAGGCAAGGCAAGATGCAAGATGCTCATAACTGTTGCATCGCACCATAGACTATATAATTCTTGATTACCTATCTCAAATAGACTATACTGAAAATAGAAATTGCGTGTACAAAACTGGTTTACATCTAGCCCGGTATTTATGTGTCAGAAACATAAATACTAACTTATTATACAATTACAGCAGAGCTTTCTCAACACCCTGTCCCTACTTACGTAAGTCTAGTAATAGCAATTCCTGCTTCGATTACACGTAATACATACTTTACCGGCCGGGTTTGCATGGTAAATGCCTAAGTATTTACGACAGCCTAGCGTAACGTCTCGTGTGGAAATTAACTAACTAGATCTGAGCACTGATGCTTACTTTGTTGACATCTTGGTGTAGTTTTCACCGAGAAGGTTTACATACTTTTTGTTGTGCGGACCTCCTTGGGCGAAAGGAGGTTTGGTAAAAAGTTGTAATAGGTATGACTATGGCTATGGTTTTGTAGTCTTTGTAAATATGTATGGTAGTTTTAAAAATGTCCTTGTTATTTTCAAGTACTTACATGGTCAGTAACCCCTTGAGAATTAAAACGTAATTAAAAGGGACAAGGATATAACTGTGGGAATATTTCTTATTGTTAGCTTGTTTATTATTTAGGTGCTATTGTATTTAAAAGGTTTAATGCAAAAACTTAAAAAGGTTTACAAATAAATTAAACTTTACGTATACAAAAAAAAATATTTTTTATTCAAAATGCAATGAATTATAAAATATTTTCCTTTACTAAGTTACATTAACAAAGTATAGAGTCTATAGGCTGAATCTACACTTGCACCTTTTATTAGCTCACCTTTATTCTTTCAGACAATCTGCAGTCGATATTTACTATAGTAACAATACTACTACAATTCCACTACAATACCTGAATACACGAACTGGTATCATATTCCCGCACAACGTTAATTGCACAAAGGTAACACAAAACCTACTAGAACATGCAATTCGATAAGTTAAATTACACCTTACGTCCTAAATACATCTTTCGTTCAGGAAAATCAAGGTGAGTGGCTGAACGGCTCGCGCCTATGCCGAAGGAAAATGTTGCCTGCATTCGTAAATCGAACGCGAAACGGAACGCACCGGCCGGTTAAAAAACAATAAAGAGATTCGAATTTCGAAATAGTGTCTTGTTTTTTATTTTATCTGTGAGTACATTTTTGTGGCGGGAAAATAAATTGGAAAATGACGATCTACAGTAAAATTGTTCAGATTATTTTAGTTAGTGTGTGATGTGGTTCGAGCAGGATATCAGGATTGAAGGTTTGTAATTATTTTCATAGCTATTTTTCAATTTCAGCGAATACCAAATAATATTTTGTTCAATATCCCTCCAACAAAAATAATGGCGGAAGCAGCACTGGAAACCTCGCATATAATGATAAATGTTATCCACAAAGAAACCTAGGCAAATAATATCAGAGTTTAAACTTTTTATTTATTTTCAGTAAGTACAAACTTGAATATATACACTATATTAATATACATGTACAGTTTAAAGATTTAATTTTTTTTTTTTTTTTGTTAGTACATAGTATTTATTTTTATAATCTATTTCTACAATGTACACACTATACATATATACAAACTTAAACTACTTATCTTTATACAAAACTAAAAATAAAATACTATATACAAAATATATATAAACATAAAACATAAAATATAAAAGAGCATCGATCAGGCGTCGAAGAATTCCTCCGCATCACTGTCCTCCGGAAACGTGCCCAGAAGACTGGCTGCATTGCCACGTTGAATGGCAATGCTAATTCTTTGTCCGAAGAATAAGCCAGCCCTCTGGTCACGCGAAGCGTCGACAAGCCTTTTCGCGATGTCCTTATAAAGTAACCGCGTACTCGGGCCCCATGGTCCAAGCGTTTCGACCCCAAACGGCTCAAAAGTATAGTTCCCAATAAGGTTACTATACTTGCGCCGCTTGGTGGTCTCAGCAGAAGCAGCAGCCGCACCAGCATGACCTGCCGTGCAGGGAAGATGCGATGGCGCCAGGGTGTCGACGCACGTTGCATCCCACACCAAGGGCCTACCCAACTTCCATGGCAACAACGTCATACCATCTGGCCTCTTTCCATCGTCACGTACCAGTCCATTAGGCTCTAACACGGCTGGTACGCCGGCGGTGGAAAGAGCACGACGGATAATGTCGTTAATGCTGGCATGCCGTGCAATACGACCAGCACTTCTGCAGCACGACAGACCATGGTGCCCGAGGCTGTCGACGGCTTCACCGCAATGACAGCGATGCGGAGCAACACAGGGAGCGCCTAACCGTAAGCATGTAGCGATGCGGAACGTTGTGTCATCCAGCATAGTGCCTATGCTAGATGACGGGATCGCCTGTAACCAGAGGCCCGACTCCCACTCTCCCACAGCCAACAAACGGGCACGCTCAGCAGCACTATTACACGTATTTAATAGATTATTCCGTATAGTGCTACAGAGCGGCCCGTCCCATTGTCTCTGAGAGCAGCGGTTGCCGGGCAAATCCGTATTGGATACAGTTTAAATATATATGTATAATATTTATTAAAATTAAGTAATTGGAGAAAATGATATAATTTTAAACCATAATTTTCACAGTGCGTCAAAATGGACCTGTAATTCCTCAGCTCTTCTTTTAATCGAAATTATTTCGTATGGAAATCGTCTGCTTGCTCGAACGAATAATTTAGATGTATCGATATGACTAGCAGCAAATATTAAAGTTAATTTTCAGCTGTAAAATTACAGGCACTTTTCATAACATATACCAGCTTCCGCTCGCGGCTTCGCCCGCGTGGTGTGTTGATAAAAAGTAGCCTAAACCAATAAAAACCAATAAGTATAAAATCAAACGTCCTAAATACTCTTCACCATCATGGTCACATTTACAATAAAAGGCATAATCATAGTTAACTATCATCCAAATTATAAAAATCTTCCTAACTAAAAAAAATGTTTAGTATAGGTATTATGTTATAACAAAATGTTTATTTTCCACTCACTTAATGAATATTTTAAGGTGACCTATTATTAATATTGAAATCATTTCCAAACTACCGTTTTAACCGCGACGGTTAGAGTAAAAAGATGCATTTATTTTTAGAAGAGGATCACCTTTCATTTGAGTTAAAAACTTTTATTTCGTTTTTAAAACTCTATAAATTAATTCGGTCTATAAATAAAAAAAACAAGTTAGTTGACAGTTAAGTTATAATAATACTAACTGGGACCTCTTTCGATAATTACTAGCTTTGTTTCTCGATCTACCTATAGCAAAAATATAGCTATAGCTACTAAATTGGTTCATATAACACCATCCACCAACATTCACGTGTTTCGTAGAGAAAAATATATTCAAATCTGTTATTGCAATAAAAAGTTTAGAAGTTAAACATCTTGACGTCATCAAGGGTCTTTCCCAGCTCACAACAAACAACAACAGCCATTAGATAGATGATTCATACATGAATAATTACAAAAGCGTTTTCTAAGTCTGGTTAAAGTATGACGTAGATTAAAATTTAGTTATTCCCTGCAGTTCCACCTGCCTCTGGAGTATACTACCTCCTCCAGCTAGAAAAAACTAACCCTAGTCCTTCGTCAGGCGAAAGACTATCTGTGTACCAAAACTCTGCATCGATAACACAGACAGAGTTACTTTAGCATTTATTTAGGTAAGGAGTTTTTGGACTAGAAACCGTTCAGTGTCCAATGTATTACGTATGGATAACTTTTGGACTGGTTTAAATCTTTCACTGTTCGATACATGTGACAGCATTTGCTTGAACAGTAAAAACCGATGTAACTCTAAAGGACTAATGGATGGATACATTTATGCAAAATGTTTAATTAACCTCCTCGACATTGCTGATTGCTGGCAGTCATTAGGTCTGCTATAACATCTGCATATGTAGGTACTGATTATTTTATTTTCACTGTACTGTAATCTATGTTTAGGTATGTATGTGAGTTTAGTACCATAATTGCCTTTGTCAAGGCGTCATTCTTATTGGTACAATTGCAAAAAACAAATGCATTATGGTCACGGAGGAAGGAATGATAGTGGAGATGCCAAAAGATAGGTCAGGCGCCTTCTTCTAGCTCAAAGCAACGTTCGGTAGGCGTGATCAGTTACTACAAGTATACAGAGACGTTCGGGTTCCTTGTCAAATCAAAACCAAACTGCCAAAGATTGGTCTTGATTTATTGGTAATTTTATGTTGAAAATAATGGGCGGGTTAAATAGAAAAAGTGCAAGGGTGACCAAGAAACTTTCCTCGTCCCCCGAACCCCCGCATTATCGCACGCTACTTTTCGTTCTCCATGATCATGGTATACTTTGTATGTAATATAGGTATTAATACGATCATTTGTTGACGCTGGTCTTCTTTTTTATGGTCATAAACTATCTATTAATATACCTAAGATTGCGCGTGCATTGCGTTTTGCGTAGTATTCTTAACAAAGCTATTACTTAAGTGATATTCCATGCCTATTAAAAAATGTGACTAACTTAATAAATAAATCGTTGACGAGTGTGGTTTTCCCATGAATCCCCAATAGAGTAACAAATATTTTTGTTTATGGGTATAGGAAAATTCATTCTAGTCACTTCAATCTTTAAATAAATATTATGCAATATTTTGATATTCAAAATTAAATGAAGGTATCTAGTTAAACCACCGTTCTAACAAGTATTATGCATTTTAGATATACTTAAAATCATACGTGGGTATGCTCTCCAAGTGGCATGTTCTTTGTTAGGATATCACATGTCATAAGTAGGTATATGTTTACACATATCCTTGCAAATATTATAAATGGACCAGTTACTCTATATATCACTCTGTCGATTATCTGTGTCTAAACTTCAAATACATTATTTAATTATAAAAATTTGTTCCCGCGTTTTCCCTCGTGTATTTTCCGAGATAGATACATCAATCGCTTCTGGGTTTATTCACAAAATATTTACATTGATTGAAAAAAAAGAAATAAACTTATAAATGTATATACATACAACTTAAAACTAATACAGTGCATCAAAAAAAATAATTATTATCAATCGCTTGGTTATTAAATAACTATTCCATATAATGTCTTAGAAAGTTATATTAAAATCGAAACACACAGATAGCCTAAGACAGAGCTACATCCTTTTACATTCATGTATATGTCACCGTAAGATTACAAACATCGTTAGATTACAATCTATCTCGAGAGATTGTAAACTGTCGAATAATTGTGAACCGTAACATCTGATTGCAATTTAACGCATTACTATTCGCTATATTATAATCTATCGATGAGAAATTGTCAAATTTTCAACTGTCCGAAAGCTCTCCCTGATTGGTCAGTCTTTTTGTAAGATCGACCAATAATCCGTTCTGTTCCCATTGAGTTCCCGTAGAGTTAGGAATGAAATAGAGGTGTCAGTTAAATAAAATAAATGCTCTTCAAAAATTCTTCAAGGATTTATTATTTAGTACGAGTATGTAATTAATATTCCTGACATATGGAGAGAACAAATTGTAACGAAATATGTATTCTTCAAACACAAATTGAAATTGGAAACATATTGAATTCTGACACTTACGCGAATATTAGACATTTAAATAAAACTACTTTTACGGATTTTATCGCGGTTATATTATATTATTTAATCCCGACGTTTAAAACCGAGCGCGATAAAATCCGTAAAAGTAGTTTTATTTAAATGAAATTGGAAAATTATAAGAAACTTTTATAAAAAAAAAAAACAAAACAATTAGGTAGTTTGTCTTCAAACACAAATTCATTCCTAACTCTACGGGAACTCCATGGCAACAGAACGGCTGGTCGTGATTGGTCGATCTTACAAAAAGACTGACCAATCAGGGAGAGCTTTCGGACAGTTGACAATTTGACAATTTCTCATCGATAGATTACAATATAGCGAAAAATAATGCGTTAAATTGGAATCAGATGTTACGGTTCACAATAATTCGACAGTTTACAATCTCTCGAGATAGATTGTAATCTAACGATGTTTGTAATCTTACGGTGACATATACAAGATAACAGAGTCAACTTAGAGTTCCTATTTGCTAAAGGGACGGTAAAATCGCCAATTCTAAACGTTGTTCACCTTGTGCAAACCCCACACTTAGATACTACGGATGTTTGGCACTTGATATATTCCACTTCCTTGCGGTTTTACTTATAACTTGCTAAGTTACCAAATATACATTGAATATGACGCATATTACATACATACCTACAAAATGCTTAAGCTCAGAACTTCCTGTAAGAAAAGGTTTCTTACAAAAATTCATGAATAAATTCGTAATGTTTTTGCAATGACACACTACATTGATATATGTAATCGCTTATTAGAAGGCACGTATTTAACAAATAATGATGTATTGTATTTAGCTACATAAGTGTACATGACAATAGCAATAGCTACATATTTCATTATTAATATTTTCAAGGAAAATGTCATACCTAAGTACCGCCTTGACATCGGCTTTGGGATCAATACTTATTAAACAGTCTTACAATGAAACTATACAGTATATTATACCTACGTACTTCTATTGTTTTTGCATAATATAAAAATAAGCGGTGACATTTTCGAGCACTGAAACTAAGAATGCATGTAGGATGCATGTAGGAAATGCAGTTTTAATATATTAATTTATGTAAATCTGTTAAGTTCTGTTGCTAGTGAAACAATATCCTAATTGACATGTACATGTCAAGGCTGGTATCTCATATACTAATTAAATCAGTGTTAGTTATTACCAGTGCATATAAGGTCGGCAACTGTCTCGTTTCATTTTTACTTCCTACACCTTTAAAAATGTAAATATTTACATTTCTACATACTACCCTCAAAGACACATCTATCTTCCGCATAGAGATATTGTCGCTTTTAGTTATTCCAACTCTTTTGTTTATCAAACTTAGAAGTTATTTATAGATCAGGTTTTAAATAGATACGTTTTATGGGAGATTACGTGTAAACATCGTTAAGGTGGAAAATTACCCATAGCTACGCATTTACTACCTACAATGTTTAAATTTAAATTCTTTATTTACCTTAAACCAGTTTAGGTGACCCTTTAACTATTTTCTTATGATAAGAATAAGAATACATCTACATAAGTAATTATGTTTATATTTAAAAACATTGACCTCATTTCTTTGTACTTCCCTGACCAAAATACATCGTACTTATTAAGCGTTTTCAGGGAGTTTTCCCATTCATACAATTATAGAGGAAGGATTGTCCTCACATAATCCTAGACAACTAAGAATCGGTGCTATACCTATTAGTTTCGTTGGAAAACTCTTTATGAGTGATTTTTTTCCCATAGTCACGTCAACGTTCAACGTTTATTTCTCATACCACCTACATCGGAACTGCATCTTAACCTGCGCTACAAACTATTTGACAAAATAAACCAAACTCGCCAAATTAACAGGAAAAACCAATTAACATCCACGAATAGCGAATTTATGTGCATAACTAGCCACCTTATTAGGCGCACGTGCATTGGGCTCTCACTTTTCAAGGCAAAGGGTTCATTAACCGTACGAACTCGCATTAAACTATAATTAAACACGCTTCTTACAAACTGATGCTATTTATTATATTTGGACAGGTAAATTAATTTATATTTGTTTAGAGTTTTGTGTGGGTCACGGCCGAAACCTGTAGCTCGGAACGTGTGTGTGACAAGATATGTACAATGTAGTGTAGGAAACTAGATTTCACTTGCAACGTTCACGTCCGACAATTAACTGGGTACGTAAGTCCTGCAAAAATAAATGTGTGTTTTACGTAAAATAAATAAACCTATTAACTCTATCTATCATGACAATCGGTTTTGGCATTTTAGCATGAAAAGGTAACAAACCAATTTCCGCATTTTTATCTAAATGTTAAAGAAGTTAGGATTAAAATAAAAAATACATTTAGGTTAATGACAATGCAAAGTTAAACTTATGAATTTTCATTTTGAAAAAAAAAAAAGAAATATTCAGTTCATAAAAAAACATTTAAACATCTTATGCACATAAAAAATCTTCATTCATTAGATGAAGAGCTATTTAGTTTAAACGCCTAAAACAAAACGCTTAAACATAACTTGTTATTATTTTTCTGTTACAGCCATCCGGTTTTTTTATAGATTTGCATTAAAATGACGTGTACCCAGCTTGATATGATAGACAACAGATCAAGGTCCGTTGGGTTTTTGCAAGTTTTGTTTTAGAGGAAATAACATCGGAGTCCAAAGTCCCCGGGTAATAAACTCGATGGTCAAAGTATCTGGTGCGATATATTTATATCGATACTGACTAATATTTATAAAAAAAAAACTGGAAGTTCCACAAATAGATTTGGGTTTTTTTATGTACGAGGAAACTAACATCTATTTGCGTGTGCGTTAACGGAATTTAGGTTTTTTTTTCTATCAATACACGTGTTTTCTATACTAACATAAAAGAGAGCAAAAATTTTTGTTCGTTTGCACACAGACATCGAGCCATAGAGGCTCCGAAACTACACTGAACAGATTTGTAAAATTCTTTAACTGTTGTGAAGCTACACTATCTCTGAGTAACATAGGCTATATTTTTATGAAGACGTTCCCCGGGACGCTAATGAAACCGAGGAAAACAGCTAGTTTAATATTTTAATAGTGCATGTGCAGCTATAAAAAAAGACTTTTCCAAAAATAAACGAGTAGCGAGCGTCAAATTGTAACGTCATTAACTCCCACATCTCGAAATTGTTTGTTTTCCAATGATTCATAAATTGCGTTTTAGAAAGCCATCAGTGTTACGCCTTTATAGCAAAGCCTACTACTTCTGGTAATAAATCAGTTAGACTCACAAATACACATCATCTGCCTAGCCTTTTCCCAACTATGTTGGGGTCGTCTTCCAGTCTAACCGGATGCAGCTGAGTACCAGTGCTTTACAAGGAGCGACTGCCTATCTGACCTCCTCAACCCAGTTACCTGGGCAACCCGATACCCCTTGGTAAAACTGGTTGTCAGACTTTCTGGCTTCTGACTACCCGTAACGACTACCAAAGATGTTTAAATGGCAGCCGGGACCTACAGTTTATCGTGCCATCCGAAACACGGAAGAACTCATTATGACAAGATGGTCACCCATCCACGGACCGACCGCGCCAAGCGTTGCTTAACCTTATGATCGATCGATCCGCGCGGCTTTGACTTAGCCACGAGCTCTTCCAATAATAATTTTTGTAATAATATGCATGTGTATAGACTCACAAATACACATGCATATTATTACATTTAAGTGTGATCTACAAACTTACAATAATAGTAACGAGTACCTGTAACTTACAATGAAAGTTTCACAAAAGGTAAATGCCTCGTTGTAATTGAGCTAGCTTGGTGGAACATTTTATCGATTCGATCTGCCGTTAGTGTAGCCTAGCTTTATAATAGGGACCTTTAATTCTGAGAATTGCAACCCTGCCTTGCAAGGTGCCCTTTCTGATATTTATCGTAGACTTCGAACACCAATTATGGAAACTAGATATTTATTCTAAAATTCTATAATAAAGTTTGTCTAACCACAAAATTTAATTTATATGTATGTTTACGGGATTTAAAGGTCATCGAAGTAGACAATAGACTTTGTACCTAACACGGAAGATTTTTTCCAAATGCTTTTGTTTTATTTTATTGATGAGCAAAGTTTAATTATAGAAACAATATTTGAAAATAAACGGTTTTATGTTAATTTTAGAAATATAGTCTCCTTTACTAAAGTTGGATGTTAAAGTATTCCATTTTACCCACGGAGGAGAAAAGACTAGTCTTTTCTCCTCCGTGATTTTACCATAGTAAAATTTTGCTGAAGTGATTCATGCATTCAAGCTTTCATGTCATTTGATATTACGCGGAAACGAAATAATTTCGTACGTTGACCTACGTATTACTTTATAGCTCTTACACTTGCGTTATTATATTGCTGTCACGGTCGCACGATAGCAGAAGTTTACCGGAGGTCAACGAACGAAAGTATTTCGTTCCGCACGTGTTGTAAAACGTGCTAAACATAGCTAAAGTACTCCATTTTCAATGTCAAAACCCTTTTGTAATGCAGCAGAAAATTGCCTAATAATCATAAGTTGTGAGTAGGCATGTAGTTTAAAAATGTGTAACTCCTCAATTACAGTCACGCAGATCATTTAAAGAATCTCGGTAAAAAATGAACTCATTATGATTTTCCACTTTTGTGTCATTTATGTATTTCGGTAGCTTATCAAACACACGTATACTTACATATACATTCATATTTTTTTACGCTTTTTAAAATAGAAAAGAATTAATGTCCATATTTTTTATTCGATGATGAATTATTTACAAGGCTATAATAAAAAGAAAAAGTTAAACAATAGAAGCCTTGGAAAAATATTAACTGGAAAAATGTACTTCATATTTCACAAGTTACACTTATGTTTTAGTTTAAGAAAACTCGATGGCCCCCAGATAAATAATGGTGAAACTGTTGTTCAATGTTGAAACGTTTTTAACAAGCCTAAAAGATAATGCTTTTTATTGTTTGTTTGTCTACGCCTTTTGTCCACTTACTTAACTACAAAATTATAGTTTTTTTGTGTCACTATCGATCTGTGTCAAAATTGTACTATAATTTCAGATTTTGCATCAGGACTCAAATCAACCGGGGCTGCGGGTTGTCCGGGGCTGCGGGTTGTTCGAAAGAGATACCGCGGCCCTGGTACATAAAAGGCCTATGACGGAACACGACGATTTTAGTCAGTAAGAGTCTGACACTCCCTCACCGCTGCTAACCCACAGCGGGAGGGGTCATTTGATGATTTTACGTCGATAAAAAAAAAAAAAAAAAGGACTCAAATCAAAGAAAAAGTTCAAAGTCAGCAAACCTACTTTGGAATACAATTTAAATTCTTCAATCTTTTTTAAAATCACTCTCAATATATAGTTATAGCATAATTAGTTATAGCAAACAATGCTCGTAGAATATACAAATTAAAAAGTATACAAAGTTAGCCAATCCAAAGGAAAAAGAGCGGAACAGACAAGCATTGTCTCCATGCATGTAATGTGTGTTTGCTCGTTTCCTTGAATTAAAATAATCGCAGAACAATATGGAAATGTCGTATACCATGGGAAACCACCATTATCATGATAACAATGGATGAGAATTACCAGTATTGTCCATTCAAAGAGTTTTTATTAAATATTACGAACTGTCGTTAGTTTTTATCGATACTCGGAAAATTACTTTAGCTACTATGTTAATTTAGAAGTTCAAAATAAGAGTTAATTATTCTTCAACTGACTATTCTACTTTTCTGTCTGCTGTATAAGCTGTATTCAAAATGTCTGAACGTAGAAACACCTATGCAATAAGATCATTAGAAAGATGATCGTCATTATGTTAAAATATTTAAAAACCAACACTATTAAAAATAAAATTACAACATCAATCACAACTTAAGAAATGCATTCTACAAATTGCATGAACTAAAACTAAGTAGAAACTTTTTAAAAAATAAGTTAAATTTCATAATATATCCTAATACAGCAATGGTTGCGATGAACGCAGATTTTTTTGCGCTCCGACGCAATCTACTTTTAGGGATCTTTTTAATTTTATTTTTACACCTTTTGTAAGGCTGTGTAGCAACAGTTGCAATCTCTCGACAAACTATTTACAAGTAACTCCATTCTTTGTTGTTATTATTTTTTGTAGCGTCGGGACTTATAACTCTTGCAAGGTATGTGTTAATAGCTTTTGAAAAAGTAATGAAGTGCTGTCGATGTCTTTCAAGTTATTATAATAACAGATTTAGTGTGCAGCAGACTCGATATGATCATGATTAGTACGTACAGTGTAGCTACACAATAAAATCACTGAGTGCATTATAAAACTCTTGATATTTTTTTGTTTCTACCAACTTCAGTCATTCCAGTTTGAAATAACTTAATGATTTAGAATTACCTAAACAGCTTAATGGCGTCAGCAAATCTGCATATAAAAATGTGCAACACCACAATTTATCACGAAATATTTTACTCATTATATTTTTATTATTTTCCACATATTTCATCAGACAGTGCAATTACATATGATTCAGATGAAACGGTTGGTTTGTTCGGACAATCTAATGCCCTTAAGAATACCCGCACACTGCAAACTTTTAGTCGGCCGATAGTTAGTTTGGGCACATTACAAAGACCAGCCGGTGTCACAACTCCGAAAAACTTTGATTGGATCATCATCATCAGCCTATCGCAGTCCACTGCTGGACATAGGCCTCTCCAAGTGTACGCCACTGAGATCGATCAACGCTTCTCGCAAATTTTTGATTAAGATTGGATCAAGATTTTCTAAAAAAATAATTTGTCAACCATCTGGTCAACTGTCGGCCAATTATTTGCTTTGTAGTGTGCGGGAACTATAACAAATCGCTCATAGTGCACTGATGTAATAATGCTACATTATTTTGCCCAGAAGTGAATGGCACTTTGTGTAAACACACTTAGGCAGTAGCCAAATAAATTAAGCTGTAGTAGATATTATTATAATTACACAAAGTAATTGAAGTGCCTCTCTCTTTGATAATGTATCTCTGACCAACCTAATTGTTATTATATTGAAAGGTAAACTGATTGTCAGAATTTCTGACTTATGACTACCGCCGTAACGAGTGTCAAAGATGTGTACTAACGACAGACAGGACCCACTTTCCGAAACACAAAGGAACTCGTCATAGCCAAGATGGTCAGTTATCTATGCACCGGCCGCGCCAGACATTGCTTAACCTTAACATTTTACTGATATAAATAAAAGCATGCTTATATTATATTGTTGCTATGTTATAATGTATTAATATTATTCACAATAACAATGCATTTAGCTAGGATATGTATGTTAATTATAATACATGATATAGCTTTTTTATTAAGAAGGTCAGTAAAATGCAGACTGCATCGTCTGCATCGTAAAGAAGCTAATATGCTTTCTCTTATTTAAATACCTACCAACAAAACAAGATAATTTCAAAGAATTAAGTCTCAAACTTTAATATATGCACTACTTATGCACTTAGCCAAAACAAAAATTATTTATTCGGCTTCTCCCTTTTGGGAAATTGGTTGATAAGGATGCAAAGTGTACCTACTTAACTATAAACAATGACTCCTTATTGGTAAGTCGGTTAAAAAGGATGCAAAGTATACCTAATCATTAACAATGACTTATACCTCCTCCTTTTTCTGCAGTCGGTTTGAAATATTAAAACGTACTAAAAGATAAGACTTAAATAACTTGAGTGAACTTTAAGTTCCACACACACTTTTGCACAGGTTCCAAAGTGTGAAGGCAGGGTTAGATTTTATACGGTCTCAGTTATCCTTGAAGGTAATCCTTGCGATACCAGTTACTGGCTAACCGGTACCACTAACTGCTACTAACTAAACCTTGATCTACTTGAAAACCACTAAACGTTCAAAATAAATAACAAATACACACTTTTTAACTATTTTAAAATTAAACTTTTGACCGTAAAAAAATAATGTATTATTTTAGTAAAGTGCTCTCAATTTAAGTTAAAGTAAAATAGTTGGAGGTCAGGAAATAAATTGATTTCTTTACTTAGATAATTATTTAAAGGTAGATATATACTGTCAATTCTAAGAGTTATAATAGTGCACTTTACATAAGTATGTCATCTTCATTCTTGTGACAAAATTGTTCCGAAACAAATATACTATACATACAGTAAAACACGTAATGTATGTATAATACAAAAGCAAATAATTTCGGGGTCAAACTACCTTAAATATTCAATGTCAAAAATGTATCCTCAAATATTGCAAGATACAGTCAAGACAATATATAAATATTGGTCGTTCCACTCATTTGCAGTAATACCACGTCACTTTAAAATGCACAAAATATTAAATTATGTATTACAAGGTCAAAGGTCAACACACTTTTCATTTCCGACATTTGACTTCTCTAAATATTATTTTGAAAGAGATATGCATTTATTAACGTTAATTATTATAAAGACGTATTATCTTAAATTAAATTAATTAAATGAATGAAAATAATTTAAAAAATGCATCAAAAATTCCTCCTTATTGCCGTCCACCAGAAACATACCCAAGAGCCTGGTAGAATTGTCACGTTGAATGCTTAATTATTTTACAAATTAAAAACCAGCTCTAAAAGTTTTGTAAAAATTCTTCCCAAAAATGCATTTTAGTATACCGTGAAAAAGACATCAACGCGCATTCTGGCTAATTTTATTTTTTATAAGCCAACCAAATAAAACGTATTTTTAAATTGTTATTATTATTCATTAAGATAATATTTTAGATAAACTTTGTTTAATTTTAGGTGTAGTATATGTACATAAATACTGTAAATAGCACGTATTACTTCTTTATTGAACCTAAACCCAATTTTTTATGAACACTAAATTCACTTCAAAATGGGCAATTACATGATTTTTAGACTTCATAAAAACACTTTTTTTATTCCGACATATTTTTATGATAACAGATACATATCTACGTAAAGCGAGTACTAGAGTACTATAAGTGAGGTCATTATAATTTAAACAAGGTCACATGAAACGTGAGACATTTGATGACAATGATAAACTTAAAAGTAAATAAATAACTTCACGTGTATGAGTTATATTATCATTATTACCACTTATGTTACTTAACTGTTATTTTGCAAACAATATTGTAAACTAGTTTTTTTATCCAGTAGGTTAATCTAGTTTTTATCTAGATTTCCTAAATGATTTACACAGATGTAACTTGTAAGTAGCACTAAAATAGCTAATTAGAGAACATATCTTAGACTTTTAGATTACAAAAGCATTGTATTTAATCTACAATTTCAAAGTGACTAAAATAACTAAGGAAAATAATAAATAATAATTTTACTGCAATTTTACATTTCATTGGCTACTGTAGTTAGGCTAAGGACGCACGAAGCAGTAATTATAGGTAATCAACCGATTACGAGCTGACGATTGTTAAAGTACTCACTACTACTTGTACAGGAAAGACAAAACTAAAGGCTGCATTATTTACCCTAAAGGAACTGAAATTACTCCAGAAATTAGTGTTTCAATGTTTAAAAAAACATATAAGGGTAATTGCCTTCTACACAATTTTCTTCTATTTATAATTAACTTTTAATTTAAAAAAGACACAATTGACACTTTCGTACCTATTAAATTCGTGCGAATTCACTACTAACTCCAATTAAATGTTATTTGTTGCAAAGTGTAACAAAATGAGTAAAACGTTAAAAAACATACCTAGGTATAGGATAATAAATTACAATGTAGGTTAGTCTTAATGAGCAGTTTCAGATCTAGATTAGATATAACGTTCCAGTCATTAACAATGCACACAAAGCATTTGCAATCCTAAAAAGAAAAAAAAAACTAACAAAAGGAGTCTAGCTAACATATAAGCCTTCTTTGAGTTTTGAAATTTCATTTCAGAAATAAAATTTAGTGTTTTAAAGTACATATATAGTAAAGTTAACATTTTGTATTTTGCAATGATTGCCATCTCAATGGTTTTCTTGAATAACTGTGAGATTGTGATTACATGTCTATTTTTCATACTTAAATAAACATGAGCGTTGAGCGCATTATAGCTGCCTACACTAAGTTGTGTTGCCAAATATAAACTATCTACTTATGTAAATATTTAAAGTGCGTCTTATAGGAATTTACAGAATTTCAACCACTTGAGAAATATTCACAATGTTCATAGAATAAATCCGATAAATACCATCAAGTTGCATAAAATTGTTAAAGTCAAAGTCAAAGTCAAAATCATTTATTAAAATAGGCTAATACGATTAGCACTTTTTAACGTCAAAATTTTACAAGAATGACAGCACCCCCAAAACGCCCCCCTTTCACCACTTCCTAGTGTTATGGCTGGAAAGAAGAAGCGGTGAAGAACAAACTTCCCAGCAACACAGCTGTCTATTACAATTTAATTATTATTAATTTATTTTACAGTTATACAATTCAATTTTATTTATTATTAATTTAAAACACCGAAAAATACAAAATAAAATAAAGCACTTTTGTTCCACTTCAGAGCTGCCATCTGCGTTTATCTGTGAAATAATCATTAACATTATAATATGCCTTTTTAACAAGAATTTCTTTAATTTTGTTTTTAAAAGAACTGTCCGTTAATTCCAACAGATGAACCGGAATTCTGTTATAAATGCGTACACAAAGCCCCACAAATGAACCGTGTACCTTATGTAAACGATAATTAGGTGCGGTTAACTTGTGTTTATTTCTAGTATTAAAATGATGTACGTCGCTGTTTTTACTATATGAATCTAGGTTTTGCCTTACGTATATTATATTGGCATAAATGTATTGAGACGCCACAGTCAGAATACCAATATCCTTAAACCTTTCCCTAAGAGAGACTCTAGCACCAAGTTTGTATATAGCACGGACAGCGCGCTTCTGTAGTACGAAAACATTCTCGATATCGGCAGCATTGCCCCACATAAGAATTCCGTAGGACATGATGCAGTGAAAATAGCTAAAGTACACTAAACGCGCCGTGGCTACATCGGTGAGAGCTCTTACTTTCCTGACAGCGTACGCAGCAGAGCTTAATTTACCCGTGATGCCAGTTATATGCTCACCCCATTGAATTTTGGAGTCTACTGTTATCCCTAGAAAAGTCGTAGCATGTACCGTTTCAAGTTCCTCATCGTTCAAAATTACACCGGGACCGAGATTTTTTACGTTGGGCAAAGCAAATTTAATACATTTTGTTTTCTTCGTATTCAAAACTAAATTATTGGCTGTAAACCATTGCGTTACTAGTGAAAGACAAGAATTCACGTCATCAAAATCTACTCTATTCCTATCAACTTTAAAAATTAGAGACGTGTCATCAGCAAACAATACTACATCACACAATGATTTTAAATAATATGGCAAGTCATTAATGTATACAAGAAACAAAAATGGACCTAAAATCGACCCTTGCGGTACGCCCAAACGAACGGGTAGATTGGAAGATTTGACACCATTAACGTCAACACATTGCATTCTACCGCTTAAATATGAGCTAATAACACTAAGTGCGCTGTCTCTAATACCATAGTACTTTAGCTTCTGGGTAAGCGTTTCATGTTGGACGCAGTCGAACGCCTTGGAAAGATCACAGAACACCCCGATAGCATTCTGTGACTTCTCCCACGCACTGAATATATGTTTCAGTAGAGCAACTCCGGCATCCGTTGTGGAGCGACCCTTTGTAAAACCGTATTGTTCCGCATGTAAAATATTGTATGAATTAAAATGCCGGAGGAGTTGATTTAAAATTAGCTTTTCAAAAATTTTGCTCAACGCGGGCAGAATTGAGATCGGTCTAAAGTTACCTAGATCGTTCTTGCTCCCGGATTTAAAGAGAGGTATAACTTTACTGTATTTCATAAGTTCAGGAAAGGTACCTGAGTCAATGCACTCATTAAATATACGAGCTAAATAGGGCGCAATATCGTCAATAATACAGTTTAAGACTTTAACAGAGATACCCCATAAATCACCTGTCTTTTTTGAATTTAATGACTTGAAGGTTCTTACTATGTCATAAGGTGAAATATAACTAAAGGTAAATGTGGCTTCACATTGACTAACACTACTACGTAAAAGTTTTTCGGCGTTGGTGGCAGAGGAGTCTAAGCCGCTAGTGGTCTTGATTGGAATATTAGAGAAGAATGTGTTAAATTCGCGAGCTACATCAGAATCTTTCTCATAAACTTGATTCTCATTAATGATTTTATACTGATTATCACGCTGTTTGATTTTCCCGGTCTCGCTATTTATAATATTCCACGTCGCTTTTATTATACTCTTACTATTCTTAATTTTATTACTGAAATACATTGATTTTGCCGCATGACAAACTTTTTTAAACAATTTAGAATAATTCCTAACAAATCTAATAAAATTTTCATCAAAATTATAATTTTTCATTTCATACAACTCATACAGCTTAGCTCTACTCTTGTAAATGCCGGGGGTAGCCCACTCATTGAAGTTAGCCGTTTCTTTTAGTACGAGCGTTTTGGTTTTAAAACTAGAATTAAACTCGTATTTTATTATATCAAATAGTGCTCCGTACATTAAATGGGGATTGTTTTTATTTAATATTTCATTGTCTAGTTTCGCGTTAATATTATTTTTAAAACTATTAAAACGACTGGTTGTTAAGGGCCGACATGTTATTTCCCGCTTGATTTTATTCTTTTTATCAGGAAACCGCGCCAGTTGACCACAATGATCGGAAGTTAGGCCATTGGTAATCAGAGTCTCTGTGGCGCTACAATTAGTGAATATATTATCTAAACAGGTTGACGAGGTTGCCGTAATTCGAGTTGGTTCTAGAAATAAATTTACTAAGTTAAATGATTTAAATAAGTTTAGCAACCTTGTAGTTAAAGAAGATGATTCTAAAATATTAACATTGAAGTCACCGCAAACTAAAAGTGATTTACTAGTGGAATTAAGTTTAGAGAGAGAATTTTCCATTACTGATTCAAAAGTGTTAAAATCACCTGAAGGAGGCCTGTATACACAAATTATAACAAACTGTTCCAGTTCAACACATGATAATTCTACATTGCGCTCGACTGATAATTTTACTATATCTGAACGTTCCTTACATTTTAAATTATTAGTTACAATTATAAGAGAGCCGCCATGGATGGCTTCCTTTCTAACGAATGAACTTTGTACTGTATAATTACTGTTATTAAGGAATATTATTTCACTATTTCTGTGCCAGTGCTCAGTTATGCACATAACTTGTACCATATAATGTTCAATGAATAGACTTAATTCTAAATCCTTGCCGGAAAGGCCCTGAATGTTTTGATGTACAACATTCAGTTGATGTGGCCCACCCTTTGTCGCACCATGTAGTTTAAACTATCAGGTGTATCAATAGTTGTATTAGTAGAACTACTAATATTATTAAAAGAAGAGGTTACCGTAGTAGAACCCGGGTCAATTTGTATATTATTTGCTATCAATATAGCAATTTGTCGTTTATAATAAAAACTAAGATACATTGTATCATTTGTCACTACAAAATTATTTATAAATTTATTTGTATCAAAGTACATTATTCTATTATTGTATTGCCTAGTTATATTGTACATTAATAGATTTAAATTAAATATGTACTGATTTTGTTCTATAGTAAAATTTTTAGAATATGGTAAGGCACAGATGATAAACTTGCAATTTGTTGTATTATTTAATTTTATCATTAATTCAACACAATCTATTATATTTTGTTTATTGACTGCTAGACTATCTCCAAATAGCATAATGGCAGTTGAAGTGGTATTAAGGTTTGTCAATTTAATTGTTTCTATTATTTCATTGTAGCTGGCACCGGGTGAACAATTGTTTATTATTTTACTTTTACAATATTGAGAGATTAATTTACCAAAACCAAGACCAAATCTATCAGAAAATATTTGTGATATATTGTTTTGATTTTCCGAATTATTATTATATGAAATGCTTGATGGTGGAATATTGCACTGAACATTGACAACAGGTGGTATTATGTCACTGCTCACTGCTGACTGCATAGTACTAGGCGATGTTAACTCTGGGACATCTTGTACTGCTGGTTGTGAACAAGTACAGTTGGTATATTTATTTTTAAGAGAATCAAGGCGGTCCATATTTTCACTACCTAACTGGAGCAGCTCATCGGTAGCCAAAATATGTGCCTTTACTTGATATTGGGCTGTCTCATATTTGTGTGTAATTTTTGTTAATTCGCGTTGCAGTTCAAGCATTTCCTGTTGCAGAACTAGTGTGTCTTGGTCATACATTAGCCTACTTTGTAAAAGTTGGTTAGTGCACAAATTTAACTGATTTTTTAATTCAACTTTAGTTTTAAGTAAATTATTTAATTTATGTGTGGATTTTTGTTTATGACACACTTTCTTAATTTTTTGTATCAATTTGTTTATTCTTATGTATTTTTTAATCTTTTTGTGACTCAAATTATTAATATGAGGTGGATTTGAAGTAACAAGCTCACTGAAAAGGCGGTGAGTGTCATCACTTTCCTGTTGTTGTTGGGTTTGCTTGAAGCATATTATTGACTTGTGAGCATCATTTAAGCTTGTTTCCAGTACCTTAATGCGACTCAAAGCCCTCTCATGAGCATCACTACATTCACTAAAAGAACCTACAAAATCCTGTAACCTATCCCGCTGATCCAGCACATCCATATATTGGATGTGTAATTCTGCAAGTTGAGACTTCAATTCAGAGTTTTTACTAATTATTTTCTGAATTTCTTCCTCGCTGTCATCACGTTCCCTTAACAGTTGTTGACAGAGCTCTTCGGATGTTTTGAGCTTTTCCAGGGCTAACTTCAGTTTCACCTCCATGTCCTTGGCAGTGGCCTTCCTTGTCATAACGAACATGGTGTCAGGTATTTACTGAAAGCGTGGAGTAAACAAGATGAGAAAGACAGAAAAGAATAGTTTTAGGTAATAGGTTTAGGTGTTGGAGTATTTAAAATATGAATTTAGTAGTTTCAAGATTAGAACAGTTTGATTTAATTAATAGAAAATTAAGTACAAAATTGAAATGTAGCTAAGTAAGATTTTGTCAACATAAATTATCTATAATTTGCCTTCAATGTGTAATGTAACAGAAGTTACTGTTAAAGGAACATGTAACTTATATGAAAATCAAGAATGTATTGGGACTTCTTTAGTTTTATTTGATTTTAATTTTTAATTTTCTAAGATAAGGTAGGTTACAAAATTGATATTAATTTTTATTTTTTTCCCGTTATTCTCACTTTTAAAGTAAATAACATAATCTACTGCCAGAGAATTAGTATAATAAAGCGTGTTACAGTTATAATAGAGAGATACTTCCCGTTAAAATCCGATTTATTTGAACTGAGCGGTTGACAGCTGACCGCCTCCGTGTTGTTTAGATTTTTACGAGTTATCCTTTTGCAATAACGTCACAAACATTTGTACACTATATTTACGACTATTACTATTAAATTATCAACTTTTTAGGGCGATTTAGCTAATTATTCTATTTTAATTCAATTTTTAATTATACAGCTGATTTTTGACAAGTCACCCGGCCGGTGTTGCCCCGTTGGTCGGCTGTTAGGTATTTTATACAAAAAACGCAATTTTCTGTCAACCAAATAGACTAATTACATAAAGAAGTAAATTATGTAACCTTCTTCGAATAATCTAGTAATTACAACTTATTCATTTAATGTCTGCATCCAAAAATATTCGAAGAAGACAAGTCCAACTCTACTATCTTAATTTTGATTATGAGCAATTTATTCCACGGCCGTTGTAATTAACTGCATTTTATTTTAAATTTCAGTTTAATCAATGTTTAATTTAGGATGCTTTAAGAAACTTGCCTCCATTCTTTATTCTCTTTATATTTAACTAACTCCTTGCATTAAACAAACGTTAAAATTACCTAATTCAAGTGAAATTTTGACCTATTAATGTAAAAATGTGAACAATGAACATTAAATGTGAACCTACCTGTTAATGCCACGAGCTTCATAAATCATAATTGCATCACTGAATTATAGGCAGTCAAAACCACAATAAATAAACGTACAGCCAGTCTACATCTAAGCTAACACGTTCTGTATTTTCTCTAGGAACCTAATAATATTTAATTCATAATTATTGCTGCCATCTTTTATCTGAAGATTTATAGCCATTGTGCATCCTAGTTTCTCTTTATTTATTGCTTAGTCAGAGTACTTTCATATTTCTATTACATTTTTGAGCTTGCTCATTGAGAAAAGATTTATTACCACTTTAGTTTCAATGTAAATTAAAGCGGTGAGAAGTTTTCCGCCGTCGCGGTGAAACACTTTAGGAAAAAATTGAAGATTAACCCCTCGGTTTATTTTATGTATTTAAAAGACAACCAACCAGGATTTTTACACACACGTGACTTTAAGGAAAATATACATACAGGACGTAGATTGTTAGTCCATACTCGAGTTGTGCTCGAGTGGTATGATACAGTTTTTTTTTTGTGCGTTATCTCACGTCTCACTGTCAGATCTTCACGTACAAGTTATATTGTCCATAAGCATAACATAAGACGTTTTTTTTGTCCTTTGTTCATCCTTGAAATAATAGGTATTTGCTTGACAAGATACCACGGCCGTTATGACTCAAAAAAAAACTCAATTTTCTCAAAAAATACCAAGGTAACATAATGACACTTATTACCGAATCCACGTTAACACAAGGAAATGATATGTACATATTTAAAAAACAAACATGCTATCAAAAGCGGTGTTATGCAACAAGACATGCCCGCGGTTGACTCACGGCCGTACTATTGAACTTGGGTTACGTTAACCTGGTCCCTGAACAATCAAGTTTATGTTACATCTATCTATTTATAGACTGGTTTAATTACGAAACAGTTGACTATGACCGATCAATTGATTAATGTTTAGAGTTCAATTAATTAGGTAATTTAAATATTTAAATAATATTATGGAATGGTGTCACTTTACATGTAACACGACTGAAAATGAAAACTTCCCTGTTTTCGTAGCTCTGGCTTTTTCAAACGACAGGTATTTTGTATCTAGATTCCACCATAGATCCATGTGCACGAAGAGGTACAGAAGTTTCATCTGTTCTAAATGAAAGGCCGAAAGTTTTCTCTCTGCTGAGGACCTTATACCCCATTACATGTCATTAATTCAATGAGTTTTACCATTATTTTCAGAGGACATGTCAGAAGCAGTGGAGGGTGGAGCAACTCTAGCTTGGCGGTTACTCGCCACGCTGGAGGGAGGTTCCCTGCTTCTGGCTTCCTCGGCACTCTTGGCTTACAGCGTGAGGAAGAAGATCGCTGGACAGCACCGGCCGGGGAGAAATATACGACGAGTGCTGGTAAGAAGAATAAGTGAACTAAAATACTTATAAACTGGGGCCCGATTCTGCTAAGTTAATAATGTCAAAATCGAATAAAAATGGAATCGCAATAGCAATTTTCTACCAACCTACTGAGACCGGTCAAAACAATTTAAACACCAATGCCTAAAAATTCTACAACACTATTGTCTGACAAACTGACAGTAAAGTAAATTCGGTAAATTACATAAATTGGATAAGTACTTCCTCTTCAGAAAATGATTGTCTTTATATTCGAAGGAAGCCCTATTCTATTCTTGCCGGGTACTAACTTATAATAACGTAGACGACATGGTTCTTTGAAGTAATTATCTGGCATGAAACTCAGTAGTGAACTCGACATAATTACGATGTCTTGTAAACGATTACATCCTGTCATTATTATTGTTTACGAGAACTCACGACTTTATTGTTTATTGTTTGTGGCTCTTTGTAAGGTATAAAACATTCCAGAAAAACTACGTAAATATACCTACAATACTGAATAATATTTGGACCTAAATTCGTTATTTGCTGGGATTCCCAAAAAGGCACCAATAACAAGATAATTTCAGAGATCAAACATCGAAGATAAAACCAACTAATGTCTAGTAGTAAACCAGCATTTAGAAGTAATTTAAGATACAAATTTGTAATTATAAGTTTATCAAAAACATGATCACCGCAAATTGCATTTAGCGGTTTTTACAACAAAGTTTATTACAGGTTACAAACACGACTCACACATTAGGAAGAGAGCTGAAAAGGCGACTAGAGGAGCGAGGATGTGTGGTGGACACAGTGACCCACACAAGGAGAAGCAACGATACGGCAAGTTTATCGAGCAATGGGACGGCAACTTTACCAAGCAATGGGACGGCAAGTTTACTCAGCAACGGGACAGCAAGCCTACCTAACAATGATGCAAGCATTGCGACTGAAATAAATGACGTCAGAGCACCCAAAGTCGATGCAATCGTAGTAATAGGTGCAGAACCTAAGGCCGACGGCCTAGACGGGATGGCGAGACTGGTCAACGAAGATGTCTACAATAACTTAAAGGTAATAAATTATATATTTAGAGCATTTAACTTGTAATAGGTTGCCCAGGTTACTGGGTTCAGGAGATCAGATAGACAGTCGCTCCTTGTAAAACACTGGTACTCAGCTTTAGACTGGAAGCCGACCCCAACATAGTAGGGAAAAGGCTCGGGAGACGAGGAGAGCATTTAACGTGGCTGTCTGTGATATCGTAGCTCTAAAATGGATGAACCGATTTTCGTCTACTTTTTCTTGTGTTATTGATAAATATCTATCCCGATATCTCTTAGCGATGTTTGATGAAAATCGACCGTTTTAAAGTTAGGTATAATCTGTTCTGTCAATAAGTTAGCGTCTGCTATGATTGTTAACTTTGTACATGTTACTTTTTTGCGATAAATGTTTTTATTGCATTTTTAATTACACGTAAAATCTTTAAAATTAAACATTATATAAGTACCTTAGTCATTAGAATGGAAGGGAGAATTATGTCGAGGTTTTGTAGCATAATGAGGGTCACAATGTTAATGGCCATAATATTTAGTACTTCATTGAGTAAACAAATAAAGTTGGTAAACTACTTGAGGTCGCGGCGGCTAATTTAACTTCGTGAGCGCGATGTTGACCACTGTGCATTATTTAAGTGAGTGTTATGTAGGTCTTTACATTACAATAATTGAAAAATTATTTTTCAAAAGCCACCAGTCACCTTCTGGAATCTCGTTAAAGGCCTTACCTATTTATCATAGATCTTTAGATCTTTATGAAAAAACAACAGCCAATTAAAATTTTCAATTCAGTTGACATACCAACCTACATTTACCTACCCCTTGGAATAAATGAAAATTCCTCACAATAAGATTGTTTTTCAGACATATTATTTCATCTTTTCAGCTTCTAAAATATCAATACAATAATATATCTTAATTTTTCATTTCAGTTGCTGGAATCTCAGTCGCACCGCGTCCGTTATGGCGGCTGCATCGCGTGGGCCTGCGCGGGCGACGCGGGCGCGGCGGCCGGCGCCTTCAGCGACGCGGGCGCAGCCTTCGATACTGTGCTGCATGCGAGTCTGCAGCATGTCGCTAAAGTGTAACTGTCGACTAGTATTATCTTATGTATAAAATTCTCATGTCACAATGTTAGTTACCTTACCTCTTCCGAAACGGCTTTACTGATTTTTCCTATGCATATTCAGTAGGTCTGAGGATCGGCTTCTGACGTTTGTCGGGTCAGATAGTTTCATCTAAAATAGTCTATACTCCTTCCTATAATGTAATATAATAAAAAAAAATGTTTATGAGTTCCTTTACGTTCTTCGTTTTTTAATTTCCCTGTATACTCTCTCATGTAGCCCCTTGTATACTCTCCTTATAAACTCCCTTGTGTATGTCTTACCTTATACACTATCACTATCTACTTCTTATCATATGTACCTAGATGTACGTATATTCCTCCTATTTACTCTAGTATGTCCTCCCCTGTGGACTCCCTTGTCACTTGTCCTATGTACTTACTTACATATTTTCTTTGTATTCATTACGTACTTCCTTATGTATTACCCCTATGTACCAACCATATCAGATATAAGCCCACAACCTTTTTGGTGGGCTAGATCCAACCCCTACTATAAACATTTGCTCTTTGTTTCAGTTGTCACTGCGAACCTATTTGGGTAGGTCGGTGTGAGGGAGTGGAGCAGACCGCACAGCGTGTAGTCTCCGCGCTCCTATCCAGTCAAGATTCTGCACAAACCTCTAGGTTTTCTGTCAGGTGACTAACATTCATAGTTTAAATGTTTTTGATGTGATATGAGCCTTTTCTTCAGGCTGGAAATCAACAATTTAGCTCCTGCTGTGGGTGTAGCGTGAGGGAGTGTCAGGCTCTTACTGGCAAAAAACTCATGTTCCTTCTGGAGCCTTTTATGTAGCACACGGTAGCTCTTTCGGACTATCCCGCAGCCCCGACCAGGGTGTGCAAGGATGGGGCCTTCAATCATCATTATGGATACAGAGAATAGAAGAGTGGACTGCAGCTTTTCGGTTGGAATAAAATTGGCTCAATGTACTCTAGTGGACCAATGACATTGCCACTGTCCATAACTAAATATTTAGATAACTGTATCCTTGTATTTAACAAACCAAATATGTACACCTATTTTTACAGATTTTTTTTTATATTTAATAAGTCCCTCTTTTATGTTCCAGAAATGCTGCTCACAGAGTAGGGGAATACCTGTGCAGGTGGTTGAAAATAGTGACGTGAAACTACTACCTCTTCACATTGTACAACGTGATGGCCTATTTGTATAGCTTTAAGTTTAATATTGGATTTCCATAAAATTATGTATAATAAAACGTTTGTAAATAATGCTGTTTTATTAATTTATGACGAAGCAGAATCTTGCAATCATTATAGCGGATGGGCCTACAAACTAGAGGCAAAATTATGTTAAAATGTAGAACAAATCGGATGTCTACATTAGCGAGATATAAGCGAATCAATTTACTGGTTTCATCAGAAAATTACAGTTCACGTTCCCAAATTGCTGCACATTGCTAAGTTTATTTGAGAGAAATTAATTAAATAACAATTTTGATTCTAAAAGCATTGGTCCAACTAGAACTGCTATGAATATAAAGCTTTTCTACGCGTAAAGTCTGCCATTTATCACGCTGTGATGCGGGAGCATTGAATATTGTTAGGAGCAGTCTCAAACAGGCAATCATTATACAAATATTAAATTATATGCAACGTTACGAATTTTGCTGAACGTATAGAGTTATTGAAGATTGTTTATGTAGAGAATTTGAATTTAGTATTTTAATAAACGAACGAATTAGTATGCAATTTTCTATTTTAGTAACAAGGACATCTCTAAAAGTCATGTTGCAAAAGAAAAAACTAAATACTACCACGCTTTCTATTTTTATTTATTACGTGCGGCAACCCTGAATAAATCTGTCACCTTTCGCAATGGAGTGTTGGACGTGTCCGTAATAACAAAAAATACTTTTTATTTACTTGTAATGCTGTCACCACTTTAACAGTAATTCCAAATACCATTTACGATTATGTTAAGTTCGTGTGGAGGTTTGTTTAGTTCAAATTCGCTGCCGAAACATGGAAGAGGTGAGTTGATAGGTTACCAATGTTACCATATTTTTGTTGTGTCACAATACAGCGCGATATTGTTGGTTATTGTGCAATGCTTTGTTTTTAGGAACTTAACGAGCATGATTTGGAGGAAAGACTGTATGCTATGCTACATCATGTGGACGAGACGGAGGGTAACTTAACAGCGAGCCACAGCGATGGGTTGAACATAGTGGAGAGCGCGCCCAGGAGCACCGTGCGGCGCTACTGGCGCACCAGCGAGCCCACTACTCCGTATCAAAAGGTGAACGTACAGAAGGAACCCGCCACGCCATCACTCAACAGCAACAAACCAGACAACAACATTACCCAAACTAACCAAACACCAAAGCCCAAAGAAGAAAAACGCGATTCTCCTAGCAAACTTCCCGCTGTCGATCTATCTATTTTCCAGTCTCCTGTACCACAAAACATTAAGAAAACTATTGAAATTATTGAACAGGATGAAGACAGAACTGTTTTACTTGATTCTAGTGATGAGGATGAGGTAATAGAAGTGGCACTACCTCCCAAGCCTACCATTACTATTGAGAGCTCTGATGAAGATGAACTGCACATTATTAACCCTGTATCTCCAACTAAACCACAAGTTAATGTGGAAAAAACAACAACTAGTGCAGGACGAGATGTTACAGCAAGTCCCGCACCCTCAGGGGTGTCTTCAGTTTCTGATGAATTCATGCGTGGTGATTGTATAGCTTTGAATATATCTTCCCGACACCAAGACAATCCCAGCTTTGATTTCAGTCTGCATGGATCTGACCTGCTTGTTCAAAGTACTCCTTCAAAAAAAAAGAAAAAGAAGAAAACCAAGGAAGCAGTGACATCTACACCAGTTGTTACTCCTACCCCAGAGAAGGCTACACCCAACGATGAATGTTTTGCAACACCTAAAAGTAAAGCAAAGAATAAAAAGCAGAAAACTAAATTGTATGCAGTTACCGAGAAAAGTATTCCAAGTGCTGATGTATATGACTCTGACAGCAACCAGTCTATTGACACAAATAAGAACCGAAACTCATACATAGTTACAGATAAAAGTTTTCCCAGCACTGATGTTTACGAATCTGATTCAAATCTGTCTGAATGCGCAAAGGAGGCACCAAAGAGGGCACAGAATAATGACATAGAGAGTTCAGACAGCAGCCTGTCCCTGGATAAAGTGAGTGAACCACCTTCTAAAGTCTCGAAAAGAAATGAATCCAGCCATGCTAACGAGACCGAAACCACAATTGTTGACCTGACAGAGAATGAAAGTTTTGTGAATCTTGACGAATCTGACATCCAGGAAAACATTGTTATGGGTAATGTGTCCGGTTTCACTGAGTATGAGGACTACGGAGATGAAAATGTGCCCGACAACATTTCTAAGTTTGGCTCAACAAACATACCTTCGATATTGAACGAGAACCTTGACTTCGACAACTTGAAAGGCAAAGACAAGGTTTGTAAAAGGCGAAGATACTCTCTGACAACTCTTCGTGCTGAAATGGAAAAATTCTACAATGAGAGCTGGGGCGGAGAGAACTTTAACCACAGGGAGATACAGAAAAGCATGTCACGTAAGTTGGAATGTTGTTTTATTTACATTTCTCTAGAAGGTTGTTTGTAACATTTGCATCATAAAACAAATGCACGGAATGCAGATTGAGCGGAAGGGTGTAGGTATAGGTTGTATGCTAGACTTTATAGGCTAGCTGTAAATAGTATATGTATTTCTGAAGAACGGCTAAACGGTTTTTAATGAAACTTGATTGGCATATAAGATGTTGGCTCCTTTTTATCGTTAGAAGTAGTTCCCTCAAGACGCAGGTAAAACCATAGCAGCTTGTGAACTAATAAAGACAAGCAATTATTCACAATATTCTGACAATAATCATGCTAATAGCTGTAATTATTTCCAACAATCATTAAAATAAGATTAAGCTCTGCCTCATTAGGAAGTACATTAATTAGTGAAGGAGATAATGTAATTATGTCTAATATTTGTTAATTGCTTCTTCTAGGTGATAAGAGCCTGTGGGTGATTGATCCCAAGGACAGGATGCCGCCGCTAGCTAAAAGAAAAGTCACGTAAGTATCTTTAATTTGATCCTTTACAATTCATTATTACATATTATTACGTATTATGTACCTACACTACATAGAATTCTGAATGGTGCAATGCATATTCGCGAATGAATAATTACGAATAGAGACTTAAAGATAAAGCTGTAATAAAACAATGAATTATTAAAACAACCAGAGTGCAGCACTGTAATGCATACAAATATAATGTTTCTTCTGGTTCTATTTACTGTAGTTAGAAGCAAGATTTCTTGACTATATATATTTTTTTATTTATTTATATAAATCAGGCATCTAAGGCCCATAGAAAATACTATACATTAATATTTTAACAGTAAATCATACACTTTATACATAATTTATATAACCAACTTAAAACTAATGCACACGAAGTGTCGGCGTCGTGTTACGCTGCGAGGTGTCGCGTAGCCATCCTCGGAACCTCGGATAAACGACACCCTTCGGCCAAAACTCTTCCTTGAGGAATGTCTCGACGTGATGTGTTGGAACTTTTAATGAATTTGTACTTATTTATTATTATTTACGTTAAACTGTAGGTCCCGGCTGTCATTGAACATCAGTAAGTCTGCCACCAGTGTAACCAAGGGGTATAGGGTTGCCCGGGTAACTGGGTTGAGGAGGTCATATAGGCAGTTGCTTCTTGTAAAGCACTGATACTCAGCTGAATCCGGTTAGACTGGAAGCCGACCCCAAAAATAGTTGGGAAAAAAGCTCGGAGGATGATATTATATTATATATTTCAGGTGCAACTACTGCAACCGTGCGGGCCACCGCGATGACACGTGCCGCCTCAAGCCGGCCGTCTGCTACATGTGCGGCTCCACCGGCCACTACGAGCCGCGCTGTCCCAGGAAGATCTGTGTCAATGTTAGTATCGTTTGCCCTCGGTTTCACCCGCTTGCGGGGGAAACTTCTTTCCGCACCCTTATAAAATATAGCCTATGTTACTAGGGCATAGTGTAGCTTTCCAACAGTGTTTTTTTTCTAATCGGTTCTTTAGTTTCGGAGCCTTTAGGATACAGACGCCAGTAAGTCAATCCTACCGAATCTGCCAAATTTTATCAATGGAACATTAACATTTCACTAATGTGATAAAGTCGAAAATCTATTGAAGAAATTAGACGAATTGAGGTAGGTTGATGTGCCGTTGTCTGTACAAGCAGCAAAATGTTTCCTCTTTATTTTATTATTATCTATAGATTTCATCATTTCTGCTCTAACAAAGAAAAGATTCTAAGATTGAAAAAGTATCATTATCGAATTGTAACTATCAATAATGCGAGATAGGAATATTGAGAATGCCACAGTTTACATTAGATGAAAAATATGACGTAATATTTATGTCACTATTCATTGTAAATAACACATTATATATCTCACGAGATAGTAAACTGTAGAATCTTTGCAATCATAACATATTTGACGCATCGTCTCTTTGTGGATGATGAGAACCGGGAAATATAAAATATGATGGTGTCAGCCTCCAGTCTAACAGGATGGAGTTGTGCACGTTTTCAGACTTTTTGACTACACGTACGTAACAACCGCTAAAGAAGTTCTAATAATAGCTAGGAACCCACCAATTTAACATGCCCTGTGAAAAAACACAATTTTTGAAATCGATTCAGCAGTTTCAGAACTTTTAGAGTACGAAGGAACAAACAAAAAGGTTTCCTCTTTATTAAATAAATTACATAGTATAAATTATAATTATAAATATTATTTATAAATAATTTGTTTACCCATTACAGTGCGGGTCGCCCAACCAGATGTACTCGACGATGTGCCGCAACTGCTGCAACTGGGGCTCCGTGCGCTGCGGCGAGTGCGGCCAGGCCGGACACCCTCACACGCACTGCCCAGACCTCTGGCGCCGGTATCATAACACTGTGAGTATTCATGTTGTTTTGATGAAGATTAAAGTGATTGCTAGACCTACAAATATTGTGCAATAAAAATGTTAGTTGCTAAAAAGTATTGTGCAATCTTCAAAATTCCGCAATTTTATTGATCGTCTAGCGAGCGCCTAAGAATAGATTCCGCGGTATTCCCGATGCCTAAGAATACATAATTACATTACTCTACATTCTTCATTTCGTAATGTGGGTAACATTACATTTTTTGGACCTAAACACGAATGACCAAGTAGTCAAATATTCTGATCTAAAAGAATATATTATGTATCTAACAAAAAACCTATTCTCCACAGATTGACATGACCTCAACATTAGAACGCTGCAACCAAAACAAGAAGCATCAACAACTGTACTGCAGCGGCTGCACCAGACGCGGCCATCTTGTGCACACGTGTCGGGTCACGCTGCCCTTCTCCGGCCTGCCCATCAACTCGCCCTACGTCTGCATCTACCGGCCGCTATACCAGCCCCACGCAGACAAACAAACAGGACAGCAAAACACCCCCCCACCAACCACACCCCTTAGAATCGAACGCAATAAACGCCAGTCAAAATCTCCCACAGCACACGAAACTCATGTCAATAAGAAAAGAAATCTCTCCACCTGCGAAGATAGTGAACGACGTAACACCAAAAGCCCGGGACCGCAACGAAAGACTTCCATCAGTAAAGAAGCTGAAGAAAGCAACAAAAACCAAACTAAAACTCCACAGGAGAATAAAACTCAGGCTGGACAAGAAAAAGCACCTAACTTCATCCCCATCTGCTCAGCAAACCATGACAAAAAGGGTAACATTATACAAGATAATGAAGTATCCGATACAAGTGATATTGTGACTTCTGCCAGGATTTACATCACTAACGATGTTATTGAGAAACTCAAATCTGATGAAGGCAAGGCCTGGCTGAAGGAAATCACAGAGAAACACAGTGTTGAAGTGGAAAACGCAGAAATAAACTCGTTTTTGAGTATTAAGGGCAAGCTTGGAGATCAAGAGGCTTTCCATGCGGAACTGAGAGATTGGTACAAGCCAGCCGACAGCGCTAAACCAAGCAACGATGGCGATACTAAAACCGAAAACAAATGCGATAATGCTTGGAGCGCCCTGCCTAAAAACAGAAACAGTTTGTTGAAACAACTCGACAAAGCTCTCAACTCATTGAAACAGGATATAGGAGACCCCAACGCGCTCTACAAGGAGTTGACATACCTGCAGAATCGTCACCAACAACTGCTTAAACAGAAAGTAATTAGTCCTAAGACATTACATAACAACCGCGGAAACATTAATCAAATGCTCAAGAAGCTAAACATGGTACTTATCGGACAGGCTGGACTTGCCGACGGGTCCGCACACCTTAATGAACTGTACTCCTTCCAGGAGAAACTCATGAATTTGCGACAGAAAACTATATCCAATGACTTACGAAAGGAAATCGGACAACACTACTCGCTTATATTCTCCGCGCTCCCCAGAGACGACTACTCAGACTTACTGAAGATGTACCACAACAATGTGAAACAACCCTCAATGATGAAAAAGCAGAAGAAGAAGTTGAAACTCAACCCTAAACTGAACAGATTGAAGATAAAAGTAAACAGCATTCCAACACAACCAATACAAAACGGCATTAAGGAGAAACGCGAGAAGCGAGAGGAGGGTTCTGTGGCCTGCAGCGACCCGCACATGATACAGAAGCTGGCGTTCTACCACAAGCGGCTCGTCAGCTCGCGGCCCGCCGGCGCCGCGCTCAAGAAGACCCGCGGCGAGCTCGTGCGGAGGCTGCACTCCTCCATCGCCTCACTATACAGGAAAGAGAAAATGTCTTCTAAAAACAAGAAGAAGGTCAAAAAGCTGCAAGAACAGGCGCAGTTGTTCTTGTCTAATGTATAAAATATAATTTAGGAGATAAAGATTTTATGTTGGCGCCAATCAGAGGCGTGCTCGGCAAGAGACGAGCCGGCATGTACCCGTGGTCCACGTGGGATCACTTTTATGTTCGTCTTAATTGCCGGTTTGGTGTAATGCACTATATCGTGCGTGTGAATTATTAAACTTCTTAGTGTAAAGCATAACTTTGTTTACTTTTGACAAAACCCTATCCCAATAGACGATGATATAAATCATTCGTCCATAGTTGAAATCGCAGACTAAATAATAATCCACACTAAATATGAATCTATGAGAATGTCCTAATGCATGCTGAATTCCTCTTCTGCAAGAACAATAGGTAACATACAAGATGCAGTCTGAATCTGTGTCCTTGAAAACATTTTATTCAATTGAGTTCCTCGAATTGTGTAGAAGCAATATCTATTGTGTCCTCAATTGGCTCGCACAACACGAAGATATATTACATTTTACTGTCGCGGATCAAAAAGCAAAGATTGTCTTACAAGACGCTCATCTCAGCTGGGTGGTTAGATTCTTTCGTGTATGAAAAGTGTTATTTCCCTTGAAACGATTGCAAGGGCATCCATACTCTCCATGCGTGATAATTTACCGATAATATAAACAACACGCGTATCGTTCACGAATGTTAGTGGAAATGTAAAACTAATATTTCTTTGAGTGATTTAGTAAGTTTTTCGAAGGCGCATCTCTAGTGGTATACGTCATCAAGCACCACGGCCGCGACGTACGTCATTCAGTGATAATTGATAAGCCAAAGCTTGGTACTTGTTGATTTGATAAAATCATTAAGATCAATAGCAAAAACAAAAGTTTCCGCCAGTGCAGCTTACAAAATAGAAAAATGAAGGAATTAATGTTTAGAGTCCTACCAAAGTTTGAGTTATTCGTATTAATATGCATCATAAATTCTATTTGTTGCGGACGACTGGTAACTAATCGGCAATTATTATTTTAATGTTGTTGTTTTATTAGAAGTGATGTTAAAAAGCTTTTGATTGTGTGCAGTTTGGTGAGGAAGGGTATTATCCTGCCGGGTACTACGACAGTCAGCAAGCTCAGTATGAAAAAATTAAAACTGCGCTCACTAAATTGGAACATGGTTTGTATTCATTTTAACTCGCGAGTTATTAAAGTTCATATTATTCACGCGATTTCTACATACGAGCTAATTGCTCGTATCTTGCATGCAAACAAAAACAAACAGATATAATTTATTCATAACATCTATACCTAATTATGCGTAAAAACCTTGAGAGGGGAATTCCCAACATGAAATAGGTATACTTGAAAGCTTTCTAATCTACTTAAAAAATAAAATCAATAAGACAATTTTACGAACCTATTCTTTTTGCTTTCAATGAACCATAGACATACATTGTAAAAAGTCTAAAGCATAAAACCTTTTCTCTCCAGCACCCCAATGGGTGAATGACTGGCCAGACCCATCCATCAGAATGGGCCAGGTATCAGGTGTGGCTATAGACAACTCTGGCCAAGTTCTGGTGTTCCACCGATCCCACAATGTGTGGGATGCCACAACATTCAATAACCGGGATGTATATCAGGGTATTGGGGAGAAGGCTATACCGGAACCCACAATATTGGTGCTCAATGATACTGGGGAACTGGTGGATATGTGGGGGCAGAACCTGTAAGTAGATTTTTAAAATTTCCATTTACATTTGTGTATGTTGTCAACAGAAAATACATTTGTCCAAGTAAATTGGTACAACTTGAGAAAATGTAGCTGCAAGTTGTTCATTTTAAAAGCAAAATATGTACATAGTATTAAAAAATAATGGTATAAATTTATTTTACTGTTTCTTGTCTCAATTTTAGCAATTACTGAAATTTTGAAGTATGTGAACAAGTATACTAAATTTTTTTTTATATTCAGAAGTTGTTACTGATATAGTAAACCATGTAAAATTTTGTCTAGGTTCTACATTCCTCATGGCATAACGGTAGATTATGAGGGCAATGTGTGGGTAACTGACGTGGCCATGCACCAGGTCTTCAAATTCACTCCTGACAACAGACTGAAGCCCAACTTGACTCTTGGAGAGAAGTAAGCTATTTCAATTATTCTTTTATCAAAAGAGACCTACTTGATATTTTACATTAATTTTGAAAAAAGCAAAGGTTTATTTATTATTGTATCATTTGTTATTCTTATATGTACTTGTTTATTTTAGACAATAAACAGTGTGTTGTTACATCTCAAATTGTAAGCTGTTATTGTATTTATAATTTTGAAGCAAAGAAAAACAAATAAACAGCCAACCTAACAACCTTCATACAAGGAGACCTTGACCTGACATTGTTCGTCTACAAACTAACTACCTTATGTATAGAAGAGAGGCATGTAGGTATATAATACACTAGCTCGGTACTTTCCCTCTGTTTCACTCACGTCCCAGGGGAACTTTTACTCAGGAATAGTGTACCATTACAACAGTGAAATATTTCAAAATTTTCAAAACGGTTCAGAACGAAGCCTTTTCGTTACAAATAAACAAAAAAATATATCCTTTTCATTCTATTTGTATATAGTGAATAGATAAAGTATACATAAGTGTATAGATAAATCGAATCCAGACCACAGCTAACAAACATACTCATCACACCTATGTTGACCCACTGGGAATCAAAACGTTAGTTCAGTCAATAATTGTACCCATTCCCCTAACAGTAAAATATAAAAATAACCATTTTCTCTCCTAGGTTTATCCCTGGTAATGATGAGAAACATTTCTGCAAGCCTAGCGCGGTTGCTGTGTTGTCTACCGGTGACTTCTTCGTAGCTGATGGGTATTGCAACCACAGGATACTCAAGTTCTCTCCCAGTGGCAATATTATACTGCAGTGGGGACTCAGTAAGTACTCAATATGTAGGTAGTCTTTAGCGTCAGGTGGAAGTAAATTTATTTGAATACATATTATCTTAGCCCAGATCCTTTTAAATAGGGAGTTGCCCCATCATAGTTGGGAAAAGGCTAGGCGTTTTTGATTCTGAATATGATATCTTAATTCACAAGAGTGCAACGTATCTAACGCAAACAATATTTAGGTTTGTCTCTTATAACCTTCAACTGTAACCAGATTCTCATTTATACAACACTAGCTTCTGCCAGCGGTTTCACCCGCATCCCGTGGGAACTACTTCCCGTACCGGGATAAAAAGTAGCCTATAGCCTTCTTCGATAAATGGGCTATCTAACACTGAAAGAAATTTTCAAATTGGACCAGTAGTTCCTGAGATTAGCGCGTTCAAACAAACAAACAAACTCTTCAGCTTTATAATATTAGTATAGATGTTGTCTAAACTGGTCAGACGTTTTATTTTGAAAGCGTAACAACAAGTTCACATTCGGATTTATAATATTTTGAACAGATAAGTTTGAATCCTAAATATATCGATCGATATTATATTATAGTTATACTAATTCGAATTTCCTTAGGTCACGGCAACTCCCCGTACGCGTTCAACGTGCCTCACGCGCTAACGCTGGCCGAGGATCGCGGGCTGGTATGCGTGGCCGACCGTGAGCGTGGCCGCGTCGCCTGCTTCCGCCACGACAACGGCACCTACGAGGGCAGCTTCAGCAGCTGGCTGATGGGCGGCCGACTGTTCAGCGTCGCGTACGCTCCGGTGCACGGTGAGTACCTATTATATCTACAAGTCACGTTCTGCCGGCATGACAACGGCCAATGGTCATGGAGAACCCTGTACTGCAAAACAACCACTCTTCATTATCTAGCCCTTAACTTAGTGTGACATCTCAATTGAAACTTAATAACTCTGATTTTGTTACAAAACATATTCTAACCCTCTAACCTGTACCTATTATGAAAATTCAGCCTTGCCAAGAAATACGAGGTTGCTCCGGTAGGTAACTGGGTTGAGTAGGTCAGAGATGCAGTCGTTCCATATAAAATTGTTGAGAGAAGATGGTACACTATAAAACTGGTTATTATACAAGTAACTTAGTACTTAAAATCTCCTAACTTTCTTCTCCCAACCAACAGGCGGTCGCCTCTACATCGTCAATGGACCAGACAGCCCGCTCCCAAACCCAGTTCCCGTTCGCGGCTTCGTCATCGACTTCACAACGGGCCGTTTGATCCAAACCTTCGCTCCCGACGAGGGTCTGCAGAACCCACACGATGTGGTAGCTTCAGCCGACGGTTCTAAAGTGTATGTCGCTGAATTGAACCCTTTCAGGGTGTATAAGTTCGTGGATGAAATACTGAGGAATGAAAGCCGGTTGGAGAAGAATGTGACGTCACACGTCAAGCCTACAGCGACAGTTGGTGAGTAGGTTTGTGTCTGTTTGTTTTGTTTTTTTGTTGATAGTGTTATTGTTTTTTTAAGTTGTACATTGAGCAACAGAGATAAGGTTAATTTGTCGCCTTTAATTTTATTATTTGTATTTTAGTTGTTTTGGTATGTTAGTAAGTTTATCTATGTTTAAGAATTATGTTTTTACTAAACGTCAAAAAATGGAGGATGTTCTGTATTCAACTTGTTTTTGTGTACGTTCATCGATTTCTTCATTATTTGTTACCCAATTTTTAAATTATTATTCATTTACTTTTTGAATTTTTTTGGTTCTTTATTTGCATGCAATATGTCATATGTTTTTCTATTTCACTCATTCCTCTCCCCTCCCCTACAGAGGTGGTGGGCAGGTCTAGCTCGGCTGGGGGCGCGTGGGAGTGGTGGAGCGGCGCGCTGGGCGGCGCGGGCGGCGCGGCGGCGGCGGCGCTGCTGGCGCTGGCGGCGCTAGCGCTGCTGCGCGCGCGCAACACCGGTAAGGGATACGAAGCTGAGCCCCTAGTGCATTGATACACACACACACACATACATACATACCTACCTACATATTTAGGCTGCCCGACCACGTCTTATAATTTGGTGGTTCAATCTCCTTACATGAGAACAGCCGCCGTAGCCGATAATGACAGGAGGGCATCATCATTTTTTTTATCATCATAATTTGGTGACAGATTTTTTGTAGGAAAAAAAAAGAACAATAGCACAAGGCATACATACATCCTACAAATAAATTGACAGAAAATCCTAGTAAGAATGCCGTACAAAAGATCGGGTCGATGATTTGTCCTACAAAAAGTCTGACGTAATCGGGCAGCCTTATTATAATTTATCGTGTCAGCTAATCATGAATTTAATTTAGAAGCCGAGCCCATGGAATTTTATTTCATTTTCAAAGAACAGTTTAATTAAATTGTGTTTAATTTACATAGGCCTATTACATGCCTACGTTTATGCACAAATTGTTAAGTAACCCCAAATAAGCTAAAATTCTAAGGGCTAATAACTTCCATCAAGTTGAGCTAGTAGTTAGAATTTTATAGAAACACAAAAACAAATAAGTAATTTTGTGTTTTCTGGTAGTAAAATAACCTTTAGAAAACAAATAGATTTTTACTAAAGCCTTGTAAACACATTTAAAGTATTAAGCTTATTTTTATGTTTCTACTGGGTAAACTAAATACTTGCCAATTACTATATGATTGTTAATTGATTGACATTGGTATTAAACCGTCCGATTTGTAAAAGTACGTAAAATACGTATATAAAGTAAGCACAACGTATATAAAATACTAAGTATTTATCTCGAATTCTATTTTGATCTGACAACTATTTTATAAGTGATTAGATCACGAAAATGTGGCAAGAAAATCAACGGAACATCTTACAATTTGGGTCCTAACTATTGTAATACATAGATCTCTTCCTATATGGACTTTTTATATAGGATATACCTATATATGTACCTACAAATAGATAGGAACATCTTTCCCGCCCAGTATATCAATTAGTTTAATAAGTATAAGTTATACTATAATACTATGCTATTTATTCAAAACAAAAAAGAATATCAATGCATAATTATTTATTTTGAAATAGTAATTATTTATAAAATATAGGTACCTATGCTATTTAAACGGTGGGCAACCCACAATATGAAAACGAGAAAAAAAAACATTAATGATTATTCTATCTGTGATGATTAGAAAAAAATGACAGTTATTTTTTTATACAAGAGCATTTTTAATAGCCGAAAAATATTGATTTGCTATTTAATGTTCAAATGATTAGTTAAGAAGTTTTTAATATGGTTTGTATTAGTGACTGATTTTTTAATCAATATGTTTTTTTTATTTATTAATTCACAGTTCAAACGCGATAGAGATCTTTATTTATTTTTTGTATATTTTGTTCTGTATTAGTTTTAAGTTTTACCTTCACGAGATTACGAATTATTTGTAGTTGTAGGAAGTTGATATATCACCTACTACGTGTAAGTTAACAGTTAAAATTAGACTATTAACATTCCTTTTAAATAAAGGTGCCTGCATTCGTCGCAAAGAAAAGCGAGGCTTTTTCGGCTAATTTAAGGCACCCTTAGTGTTATGAAATTATGTTACAAAGGTTCGTTTACAAAGAAAATAGTTATTATTTATTTGGTCACTCTAAAGACACAATTTTAAGAATAGCGTTAGCGTTCACTGACAACAAAACTATGTTATGTACCAAAAAAAAAAAAAAAAAATCCCGACGAATTGAGAACCTCCTCCTTTTTGGGAAGTCGGTTAAAAAAGATAATCCTCTACCTATTAAAAAACCAGTGAAAATTATAACTCAATCTTTGGTAATTTTACGCCATAGAATCGTTTCGTTGTCAGCGATAACGCAGATTTGATTCGCTAGTTTATAATATCACTATTTCGTCCTGTTATTTCGTTTTACACAATCTCACTTTTAAATTATTTTGCGCTTTCAAATATTGTGATTGTAAATGTGCAATGAAATCGTTGGATTGTAAAAATATATTTATTGGAAGCAGCTTTTTGTATTTTTATTTCCGCACCGCATGTTTCACCTCTTTTAGTTCAGCTTTAGTAAGCATTCACTCGCTAAAGCACAAATTTTTAGTAAGAGATATTTCATTAGAGCTTTGGTCATTCATAAACATGTTTTTGCTATTTTTAATAATCTGTGTCTTCAGCCTAGCGAAAGGCCTCAAGGTGTATGAAAAAAATACTTTGAGATGTAATATAATGTAACATAAATTGAAGTTCATGGTAAGTTGAAGTTCAAGTACATGGTAACATTGTTTTCCCTGAAAAAGTAATACTCCCGAGTTTATAATATCACTCCTAAATATTAGGTATGTATGTGCCTAACAGTTACTGTCGAAATCGGTCAGTGATCATTAAGGATATCCTAAGGTATATTACAGTATATTGTACAGCAGAATTTCTTCAACCCAAATAACTTCATCAGCTCAACCAAAAACAAACCTTATTCCACCACCCTAAGGTCACAAATCGAATCACTCTAGGTCGTAAAGGCGTCACCCGTCGCCGCTGGGAGTACGGCCATGGCGAGTTCAAGTTACGACGGCTGTTGGAACGCCGTCGCTTCACGCGCGTGCACTCCGATGATTCTGATGAGGAACCAGCGCCCATGCTCCCTCACGCCACCCCGGCCAACGCGTGATGCTTAAGCGATACTTGTTATATGTAAAGAACATCTGAACTTAGAACATCTCAAACTCAAAAACGTTTATTCAAATAAAAATCAGCACTTTTCGAACGTCAAAAACAGACCCCAAAACGCCCACCCTTCACCACTTCCTAATGTGTTTTTGCTGGGAAGAAGTAGCGCAACAAACTCCCCAGCAACACATGTCTGGCTGTTAGGTTCTGGTAACTTATTGTAAAACAGATTCGAGATTCAAATGAATTAGGTGCCGATAAAAGAATAACGGTTGACCACACTGCGCCTCTAGATGGCGTTATATTATGGGTAAATGTGTACTGGATTTATTACTCGGTTTATAACATCTTTCTTCGAGATTATGATTTAATCCTAGCATTAAAGCCGGTACTTGGTGGTCTAAACCTAGTACTAGAGCCAGTAATTTCTTAAGCTTACGCTACAACCAGCCTGACAAGCGGAGCGAACTATTTGACAAGCTGATTCAACTCCATTACTGTTGAATAAACAAATAGTTCTAGTGTGGTCCTAGTCCTAATTATTTCGATAAAAGACTAGTATTTGTAAGCTAAGTTCAGATGTTCACGAACATACTTTTACCAGAATTTCCTTCCAGTTCCTGCACATTTCAAACGATCACACCAAGATTTGGTGCAATTGTAAAATAAATTATAAAAATGTTGAAGCACACTCGTACAATTATCACTAGTCTAATAAATATGAGCTTTGCGTGAATAAATTGGATATTGTAAGTATGTGTAACTACATAATATTTATATTATATAATGATAATATTGTATTTTTGTTAGACCAACCTGTTATACAGGCATTGGTCGAGGTCAGGATATTTCAGTGTTTTTCGGTTCGAGTCTTAGTGGTGTGCCGCATTCTTATAGCTAAAATTTTAAATGTCTGTATTGAGTGGGCATAGTTTTTATTTAGAAATATACAATATACATGTATGTATAGATTATGTAAATTAAGTGTTGTACAGAACTACAGATCCAGAGTATCAATACTTCTCTTGTTCAGATGCCAGCTTAGTTTTTCATACAATATAAATCATATTTTCTTGAAAACTACTATAATCTTTTTGCTATTATGATATGGTTTCTAGGCGACAGTTTTGGATCGAAGACTGGTCGAATTTCACATGATATACCTGCAAAAAAATATAGGTGGTTTTAGGCACTGATAACGCCAATTTAATTGGTGCATCTATTGGTAGACAGATAGAATATGTTTAATTATTGTTTGCCATTTTAAAACACTAATATTACTGTTATTTTTACAAGATACATATTTAGCAACGATGGTTTTAAAAGTAAGCCATGCGTATTTAATATCTGCATGAGGGTCAAAAATATTTTTACATAAAATGCAAATTCGTTGAAATCCTCTCTTCAGCGATTTGCATAAATTAATAATAGGCATAATTCTTGGATCGATTCCAAAAATTCAAATTCACCAAAGTGAAAGCGCTATTAAAGCTCACTACTCCCATCCTTTTAACTTCCTTCCAACATTCCTAGCACATTCTTGTAAAATATTAAGTACTTATAAAGTGCCAAAGATAAAATTCTACAGCCTTACTTATAAAATAATAAGTTATACTTAAGAGATGTTTAAGAAAAAATCTTACTTATAAACGTGGCTGAAATAAATCATTTTCTTAGCAATGTCTTAAATGAGCTGTCAAATTAAGTAGCCTCACACCCTTGTTTAACCCGCTAATTATCAAAATGGCTGGATTCTTACCAGCTGATTTTTCATTTCCGGTTTATTGACAGCTCAACTTTTTAATTTTATATTTTACGGATGCCATTGTTGCCATTACACAACGTTTTGATGACAAATATTTTTTTAAGCTACCAACATTCCGGTAGTGTTGAGAAATTAGTATGTTTTTATGTCATTATCTGTTCATTACTTAAGACATGCTTAAGCAACGTTTATAGGTCAAAATAATTTAATCACTACTTAAGGCTTTAAGTAGTAATTACTTAAAACAATGCTTAGAAGATGATTTGTTGATTTTTATAAGTAAGGCTGGTCTTTACTTAGTTAATTTTAATTTAACATATTATTTATGTACTTATTTATATTGTGCGTTGTATGTATGTACAAATTGTATGATGTGTACAGTTATTCGATGTCAAATAAGTGTATTTTTGTCTCCACAATTAAATGTAGTTAAGAGTAAAAAGAAGTGTTTTTATGTTGTTTCCCAGCTACAGATCCTCAGGCGCGCAATAAACACAACTAAAACTCGTTAAATATTGGGCAATCTTCAATGATATCCCGCAATTTAAGTGATTACCCAGGCTGCCTTTTAGAGTGATATTACAATCTAAATATTAGCCAGTAATTAGTATTAGCTCAAATAAAATATCAAAGTACCCTTACCATGTTCCAACACATACAGCACTCTATCCAACAAGACGACTGTCTCGACAAGCGGCGCGAGCGCAAGCCTTAACGTATACACGACGACTACGCGCCGCCATTGTGCTAGGTCTTCATAACCTCGGGTCAGAACCGCTGGTGATGTCGGTAGTGGCACGTTGATGCGTTCCAGAGCTTGGAGGCAGTACCTGGTGTTGGCAAAGGGGAAATTAGACCTTAAGCGTTATGGTAGAAGGTTAGTTTTGTTATGGAAGTATCGCTAATGTGCTATGTCGCGGTACCCTCGGGTCAGAACCGCTGGTGATGTCGGCAGTGGTACGTTGATGCGTTCCACAGCTTGGAATTTAGCTTTTTAGGCAGAGTTCATAAGATTGGGGAGTTAAGGGTGTAGATGATGATAAGATAGAGAGTAAGGATACTATATAGGGAAAATAAATAAGGGGAGTACAGAAAGGAATAGCTAAAAAGAAGAAATAAGTGTGGGGTCACAGTTAAATAAGGGTTATGGGCCAACTACGGTAGATCCACCACCATTTGGAGCACACATTAAATGTCATGATTATCTGATATTATTCAACTTATCTTATAAATTGTGTAACATTCTTACTTTTCAAATGTCATGGTGTCTGAGTGTTTGATGCTCCTCACTGGTGCATGTTTTAATTTAGGGTCATGGTCTACTAATATCCTTTCTAAAGCTGCCCTGTATGCATGTATCTGGAAAAAGTTATGATATCAGCTGAATAAATATTTAGCTACTTTATGTAGTATGTCAGTTATGAAGAAATTTACCTTCAAATCTTCATAATTCCCTTTACACAGCCTCTCACAATACACCTCAATAGCATGACAAGCAATCTCTCTACTTGGATATGACAGCTTACTATCCAAGCTCTTTACGTATCTACTCATGGGGTACCCTTGATCTTCTCCCTCACAACTGAGCTTCATAAAACAACAACCAACTACACAAATAAACTTAATATTCTCTGAATTTATGAAGTGTTTAAGTAATAACGGTCCTAAGTCACCGCAAGGGTGTAGACCGATCAGACCATAGTTTTGCATGCAGGACGGTAGAGTGAGTTTACGTAGTTGGTCATGGTTTGATAGTGTCATGTTCAAGTGTAGAGGGCGCCGTAGTTTGCTTACAGCTTCAGCTGATAAATGCTTTTTCACTGTGTATTCTAGTTGCAAGTCAAGTTTTCTGAAAATTTTAATTACTTTAATTACTATTTAGTTAGTTATTACACAAAAGAACACACACTTTTTCTATAACTCCAATTTAAAAATGCAAAAATAATTCTAACATGAATTGAAATGCACTTTAATTTTCAAGACATGTATAATTTGTGAAAGTTTGTAATTTACTGACTTATAATTTTTTTATACCTACCAATGGTACAGACCTAGCCTCCTCCGTGAGTTGTCCCTGGCACTCAATCCCAGCAGCGTACAAGTCATCTCTGTACGCCAACACTCGTACCAAATGTCCCAAGCCGGAACCAAAGTCTATCACAGAATTACAGTTGCTTTGTATAGCTGTGTCTACTACCACATCAGCCATCAAGCTTATTTCATGTCTCTTCTTCAATTTAACGTGTTTTAAAAACAAATTCTTTAATTTCGGATGGCTTTTACAAGTGTCTAGATTAGTTGTAGTAACTTTTGTGTTTATATTTTGATTTTGTCTCCCTCTAGGTATTGTTAATGCTTCTATAGTTTTGATTAGAGCTAAGAATGAAAGTGGTAGTAATTGCTTTGTGGGTCTGTTGCTAATAATGTGTCCTAATTCTTGTGGGTCCATATGTTCGAAAGTTTTGCGCCACGTACTCGGCAGTTTGTTCCAGTGATCATCCACGAAGAAGTCCTACAACAATAGTCATTAAATACTATCATTTCGAAGCCTCTTTGGTCTCTTTCTAAATGGTAAGTTTTTCAAAAAAGCAGCACTAAGAGAAACTGTAGTTAATGAGTTGGTATTCAAAAGTGAATGTTCTCTTACCAAAACATATAAATCCAAAAGCCAGTCGTACATCCGTATAACTTTAAGTGACATTTCGAGATTGGATTTAACGCTTTCTATTTTAGAAGTCATGGTAAAATAAGTATTAATGTTTTATTTCATTTAAATAACAATTCGACATCAACAAATCCACGTTTTCCTCTGTTGTCCTCTGTTATGACAGCAACTGTCAAAGTCAAAGTCACTGTCAGACTGTCAGAGCAGCTGTTTTTTTAGTTGCCTAATGTAATGCCTAGTGCAGCTTAGTCTTTCGACTATACCACCGCCCAGTCGAATGTATTTATTTCTTCCATTTTTTTTAAATTATCAGAGAGCTTTATTTAATATCGGAGTTTGCTAAAACCGACTCTTGCGAGCCCGAATCTGCAAGTAATCTCTTCCAGATTTGGAGGGACATTCATCTAATTCATCAGATTTTTTCTGTGTCCTTAAATTTTTTCACTTATTTAGAATTAGCGTACTAAATGAAATTCGTTTTACTCCGTTCGATTGAACGTATTCTTTGTGATAGCTGTCCTATATTTAGAGTATAGCACTAACATAATTTATTCATGCAAGTATGAAGAATTCTGTTCATCATCTTTGTATTTATATTGAGTCTTCAGTTCACTTCGTTATCACTATCCGCGATCAGGGATTTGGTGGATGGCCATCGTTTCAAGTGATATTATTAAAGTAAAAGACAACACGTTCCAAGTAAAAATATATTTAATGATACTAAAGTATTACTATATTTTGGCTTATAAACCAAACACATTACTGTGATCTACATAAATTGGGGGTTCTTACGTTTCAATCTACAGACATAAAATCTCCTAGCACCTTGTACTGGGAACTTTAAATATTTTAAGTCCAGCTCACACTAGGGACAGCCATAGACATACATCCTTCGTCTAAGAAGGAGGCATGATATCGGCTGTCTCTTGTATAAGCAGGCCTTTAATTTTCACAATTAAAAACAAATCTATGGCATCTATTATAAGTACAGGTTACTATGGATAGTTTCAAAAACTATTAAAATATGTATCTCACAACACATCAGTATTAGGTATTAAAAAAATTAAAGTACATTAATATTTTTCTTACAAGGAATATGGTGCTGGTAGTTCCAATGACATATACTTTCACACTAGAAGTTATTCTCACTTTTTAATACTTCATTCTAGATACGAATATATTTTCTGATTAAGCTCAAAATTACCTAATCTACGCAATTCAAAAGTGGCCCTTATTAGCGTTCTATTGATAAACCTTTTTGGTGAGCCTGGATAAACTGGCATGTTTTTTGACATGGCAAGTTACTCAGGGCTAAGAATTTTCCTATAACCCTCGATATGATTTAGGTCTTACCAATGGAACGCTAAGTTAGCTCATCAGTAATTTACAAAAGGCATCGGAACTGCCAGACTAAATAATGTTAAATATGTTATAAAGACTCCTTGAATAACTTCACACGACATTTATTATTACACACATATCAGAAATATTATTTACATTAAATTGATATGACTGATGATGAGAGATAAATGCGTTGCTTATATTTTCAATTTTAAATTTTCGATTTATTGGTGGTTCAAACATTGCCAATTAATAAAAACAAAGAAAAAAATCTCAATCAATGGACGGACATACAATCACAATTAAAATATTCATAAAACCATAAAAACATAGACTTAAAGATTTGGAAATGTGTCAACATTAATAATGAATAAAAATATACATATTATCAGATTTGTTAAAACATTGAATTGCAATATTATTATTTAATTAAATCAGTAAAAATAGAGAAAAAACTGAAAGTTTTGAAATCCGACTACACAGATGTCGGAATTATGCAAATAAAAAAATTCTATGCATATGTATGCGTTAAATATTTGTTTACAGTTTTGATTACATTATAAAAAGTAAATTGGATATTTTAAAGCTAATACACACAGATATTCCACGCTTATTTAAAAATGATATATTGAGATCACATTCTTACGTCTAAAGCTATCCCATTCACGGTAAGTCATTCTTTGAAGTGACCAAAATTATCACTCTTTTTATGCTTCATTATATTTTTTAGCAAATATTGTTGAGTAGCATAAATTTTCGATTGTCTTACCTATGAATGGTGCTTATAAACTATGTTACATGAATATTGATGGTGGAATTTATTTGGAAAATCTTTAAAGAATAGTAATCTTCAATCTTACAACCTACAAGTTCAGTACATAAATCTGTATTAGACACTTTACTACAGAAAATAGCATTTTTCGTTAAGTCAAAGGTTCAATTCATTAGTTTTTTTTGTAGCGGAAACTTTGTTTAGAATATTCCAAAAATTGTTCAAATCATTTTTGTATGTTATAAAGCTCTAATACAGTATTTCTGCTTGAACTTCACACAAAGGGAATATTACAAAAATATCAAATTTTACACATACATGTATAATCTACTGGGACAAGATGTACTACCGAACACACGTTGCGATTATAATGTCCCGAATATAATGTATAAATTATTCTCAGCGACATTTAATCGCAACGTCTATACGTCTCTTTATGCAGTACTTTTTAACATTTGCTCATTGAAATGTGGTTCTTATTGTAATGGCAAGAACGTCTATTTTACCATTATCAAGGCAAACATTAAAAATTACTGCATTTCATCTAAAAAGTAACGATCTAACGAAAATTATCACAACAATTATTATGTATTTACAAGTTTATGACAAAAACATAGACTAAAATCTAGTATAAATTAAAAACTACATGTATGTATTTATTAAAAATATTAATAACTTTATCTTAATTGCATCATGCCTATAAACTATTTAAAATTTACACTCAATCAAATATAGAAAAGTTGAAGATTTGTGTCATGTCTTAATTTAGTCCATTTCATAGTTTGTCATTTCTATTATACTTTCATCAACAGTTTCTGAACGTGAAATTAGAATTTTTAAAACATGGCGGTTGGTAATTGGCACCAATTGTCAAAAAAAAGTGGCAAGTAGGATTTATTGGCAAGCTCTGTACTAAACTTAGTTTAGAACAGTAGCTTCATACCTAAATAAATCCTAATGGAAAGGCTATTTTCCATATCAAGTAAAATTCTGGAAGGAAAAAAAAACTGTTGATGATGTCAAACCTCCTTTCTAATTATTGCTGTCCAAGTCCATTAAAATTAAAGTTATTTGAGAGATGAATGTACACTGGTCGGTCTCAAGTCGGGGTTATCATTCAAGTCCTTTTATATAAGTTTCTAGGCCTATTGAGGTTTTCATTAAGATTGCTTTCACTAATTTGTCACTTTTTCATAAGTCTTACAACTGTCAAATTATGTCGATATACATTCAATCAAATAAAAATGATAATTCAAGATTATGTAATTTGTTTTGTTGCTTTGGTTATCAAGATTTTAAATTAGAAATTGATATATTTATTAATATAACAAAAAGTTCCAAATACATAATTACGGAGGATTATAAAAATATTTCTATCGACGTTTTCATCAAATTAAATGTCATCTCATGTCATATTTCAATAATTTAAAAATGTCAAATCAATCAGACGGTGTCATCGTTCACACGAGGATTTGTCTATCTTATCTAAACTGTGATGTTAGATATATCATCTGTCAATCTAATTTTAACCATGTCAATTCCTTTCTAATCTTTGACAGTACATAGGAGTAAAGTCGTGATGACGTCATAAGTCATGTCGCCGCCATCTTTTCATCAATTCCTGGTCGCCATTTTGTGACGTCACTAGGTGCGGGATCACAGCTTTGTGTGTTTTACGGTGTCCGTCCAGTAGTTCTGAATGGTCATCGCTTCTAGGGAATTGAGGAACGAATCGTTGTCCAGGCTGTACATCTCTTCGGAGTTATCCTGGAAAAGAGACGAAGAGTCAGTTAGGGGAGTTCGTTGGTAAGAAGGATTTAACTAAGAATCTGAAAGTAATATGGTATCATGATAAGAGTGGCTTGTTCATGTGATTTTTCTATTTATGAATCGACAGATAGGTATTAGCAAAATCAGTGAATATCTATACTATGATTAGTCCATGCAAAATTTTAGAGTGATAAAATATTGTGAAACAATATATAATCGATACTTACTCTTATAGTACTGTCATCAAGATATCCACTCGAATCGGGATTCGAGCACTTGTCATTCAAAGTCTGTGGCTTGTTCAGGTACCTCCGTCGATACAGCACGAAGGCAGTGCTTCCAGCTAAAGCTGCGAGAACCAGCGCAGCAAACGATATGCCGGCTATAGCTCCAGTATCCATCCCCCCTTCACCCTGGTCTATCACCCTTCTAGAAGATTCCACGTTCGGTGGTATCCGAGTCTGCAAGAACGTGGTCTCCAATGACAAAGGTTTCTCTGTCACTATTCGACTTTCTGCCACATTCCCACCACCGTCCTTCACAAAATCTGGTCTGGTCAGATTCCTCTTTTTGGACGCGAACGTCGTGTTCTGCGTTTCCGTCAAATTCGTGAACGGAGCGACCGTCACATTTATACTAGGAGCTTGAGTAACGTTACTCATATCTGTGATGTTGACTGCCGTCCACTGAATGGCCGGGTGCACTATTTCTTCCGTCTTATTTGGGTCTGTTGTGTTTGTGACTATTATTTCTGGTGGTCTGTCTGTTTGGTTGTCTGTCGTGTTTGAGGTCTGCGTGGTGACTGGTGTCTTGGTGTAGTACATGGCTCGGCCCTGGCGCTCTGAGAGTCGTCGGTCCAGCTCTGTGTCAGCGCTAATGTGCTGCAACTCTTCGGATTGGGGCGCTGCGAAGCTCCGCCCGCTGCTCGCTGGAAAAAGATAAAAGTTATTAAGCCAAGTGCTACAAGTATTGTGTGTCGAGATTTATATAGTTAGAAGATAATAAAATCGATAGATAGCACAATGTTGCGTTGTTTGTTGATCGTGTTACGTGAGCCAAGAAACAAATGGATCATTATAAAAGTGATGAAACAGGTGCAATCATTTGATCATCAATATAATTGCGGCAGGAAATATAAGTAGGTAGAACGTGTTTGCTGTGGCAAAAAGTAGGCCTTGAGTCTAGAAGGCTTAGGATCAGATTAGGCAAGAGTTCTAGCTGCGTTCTAGATTCCCTTTGTAACTACAGACAAATAGTCGTTAGCATGAAAAAATAAATGTTTAAATGGGGAGGCTGGAATTAATGAAGGTGGCTATTAACATAAACGTAGGCACTGTAGTCACCGGCTAAGCAAACAGCGCTGAACAAACTGAAGCGTTTTACACAGAATTTTAACAAGGGAACTCTGTAATTGGATGGTTCCTATGATGTAAGCATAGAAGCACTCATAGGTATGGGCACGTCACGAAAAGAAAAGATACACTACATTTTGTGAACCATCCTGACGGCATCAGCACGTCCCGATACAAAGAAATAAAATTGTATGGTTAACCAGATGAAATTTACTCCAAATAATGTAACACATATTTTTTGGTACAAGTCATGGCAGTGGCACCTGCCTTTAAATCTTGGTATGCGAAGGTTTTCTCAATAACATGAAAATTGCTTCAAAGGCAGTACGAAACAATTCGATAACAAACTTACTTGGAATGCTTTTAGGGAATTCTTTGCTGTCGACTGAGAGCGGGGACGAAGAAATATTCATATTTGTAGAAGAGCTTCGAATATGTGCCTATAACTGTGTAATATAGCTATTAAATGAGTGGCAATGGAGGTAAAGTATTTTTGTTACCCAAAATGTACAGAATATAAGAACATTTCTTTGAATTAAACGTTACGAAGAAACGGTTCTGAACAAACAAAATGATATGGGTGTTTACGCGGAAGAGGTAGGCGTATTCACCTGTGTATAAGCACGCCCACGCAACGACAGTTACGTCGAAAATCACCTTTTTATTATATTTAACGTTTCTTTCAGAAATTGGATCTGAAAAATTACGTAAAGCCCCTGTTTCAATTAGCTTTCATCGAAGCAATTATTTTCTTCCTTACAGCTATGATACCGTATATAAGTAGTATTTTTAAGCAGTAATTGAACTTATTCCTATATTGAACAGCCAATTTCCCAATTTCAGATCCAGAAGAATTCTGCTCGTTTCCCGAAAAAGCTGAGAATACTCGGTGATTTTCCATTGTGTCTGAATATCGATATTCAGTCGGTGCCTCCGTATATTTTATAGGCTAGTCAAGTTTGGGGGCACAAAGTGAGTCTCGAATTCGATTAGGATTTCGTTGCCGCCTCCGAAATTCGTTCGTTCAGGAAATGAAAACTTGACGACTGTATTAACAAAATCGATGTCAGGATGGTTGTTTATTTGGCGAATAGGCTCATTGTTGTTAGGTTTTAAGTTCCTAAATAAATTGGGAAATCTCGCCCCGTCTATTACAGGTTATAACCCTTTAGTTTACAATATTTTGATTTTACGTCAACGTTTTAAAACAGAGTCATGGGGCTTATGTCACAAGGTTCAACGAAGCAAATATAACTATTAAATGCGTTTCTGCTTTAGAATAAACCTGTTTACCAAGTAACCTTACATTCACAATACTATTCAAACATGAAACTGTGATATTTCAATATTCAGCTTAACCAGACCCTAACCGAACACTGTTATAGGTCATTAGTTAAAGTTGAACAGAGACCGAAGTATATTTCTATGGTGTTAGATAAGGACAGAAAGTGTGCCTTTGTAAGGAGCTTGCCATTTATTTAGCTTGAAATGTCAAGTATTCGTAAATCAGCCTCAGATCGACCTCTTTAAGCAAACCTCTTCCGTGTGGTACCGTCCACGATTGTATGCCGTTTATAAGATAACTGACATTCTAGGGCGAACGCGGCATTTAAGCCATGAATCCGCTATTGATTTTCATCGTATATGTATCTCTTTATACAGTCTTTAATATATTGCATGTTTGAAATTGCTGGCTTAAAAGAATCCGCTAGCGGATACTCCTCTATGAAAATGCTTTGAGATGCTTATAGTAGTAGTTATGTTTCTATTTATCTTTTCTAGTATGAAATCCTCCAGGCATATTGTTATACTATTGCACATGCAATGATCAAGCTTCTTGAATGAAGTTAGATCCCGGGAGTATAGCACGCGATAGACTTCAGATCCACACAGACATCAGAATAGTATAAACGCGAGTTTGTAAGAATGTATGTTTGTTACTGTTTGACAAAAAATTGACGGGATCTTATCTACGTATGGGAAGAATTTCCGGTTCTCCATAATCAGTAAGCATCGACTCTAAAAGAGAAGGACCAGTTAGTTTTAACAAAAGAAAAGGCCCCAATTTTTTCAAGAGCTTTAGCCAACTCCATCAATTCTAGTAGCGGGGTTCGTTAAACTGTAGTGCCTCACCGAGGTCTCGTGCTTTATCAGAGCTGCAAGGTTGGGTCATAGCAGGTCGAGGACGGCTTTCATCGAAAATGTGCAAAAAATGCTCGATACAGTCCAATTTATTCGGCTTGTACTGTCGTAAAAGAGTAATGAGAGACTTTATTTGTTGATAGTTTTGCAAGGTTCGGAGCTCGGAAGGTTGTCCGTCTGATAAGTTGCTTATGCCATATTAGGGAGTTAGGAAAGATTGGAAGTTCTGTCGAATGGTATTAACTTGGGCGCTTAGGGCTGTCAGGGATTCCTATTTTTTGATAAAGTTATTTTGAATTCGGAGGGCGCATAAAACGCATAGCTAGCAAATACAAGCATACAAGGGTTTTATTTTGAGTTTGGTGGAACTTTGCAGTAAAAAATGTCTTTTATAAAAACTGGCATAGTTATTTTGTCCCGATTTCCCATTTATCGTCCACCGACCCGAAATGAAACCAGGGCCTGTCTATTACAGGTTAAAGGAACCCTATAGTTCCCAATCTATTGATTTTACGCCAATGTTTTAGAACATAGTCAAGGGTCGAATAAATGTTTTCTTATGCGATTTGTTGGGATCTTCTGATAAAACAGCCCAACTTCTAATCTAATAAAGTTCGTGAAAGGTATGTGCCGTCTTCGGGATTTATTTATTTCGTCGTCACGGCGAAGTATTGCTTTTTTATCTAGATCAAGTTGGAAAGAGCCTTTGTACATGAAAAGGCATTCATCTTACTTGTCGATAAATAATCCATTTATGTCATGATATTTCTTATTTTCTTATAAAACAGACGTTGGTTTTAGGGCTCATTTCTGGGTCTATTTTAAGGTCTTGTCTGCCAAGACAAAGAGGCTTGAATTTAATTTTATCCGATTTCTAGAATGTGTTAGTGGATTCCATGAAAAGCTGTCTAGAACCAACGGACCCAAAACTAATTTTAAACTAAAGTAAATAACAAATACCCAGCGGTATTCAAAATACAGTTATGTTGAGTTTGCGTGGGAGGGTCTCCCGCAAATTGTTCCGGTCGCAATTATAGAAACGTTTAAACTAAGCGGCCAGGACTCCGAGGGTTCATTTCAATATAAGAGGAGGAATGAGCCTCCCTGTTTCATCCCTAATAAACATATCAATAATACACATCCATCTATATATTTTAAATATCCATGGAGTTTTTTGCAAAACTCTCTTATCCGACCAATTTTTTGGAGCTTCTGAATTTTCATTGGAACCTGTGATAAGTCAATTTACAGTAAAACCTTTGACTTAGAAAACAAAATATGTTATTTTCCGTATCAAAACTGTATTTTATGTTCGGACAATAAGTATTTCAAACTCGTAACTGAATAGCTTTTTATTAAATGCAGCCTGCCTTCAGGCAACTGTAGTAACTATTAAGAAAACAAAATTTTGAAAGACCTTTCTGAAACCACGACTTTTCAAAAGCCGACTTTGCTTTACTAACCTCATTTTAGTACGTGTATAAGCTGTAATAATAGTCTAGTATTTACAGTCTATTTTTACAGTGTACGTTGCCTCAAAGTCAACAAAAAAAGCTGTGGTATTAAAAAGTGCCCTAGAAAACCTAATCCAGTTGAGTGCACGTGTGAAAACATACGGGATAAGAACACACACTTTAACGCTGCCTGGTTACTATTGTTTTTGTAGTGTTTACATTAGGAAAGTTACTTGTAAGTAAAAATGAATACTTCTATACTATTATTATAAAGCTGAAGAGTTTGTTTGTTGCCTGAAGTGTTGTTGGTCTCAACTACTTGGTCCGATTTTAATTCCTTCAATGTTAGATAGAAAAATTATCGAAGGAGGCTACAGGCTGCTTTTTATCAGGCAGTACGATGATGATTATGATTCACGCTAGGCGGGTGAAAGTGCTAATATAAGCTAGTTTTAGATATAAAAATATTATTATTATCAAAGAACGAACAATTGCCGTAGTCTCTGGAAACATTAACCAAAAGTACAATACCCTTGTATTTCATCATAAAATAATAATCAAAAACACAAAAGTAAGTTCAATAGGTGCGCATACGCAACGCGTCACGGTTGACGTAACTAATAGTCGTATGAAGTAACCAGATTAATTACACGTCTATACTTATGTTAGGGATATTCTCATAATGTTCATGTTATGTTACAAATACGCCTAATATTACATAGTATTATGCTAATTAATAATGCTGTAAAGCTATTATGATGATATAATTTTAATTGTAGAGGTGAGAGTTTAATTTTAGAAGATAGAACACTGCGGCATCTAGGTGAGTGCAATCATTTTATTGTTAAAACTTCGGGCCTACGAATACTTGGTACGTTGATAAATAGTAGAAAATATAAATTGACAGTTGGTTTACTGGAATCTAATTTAAAGTCTGCATTATTTTTTTTATTTTGAGTCAAAACGAATTATAATATACCTGCACTAAAGCGAGTCTCTGATTCTTACAATATTAAAAAAAAATGGCGTTCTCGTACACAACTGCAGGTCCTGTGTATTTCAACATAACTTCTTACAAAAACTAGATCACTAACAAGATTAAAATGTGTGTGGACGCGGACACAGAAATAGAATTCTTTTCGAGTTCCACTGTAAAGGTGAAATCACATTTGTTAGGAAGCGTGCGTTTTAACAATGCATTTTTAATTAAAAAAAAAAACAGAGCACTTTTTTGTAGTCATTAAATCATTTGTTACAATTAATACGGTGGATTAGCCGTTTTCCTGCGGTTTCACCCGCATCCTGTAGGAACTTCTGCCCGTACAGGGGTAAAATACATATATCCTATGTTATTCGGGAAGAGTGTAGCTTACCAACAGTGGAAGAATTTTTCAAATCGGTTAAGTAGTGTCGGAGCCTTTAGGATACAAAAAATGAAACGTTTCAACTGTATTATATTAGTATAGATTACATAATTTTATAATTATTGCCGGACTAGTAATTAAAAATTTAATTGCTGAATTAAATCGCAAAAACTATAAACTAATAAACTGTGACGTCATATTATTGCACTTTCTATGCAAATTGTAAGTACCTGCAAGTACCTACATGATTGATGGTGAAATAATGACAATAAAAAAGACAAAAAAAGAAAATTTGAAATAACCCCAAAATTATTTGATCCACTTACCACTGACAAAAATTACAAAAACTCTTTTTAAACGTCAATTTTTTTAAATAGAAACTACTATCAGTTAGCATGTTGCAATACATTTTGGATACCAGTGACTTACCCGTATCGTTTCAAGTACTCATTCAGTATAGAAAGTGAAGTAATTAACCCAGAATAAATTGATGATACGCATGGTATTAAACCACTTGAAATGGCTGTTTTAGTGTTGCGAAACATTCATTTAGTTTTTCCTTATTACTTGCCAGAGTAAATGCAGCTATAGTTCACAAAATAACTTTGCATTTCTGAAGTAAGCCATTCAACGTCTCTCCCATATGCAGTAGTGTTTGGTAAATATTTTTTTATGACTATCGTAAAGTTATAGTAGCCAACTTCGGAGTCAAAATAATGGCCAACTTCAAAGTTGCAAAGTAATTTGGCACGAGCAGTATTTCCGAATAGTTGTATAGATAGAAGGTACGAATAAACAATTAATTTATTTGTGGATTTCAATTAGGACTCTAAACAGTCTAAACAGATTACGTCTGAGTTCGCTTTGGAGACAATCGCTAGACATTTAAGCTAGGTGTGGTTCTAATTGCGGTAGTCAATTAAACTTTGTTCAGGCTTCTAGCCTTTGAGACAAACTTTCCTTTATATAGTTACCTAATTTATTTATACATATTCTAAAGCAAATTCAACATTAGCATGCGTTTGTTCGGCACAGACGCCACCAAGCTCACTCCACTCAGAATTATCCTCGAGCGAGATTTTCTTTTGGTTGTTTAAAAACTTTTTCACTCTGCTTTGGTGTAGTCTGGGCCTTAACATTCAACAGCAAAACATTGTAAGAGAAATTCGATTAAAAATTCTCAGAAACCTTTGGGAAATATACGAGTTGACACGACCCCTATTTCAAAAGTCTTCGGAAAATGGAGAGAGAAACATCAACATTAATATACGAGTACATGCGTCAGTTCCCCTTTATAAATGTTACATTAACGGGAAACATGAAAGAAAGAAAATATTGTTAATGCAAACATGAGAGACGTCAAATAAATTGGATCAACATCAAAAACATGATACACAATTGAATTTTCATCTCGGGTTACGTGACCGAGCGACTGACATGGAAAATAAAACCGCGGGCTGGTATTGCAGATCGAATGAGCATTTATCTAGGCTACCATATTAATTGCAAGGCCTGATTTTCTAAAGACTTAGGTGGAGGTTTCAAAGAGGATTCAAAAGCTCTACCTCTTGATTACAATTTCATTTGTGGACCAGGAGAATTTAAACATTTATGTGAATAAAGATCCTAGTCCTAGATCGTAGGCGGAATTACCTTCCAGACAGGCCCGCCGCTAGCTGTTTGTTCGCCCGCGTGCAAAACTGATTATGCCGCCCTACGACTACATACGTTTTGTCAAAAAATATATATGGGGGGGGGGGGGGCGGATCCAGGGGGTCTGGATATTCATATCCATCTTACTTGTCCAACAGAAAAAAATATGTACATGCACCGCTCTGATTGCAAAGAACCCACCTACTTTAGCCCATAAGCAAACTAAGCAATTAATTAGGGCATTATTAGCAAGCAATTGCTTAGGGCATCAATGCAGTGCAATCATTACCCAAGTGGCCCCCATGTATTGAAAGATTGTGAATTACTTAAACTAACGCACTTAAATATCTATAAGAATGGTTAAAGTCAGTAAAATATGTTATTTGGTGGCTTTCCCGTTGAAAAGTCAACTTATAAGACACATTCCATATGTAAGGAAGCGCGAGCGGAGCGACCGCGAAAATTTTTTAGTCTAAGGACACAAAACAAATAAAAACCACTGTAAATTAACAAAGCAAAGTCAAAAAGTAAAATATGCACGGAAGTGAAGTGCAAAAGCCGCGAGCGAAGCGAGCGCGATTTTTCCTTAGAGTTTTCATGAAGTAAACATATCATAAAAAGCCATAATCGACGTGCCCGAAAAATGTTTTTTCGGAATTGAATGCCTCAACAATTAAACAAAGATAAAATGCGATATCTGACATGGAGCCGCGAGCGCAGCGAGCGCGAATTTTTTTGGGGATGCAAAGGGTGAAACAGTCAAAATTAATAGGAGACGACCACAGCTAGGGCGGCTTTTTCTGAAATTTTATTGGTTTAATTTTGCCGCCCCCTAAATAGCATTTGCTCCAAGCTACGCCACTGGTTGATCTTAAATCGTTTTTAAGAATCTTTAATTTTGAAAATGTCCTTTAAACAGATGTACCTACCTAACTTAAATCGGCAGTGTAAGTAATATTCTTAGCGCTATTGCTGTGTTCGGATATATTGAAATCAAATCATTGGTAAAAAAATATTGAATTTTTTAAATATTACGTTATAACTCGCTAGATTTGCCGCCCCCTAGGACGTGCCGCCCGCGTGCTGTGCACGCGCTGCACGCCCGCTTACGGCGGGCCTGCTTCCAGAATAATATAGGGGAGCGAGAACATATGTAAGCAAGTTTACCTACGAAAACAGAATTTCACCAAACTCCTAACGAAAGCCCAATTACCAGCCTTCCAGCAAACACCATTTAGTCCCCCAAAATATCTATTAGGCGAAGGTAAACACGGTTAAACCTTAATAGCCGTCGTCCGACCATTACTCGTATCAAGTAAAGAGGTGATTGGCCTAATCACTGGGCTTAAGCAACAATTAGGGAAGACACATGATCGGTGAGGATGAAATGGGCCTCGAAAATTGGCCTAAGCTTTATGCCAGATTGATGTGACGTTATGTCTAGTTTGTGACGGTAAGCATTTGGGGTTATCCCGATTGATATTTTTAAGGAATGCAAAAAGGTGCGGCAGTATTTTGCACTTTTACGGTCATGCTGGTAGATAGAACCGATTTTCCACGTTACCTTTATCTCAGTGCGATTATTTCTCTCAGCATGTAGAAAAATCTGCTTGTCATTCATTTTGAGCTAATTCTGAGAAGGTAGAAACAGGTGATGTGGTACGCAAGCTTCTATGAAATCATAGTTTCGTGTAGCTCGAACTTGCGATGAGATCACTACGGGCTAGTCGACACATGCCCTAAACACATTACCATCTCGGCACGTTTAATTTGTGATGTCGGGAGAGTGACATTTTTAATGAAAATCCTCGTAAGCCATTAATTGCTTTTGCTGCTTCAATGGGCAACTGCGCAACAATGTAACGTTTTGTTTATAGGCTATTAATTTTATTACAAACAAGGCCTAAAAATATTGAAAGACGAAAATACAATTAGTTCATGCTCTGATAATTTCGATATACTACGGGCTTTTAAACAAAGCTTAAAGCTTGTTCACAATAAAAAGAATTCGCAATAGTATTAGTTTTAGAAAGATCTATTCTAGGCTAGACAGTAACAAAATGTTTGCGTCATATTTATTTTACCTTCTACATTACTTTCACGGGGCATAATACATTGCATGGATACAGTAGATAGGAATTTCAGTAGACTAATATCAGGTTGTTATCTGCTACCGGATTTCAATAGTGTTGCTATCCCTACAAGATAAGAGAGCATCATTGATTTATCGGACCTGCGCCTGATCTCTCTTCAATCATGCTGTCCCATCGGGCTATTTTAGTGAGTTAATAGAGAGTGCCCCTGCATAGGTATGTGCACTAAAATGTCTCTAATTGTGCTTACATCAACGCTAAAAGAAACAACATTAAATGCTTATTTCAATTGCTCCTATATCTTCTTTTATATCAAAGTTAAACACATAAAATAACTAACAAACGCACATCGTATTACATCGTAAAATGTTTGAAATATGACGCTAAAGACACGCTTGAATGGCCGAGACCAATGCTCTCTAGCGCATATAGACAGATCAACTCTTGTATAATAGTAATAATGATTGATTTAGTGACACATTGCATGCACACGCTATTTAGAAACATCTATTAATGTTCGCATTGTAATAAGAAATTGGCGCCGGTTTGTGAGCCATAGATCAAGTTATAGATACGACATTAAAATGTCACTTTGCAGCGTTTAATGCTGCTTTTATACAGCAGTTGCTTTTAATGCAGTTACGATTAACTGCACGAATGCAAACTGCAAAGTCCTACACAAATATTTTAAGATAGTAGAAGATAGCTAAATAGCCCTAGTTGGAAACAGACTAGGCACATGATGGGTGATGAGTCAAATGAGCATTAGACGCATTGGATTGTAAAACATTACTTTAAAAAAAAAATATACCTACATAAATAAAAACACATTTACATGACATGTATTTTAAAGAAAGTCAAAAATCCATCTGAATGATCACACTGGTCACAAAGTTAAGTTTTTTTACATAAGATAATAAAATAGTACTTTATACTGTACTCTACAACGCAAATGTCGGAACACATTAAAGTTTCTAGCCGCTACTCAAGCAAAACAGTGTCACATCTCACTTAATTGTCAACTCTTGGACAATGCACAAGTCTAGTAGTGTATAAATAAACATTTACAAGCAACTTAGAGTTGGCGCGAGGGCAACGACCCAACAGACTGCGAAATTATCTTAGCAGTAACGAAGTATGAACTTAATAGCCGAGACTACAAATAGAATACTGAAATAAAATGCCTGAAAATGTCATAAAAACGGCGCAGTTTTTGCTAAGCTCTCTTTTATGCTTTAGTGCTGAGTTCATGTTTAACAATAGAATTTTGAGTTCAATCTGTTTGTGGAAGAGCAATGACTGTCGCAGACACTATGATATTTGTTGCCGAAAAAACTACGCGGTACGTTGAAAACTTAAAAATAAAATCTAAGAAAAAGTTTTATGGGTAGAATGGAAAAATACATACTTGGAAGACTATCCTTTATTGCCATAAAGAAATAATATGTATTTTTTATGCGTGGAATTTATGTTAAAGCGGATTGCACCGATCAAGTTGGATTTTTTCACAAATTAAATGAAACTCCAGAGACGGTACTTATAGTTTTTCTGGGTCGTGAGTTAAAGTACAAGCGGATGCTAGTACCACATGTATAATTTGAACTTTTTTAGTGACGAATTTCAGAAGCTTAAAATAACTGCATATATTTCAAACAATTGTTAGACTAATATTATCCTGTGACTTATTTATTGTTCTGTATGTTATATTCTCTTTTCATACATTAAGGAACTATACTATATTTACCGAAGTATACTAAATCATTTTAGTTTTATACGGACAACACTACCTCTACTGTAAGGACAACACTAAAAAGAGATTTTGACAGATAGAGCGCGCGTTTTCTCATGCGCTTCCTTTCGTGGACTGATAAACTATGTTTTCTTACGATTGATATTAAATTGTGTTTTAAAAGTGAATACAAGAAGTTATTGTGATACGAGTTGACGTTTTATTTCTGATTAAAGCTAGGAGATCATACCCTAGCTTATATCAGAAGCGGGAAGAACAGAAAACGCCTAATTACCAATGGGGCGCGAATGCTCCGAATACAATAAAATTAATGATCACGCCACACTATGCGAAACACTTAAACGAAGACGAGATGACCACAGCACTGATTGCTCAACCGCAATAATGTATCAAGGACTTATCTACTCAAGGAAAACAAAGCGACATGGTCAACAACTTGTGGAACCTATAATGACGACGACCAGACAAGATTCTTGTATGTAGATTACTGCTTGACACACACTACGCCTGATGGCGATTAGACACCTTCTCCGCCGCGATGCAACAGGTACCCGAGACATTGGACAATCAGGTATAAGCATTAATATTTTTTTTTCTCTCATTCCAATTAATCCATGGAATAGAAAACAATCATTTAATTGCCCAAACATGTGTATACATGCATACACACGCAGGTGCATGCATGTAGGATAATACAATTATTAAAGGTATGTGCTTAAAACATGTTTGCCCCTTGTCAATACAAATATAAAACCAGAAACATTTAGCTCTATATACTAAAAACTATTTGAGCTGACATTTCAGAGCTTCGGTACTGAGTTTTCTCTAGGTTATAGATATTTTGTTGTACATAATGGGTGCCATTCAAAATATAATTTAGCACATAAGTGCAGTTTTACATGGATGTGAACAGAGTTTGCTATTGATCCATTTGATGCATGCATTTTTAAGGTGAGTAAATGTACAACAATATATTTCATTAGACATCCATAAACCAGCTGGGAACATGACGGATACTCTGAGGTAAACATTTATATCCTGAGTAATTATGTATGGTGTTATTTTTGCTACACATTGAATACATAAAATATTCATGAGAAAAGAGTAAATAAAGCAAGTAAAGCTTATTGCATAGTTCATGGGGATGATGGCCAAACGATTTGGTGTTAATGCATTATTTACATACATTACTGAAATAGACAAAGGAAGTACCTATAAAAATAAGTAAATAGGATATAACAATAGGATATTCATGATATAAAGCCAATATTACTATAATTAAAATTGAAATAATCATAATCACTTACAAATAGAGGTAGAAAATAAAGTGGTTAATTGACAACCAACAAAAAGCGTGCGACACAGCTCTTGACTATTCTATGTACATCCAAAGCGGTGATAACAGGTATTAATAATGGATAATCAAATACTTTAAAGTACTATAAACACTAAACTGGTTTTTATTAATAAAGTAACTATGAAACTAAATGCTTCAAGCCAGTATGTTTCAGACAGTAAGTGTTTTACCAATATCTTGGTACTGCCAATAGCATACATCATTGTTAAGTAAAACTTCATTCCAAGCAAATATCATTGCTTGTTATTATTTTAAAGAGTATCTAAAGTAAAAATTATAAAAATGGTAATCTTTTTAAATGATCTTTTCCATATTATTAACTGTAAATTGCCTCACCTAGAAAAAGTTAAACTGCTTATTCTATCTGAATGTTGGATGATATTACAGCTAACAGGTACATTATAGGACTGTAACACATTAAGGATAGTTTAATCACAGTAAAGATGCAGCAATTGTAGTAAATATTATTTACTTAAAGGATTTTACAGACTGAAGCATAATAAATAAATATAAATCAGTAGTGTCAATTAATCAGAAGAAAATATAACTCAGTAGTGTCAGTAATCTGAGTAGCCAGATCAGATATGTTCTTTTTGAAAGATTTCATTTTAATTTGGAATCCACCACTTGATGCTGAGACCAGTTTTCTCAACCATTAAAAATAACCCGAAGTGCTTAAAGATATGTATACTAGAATCAAATAAATACAAAATAAAGAAATTTCGGCTTTGAAATCTGAATCGAAAGCAGTCTATATATTATTAACTTAATAAATGAATATGGCAATTGGGTCAATAAGAGATAGGTTTGAGTTGGAACAAAACAACATTAGTTATACATAAAATTGTCTGATACTACACAGGAGCTATACCATCAGAATACATTATACCATACTGAAAAAGAAGTATGTGAGACAGTTAAAGAATAAAAGACTAGGCAATTAATAAGTAATTTGTCCTAGCCCATTAAAAAGTTGAATGCATACCAGGGCACTCAGTAAAACATATAGATTATTATAAATAAACTGAACCTGAACTTTTATGGATGGTAACGATACGAGTTAACATTTCTCTCTATACTCTCTTTATGACAGGAAATCTTGTAATTTCCTGGGAGGTAAGACATTTTATTCTGAGACTAAATTTCAGCACATATTGTATGTTAGACCTTCTCTCACAGAAAATTACATGTACAGTTTATGATGATTTTCTTGATTGATGTTGTGAGTCTATTCTGACCACTTATAAAATAGGAACCAAGATTGTGGAGGATCAGAGGAGTGAATTCAGTGGGGTGTCAACAACATCTTTAACAAGTCAGTAAGTACAACCACAAGTGTTTTACAGTCAACAACTAAGAAAGAGCATTGCTTAGTATTTATTAGTTTTGAACCATTAATTGAATAAACTGACTGATAAAGAACAATTTATATGGTGATTGGAACTTATATTTAAAGATGATGACATCTGGTTATGTTTATATTCATATATATTTATTTGCATTCCATAATGTTACAATAGATGTTGAAGAGGCTTAAAACTAAGTAGGTACCATTATAGGCCCTGTTAGGGCACAGCTAAAGAAGGCAATACTTTAAGGCACCATAAATAAAGAACCATGAGTTAAACTAGGCTCAGGGGTACTTTGTTGTCACTTTGTTTGTATTAAAATTGTTTCTACGGCACCACCTTCAATTCTGCTTTCGTATCCCTCATCAGGGATATAGTTCCGAAGGAGCAGAAAGCTTTTCCACTCACGCTTTACAACTTGTAGAGTTATAATTTGATTAAATGGTATTAACTAAAAAGAAAAGCTTAAATTGAGAAGTGTAGTGATTTTAATGAATTGTTAATTAATAAAACAATATCAGACAAAGAAAATTGAATGAATAAATTAAAGATTTGTACAATTTTTACCTTGATTATCTGTTATTAATTCTTACGAGCCTTTGTATTGAGATGTGAAATGAATTGAAAGATTCATACTAATTCAGTTTGGTTGTATTGTTGAATTATTGAAATAAGACTACATAAATAAACTTTTGATAAGTTCATAGGTTGGAAGGTATGCACTATGTACTGTTTTAGCTGGTTCTATTGTTTGTTGCTGAAAACAAACGACTCGAGGAAGAAAATGGATATTATGTATTTATATATTTTAACCACTACAATAAGGGATTAACAGAAACAATTGTAATGTTGTAACAACTGTAACTTGTAGTGGTCTGATTGAGTTTGATTGTGTTGTTAAATAATAATAATAGAAGACATGTATTGATTTAGTTCAACCATAGGCATTGCTCTAATACAAATAAGAGATGGACAGAGAAAAATGTAATTACTTGTACATTTCTCGTTGTATTATGTTGTTAATTATTAAAAACTAGCGACTGGAATGCTAATAAAGAATTGAGTATTGAATAGACAAGATATGTTGCACTAGTTGTGAGATAACGAATATAAATAAGAGATGGGCAGAGAAACTGACTAAAGAATTCGTATTAGCTACTTTGATCATATTGATGATTAATGGATACTAAACGAGATAAAATATGTATACATATATATTGTAGTCAGAGATAGAAGATGTAATAAATTGAGAGATTTGTATATTGTCCAGTTTGATGATATTGATAATTACGAGTCATTTATGATTCTGAATTTAATACACGGAAGGAATTGTGTAAGGACGGTTTTGTGTAAGGAGCCGCTTGTGATAACATTATTAATCAATATTTATAGAGATCTTCATTGACACATACCTACTTAAAAAGCTGTGTATATTTCTCATAGCTCTCAATTCTTCGAAACTAAGTCCTTAAAAAAAAAAAAAAAAAAAACAAAATTGTATATATTGTGCCAATAAAGTGTAATTGTGAAGTATATAAAATAAGACAGGATATTAAGCAATTGTATATTGTATTGAAGATCAATACAAGTGTAGTGACGCAGTTTATGAATCTAAGGCTGGATATTAAGAAATTGTATATTGTATTGTTAATGTACAGTAGTCCAAGTACTGGATAGAAAGAAGTTGTTTACTGTAATGAGAAATTATATAAGCAGAAGCAATGTGTAAATACTGAATTGAATACTGATTTGCACTTTGAATTATGATAGTGATAAATTTTAATGTGTTAATAAGGAACATAAGTTCAGAGACTTTGTATAATAGAAGTTTTCTATTGAAATGAGAAATGATATAAGTATTTTGATGCCAATATGGGGATGTTGACTTGTACTGCTTGAATTTGAATGAGGTACACAAATCCAGAGACTGGATACATAGGATTCTTTATTTAATGATTGATGATATAAGTATGTTGTCGTCGATATGTTCATATTGACTTGTAATATTGAAATTTGAATGTATTGATAAGGTATGTGTAAGATAAGAACGAGACGAGAGAGAGAGACGAGACTGGATATAAGGAATTGTTTATTTGATGGGGAACTATATAAATGAATTCATGTCAATATGTTGATTTTGACTTGTATTGCTTGAATTTGAATGTATTGGTAAGGTACCTACACAAGTCCGAAGACTGGATATAGAGAATTGTTTATTTAATGGGGAATGATAAAAGTATATTGATGTCAAAATGTTGATGTTGACTTGTAATCGTTGAATTTGAATGTATTTATAAAGAAATAAATCCAGAGACTGGATATAAAACATGTCGACTATTGAAATAGGAAATGACATAAGTATATAGATGCCAATATGTTGATGTTGACTTGAAATGGTTGAATTTGAATGTATTTATAAAGAATATAGATCCAGAGACTGGATATAAATAAAGTTGATTATTGAAATAGGATATGATATAAGTATATAGATGCCAATATGTTGATGTTTACTTGTAATGGTTGAATTTGAATGTATTTATAAAGAAATAAATCCAGAGACTGGATATAAAACAAGTCGATTATTGAAATAGGAAATTATATAAGTATATAGATATCAATATGTTGATGTTGGCTTGAAATGGTTGAATTGGAATGTATTTATAAAGAATATAAATCCAGAGACTGGATACAAAACAAGTCGATTATTTAAATAGGAAAATATATAAGTATATAGATGCCAATATGTTGATGTTGACTTGTCATGGTTAAATTTGAATGTATTGATAAGGTACATAAGTCGAGAGACTTGATAGAAGGATCTTGATGTCAATTTGTTAACATGACTAGAAGGCGTAGATAGCTCCAAATAGGAGTGAATTCCTCGTTGCAGTCACAGTGATAGTAAGATTAACTTACTCTGTTAAACTTGAATGTTTTGATAAAGTATACAAGTCCAAGTACTAGACGTGAAGTTGTTTACCGTAGTAAGAATTTGTACAAGTATATGGTTGCCAATTTGTTAAAATGGCAATGTACACAAGTCACAGTTTGGATTCAAAATGAAATGAAATGAAAATATTTGCAGAAATTGTTTATCGTAGTGAGAGTTTATGCAATTATATTGTTGACGATTTGTTAGCATGGCTGGAAGGCGTGGATGGCTCCAGTTGGAGTGAAGGCCACGATGCAGTCATAGTTAGAGATGGCTGGAAGGCGTGGATGGCTCCAGTTGGAGTGAAGGCCACGATGCAGTCATAGTTAGAGATGGCTGGAAGGCGTGGATGGCTCCAGTTGGAGTGAAGGCCACGATGCAGTCCTAGTTAAAGATACGACTCTGGAAGGTTGGCACGATCGTGAAGCCTTGTTGGTGGACATCCTCTTGGCTTTGCGGTGAGGGGTCAAATGCAGATGTCGTGAGTTGAGATTGGCTGGAAGGCGTGGATGGCTCCAGTTGGAGTGAAGGCCACGATGCAGTCCGTCCTAGTTAAAGATACGACTCTGGAAGGTTGGCACGATTGTGAAGCCTTGTTGGTGGATATCCTCTTGGCTTTGCGGTGAGGGGTCAAATGCAGATGTCGTGAGTTGAGATTGGCTGGAAGGCGTGGATGGCTCCAGTTGGAGTGAAGGCCACGATGCAGTCCGTCCTAGTTAAAGATACGACTCTGGAAGGTTGGCACGATCGTGAAGCCTTGTTGGTGGACATCCTCTTGGCTTTGCGGTGAGGGGTCAAATGCAGATGTCGTGAGTTGAGATTGGCTGGAAGGCGTGGATGGCTCCAGTTGGAGTGAAGGCCACGATGCAGTCCGTCCTAGTTAAAGATACGACTCTGGAAGGTTGGCACGATCGTGAAGCCTTGTTGGTGGATATCCTCTTGGCTTTGCGGTGAGGGGTCAAATGCAGATGTCGTGAGTTGAGATTGGCTGGAAGGCGTGGATGGCTCCAGTTGGAGTGAAGGCCACGATGCAGTCCGTCCTAGTTAAAGATACGACTCTGGAAGGTTGGCACGATCGTGAAGCCTTGTAGGTGGACATCCTCTTGGCTTTGCGGTGAGGGGTCAAATGCAGATGTCGTGAGTTGAGATTGGCTGGAAGGCGTGGATGGCTCCAGTTGGAGTGAAGGCCACGATGCAGTCCTAGTTAAAGATACGACTCTGGAAGGTTGGCACGATCGTGAAGCCTTGTTGGTGGACATCCTCTTGGCTTTGCGGTGAGGGGTCAAATGCAGATGTCGTGAGTTGAGATTGGCTGGAAGGCGTGGATGGCTCCAGTTGGAGTGAAGGCCACGATGCAGTCCGTCCTAGTTAAAGATACGACTCTGGAAGGTTGGCACGATTGTGAAGCCTTGTTGGTGGATATCCTCTTGGCTTTGCGGTGAGGGGTCAAATGCAGATGTCGTGAGTTGAGATTGGCTGGAAGGCGTGGATGGCTCCAGTTGGAGTGAAGGCCACGATGCAGTCCGTCCTAGTTAAAGATACGACTCTGGAAGGTTGGCACGATCGTGAAGCCTTGTTGGTGGACATCCTCTTGGCTTTGCGGTGAGGGGTCAAATGCAGATGTCGTGAGTTGAGATTGGCTGGAAGGCGTGGATGGCTCCAGTTGGAGTGAAGGCCACGATGCAGTCCGTCCTAGTTAAAGATACGACTCTGGAAGGTTGGCACGATCGTGAAGCCTTGTTGGTGGATATCCTCTTGGCTTTGCGGTGAGGGGTCAAATGCAGATGTCGTGAGTTGAGATTGGCTGGAAGGCGTGGATGGCTCCAGTTGGAGTGAAGGCCACGATACGGTCATGAGGCCAAATGCAAACGTCGCCAGTTAAGGCCGACTGGGTGGTGTAGATGGGTCCAGTAAGAGTGAAGGCCACGATACGGTCATGAGGCCAAATGCAAACGTCGCCAGTTAAGGCCGACTGGGTGGTGTAGATGGGTCCAGTAAGAGTGAAGGCCACGATACGGTCATGAGGCCAAATGCAAACGTCGCCAGTTAAGGCCGACTGGGTGGTGTAGATGGGTCCAGTAAGAGTGAAGGCCACGATACGGTCATGAGGCCAAATGCAAACGTCGCCAGTTAAGGCCGACTGGGTGGTGTAGATGGGTCCAGTAAGAGTGAAGGCCACGATACGGTCATGAGGCCAAATGCAAACGTCGCCAGTTAAGGCCGACTGGGTGGTGTAGATGGGTCCAGTAAGAGTGAAGGCCTCGAGGCAGTCCTAGGAACGCAGCTCTGTAAAGGTGGCACAGTCATGAATTCTTGCTGGCGAATAACCTCTTGACTTTGAGAAGTTTGAGGACAAACTTAGTGGTCAGAATGGCCGAATGTTAGACTAATATTATCCTGTGACTTATTTATTGTTCTGTATGTTATATTCTCTTTTCATACATTAAGGAACTATACTATATTTACCGAAGTATACTAAATCATTTTAGTTTTATACGGACAACACTACCTCTACTGTGAGGACAACACTAAAAAGAGATTTTGACAGATAGAGCGCGCGTTTTCTCATGCGCTTCCTTTCGTGGACTGATAAACTATGTTTTCTTACGATTGATATTAAATTGTGTTTTAAAAGTGAATACAAGAAGTTATTGTGATACGAGTTGACGTTTTATTTCTGATTAAAGCTAGGAGATCATACCCTAGCTTATACAATGAACTCGTTTAAACATAGCGGGATTAATTAAAAGGTCTTGTAAGAATGAGGATAGAACGCAGTACTACAGTGCTGGCTTCTAGTTTTAAAGGCCAGGCTTTGAGGTCGTGCTTTCTGGAGCTTGAAGTGAGACCGGCGCGCGCGCGCAACATTTAGGCGCTTTGCTATTTGTATATGTACGAGGTACCGCCAGCGTATCTTGAGATAACTACTTCTTACATTGGTATAAACAGTGTATGTAATTCTGAATATCTATAATACTACCAATATCAAAATCCGTTCAGAAAATAAAACTACTATACCTTCGGCTTTTCATTTATATACCCTTGAACCATTCTAACAGCTGGATCGATTTTAGCAGACAATGATATCGATTTCATAATTACCCAACCGATGGTTATAGGTACAGCGCTATAAAAATAAAAGGTTTCATAACTTCGATATGTACCTACATGCTATAATAGCCATATAAATATAAGCCTATTCACGTGCTACACGTGTCAGGATAATCGCCACAAATACCGTCTGAAGAGGCCTTATCATGTGACGTCAATAGGAAGCCTTTCACAGTAATCTATCTCTGCTGAGTCACAGGTTACTGGACAGGTGGCTTCTGGCCAAGGCTGGGTCGAGTGAGACAATTTATTGTGGACGTATGATAGTTTGTTTTGTTTTGTGCAGTTTTAAGGTGTATGAGGCCGTAGGGAAAAGATGGGATTGTCGGTAAGATGGTTAGAATTAGGAAGGATAGAATGTTTGTTTGATGGGCCATAAAGAAGAAGGAAAGTGTAAAATATTGCCACACAAAAATTGAGAACAAGACAAGAATGCTAATGTAAGGTTGCATCGAAAGCATCGGTGCTATGACCGGTGGTCTGAAAAGTTTATTTCATGTTTTCTTCCTCTTCACTATTCCTTTATGCTATTCATCATTCTTTATTCCCCGTAGGATAATCCTTCATACAGTCTCCACAACTCATTCTAGAAGGGTTGATTACAAAAGACCTTCGATTATGGTTTGAATTGATCAGCACTTAAAATGTTCGGTTAAAAATTGACCATCTAAGTGACATTCATTAAAGTAATTGACGATGAAAAAAAAAATTGGAATCCGCAACAACAGTCTACCACCGATCACTGGGTCGATTGCTTTATTAATCGATAAATACGATGCACTACATAGACACATTTTAACACGAGTAAAATCGCCACCGCATAAACAAACAGCCAGCTTTTTGTATCCCTGCTAATTAACGCCTGCCTCCATTATTTACATACATTAAAGTTAATGAAACATTCCACCGCGAGCACGTTATATTATATCATGCACGTGCTATCCAGGTTAGCACTACCAAGGTCGGGGCCGTTAGCAAAATATAGGGTAGAGGTAAATTATCGTTTTTTTTCCTTTTTATAGCGGTATCGGTTTGTTAATAGGTATCGATTGTGAGGGTGTTTGTAGGCAGTAATTGGGTTCATTGATTTGTTTGCTGTGGTTTGCTTTTAAGGGTTGTTTTAGTGAACGATGTTTCTGAAAGGAACTTTAACAAGCTCAAAACGGCTGTACGCATATTTTGTTAGCCTAATTTTCCGTTACGATCAGTTACATAGATGAAATTACTGAGCCCAAAAGAGAATATGTAACTATTTATGTAGGTAGCTAATATGCCGATTGTACAGAACCATTGAAGCGAATGTAACCACGTTACTGGTGATATTAATCATTCGTGCTCCGCAAGGCGTTCCCAGACTAATGTCAACGCATGACCGCTTAGTAATGTCTTCATATCATACTGTAGAATGTAAACGGATTATTCTCTATGACATATTAGTTAATATTCCATGGATGAGTCATTAGCACAGTTACTAGTGATTCATTCCTAAAACCCCTCTAGAAAACACGCTTATCCGCTTATTTAATTAGTGACGTATACTCCGTTCAAAAACTTGTGAATTTGATGTGGCATATCAATAAAATTCATTACAATATGATCGTCAGATTATTAACCCCAATTCTCGTTTTAATATCTCTCCGTCAGACTATGATATTAACATAAGTTTCGCATAAACGCGGATGCCTACATCCTATATTTGGATGCTTGCCAAATTCTACACATATAGATTTTATAGTTCCTGAGGTTTCGTTATTAGGTGGAGATAGCAGTTGAAAGGATAAGTCCATATCTTCTGTCTATAATACTAATATTATAAAGCTGAAGAGTATTTTTGATTCATCTCAGGAACGACAGAAAAGATTTAAGAAAATATTTCTGTGTTTGACAAGCCCACGTATAGGCTACTTTTTATCCAGGTGCGCGAATTTTTTTCACCGGGGTGCGGGTTATACCTCTGGTGGTTAGGTAGTTATCTTAATATTAATCTTATGTTAGGAGCTTCTGTTCATGCAAATATGCTTCCCATTCAAATATTAAGTCCATTGCTAAACTTAGGATTAGGGAGAACTCAAAGCACGTGACTGCGCTCAATCATCGTCTATCTTCCCTTTACATAAGAAACCAAATTAAACAAATCTACCAAATTTGTTTAGGATGCTAGTTTGATCTTCAACATACATAAAGAATGTCGTTATACATAGTCACGACTACAAATACTCACGAATAATTGTGTAAGCAAAGCTCTAAGTTCGCGCAGTTGCAACATAAGGCACCGGCACAACCTTTTGTATGTTGTGTGGGACTTTATAGTTTATGTAACTCTCGATTAGATTAGTATGGAGAATGATGAGCAAATCTGAACTATTATAGTAAAATTGTAGAGTTAGTTTGCTTCTTTAGGAAATACTTTTTTGATAAGAAAAAATATTTCAGCGTTTAACAGTCCATTTAATAAGGAAGGCTGTTTGCGGATTAGTTCCCACGGGACATGGATAAAAGTGTTGGCGGAAGCTGGTATCCATTTAAAACCTATAATGAGGACGCAAAACCCATCCATCAAATGGATACAAGCTTTCTTATGTTGCAAGATGTTTGACAATGAAATTCCAAAACTGCTTCAAACCAGGATCACTTATGAAATGTAACAATGACTAAGAGGTTAGGAACCAGGGTATTAAGTTAAGCTAAATGTGCTTCACCTTCATATCTTCCGAAACATTAGTAGGGTCTCCTCTAAAGTTATTGTCATATCTAAACTGTGGGTTACATGGGTACACGGGGAAGTTAGTATGTTTGAGAGCTTAACTTAGTACTTACTGCACGGCACGATAATGGTGTTTGCGGAACTTACATTTTATTAGGTTAACTGTATTTCCTACTTCAGGATAATAGATGAAGATGTGTAGAGTTAAATATCTTCTTCGTACTTTAAAACAAACATAGGAAAAAGCAAAATATTGAACTTTACCAAAGGAATTCGGTACAAAAATTGGTGACGTAAACCAAACAACCTATCACAAAGACATTCTCAAACAAATTAAAAGCGATGATAAAAATTCCCAAAAATACTTCTTTTATTTTCGGCGAACAATTCATAAACAAGATGGCTATTCATTATTCAACAATGAGGGACCTTTTTTAGAAAGCGGAGGCTGCGAAAGACACTGGAGTACGGCTTTTAACGTGAGGACTAGAGGGACGGAGGGCGTCAAGGCGTCAGTACGGATAATGGTTTTTTATACCTATAGGTACGTAAGTCGGTGGGTTGGTAAACCACTGAGTGGTGTTATTTTGGGCCTGAATAATCTAGAACACTTGGGCTCATCCTGTTTGCTGGTGCTTGCTAAAGGCCACTGGCTGTAAATAATACTCTTTCGATGGAATCAACCATTTCCAAAAAAAGGTTAATAAACAAATCACCTTTATTGATTGTGTTCTAAAAATCTGTTTAAAATTTAGTCAGACTCAGTTAAGGAAAAATTCCGAAGATCGAAAGAAAAAATAGTTCCAAAGAAAACGGTTTATTAAATTAAACCGTTCTTCGGTTGCAAAGGAAAACTTGTTAAGGACAAGTTATAATTGAGTTGCTTCCTATGAAAAATAACTTTCGTTCGGAAGCTGTTACTAAGTATTTGTAAAGTTTAAGATAGTTAAAGTATTGAAGATTCAAGAAATTATACAAAACTGTTGTTCTTGTATTTTGATTCAAACCGTTCTCTGAAGGATTTATGAGGTATCCAATACGGGGCAACGTATGAAAATGCTTTTTGTATAATGATAGAAAGTGTACTAGTTTCTTAGCCTGTCTTACGGATATGAATGCATTCGTCAACAATCTTCATACTTTATATCATCAACATATTCAAATATAACACCAAATTCGTGCCAAATACTACAGAAATCTAACAGCCATTTCTGACATTAGTCTGAGCCTTGAAGATGATTGAAATAGCGCGTTAGAACCTATTTTCGGCATTTAGATATTGAATTGATACCATAATAACATAACCATCAATCTTACATTAATACGCCTGGTAACTGAATCCACCGAAGGGATAAGGGGTTAACCGATATCTGACCAAAATTGTGATATATGTACACTTGGAATTATGTTTCAGGAAAGCATTTACATCGCGTGAATTGTGGTTGAGAATCACAATATCAAACTTGAAGGAAGAGATTAGAACGCCTGCACAAATGATAGACCCAATTTTTTTTTGGTAAGAATATTCGATCTCCATTTTACTGAAGTGTCCCATTCTTTTGGATTATTATGTAGATATTCATAGTAAAATGATCGTTGCTTACCTAAATATACTTTACCATAATGATAATGGATAGTTTGCGTATTATTGGAAACGGGTGAGCCTTGACCCAATTGGATACATTGTCGATTTGTCTTTGTTATTGATTCCGAGCCGTAGGTAATGTTGCTAACAGTCCTATTAATTTCCTTTCAATCGGAAGTTGAATGAGTTTATGAAGTACCTACATAACTATTGATGTGTTGCCTTTAATAAGGTCTCGTCGTCTCTTCGTCTCTCATAATCTCATTATTATCATTGCTGTTGGGGTGTTAATTTAGTTTGAGTTAAGGCAGTGTCTTATTCAACTTCTTCGCAATCTTTTTCAAAGCAGCCATGTTTTAGGTCTTTCGTTCAGATTGTAAATATTTAAGAGGTCTTAATATCTTCCCAACATTTAAGAACTTTTGAAACGTGGGAGTTTTCTGACTTCTAAGTAAATTCCTCGTAATGAGGAGATATGCTTTCGCTGAAATCTGGGTTAAATGTTCAAAGTTCTTGTTTTGCTGAAGTAGTATCTAAAGATACTTAACATTTTCTTTCACTAAGTATCTTCTTAATTCCCATAAGAACAGAGTATTATAGAAAGATAAAAAGTACCTTATCATAGTCGCTTGTCACTCCATAGTTAGCAAACAATCAGGTCGATTCGCTGCGTGCGTAAAAGAAGGCTAAACCAACAAAACCAACAAACACACTTTAGTAGAGATAAAGTTCTACATTTTTTATTCTTTCAACTATCGTTGGCACGTGCAAAGCTCAAGCATTCCACAATTTTATATAAACTTTCTACATTTATCGAATTGTGTGGTTCTACCTGACACCATGTTTGGCACTTTGCCCCAACAATTCCTGATTTGGCAAATTTAATGGAATGGTCCCAGTGACTTGCGATATTGCCAATAGATAGTCGTAAGTGAATGTTAGTGGAACCTTGAACTTCTCGTACATCAATCCTTTTGAGAGCTTTTGCACTTACGTTGATAAGCTGTAGTGATATGACATTTTAAAATAGACTAGTGTTATCTTGTCATACCGTGTAACTCGAGGCTACATGTGTTGACACTTAGCTCTATGTTCGTGTATTCCCTGGCCAGTTAGCTTTGATAAGAACTTGTTGAGTATGGGTTATTGTTGAGATAGGAACATAGCCATAGCTTTTTTCCAAAGTAACCATTCAACGGTACAAATCATTTGTCTCATAAGAGAATTTAATTCTATTTGTTCACAAGGAAGTTATAATATAAAATTCCAACTTTAAACAGACGGCAAGCAAACTAGATGAGTCTTTATTAAATATGTTCCACTTTATAAATGTACGAAAATAAAATGGCACAAGCAACGTGCAACGGGCGGAAGGTTTTGTCGTTTCACGTATATTACTGAGGAAACAAGACCATATAAACTTGAAACACAAACAGTTAGAGGAAATATGAAAACAGACGTAGACGCAGAATGTGACTCACAGGACTGTGCACAATTGAAAACAATTTTGATTGAAATAACTTTTAGTTTTATTAAAAGTAAACAAACACATACTTCTGAGATCACTGTTGGGAAATGTTGGGGTTCAGAAGTAGTTACAAAATTATTTTTTATTTGCTGCTCGAATTGGAATATGAACTGATGCTGTAAAAATATAATATGACCAAGCTATCACTATACAGGTGCAAAACTTGTTTACGCATTGCCAATCATGATCTATCTTTGCCCAAAATACCAACATTTTGAATACACTCACAAAATATTTATCAAACTCTTGACCTAATTGATATTCAAAGGTCCATCAATGACCCCGAAGGGTCCGGGATGATGACTCTGTTATATCTCTAGTGGCTGAGTGGATATGAGTGAACCTTGACCTTTGAGGTCTAATCAATTATGAAGAAAATGAAGGACCCTCAGGTTCAGTTGAAGGAGTTGAAGTGGCTCAGAAAAAGCTTAGTCACGTAATATTATTGGAAAGAGATAATTCGGTGGATAGGCACACTCAATGTTATTTAATATTATTAGACACAAAAATATCCCTATTAAAGCAAAAACTACTCTGAAGGCCTTTTTCTTGATCAATTTGTGTAAATTAGGTTTAAGTATGTAGCGCCTGTGTTAGGCTGCGGTGCCTTAACGATGTGCTAAGGTCAGGTGGCGAGTGTAGCTACGAATCTGAACTTAGAAGCGTTGCTCACTGTGACTACTGGTGTTTCTTTCGCTAAATCGAAAGGAAAGTAAAAATGTAGTGATGATTTTATCCTTACCGTGGATGGTGAGCAGCGCTGTCACCCAGAACCAGTGCATCCACCAGTGTAGTGTCATGACGGCAGTTTGATAAGACTGGCTAACGATTTCGACCTGCGACAAAAAAAAATCACATTAGTATTATTTTTAAAGAAATGTTTACTACAGTTGAGTTCCCACTTGAAAGACTAATCTTAAAATGAAAATGATGAATATGAGGCAAAAACGAGGGAATAATAAACAAATAAATAAAATTACTGCATAAAAAACCTAAAGCAACTCATTCGTTATATTATTCTGTTTGCTTACGCATGAACCGTTTCGCCTTACTCGAATTTATATTGAAAACCATTAATAATAAAAACATCAACAACACACGTTACAAAGTCGACCACATCCCAAAAATACACCATTCATATTAATTTTATTTCACCGCTGTGTAGCTGACATTCCTGATTTCAGATAAATGTTCACAGCATTTACATGTAGAGGTAGTTATGTACTTATATATAGGTGAATGGATGGCAGCTAAAACAAAGGGTATTAAACATCCTCGCGTACTCCGCGAATACTGTCTCATTAACGAGGTCGGGGTTTCAAATTGTAAGCGGAGGAGTTTTGGGTTCAGTAGGCATATTTTTAGTAATTTAGAGACTATATTCAATAGTATGTACACAATAAAAATGTTAGGGACACCAAATTCCGTCCTAAATAGGCAGTTTCAACTCGTTTTTTGTCAAAGTAAAACTAATTATCTTAGCAATGGCTGCAAATTGCTTCATACCAGCAAAAAGAGTCAACTTACTCATGATTTTGCACGAAACCTTGAGACGAACAAAAAGATCGTAGGTAATTTCGGCAAAAACAGCATTACCATGTCGAAATGACGCCAAATTTCCATTCTAGCGTCGCTTGTACCCGTAACTCACCGAAAGGGATTTGCACGGAACTGTGCAATTCATATTACCTGAGTTTCAGGTCGTAAATTTTCGTTCATTAGAGTGAGAGATACGGCATTACCACGGCAACTGTTGGCTTTAATTAAAATTTTATCAAAGTTATTTTTGACGCACTTTTTCTGGGATATAAAGAGTAGCCTTTTGTTGAGTTTGAGAAGTTTTTAATTGAGTACCTTTCACATCTTTGTATCGATGGTAAAAATTTTCTGATCCTTTACTTGATTTTATTTTCTTCTTGGTCTTGCCTTGATTAATATTGTTTCTCATACCAGAACCGAAACGAAAATTTTACAACAATTTAATACTACAGTGAAATTCTCCACTAAGCTCGACTTTCTTTGATCGTAAACATGAATCGTGACAAATGATCGTTAGCCGAGCATATTGCCGGAGCTAAAGCAATAGCAAGCTTCGTAACACCCTATTTGCCTCAGCTCGTGAGTCTAGCAGTAATTAAAGGGAACACGCCGGAAAATAATAGACAAGCAACAAATCTTATAAGATCGTAGATGTTGGGGTGGTTTATGAAGTAATAGCGGAGATGTGGCGTGGATAATCTCTAATTTTGCAATATTCCCTGCTAGCTTAAGCTTATACGCTATTTCATCCATAAATAGAATCGGGTAATACGACTACGATGAAACATGTGTTTACAAGAATGGAAAACCTCTGCCTACAAATGGAATATCTTTGAAGCATGGAAACAGTTTTGCATTATTCTATAAAGGAGGACTCTCCGCTCGCTTCTTGTATGCCAGACCTATATTGATGTGCACTTAGGTGCTTTTCTGCGAAGATTAGGTTCGTTATAGGACCAGACCTTCGGTGCTGGGACATTCTTTTGTTTTCCCTTTTCTTCCTTGTATAGTTGAAAGCCGCATATAATTGAAGAAGGCGGATTACTACTTGAAGATAATAAAGATGAGTCTTACGCTGGTATGTTGTCTGATTTCAAGTACGGTTTCTATGATGATAAGGTTTACCAAAGGACGTTTAGAAGTGACCCTTAGTAAATCCCTCTTCTTTAATGTGAGAGGACGTGACACAAAATTAAAGGCGAATAGCAACTCTTATGAGAAAGTAGTTGATTCTGAAGGGCACTTAGATCCTTTTGTGAGAAGATTAGGTTTGTTCGAGGACTGACTGGGTTGACCTTGGGTACGAGTATGTGAAAAAGTTATATTATTTTTTCTTGAAATGAAATAATAAAAGATACGAAATAATCCAGCGATAATTCTTATGTAATTATTATTGTGCTAGGTAGCTTTTGAACGCAAAAGATCAAGAGCACAGATATTGTCTGATTAGTAGATACTCTGTTGTGTTCTGTTCTCTGTTCTGTGTGATTAGTAGATACTAAGTTTCATTAGTAGCCAAATAAACTCGTGAAAATGTCTTACTTATGAGCACTTTTCAAGAAATACATTTTCCTATTGTAGGTATGGCATTATGTACGCCAGCATAAAAACGTCGAACAATAAATAAAAGTTCCTACTTCAGAAGTTCTGACACACTTTCCAACAGCCAGTAACAAGAAGTCTTAACTTTTTAAATCGGCTAACGACAGTTTTTTGTTTCAATAAAGTTTTGTGCCCGCATTAAAAAGTTGCGAACTTTGATCGATTGAGGTTTTATTTGAAGAACCGTTTTGTACAATTTATGGACAACAGTACCTAGGTCTGCAACTGCAAGTAGGCACAGTAATTTTGGTAGTTGTGACATACATATGTGAAACAAATTACAGATCCAACAATTTGAAACATTCTAATGAGAGACCTCTTACTTATGTACGTTTGAAAGCGTCATATGAATGAAAAGATGTTCATATCCAGCACGGCCTTTGTCACAACGAATATTGATAGATGACTGACATGGGCTTTGTTTGATACCTACACGAGTATGAAGAATGACGGGAGATCGATTTGGTGAAGATCGGATGAGATCAGGGTCGTGGTGAAGAGAAGTCTTTTTAAAAGACAAGTTTCATGATGCCACAGGACATTTTAAATGTGAGTTATTTCAGAATACAATCAGGAGCTAAATAATTTTATTCTACGCGTTCTAGGCCACATATAATATCCCAAATATTTGTATAGTCTACAGTTTCGGGTCTAACCGTTTGCGTATGTAAATGGACTGAATGCAAAAGAAATTCCGAGCGTGGGCGAACTTTTGTAATATTAGGGTAAAAAAATACAGCCGTTATTTTAGTGAAAAAATAAAGGTCAGATATTTTTATTGTTTCTTTTCTGGAATGTTCTAGGCAGCAGCCTAAAAAGAAAATGTGAATTTTAGTTATCTTTTACGACATTCTGAAAAAGATAAGCTTTTGATTTATTACGTCGTTTTCAGCTTCAGCCTTTTCCATTATTCTATATTCTATCAAATTCTTCGATAGATGATACTTACTTAAATATTCTTTGGAACTTTAGAAGTAAATAAGTTTCTAAGTAAGTATAAAATCAATTTATCCTGTGCCCATTAAGTTTAAGTAAACGTTAAGTAACAAGGCGTAGGCTGAGAACGCTAAAATAAGAGAAGTAGACATTATCAGCAGATAAAATACATTGTATTTTATATTAAGGTGTTTCCAGCAATTCTTGCTGAAAGAAAAAGTGTCTCATTAAACTTAATGAAGAATAATAATTCGAAGAAATGTCTTCTAACAATGGTTAATGTTGCGAATTGCGAAATTATTGTTTTTTTTTGGAAGATATTATTTTTCTAGGACAATTTTCTTTATGACTATCGTTTTATAGGACATTAATTTAATTAGAAAGTGATTTATGAAATAAAAATGAAAACTTTTATGTGTATTGTTAAAATAAAACATTTTGTATTGCTTGAACCATAGGATAGGTTCAAGAAATACAAAATGTTTAAGTACACAGTTCAAGATCACAATCTAAGAACACAGTTTAATACAGCCCGGTGTAGATGTACAAAGGATATACATTATACATGGTGTTGTGTACCGTAAGCTTCGTATCGCTAGTACGCGAGCTCTAGCAGTGAGCTAACACTTTTATTGTGTCTCGGAACCATTTATTTCAGTTAGTTTACAGAATACGAACCTCTAATAAATGGGTTTAGCGGTCGCAAGCTTTGCTTGTGAGTAGATTCACACCTTCCATTGATTCGATTTTTAGGGCGGAAAATGTGTCATAGACTTTTGCAATAGTACCCATATAATTTCATATTATTATGCTGTTGTCTGGTTTAACAAAATTCTTGTAAGTAACAAAATATGGGTGTTATGATCCCTGATAGCAATTCCTGTACTGTTGTCAGTCCTAGCCATTCTTCTATCTCTGACATCATCACTACCTAACCAAACATAGTTCTTACTTCCAGACCTTTTATACAGCTCTAAGAAAATATTTCAAAGTGTTAGAAATAATACACCAGCAGCATTAGAGTCTATTCACGCTTCACCGCACGTAGTTGGACACAGTCCGTACTTCTTTCACAAGAGTAAATACATGGAACCTTGTGTTTGTGACTACACAAAAGCCTCGTGAGTTCACGCGTGCGGGATTCGGCAAGGATGAACGTGAATCATTCTGTATCTTAGATAAATTAACGAACTGGAGATTTCGTTGCTGTACCTTCCCTTTTGTTAAAGGTACAGGAGCGCTTCTCATCTGTTGTATGCATCATATACGTATGTACATATCTGCGCAAATGCTTGTGCACTATAAATATGTCCTGTGCAACAGGTGATTTCCTTATATGAGAACAGGCACCGTGGAAGACAATCGGCCAGGAGGCATTATATCTGGTGAGTCTATGTTTGCATTTGACAATGTGTCTTGTGCATGGGTACGATGTGATCGAAAATTGACAATATCTGTTGCATTGTCTCACCCCAACTAGAGACAGTAGTATTTGTAGTCATAGCGGCTCCAGTTCATTAAATGCTCTAAGCCATGTATACGTGGTCGGCGGGATTTCAGGATAAAAGGTGTGTTTTCGTTGCGTCATTACGTGTGGCTGAGTCAGCAAGCACGATTAATTCTTTTGTACGGATTTTATGAAATTTTATTATGTTGTATATGGGTTTTTATTTTATCATGCAAAGTAGATTTGTGAAATGGGTATTATGTTCGAACATTATAAAGCTGAAGAGTTTATTTTGTTTGCTTCAACGATATTATCTCGCTCAGCACTATTGGTCGGGTTGAAAAATTCTTTCAGCATTACATAGCCATTCGTCAGGAAATCCTAGTTTTTTTCCGGGTGCGCGAAATAACCTCCATAGCGCGCAGGACGAACCGCAAGCGAGGGCTAGTCTTCAATGAAATTGGCACTATAAACTGCCTTCTCCTAATCAGGCAAAATTAACTAACTTTATTTTCAGTACCTTCACTAAGTACTCCATTTAGTTACAACCCTGAATCTTTATTCACCTTCAACAATACCTCTTACGCAGCATTGTACTAAAACCGATGAAGTGCAAGTGATCACCGATACTACAATGAACCTATTATTAAATTCAATCTGAATTTCTTCTAGCTCAACGGTTTTATTGAAACTAAATCGTGCGAAGCTTCACTGCATATGACGCTTTTAAACCTTTACTTATATATTTCAGAACATTTTCTGTTGAAGACATTTTGGAAAGCATTTTTCCAGTAACCTCCGATGGTCTTTAAAGGTAGTTGAGGATCTAGGCGTCAGAATAATGCCTGTTGAGGAGGCTTCTTTTCAAAGCTCTTTTTGAGTTGATTAAGTGAAATTATTTCGTTAATATGAAGTGCTTTATTAACTTACAGGTCGGCTTTATATTAAAGCAACTTAGCTCAGAGCGAACTTAGGCATCATATTTAGGTACAGACAACTGAAAATAATAGACAGCGTCACCTTTAGGCACTAAAAGATTAAAGGCAGCCTTTGTTCTACAAAAGCCAAGCCAGCAAGATGTTCTCATCATTTATTTTTAGTGCTGTCATTGTTTGGCCCGGTTCGTATACCTGTACATAAAAAGCGCAATCCACCCGAATATAATTGCATTATTACGGCCAAACAATAATGCACATATGTCTTAAAGATGTACAATTGTAGACGCAAATGGTGGTACAATTACAGTGCATTTGTTTGGGAGAACATACCGTGAACCAATTATCTTTTTGGGTGTAGTGAACGATATGGCTCGGTGCGCTTGACCTGGTCTTAAGGAGGCCTAATCAAGTAGTTTGGTTCGTGCTCAAAAAAGGCAAATTATCGATTTAATAAACAATGTTTTAATCACTACAGCTTTTTAATGATCATAAGTTTTATCGCCTCGATATAAAAAACCTGCGACTATAAAAAGTTCGCAAGATGAATTATATTTATGGCAAATAACATGATGGTTTATTTTCTAAAATAGTTTTTGGATTCTGAAATGTATGACATATGAATGATTTTTCTGTAGAGTTGACGTAAGTTCCTTCTGAGCCTTTTTATGTAGGTAAGTGATGTATTTACCGAAATACCTATTTACAAAGGAATAGTTTCCTTAATAATCTGTTCTTTCTTTAAAACGTGTCCACATTCGAGATGTCGAGTAATTCAAGTCCTTAGTCATCCGTCTATGTTTGCTCTGGCATGCTTCGATACGCCTGACCCGCTAGAGAGCAAACCTAACCAGCCAGTAGTCTAGACGCCAATTATAGCACAAAAAAGGTTAAACTTGTTTGGAGAATGGAGCGATTTTGACAAATAAGGTTGCTACTTTTTAAAGCGTAATTTGATGCCTTTGTTTAGCAGTGATATCTTAGAAATAAATAATAATTGTTCTATTTCCATTTGTATTTCGAGACAGTATCAATTTGTGCTCAATTCTATTATCATTTTGTTTGAATTGGGTATTACAAGAAAAACAGCTTTCCCAACCATACACTCGGTAGAGGAACGTAGTTAACATTTTTCGAATCCGTATAGACAGTCAGCATCAAAAGTCGATGACCTCATTCAGATTTTCAAAATCACCTAGGTATTTTCTAAAAGCAGCAGAAATAGGCACACTCCATACCACGAGGCTGGTGAACACAGTGGGAGTGCGGCCCTCAATCCTATGTCTTTGACGCCATGCGCCCGCATGCGACTCAAAATAGAAGAGTTGTGAGATACCATTGCAACTCGAAATAGTATTTAGAGGTGCCATTTTTAAGTTGTTATTCCAAAAGTTTTGGTTCGATGTTTGCGAGATTCTGCCTGATAATGTATCTGGCCTTGCCATGCTTATAAAGGTTTATACAAGACGATTTAAAATTGAACTAGGGCCATCTAAAGTTAGAAAAAACATTGATTCATGAGGAATGATCCTCGTGGCGAAACATACCTATGTATAATGCTGAACAATGAATAATCTAAACCTGCAAAAAATCCCTAACTATCATGAAAATTATTTTGTCTGTCATTAGCGTTACAATGAAAACATCTGCAACGTTTTTTGTTCCATCCTTTATTTACTACATATTATTACTCAAGCGAGTCTATCCATCAGTAGGGGACATCTAGTTTGTCGAAGTAGTTTCTGCGGCTGCCGTCGCGCTATGATAACTGCAGACTGAAGATGTGCCGAATATAAGTTCACGAGACGTATTGTTTGCAGTCTTTCTTTGTACAGGTGGCTTCCTTGCCAAGTACGCCTCAGGCATGTATGAGGCCAGCTTTGTTGGAAGTTTTTCAGTCCTATGACAGTCAGTTCAGTCCTATGGATTTTTTGTGCTCATGTCTTGCAGCATGTCTTCATGTAAAATGACAATGGGACTGGGGTTTCAATTATATTCCAGTTGTTGTGTACTGTGCATGTAAAGATTTGTTTTGTCCGTAGTTCCGTAGGTAACCAGACAATTGTATAGCCAGATTGTTTTGAATCTGCCTTCACTACTATTAAATATTAAATAGTGTTGTAGCACGGTAATAATAAAGCTTTGGACATTAACAAGACTTAGGTCTTATAATCCACTTTTCTCTGTTAGCACCACACACAAATCAGTATTAAGTCTTCACCCTAGAGCCAAGGTAAAGACTCTTCACCTTTATTAAAGAGGGTGTAAATGAGAAAAGGTACAGCACCTAATCCCCAAAATGTTCAGAAAATGTATTAACACCCTCCATTACTGACGTAAGGATTACATCACCGCAATTATAAGATACTGGAGGGTAGATCGATAATCCTCCCAGCTCTTATGTCATTGCGTGGAGCGTCCATCAAATGAGATCGGTCCCTCCCGAGTACTATCGTAATTAATCCTGGTATTTTCCAACGTCCCAGTAACTGGATTAGACTAGTAATTAGTTTTGTAGCAGCTTTAATGCCTCCTTCAATATGTACTTTCAACCAATGATATGTAGGGCAAATTTTGGTAGAGACCATCAAATCCTCCTCCTCCTTGCGTCGTATTCCTCAATGCTGAGGGTCGTGAAGTCCTCTTAGGATTAACTTCTCTCTGACGGTGTCCCGCCATCTATGCCTGTTCTTCACATCATGCAGAGCGCTGTGTAGTTGGGTGTCTAGAGCGGAGCGAACCTGATCTGACCACCTTGTTGGACTGCGGCCCCTAGGTCGTTTGCCATCAACCTTCCCGGTGACTATTAGCTGTTCAAGGTTGTGGCCCTCCTTTCTGGCTATGTGTCCGAAAAACTCCAGTATCCTGCGCATACAGATGGTCGACAGTCTCGTCTTGATGTTGAGCTCACGCAGGATTGATACATTTGTGCGAAAAGCATTCCACGGAATTTGCAACATCTTCCTCCAGCACCACATCTCGAATGCATCAATACGGGCTCGGTCTGCCTTTTTCAAGGTCCATGTCTCAGCGGCGTAGCTGAAGATGGAGAATACCAAGGTGGTAACTAACATCTAACATCTAACATCAAATCCTATTAGACCGAAATTCATCCAATCCAATTGCATCGAAATACAATGTTAAGGGGATGTCTTTGTGGTTTTGACAATTTTAAGCGATTTTCAGACACAGTATACATGTCATTTATTGATGATACATTGCTACAAGTTAGCTAGAATATTGAAACATCGCCAGTCGTATATTTCAAGATTTCCCGACGAATCCAGAGAAATATTATATCATAAACGATTATAGGCGTGTCAGAAACGTATTAATCTCAGCTGATGAACTGAATTAAATCACAATTTCTGGAACAATTCCAAGTCGCTATGGCAACGAACTATTACTGGAATATGTGGAAACACTGGAATTTTGCGATGTGTGCTTTTAGTCGCAGCAAACAATAAGAAATGCACTGTAAATTATTTTGTAACTTGCAACATATTTGGGGATTTATGGGCAGTTATTTTGCATATTATATGCATGTACAAAGGAATAGATTCAACATTCTAGAGTCCACAGAATATTGAATAATATTCCAGTTAGATACTCTGTGGATATTAAAAAAAATTCTCCTTGGGAATTGGGACTCCCAAAGCCTATTTGCAGGTGATATGGGTATTTAAACCTGTCATCGTAGGATATGTTAGGTAGACTGTCACATGTTTTAATGTGATGTTGTATCGAGACAGTTTCTGGACAATTCTATTCATTTTTAGTTTATTAACTTGACTGACAAGGGTTTGTAGAACAACTAGGACTTAGGAACATTGAGAACGTGTATTTCTATACCTCTTATATGACATTGGGATCCTATTTGATGGATTGTGACGGAATCTGACGAAGATTTACAAATGTTGACTTACTACCAGTTTACCATAGTTTAGTGTTGCAGTTTCAAATATTAAAGGTGGCCAAAAGGTGGTTAAAAATTCAGTTCTAGTCGTCTTTCAGATTGACTTATAATATAATATAACAAAAACAAGTTCATAAAAATTGCATCAATGATAAGTAAAAAATATAAATAGGTACTTACCGACTACGATCGGCCGAGATCGCTCACCGCACGATCATACGCCCGTATCGGAGATGTTCACACCTAGAACAAAGAACGAGGTTCATTAATATGTTAATTGTTAACTAATTTAACATCTGTTTCTTTCGTGTTGAGATGGTACAAGTGTTGCACGCGATAGTTAGATTACAATCTTTGGTTTAATATTACAATCGCTTTGTTTAACTGAAAACTAGCAATGCAATTGGTAACAGACTTGATCTAGTTAGAGAGAATTTTACAATGTTTATTTTTTACATTTTTAGTAGGTGTCTTGCCAGCGGCACTAAGTAGAAACAAACTTTTAATGAGGTACATCACAAACTATGTAGCCTATGTAATGATAAGTACAAGTAAAATATTGTTATAAGTACCGTCAACCGCCTTATCTTAAAAACGAAGAAAGATCTGAATAATTTTTACTTTCAATAAGGCGACCTTACAAATCAATCTTGTAAGTCAGGAAAAGGTTCACAATTTCTGCCAACAGTACTTACAAAAGGTCAACGACCTTCTCAAAACCTTGTATAGGTGTTTACTTAAATAATGTGTTAGCTTTAATGAATAATTTCATAAATAACTTAATCAACTGTTATGTGAAAAACGAAGGTTAAAAGGTTCGTGACTGTTCGTCATTTTAATGGTGTCAAATCTTTATTATGTCAACTAGTAATTAAATAATGGAATGAAAACTATTTATCATAAAACTGACGTTTTATAGTTTTGAAATACCTATCATAAAATGTTATTGTCCATTAGGTAATGGCATATGTAGTTATTAATTTATAGTCTGAGATAGTTCAACAGTAAATACACAAAGATGCCAGAAATGTACAAAACAAAGGTAGTTCAGGCAGCGCTCACAAAATATTTCGACCAGAAACGACACGAAAAACAAGTCTTACTGTTTCACGTGAGTTATAAACATGAAAACCTTCACATGCTATAATATTTCAAAACGCAAAACCGACAAAACGGATTTGTGTGAAAGATGGTAAGGCTTCATAGGTATAATAGAACTTGCTAGTTCTAAACATTGCTAAGAATTTGTTATAGCGAAGTCGAGCCTTTCATCATCAACATCATCAGCTTTTTAATGGTCCCACTACTGGGCACAGACCTCCTCTCACACGGAGAAGGATTGAGCATTAATCACCACCCTTGATCAATGAGGGTTGGTGATTTCAGACCTTTATAATCCAGGTTTCCTCGAGATGTTTTTCTCCACCTCATGATGAGCCAAACAGGTACAAACTTAAAAAAGTTGCATTGGTACATGCCCGACCTGGAATCGGACCCACACACTCTTACATGAGAGGTCGGTTTTACCCTCTAGGCAACCACGACTTACCGAGTCTTTACCAACTCAATATTACTAGACCACGTCATCCTTCATTGAATATCGATGCCCTGTCCTTGATCGAGAATCGGAGACTTCACACAAATTATAAACGACAGCAGTAACAGACAAAAGGAAACAAAATAATAAGATGAAGAAACTCCTAAACGAATTAGTCGTGGCAGATTTGAAAATCTGATTTCAAATCGATTTCGATTGTGGCTTTGGTGATTAGAGGTATACGGTTGCGCTTTTTTAACAATCTTGTTATAATATTTGCAATAGAATTGCGAAAATGACGGTGGTGTGGTTGCAGTTTTTTATGATGCAAGATATTAAACACCATTATGGGAGACGTATTCCTTCTAAATAGAACGGGAATGACTTCAGCCAAGAAGCAGTATCTATTGTTAGACTTTGGTTTGATAGTCTTACCGATGTTATTGCAGGCTCATGAAACATTTATGTATAGGTAGAGTATGGACTAGTAAAGAGGTGTTAGTTGGTTTTTACACTGCTCTTAGTATGGTACTAACGATATGGGAAGTCAGTTTCCAAAATTTGATAAAATTGTGACCAATAACAATAAATATATTTTGATGTCTTCGATGCGTACAGTTTGTATTTTCGACGTAAGAAAATTCAATACCGTAATTAAAATTCCATCAGCGTTACATAGTCGGTAATTTACCATTAGAGGAAAACAAAAAGTGGCCATCAGAGTAACATATTTAGTGACGTCAGATTGCTTTACAAATAGGCCATCTTTGCAAACTTCACTAGCGAATAACAAACACATTTATAATTTTACGAGTTAATGAATACTGAAATATTAGAACAAAGTTGTGTTCACAGATTTACAGCAGTCTTTTGTCTTCAAATCTTGTCAATTTTAGCAATCATTTCTCGAATGTCCAAATGAGTTATTTTCTTCACTTCAACCACAAAAGGTATATTCATATTGCTTTGTTGCTTTAACTAGCAAGAATATCGAACGAACAAAGCCTTCCAGACAAAAAATGAGAGCAAAATAAAAAAGATTTAACGACGTAAATCTGAGCTATTCTCTGGAGGCTTGCGGTCGATCTCACAATACGAAGCTCAATACTTACCAACTAAACAACTGCCAAGTTCTGTGTGCAATATCTAGGATACAATGTATCCACCATGTAGCAAGAAATAGAAGGTCTACTGCACTGAAACATAGTTTTAAAAGAAGCTAATGCATTTTCGAAAATCAGGGTTAGGTTGAGTTTCAAATCTTCTGTCGCATTTAGGGATGCAAAGTGCTTAAATGCAAGGAGGATCAACTCATTTTACATAAGTTTATTTTCAATCTGAGGCAAAACTCGTAATTGCAGCAAAAAAGGCACAACCTCAATGGGAACTGATATTCTTGTTCCTCAAAAAATATTGATGCCTTCGGATATTATAACTCTGCTCAGTTTCAAGCCTCTCCGTTAAACAAAGAAACACAAGGCTAGATCCTCAAACACCGTTGTTCCACGGGAAATAGGTAAGGCAGACGAGTTTCTCAGGACCCTGAGCAAACAGGGAACTGTTTACCCATACTGTGTGTGTACGTTGAAATGTATGAGGATACTCCATCACTTTCTCTGGGGGGCTGGAGAAGATTAGGTTTGAAATCATTTTTCTGGTTGAAGCTTATTCTTTGACAAATTTATTTTTATTGTGTGATTATAAATCAGCTTTGTCTTCTTATTTCTGCCGTATATTGATAATAACATCTTCTATATGTTTAGTTCCTTCCATTAAAGGTTCCTCTTGTTCTTATGTATTGTTTTGTGGGGATTTTTCGGTACCCTTCGAAATTATTAATATATCACGAATTTTAAATACTTCCGTTTTCTAACAAGCTCTATGATTCACGACTGTGGTCACTGTGATCTCATATTAAATCAACTTGCAATCTAATTCGTCATTTGCGTTAAGAATTCTCCCACTCACTAATCAGTATCTCTCAAACATTTAAGTATTGCTTTATAGGACACTGCTACATAAAAGTAGATAAGCGTTCTATTTTTCTACTTAAAGAAATAAATAGAATCGAAGAATAGCAAGGGTGATGATACTAACGTTAATGTGTTTTAAATGTCAACGCGGATAGAAGCAGTAAATCGGATGATGACCGAAGCCGATAGAAGTCGTAAATGAAATTGGTAACCAGAATAGAGGTCTGACTTTGGCTTAGCATTTTGACTGACTGCATGAACCGAACTTAATGGCGGCTTTCTATTATCTTCCGAATGCAGGTAAGTACTGCGCAAATGTAGCCACTAAAGATTCAGGAAAACTCAGGAAGTCTCATAGAACAGTAAATAACAAGTTATATTATACGAAGGCTTCAAATAAAGCCAGTAAGTATTATGAGTGTAATACTTACGTCATAGTGTACTGTGGGTGTACCTTCAGTAAATATTTGAACTTGTTGAAGTTCGTCCAGTATTTGTTTAACGCAACTGTCAGTTGTCTGCTGGGTTAAGGACGCACTGTGTTTCTTTATTAGGTGTTATAATGGTTTTAAGTTCGTTATTTTAATGTATTGTTACTAATACTAAAGGGTGTGGGAGTAGCTGGGAATTGAAGAGATTGCACAGTTAGGAATATCTAAGTAAATTGAAGGAACCGTAACTCCCGCTTAGCATTCAAAAATATGTTTTCGCTTCTTACTTATATTTCTCTAATGAACTAAGGATTCAAAACAATTTGGATTAATATTTTCATTTGGGTTAGTGTCTAAATATTACCCGAAAAAAATAAAAATAAATACGAGTAACAACATTTTGCCCCAGATCATCTCTAAATACAGGTATTTGATGCATGCAACCAAAAAGGTAACGAACAAAGAAAAACCTTGTTTGATATTACAATACATACACTGACCATATTGGCCAAAGTCCTTCAAAAAGGTTTGTGTACTACAAAGTTTTTAACCATGTACCTATGGCACGCACATGTCATTAATAAAAACCTTTCCGTAATCGGCTAACGGAGAACAAAAGAATTTTAATAAATCCTTGGAAGTACAGGTCATAAAATAGGTTAATCTTTGAGGAAAAAAGCAAGTTAATAAAAAATAATAAAGGAGGCCTGAATTCGAATTTTTCCTTTATAAACTGGTAAGATAGTAAAACAATGAATACAGCCTAAAGCCAATAGGAGTTCAATACCCGCTATACCTTCCTTATCCAGTCTGTGCCGGCCATTATATAAAGGTCATCGTTCAATCTAGCCGGAGTGATCTTTCGCTATGTTCATCCAAAAGAAACAATAGCAAAATAAAGTATTCTTCACTAAGAGGATAAAGATTCGCTCTTTTTAAATGAACTTTATGGAATCCATTGTCCATTGAAAGCCTACTTTCAGCAGTGGTCGCAATTGGCTGATATATTTAGACTCGGTCATCAAACACTTGTGTTGTTGACTGTACACGATGGAAAACTCATTATCCTGATGTTTCAATACCCAAGATGCATGTTATGTTTTAATCATATAAACAAATGACGTCATACTTGACTGGACCTCTGTGAAATTAATCTCGACGAAGAGTAGTGAATCAGCTACCTATGACTCATTTGGTTGATATCACGTATTTAGAGATTACCAACTAGTAATATATCAGTTTAGTTCCTAATTGTTTTGATTCAAGATACAAACAGAAGCTACTGGATTCCTGGCCTTTCACAAAACTGTACGTGCCAAATTGTAGATTTAAAACGTAGATTTGGCTTGGCGTCGTGAAGTCGAAGTTAAATTGCACTTGAAATGTTAGTTGACATTCAGTCTTTTGCGCAGCTTTTAAAATCACTAGACAATTTTCATATTTTGAGAAAAACTGTTTTCATAATCACAGAACGGTTGAAAGATGCGTCAATAATATTACGCATCACCTACCAAATACTGGGAAAAGCCTGTGGTATACATGGTTGAGGCTCCCGAGTCTTTGGAAGTAAGAACACATCATCATCCTCCGAGCCTTTTTCCCAAACTATGTTGGGGTCGGCTTCCAGTCTAACCGGTTGTAGCTGAATACTAGTGCTTTACAAGGAGCGACTGCCCTGCCTGACCTCCTCAACCCAGTTACCCGGGCAACCCAATACCCCTTGGTTAGACTGGTGTCAGACTTACTGGCTTCTGACTACCCGTAACGACTGCCAAGGATGTTCTATGGCAGCCGGGACCTACAGTTTAACGTGCCATCCGAAACACAGTCATTGGTGTCTAAGATATACTTAGAAAGTACATACAAACTTAGAAAAGTTGCATTGGTACTTGCCTGACCTTTGAAGAACACACAAACCTCCAAAAAAACATTTGTTCAGCGTTTACCATATGTCGCATGTCTAATTGAATTACTAAGTTATAAAACATTATCCCATAAGTTATGAACTCCTCATTAACATGAAGGGCTGTCTAACGAAAATTACTGCCTAAAATTATAGAACATTATAGTACCAACTAATTAAGCTAGGGACCAACAGACGTGTTTCACCGGTGTTTGATCAAGATATTACTTCTGTACATTTAAAGTTAAACTACCCGGAGCTACGTCAGAAACTTAATTATTTACTATCCCACGGGAACCTAGCGAGAATTTCTCGTAGAAATTTCGAGATTAATTAGGTACAACACGTTGATAATTAAGAAATGTTTTTTCTTTGCAAGGAAAAAGATAAAATAGAAATGTCATCAAGGTCTGCAAAGCGCGATAATAAATCTAAATGAATTCGCGCCCGGTCGTGGCGGATGTTTTGGGAAGCTGTTCTTTTCTATCTTTTTCGTTTCTTTGCATTTATGAGGCTTTAAAAATGTTGTTAACAATATCAAATTTTAATTCGGGAGATGAAAACTTTGATTTCGAATTGTTACCAAAACAGCGAGTTTACAGAAAGTTCCACTCATAACATTTATCGAGTGATTATAACCTCTAATTATTACTCATCATTTAAATCACAGCCAATAATTACCTAGCTACAAGGTCGAAAAACATTCAATTCTATCTGGTTCCGTCATCCATTTTCAATAGAAGATCGAAAATAATTTTCCATTTCTTTGGTAGATCAAGTGTATTTACCGTTAGGGAATAACCTACGATGACGATTTTGAAGTACCTTTTGTATTATTATGAAGCACCTTATGGGTATAGGCTATATGCAAACCGCAACTAAATTACCTTATATCTGTTCGCCATAGTACTCTTGTGCTTCTGTAATTTATGTTTCCCGTGACGTCACATACACCTCACTGCGTCAATTTCTCGTACCTATAAGATACCACAAATACTATGACTCATTGACCAATAAAAACGCACAAACCGGAGTTTCCGAGCAACGTCATCAACACAACACCCTTAGGGTAAGCCTCAAACACGCAATGTACAGAGTTCATAGAAACGCTCACGGAACTACATTCATAACCATTGAACTAGGTAACTTCTTGTCTCAAGCAAAATCAAGTCTATCAATGATATGCGAAATTATATAGGAATACTCGGGAATTAGCAGTTTTATTTAAAAATTATATTGACAAGTAATATTTCTCTTCTCATGGGTATTGTTATTGATAGAAATTAATGAATTCCTATCCATCTAAGATTCTAAGACAAAAGATCAGCCTGTGACCCAACTGGCGCCTAAGTGAAGGTTACATACATTCCATACATTATCTATATAAATATTAAGTCTTATCGCAAATTCTAGCTTCGGCCAACACTATTACAGACAAGTTGTGGACGTTAATCTTCAAGATACACTTTCAATGGGCCATAAAACTGAAAGTATCGACCTTCGACCAATTTGTAAGTTATTGCTACTGGGACAGTCAATTGCAGGCTATATTTGAACTGAGTTATTAGGTAGCTGTGATTAAATGTATTTTGTTTCCAACCATATCTTTTTCAACCATATCATATTTTTTTTTTTTTTTTTTTTTTTTTTCACCTATTTATTCAATGCTTGAGTTAGACAAGTTACGTAGGGTGAGTGCTAGCTAGCATGTGGTCGATTTTGTAAATCATTTTTAAATGTAATTTTATTTTATGACAATATTGCGTATTGCATACTGCAATATACTCACTGTACTTTGTTGAAAGGTTCTTTTAACCTACAGACAGACATGTGTTGCTGGGGAGTTTGTTGCGCCACTTCTTCTTCCCAGCAAAAACACATAGGAAGTGGTGAAGGGTGGGCGTTTTGGGGACTGTCTTATGTAATTTTTTTCTGACGTTCGAAAAGTGCTGTTTTGCAGCCAAGTTTGAATAAATAAGTTTTGATTTGATTTTGATTTTGATTTTATCGAGTAAAATGTCTGGGTTTAAATTATTACTTTAAAATTGAATGGTGCTGTGGTTACAGCCAGATAAAAAATTAATCATAGTACTTATGCAAGTCAATTACGTAATTTCATTAATTTGTTTGCGGCAAGATAATTTGAAGTGAATTAATGATTAATTTCATACATCATTTATAAGCCGTACACAAAAAAAACAGTTTTGAATTGAACATAGAGATAATGAGACTCCCAGCTCCCAGATCTCACCAGTGAAAAGGAATATTTTCTCAAAAGATTACACAAGTATTGGAACTTTCAAATCCTCATCCCTCTTTCATGAGAGCAACGAGGCCTAAAAGATATTTGAATTTTATATGAACGCTTCCGAAGATTACTCCAAGTTTTTTTAGCATGGAGATAGGTTCGTACTTATAAAATTTGAGGAAGGTATCCTTTTAGGGATTTGCATATCGAATACCGAAGTTTTTTATAGTGTTTGAAACTGCCTTAATTTTGGGCTAGAATCTCGCAATTTTCATCTTTTTTGTCTATGAGCGGAATATAAGTAAAATACTTCATGTGATATTTTATGTCTACTATATGAAAGGCAGTAAAGAATATGCAATTACTATAAGCTATGTTCCGAGTCTTGTGAACAATACAGACGCAAGTTCTATCTATTTATTTTCGTATACATCTCAAAATCATTGTACCATAGTTGCTGAAGAACAAAAACGTAATATCCTTAAACATTAGATAAAAAATCGGAAAGGATTTGATTCAAGATGCCATGTTTAACTGCAAGCAAATAGGTAAGTTAGAGGTAAGTTATATAAATATTTTTTATATTACTTTTTATAAGTCTCTCGAAATAGATATCCAAGACGATAAAAATATAGAATCTAGATAAGTTCTAGTCACACAGGATACGGATAACATAGACAGGAAACATGGCCAGGCAGGATGTTAGTCCACATTCTAGTTTTAACTGCGGACGTTGAAAAACATGTATTTGCGACAGTTTGGATATTAAATAACGACAATAATTACGGAATAATAAGATAACTATTAATCTATTTTAGACAGACTGATTATATTATGATTAATAATTAGCTTCAGCATGACAGAATATTTGGGACATATGATCCAATTATATCATTAAATGATAGGCTATTCAATTTTAACATCAAATAAATTCGCTTTCATGACAAATAATAGTTGACCCTAAGTACAGAGCGATATTTCTCGATATTTCCAGTCGAATAGGTTTGCCCTTTACATCTTTTTTGCCCACAAAAGGCTCCTAACTCGTAATGGTGTTCCGGTTTCCACAATAGAAAGATTTAACGTAATCGCATTTTCTATAAACGGTTCCGTTTCTTTATTCATGGAGTACCTCGCTTTGTCTCAAAATAGATTTTGTTTGAATTTAGTATTGAACGTCGGAAAGTATGATAAATTGTCCCTGAAAAATTTTTCGTTCATTTTTGCGAACTCATGTGGGATTTAGAAGACATGCCGTATAATTTTACTTTCTCTGAGACAATTATTTCGAAAGTCGAAGTTTGTTGTGTGCTACAATGTTATTATCAATACCGTGATCTTCTTTAGCCCTTCGTCCACATGCCTTCGACCCAGTGACCTTGATGTTAAACTCAAACATTCTGATCAACGCGAATGCTGCAATAGCATTGTTACAGTTAGGTTCGAGTCCACAGTGTGTGGTCACGACTGCTCCTATTGCAACCAGCTATCGCATGACAGCACAACTACAATAACTGGCTTGACGAGAACAACCAACTTTTCATTTTACCCATCGACTATATTGCTACAGGATTTTCAACTCTATTTTCCTTCTATTACAGGTTGTTACAGCAAATTTTGTGTGAAACCTTATGTTGGCGAAGGAAGTTACTCTGTAGCAGTTCAGGGAGCGGTGTCTATGACAGCTTCAAGAACATCCATTGTATTAAAACATAATGGTCGGTTATTTTCGACATGATTGTTAATGAGTATGTAGCTGTCGTAAACTGTGTAATAAGCGAATGGCGCATACAGTATATCTTGGAATGCGGCAAAAACTACAATAAACTCAAGTCTACAAGAAATAAATTTGAATATATTTAATTAGACACAGTTGACATTTGCATTTGAACGCCGCCGCGGTATGTCAAGATACACTGGGCACTCTGTATTATTTAAATGGTCAGTACGCCCATGCCGATTTTATGAATAGCCATTTATTTTGGTACAATTATTACGGTTAGCACAAATTGTTAAAACAATAGGGCTATTGTAACAAAAGTACTGTTAGTAGTATTTTCAATGTTTTTTGAATGAAAATGCCTGTTTTAATTGTTTTTATGTCTAAGATTGACATACATTTTTACTGGCATAGGACTTCATTGTATATTTTTGATTTGCCTCAGGTCAACATCTCGTTATAAATAGCTGACTAGATTCGCTTCTTCATCACCATGGTCTTCATTTTTTCACTTATGATGCCTTTATCATAAGCAAAATCTTTCTCTTCTATCTATAACAAAAGCAGCAAAAAATATGCTAACTAAGGCACGATTTGTTTACACAAACGCCCACGGGTGTGCCGCGATGACACACAATGATGCAACTCGCCAGATTGGCGGGCACGTCACGAACTTTACTGTTAGGACTAAATTAGGTTTTTATATCGACAGGTTTTTGCTAAAACTCCGCATTCAACTCGTGTTCAAACGTGACTGGAGTTTGTAATGTAGAAGAACCACCTCCTTTTGCAGCTCCTCTGAGTCATTGAAAGAAGTTGTGAGAATTAGATGATTGGTATGAGAATGCTTCAATTGATTCAGAATTATTTTTAAGTAAGCATCAGCTTCAAGTAGCGTCAAGTCAGCATTTGTCTTGTATCTACAAGCTCAATTCACATGTTAGCTTGGGCAAGATGCATATCAATTACAGATCTTGCAATTGAGAGACTGTAACAAATGCAAATGAAATATTCAAATCATATTTGATGCGAAATCTATGCCACTTAACCAAAGGCAGTATACAAAGCCATCAAAATTGCTTTAATTACAATTTCTCAATTGAAAGTTGCTCAGCTTTCGGTACTTCAACACGAAACATATTGCCCTCTTTTTACTTCAAAGTGGAGTAACAACAAACGATAGTAAGATAGAGAGTTCGCGTGTCTCCTACCAATTGATCCGTGTAGCGTGCAGAGAAATATAAAATGTTTGGAGACAGCCGTGCGTGGTATCGACCCTGGTCGTACGGAGAACGTAGTATGTGCGTCAGTGTACCTACGAATTCTATTGATACCCATATATTTATTTGGAAATCATGATTTATTTACGAGACAGATACAAACAACAACACAAATCTTAGGCCCGTCAGCAAAAGACAATCGTAATTGTTTCAGAAATCTCTGCAGAACTGGTGTTTTACTTTCAGTGAGCCAGTCTTTATGCAAAAATATTTGGACCTGCATATCTAATAAAGCAGATAAATTACGAAGCTTTATATAACTGTCACTATTTTTTTTAATACAACACCATTCGCCGTTGTCGATGCAAAATGACCATGTTTATGAACCCCTTCACTTGTGCCAAATAGTCTAGCTTAAGATCAATATTAAAACGAGTGGGGTTTCCAAGCCGGTGCATATTGCCAAAGTTGTTTACATTTAAATTGATATGATTAACTATCAGAAATTGTCGTGCTGTGTAGGCGTCGAGTTTTGCATTTCCGTTCTACTGAGATCCAGTTTCCATATCCTTGTGTTAATGGAAAGTGGAGTGTATTTCTGTCTCCATGCGAAGATTGCATGTATGCTCGTACAACATATCGAAACTGCAGATAGTATGAGATTCATATATGGTTTTGGCATGAACACTTGAGAAAATAATAAACAAACTTGCAACAGCTTCTTTTAATATTAGAAGTTGACAAACTGATGACCTTGTCACCGTTTAAACAACCGTTTCATAATTTGGTAATTGCTCGAATAAAGCTACCAAATTATGAAATATTTGCCAAATATAACCTCATTAATACCGTTTAAAAGGTTCAACTGAATAATTCAGATCCATCATTTTCCGCCTCCCAAAACGGTGAGAGCGAAGTAATTAGGGCTCCATTTTTTCTGGTGCCACATTAATTAAAGCTGTGTCAACGAGCAAAGTTCTTTAAGCTAGTGCAAAGGACTTGGGAAAACCTCTTATTAAATGTCTGACCTAGATTTGTCGAACGAAGTCACCCCTCAAAGCAGTATGTTGAAATTTCGAAGCCAGGTAAGTGTGAACGAAGGTGCTCTCGACCCAAAATCAATTTGAACTGAAGACTTTAAATTATTTGGAGGAGGTTCAGAGTGCTTTAGAAAAAGCAATTAATTATTAAAGCTTTTGAGTTGATAGGAGGTATCGTATGTACTGAAATGGCGTCTCATTTACTCAGTAAGTATATCATTCTCGCACGTGTAATTTTGTACAGTTTAAAGGCAAGTCTAGTAGCGTATCGAGCAATCAAATGATAAGAATCTCTCACCAGCTTACCAATCTAGACTAGATCTTGGTATCTTTCTTTTTGTTGTTAGACTGACTGCCTTTCAAGCTTTCTCATACCTTTCTCCTCAATAAATCTAGGAGTATGCAGAAGTATTTTATTCTGGTGTACCATTAATTAAACTCGGTATTCACCGCAAAGGCCCCGTGCAAATTACTTCACATTTCATACTCGCTGACCTACATCGTCAAATGCTTTCTATGAATCTAAGCTGTGTGAACGACTTAGTTCTTAATACTTATTAACAGAAACAGGAAGCCTTATAAGAGACTCTTATGTCATTCATGTTTAGGTAATAACTGGTTTACTATTTTTATTTTTACTTCAATAGATATTTGCATACGAGGTGTTCCAAATATATGCTTTGCATATTATTGGCAACAGCATGGTTACCTGAGCTGTACAATTGGTTTAAAGTCGATAACAAGATTTAACGGTACCAGAAACTGGACACAGCATATTACAAAATAATGTGAGAACAAAATTATATAGCCGAAACCAAATCACGAAGACAGCTCAAACATAAATTACTTTAACCATAACGTTAATTACTACATCTGCTAAACGCCATCTTAAATCAAAATTAATAATAGCAAGTTTCTTTACCATCAAAGTTAGTTGAGGTAATATTTCTGCTCTGTCAAACACTAATTTGATTGATCACCTGCTAAACCAGCATTGTGTTGTTATTAATGGAGAAATGGTATCTACAAAGATCTCAGGTGTTTTTAGTGTAAAACAGATTGCTCTGTTAGAATTTCATGTTACAGAAGTAAAGAATTGTGATAAAATAAAGATAGATTGAAAAACTTTTGACAGTTTTGCTTACTAAATAAAAGATTTTTCCAAAATACGCGTCTGTTGCGTTGTTGGGTTCGTTTCAGCCTCAAATAATCCTGACAAACATTGAACTAAATATGGTGGCACGTATGTTTAAAAAGCTATACAAATAGACCACCAATACCGATGGTGATAAAGTCCTCGTTAATATTGATAGAAAACAGTCGTACAGCAAAGTAAACACAGGGACTTTTATGTTATTTAGGTTTAACAGAAACAACAATAGCATCAATTCTAACCAACATAGAAAAAGAAAGCAAACACAAAGTAATACCGAACAACAAATAATCCTTTTCCCTAATTTGTTGGTTCAAGAATATCCAGAACTACAAAAGGTTATTCCAAATTCCAAGTAGACTCATTCATTCCAAAACGGCAACATTCAAGTTAATTGAGACTAAAATACACTTGATTCTGTATGCTGATAACATTCAAGGTCAATAAATACGCGTGTCTAAAAATAAATAATTCAATGAGGATTACCTGACCCCAGTCAAGGTCACCGCGCGTTGGTACTTACACTAAGCTTGGTGTAAGGTCAGCTTGTGAAGACAAAGTCGATTAGCCCACGATTGTGGTCGTAGAAGAGGTCAGATGACTCCAAAAGTTATTTTGTTAATCTGTGTTTAACATCATTTTGCCTCAAGGAAATATTTCGCGGAATTTTACGTTCTATATTAATGTAGTTTACGGAAATCCATTTTTTCTGATCATGGCCAATCAATAATGTGGTGGTATAGGTTACATTAAGCCATTGGTGGACTTTTGATCTTTACCGTATCCACACTCTTCCTATGACTTTCGTCAGCAAGGATGGTCTTCCGTAACATCAGAACAAATCTCTTGTGTGTAAATATTTACAACAATAACAAAATATATGATCCTTTCCTCGTCCGTGTTATTGCTTGTTAAAGCAAACGTAACAGGACTAAATAAATAAAACATAGGAGTATCTTGGCTTGTTCCACGCTTGTTTTCTGTCGTCATAACCGGTTTCCCTTTGGATATTCGAGGAATACTCCAGGGACAGCACACCTCGTTCTAAGGCATAGCATCTTTAATATTTTCGTGAGCCTCACTCACTTCCCCTACCGATTTTCTATCGAAATCCGTCAGCTTGTAGGTTACATTGTTATAAAAACGTGTTCTTAGGAAACAGTGACATAAAAGTCCCACGCCCGTCGTTTTAGTGTTAAAACAATCTTTCACAAATCAACTCTTTTGCGTTATGGCATACACCATAACCCTTTATAAGTATTGTGGCATATTGTTTGTGATTTTTAACCCCGGATTCATTAAAACCATTTTCCCCAACTACTTCCGTACCTCCTGAACTACTAACTATATTTGCTACAGCTACACAGTACACTAAGCCATATTTCACGTGTTTCCCTACAACAATAAAAGCGACACTGGAGAACGTTACACAAACGTTATAAACGCGCAGCGATCACGCAACGTCACCGTCGGCTGTTACAAAACGCTCGTGTGAAGCGCAGTTTCGGTTTCAAACAAATATTGACACTGTATGTGAAATATTTTGTGTTTGAACTACTATTTTTGATGTGAAGCATATTTTTTTGGTAATGTTTGAATGAATGGGTTCTTTTTTTTTTGGTTGCTTTTATTTAATTTTATATAGCTAGTGTATATTCTGTTGTATTTTATATTTCTGTATTTACTAAAGGTAGTCGTACAAAAGTCGACCTTTAAAATAACGCATTTACATACGACAACAGAAGTTTTTGTTTAAGAAACATGAGTAAACATTGCCAATGAAGCTACTAAGCCAATGTTTGATGATAAATAAAAACGTGTGAACTATAGTTTTAAGTGAATTTGCATTGTTAATCTCCAAGGGGCGTCGTTAAGACGTCGTGTGACGATAACTGCATTTACGTACAGTTAGTTTTAATTGAGCTTGATATGATCGCGTGAATATTGTCGACGATGCATTCAAAGTGCTAATTGAATATTATGTTGGACATATTCGTTATATGGCTGGTTTCTGAGAACTTTTTCAGCGGTTTGGTATACATTTTTAATGGAAATAGATAGACCACCAATTAAGGTGCTCAGGAATCAACCATTAGTGATTAAAATAAGTTTGGCCTAGCAATTTTTGACCTTTATACATGTATTATTTTTTTCTTCGAAAATATTTAAAGTAAATATTTATGACTCTGAATAATTTTCTCACACGAGCCTAAACAAACCAGGGATCCTGTTACAGCCCAAGCCAGATTTCTACACCGTACAATTTATTTGACCGCGGGATCAACGCTATTCAAAGGTCACAAGGGACAGCAACGAGAAGTTTTATAACCAAGCCATTGGAAAGCGAACCGAAAGACATATTCTTTGAACGAACCGTGTTGAATCTAAAGCTTAGGACTCATCTACCAGCACGTAACAAGACAGACACTGTCAGACATCAATTTGTATATAATAACAACAATCAATGGTGCCAAGCATGAACAGACGCCGCCAGAGGAACCAGTAGAAAAGAAGTAAGCAATAAAAACCTGATAGTCCTACTTGACTGCCTGTCATAGACACAAGCCGGCGCAGATAAAACCAAATTGAGAATGCAAGAATGGACGCTAGATATGCCATGTTTATGTCCATCTAGAAAAGTGCATGAAAGAGTGTTATTTTGTCGACCAAGCTATTCTTGCAAGCTCTATGTCTGCAGATATGTACGATCCCTAACACAGTAACGGGAGTCCCCGTAGACCGATTCAAGCGCTTTGTATTGAAGCGAGAATTCAGGGAGCCCTTTTAAAACTTTCTTACATTGTGCAGAGGAATATAGCTCTTATCGAATTGCAAATTTGCTTGTTGTAAAGTCTCTTCTCGTTTGAATGCTAACTTTGGGCGATCAAATCGAACTTATGTGAATATATTCCTTTACACGAAAGTGTATCTACACAAAACATTTTACTGTGATTGTTGACGTTAAAAGAAGATTACATTACCTTAAATCTACAATCTTAAGATAGTAGGTAGGTACAGTGAGTAGTATCAGTAAGTACCTACTGACGGTATAGGAAAATATTATTCAAAGTATTTAATTGAAAGTAGAGTTTCCTGATATAATGAAAGGGAAAGTAGGTTTAACAAGGAAGGAAAATTATACTAAATAGGTTTTAGAATAAACACATCCTACAATAAAATTAACGCTACGATTAATAGGGTAATAAATAATGGATGTTGTACCCAGTACCCAGTTATAATTATCGCACCATATAATTCTTTAAGTTGCCATATCAATGCACCACTTATGACTATTAAGATAATTGAAGGCATTTATGTAAGTAATGGCAATTATGATGATGATATGTGTGCTACGAGTGTGATTGATAAAGAGGTACTCAAGGAAGGCTGTCATATGCAACATAACGGAACTATTCTACAAAGTTAATTAAATAAGACGAAGATAGAAATTGTTAAGAATGAAAATTCTAAAGGTTTTGCGGTCTAAGAATAGTATGAAAACTATACAGAACATGAGGACTGTTAGACTAAAGATATGTTTATATACCTTTGCTGTTTGAGATGTTCCGCGTTTACAATCACTCAAAGTATCTTTTCTTTGGAAGCATCAACAGTCAGTCACACCACAGAAAAGACATGCTCTATGATACTGACCTGGTCACGTCTCAGAGTAATTGTACCATAGAAGTTGTATAATAACAGCTACAGACCAACCTATTTCGGACCTTTAAAAATAATTTGTTTCGGAATGATAGAAAATTATAGTCTTGAAATATCCAACTGAAAGTACACTAGCTGCCGCAAAGATGAATTTGTTTCCTGTGAAATACTGCATCATATTCTAGTTTTACCATTAGTTAATACTTAGACTCATCATCATCCTAGCGTTGTCCCGGTTGCCCTTCCGGGCCCGGGGTCCGCTTTCCTGCTTCTTCTCCTCCACTTCGCTCGGTCTTCGGCATCCCTGGTGGTTAGTCCATTGGCACGCATGTCATCCCTTACGACGTCAAGCCAGCATTTCCTGGGTCTACCCAGTCTGCCCCGGCCGGGCGGAGGCGCCATGGCTAGACATTTGTTCCCCACGTAAGTGGCCGGTTTCCGTAAAACGTGTCCGTACCAGCGTAAGCGACACTCTTGCAGTTTGTCTGCAATGTCACGGACATGAAGGCTGCCGCGGATGCGCGAGTTCCTAACGCGGTCCTTCCGCGTAACTCCACACATCCAGCGCAGCATTTTCATCTCCGTGACCCGCAGCTCCTGCTTGTGCCGCTCAAGCACAGGCCACGCTTCACTGCCATACAAAAGGACAGGCCTAATGATGGATTTATAGACCTGTCCCTTCAGCTTAACCGGCATTTTAGGGTCACAAATGACACCAGACACCTCACGCCACTTGGCCCATGCCGCCGAAATTCGTGCCCTGACGTCGCAATCGATGCCACCAGACGCGTGAAGGACAGATCCCAAGTACCTGACCTGGTCCGTCTGCTCGACCATATTACCGTCTATGCAGACGGAGGTGGGATCTGTCGAGTTGCAGGCCACGTACTCAGTCTTCTCCACATGCAGCTGCAAACCGCCGTTCTCGAGTGACTCCTTCCACATGTTAACACGTTGCACCAACCGTCCCTTGTCCGCGTCTGCCAGCGCGATGTCGTCAGCATACATGAGCAACCACGGGGGCTGCTCATGCGCATCTCGGATGCTTTCGGACAATGAGTCCAGTATCACGCTGAACAGAAACGGGCTAAGGACGGAGCCCTGGTGTACTCCAACGGTAACAGGGAAGGGTGTAGTGTCACCAACAGCGGTCCGAACCACTGAATCGGAATCCCGGTACATGTCTCGGATAATGTCAACATAGACTTCTGGCACCCCTTTGGACCGCAGCGCCCACGGGATCATCATGCGAGGAACACAGTCGAAGGCCTTCTCCATGTCCAGAAAAAGGAAATGCAGAGGTGTGTTCTTCGCCCTGTATTTCTCCATCACGATCCTTAGGGCGAAAACAGGGTCCATGGTTCCATGACCAGGGCGGAAGCCATACTGACAATCCGAAACAATGCACTCCTGCCGGAGCCGAGAGTCAACAATCCGCTCAAAGAGCTTCATGGTGTGGGACATGACCTTTATACCGCGATAGTTTCCACACTCCTGCACAGACCCCTTGCCCTTAAAGACTGGAGTGATGACACTCCGTCTCCATTGGTTCGGGATCCGGCCGGTGTCCCATACGCGGTTAAATAGGTTTGTTAGGATGCCCACCCCACGAGGCCCCATAGCTTTCCATACTTCGATGGGGACTCCATCGGCTCCGACAGCTTTCCGATTTTTCATGCGGCGAAATTAGTTAATACTTAGACTGTCTGACCCTAATGACTGAGTGTCCCACTTTTCAATCTTAAAGTCTTTTATTTCTAAATTGAAATGTCTTAGTGGTGTCACAACTTTGTTACCGAAGTCATTAATTTTTAATTACAATTCATAACTATCAAGTTTCTTCAGGTTACAGTAGCGGACATAAAAATCGTTCATGAAAATAGGAAATATGTAATTTTAGGTCCCCCTTGAAGCGGAGAATTCAATGACTAATAACCAACTGGTGTAAAAAAAAAAAAACAAATAAGAAGGTTTAAAAAACCCGCAAGCAGGTACAAGGTTATTTAACTTTTACCTGAACAGATAACAATAGTTGACATTGAGTTAACAGACGTTATCGAAGGAAATTGTTAGTCCCACCCTTGAATTTAAGGTATTATTCGGAAGACAATTGTGTAATATAAAGGCGTTATCTATTTATTTAATAAACACAGAAATACAGACCGCTGAACACCTTTTTGTCCGTTTGTTTGAACATAATAATAATCCTATAAACTTGGATCTGTAATATTTTGGACTGTTTAAAATCCCGCGCCTTCTATAAAATTAACATGTCTTCAGGAACCGCAAAGGCGAGAAGACGAAGAAGATTTCAGGAGCCGATCTATAAAAGAAATACTAGGGACGGTAGATACCTACATTGCGGGTCTCAAATCACGAGAGATTGCAACCACGGGGCAACGGCAGTCTATACGTCACCTGACCTCTAAGAATTATAACTAGGAATAGAACTGACCTAGTTGGGAAAGGATATTATACTGCGGTCAGTGATGCGAAACTAACACTACATATATATCTAGACTGGCCGATCTAGTTGCCAAGAGATATGACTTAAGACATTTGCTTCCGATATGAATTACGTAAAGAAAGGTAACGACAGATTTAACGGTACAATGGTTATTTTATGGTAAAATAAATAAATAAGGCATTGAAAACATGTAGGGGTGAGATCCACCATGTAGCTATAATGATTACCAAAACATAATCAGCCGTCAAATTGCCGCCAATTGGTCACATAGGAGATTGAACAGCTGGTTATTGTGTAGTGATCGTCATTATATGGCGCAAAGTGCAACCCACCAAAAGAATTTAAATTCTTCACCTCAAATTCAAAATTGAAACTTAAAAATTCAAGAGCAATAAACCGTTTTTATGAAATTCACAAATTCTTTTGGAATTTTTGCAAACGAGACTTAACAAAATTTCGTTTTCGAACTTATAAATTCAGTGAACGTCATTGACATCGCGAAATTGAATGAGGAGTTCATTGAACCATGCGTAGGAGTGGCTGAAATCTATCGCGTACATTTCGTTCGGTAATTAGTTCTTTATTTAAAGTGGTACGGTTATGTCAATTTGTTAGTTCATAGTAGGAAGTGTCAGCAGTGGAGCAATGTTCCACATTGTATCACTTTGCACTATTTACACGAATCTATTGGCACCGGTTGTTAAACGAGTCACGTTAGAGAAACCTGTTTTGAGGAAGAATACAAATGTTAACATACAAACATGTGAGGTACCTGCTACCTTGAGTAACATAACTGGCTGTTTTCCGCGGTTTTACCCTTGTCCGTGGAAATTAATTCCCTTACCTGGATAAAATATAGGCTGTCGCTTCACTGATAGTGTAGCTTCTCAAATGTGAAATAATTTCTCAAATCATTTCAGCACGTTCGGAGCCTTATGTTACAAACAAACAATTGTTTTCCTCTTTAATGCGTCATTTTGCGGCAAAGGTAAGGTCTCAGCGAATGCCAAATAAAACGATTAAAAAGTTTACAAAGCAATGAGTAATCAAGCACAGGTCGTTGGCATTTGAGTACATTTTATTGTACTCGATCAAGTATCAAAACTTCCTTTCTTCATTGAAATAAAAATATTCAAAGAAACATAATATAAACAATTTGTAAGTGTTGCTTTTGATATGTTCTTTCAATAAACATTAAGATCAAAGTGTTAGTTCGAAGATTAATAACCGGACATGTTAATAAAATTAAACTGTGCAATACCTAAGTACTGTTTTCAATCAAAGTGAAGACTTCATTTAAACTGTATTTAAGAGTAAGGTTAGTAAACATCGATGTTACTCATCACAGGATTACATGTACTTGCCTTGGATTACATGTACTTGCCTTGGATATAACATGCCATAGGATTATCCCTACTAATATTATAAATGCGAAAGTAACTCTGTCTGTTACGCTTTCACGTCTAAACCACTGAACTGATTTTAATATAATTTGGTACAGAGATAGAGTTGACCTTGAGAAAGAACATAGGATAGTTTTTATCCCGGACTTTTGAAGAGTTCTCTTGGAAACGCGATATAACCGAACTTTACGGCGAAACTGCGGGCGAAAGCTAGTTATCTAATATAATAAAAATAAAATAAGTAAATAAATCGATTATAAATTGAAAACAAAAGATAACGTGATGACAGCTGCGATCCACAACTGGTGTTTTGTTTTCCTCAGGTTTATTTTGAAGTTCTCAAAGCTATTATATTGACTTATTCCCTTATTTATCTATTGTTCTATGGGTAAGGTATTGTCTTCTTATCAAGGGGTAAATATGCTTTAAAGGCTGGTTCACCGATAACATAAACGTCCATTTTTAGGGTTCCGTACCTCAAAAGGAAAAAACGGAACCCTTATAGGATCACTTTGTTGTCCGTCTGTCTGTCTGTCTGTCAAGACCCTTTATCTCAGGAACGCGTGGACGTATCAAGCTGAAATTCACATGAAATACTCAAGTCTATTGTCCCTTTAAGCTGTGAAAATATCAAACTTCTAAACCAAGCGAATCAAAAGATACAGCCGATTATGTCGATATTTTCAACAAATTTTCGACACTCGCAAAGGAATCAAAACCTACAGGTTACTTCCCGTAAACTCAAGAGTCTTGAAATTTGGCATGAAGCATTGTCATATAATGCAAATATAGGAAAAATTCCGAAAATCTCATTTTTTTAGTTATATAATATAAAAAAATATATTTTAATAAAATGAAACTTACTACCTTATTTCTCACGAACGAATAAAGGTATCAAATTGAAATTTATACCAAATACCTATGTCTATTGTCCCTTTAGGCAGTGAAAAAATCAAACCTCTAAGTTAACGCGATCAAAAGATACAGCAGTTATACCGACACCTTAGACGAATTTCCGTCACACGCTAGGGAATCAAAACCTACAAGGTACTTCCCGTGAACTCAGAATCTTGAAATTTATATAGTACAGATAAAGGAAAAATTCGAAAATGATAAATTTGAATTTACATAAAATATTAAAATATTATTTTTGCCTACATGACATAAAATATTTTTTTAATGATTTTAAACTTACTACCTACCCTTTTTCACAAGAACGCGTAGAGACATTAAAGTTGAAATTCATATCAAACACTTCTTAAATATAATTGCCTCTAAACTGTGAAAATTTTTAAATCATTCAAAGGTCATTGGGCACCTTAGTATGGAAACCATACCCACGGCGGATTAATCGGATCATTACAAGTCGTCAGGCAGTTTCGAAAAAAACCTGAAACTGGAGCTCGTTCGGGCCAGCTGGAAGAGATTTCTAATGAAATAAGCTGTGCCTTTGTACTATCTTTTCTATTTTTCTTCTTCTCTGTATTCTGTGTGTGTGTACATAAATTGTTAAATAAATAAATAAATAAAATAGGTGATTAATCCCTCAAAAATAAAAGATCCCATTAGTAGTGAATTCTCATCACCTAAAATAAAATAAGCTCCAACACAAGGTTACGTTATAAATTGTAAAGGACTTCCCATAACTATATCTGATCTTTGCTATCGATCCCGCAATGGCAATCAAACCTATCTATGTACAAAAGTCTTCGCCAATACGAATAAAATAAGCCCAAACACGTGGTAGTTGCAACATACCATTCAGGAGTTCCCTCGACTCTCTGTAGTCTCCAAATCAAATCAGCTCCAAACCTTCACTGTTTACCAGTACCCTCAAAAATACAGTCACATGTCTGGTTTTGACTCGATGCGTGCCTACATTCAAGAGTTGCCCTCGATTTCCCAGGGTTTCCAGATCCTCATCAGATCCTGGTCATCCGAACTGGCATCATCCTTCTTTATGAAAAGTCTTTAACAATAAAAACTAGCATTGCAACCTGTACAATCCTCTGAAACTGCTTGTCTTTTATATTTTTCAAACGATCCTGGACATTCGTCTCCATGGAATTTTAATAAAATATTTATATTCAAAGAAACGTCATACCATTCTCCACGATTTAAAACTACTTTGATTCATGTCCGCCACTTTTTACAAAGCGGGACAGATATGCCCAATGACCTTTAAGACATAATTAGTTATTTTCAATCAGATTTCTGAATGATGACTATAAAATGTTGTATATAAATAACTTTAATAAAATAACTTTTAGAAGGTACTGGCCTACTATTTTAGTTATATTATAAAATAAAAAATATTAACTAGGTATTTTGACTCTCACGAAATTACCATAACTAAGTATGATTGTTCTAAACTGAACGGTTGGCGCGAGACTCAATTTTTAACTATACAGGATTTGTACGGAACCCTCGGTGCGCGAGTCCGACTCGCACTTGGCCGGTTTTATTTCTTAAAACAACTAATAACTTTGAAAATTGAAGTCAGGCCTAAGTAATCATCCTGCCGAGGCTACGGGATTGTTCGAAAGAGTTACCGCGGCCCTGGTACATTTAAGGTCTACGACGGACCACGACGGTTTTAGTCAGTAAGAGTCTGACACTCCCTCACCGCTGCTAAGCCACAGCGGGAGGGGTCAATGATGATTTTTGACGTCGTTAAAAAAAGGCCTAAGTAATCATTAGATCTCTTAACCTATGCTTAGGCACTTAAAGTCGTTTTACGATAAGCCTTCTAATTAAAAGTCTTAAAACTACAGAATAGTTTTTAACGTAATATAAAGTCCATTGTTTGAAGCTAAAGCTAGCAAATAATTATATTGATAAAGGCACTTAATCAAGCTAATCTTTGCATTGTTAGTAATGAAGTATGGGACGAAAATTGTTTAGTTAACTTTGGGAGTTTAGAGGTCTTTTTTAATGAATTAAATAATGGTTTAAGATAATAAGTAATTAAGGAATACATAAATTTTATGAAGGTCAATAAAATGTGTGTTTGGATTTTATTCATTCTTTTTATTCACGTAATAAAAACCTGAAGTCAATTTTTTTTATGTTTTCGGTAGTAAGTACAATGATTATTTTAATACAATTTAAGACTCCTAACCAAAGGGCAAAAAGAAGTAGAACTGCCTAGTTAAGATGCTGCATAAATTCGTCAAGCCACAAATACCGTACAATATAATATCAAGCAAACGAAACATATTATATGCCAGTAAACACAAACTAAACACGCTAAATTCACTGACTTATGTGTACGGTTAAATGTTAATAACATTAAAAACGCGCAGAAATTCTAATCAAACTGCATCATATGATTCATGAGTCACAAGCAATAATTATAAGTTAATTTAACGAATACCTGCGCACGAGTTGCATCATATGTCTACGTATCTTTGCAGGTAATATATGTATACGTATAATAAGTCTGAATAACACACCTACAAAAACATTAATTAATATGGAATAGGTAATTTTAGCAATAAACATTATTTTTTTTATATTAGCATTTATGTTGTTGTTTTTACTGTCTATACTTTTGTGAAAATCGTAAAAAATATGGAAATGCGCAATAATATGATATTCTGTGCGTAGTTTATGAAAGTCAATGTAAACAGATCTATTTAAAAACATAAAAAACAAAAATAAACATTGAAAAGGTAGGAAATAATTAAATCGATAAGTAACCATAAATCATTTATTTATTTGTTGAAGGAAAGTCCTTTAAAAAAAATACAAATTTAATGATTTCGCTTAAAGAAGTACTTCCGTACGATAGCAATCACCAAAGCAGCGAATAGATACAAAATAGCAATGAAATTGTTGCACATAAAACATTCACGTATAAATTGTATCATATTAAAAACTCAAAAATAAACGTCATTATTGTTTTTCAATAACAACCGTACAAAATATGGAAGCCAAACCAAACAAAAACGGGACTTAATCCTCTTTTTCACGGATCCAATTTCAGTATGATCCAGTTCAAATATTGTGTCGTATGGAGATTAATCACCTGCGTAATTTTATTTTGTTTTACATAATAAACAAACGTAAATCTAAAGTATTAAAACATGTTGAAAACATATTTTGCAGAACATTTGTTCATCAATATGCAATTACATTCATACGTTGATATTAATATTATGAATGGATGGGATCATTAATGTTTATGTCAAATGTAGCTTGCTACTAGTCCCTTCATCTAATCCCAATAACTCGTAAACGAGTTTTAATTTGTTTTATTTTTACCCAGGGCATAATTAACCCCGCATCAGACTTCAGTCTTTCATATACAAATTGAAAAAAGATAACTTCCCAACTAGTGCAAGTAACCCGCTTCATTAAACTTGTTTAAGCGGCGACTTAAAGTTAGAAACTAAAGTTCCTTGAAATAGTTTTTAAACTACCATCAGTAAGCCCGTAGTTCAGTTACATTGACATCGCTAAAGAATAAAGAAAGACTGTCAATGTTCAAGTTTTATGACGCAAAAAGAGCTTGGCTACGGCAACAAAGTAGTTGAGATGTTTATGAGTTTTAACAGTTTAAACAGTTTAATTGTTTTTGAAGGCTTTAGAGCTCTCTAGATGCTCAAAGAGCTCCATGGTCCATATTCAAGGTAAGGGTTTGCAACGGGAGTCTTAGAATGTGCCTGTGTTAAAGGTACTTAAACTTAATATACAGTAAAAGCTTAAACGAAGAAAATAAAATCGAAACCAATGTTAAATTACGACAAAGAATAAAATAAACCATCTTACAGCTCACCAATATGATCGTCATTCATACTGACAATACTAGACACAAAAACTAGAAGTATGTACATCAATCTATCTGTATGTATGTCTGTGCCGACAATGACACACTCTGAATACTAGGGTAACTCGACATGAACGATTGTCACCGCTTTTTCTTTTACACTAGAAAGGTCATGATGGTTGACGGGATTCCATTATCTTGTCAGGTCAATGCTTTTGAGACGCTTTTGAAATCCTTAAGTGGATTTAAGCTTGAGAATACTGTACGTTTTATTACTAGGCAATAAATAGATACTTTGTAAGGGATATTTTGAGAAAAAATCATAAAGAACCTATTGTTATAAACCAATGAATATTTTAAAGCATACTTATTACAATTGCAATCAATATACACCAGTATTTCACATTTAGTTGAACCATATCCCAGTAGTGATCTTTTATTTTGAGCAAAGATTTGAGGTAAGCCTTTGATTAATTTAACCTTATTTCATTCATTGTATTTAATGTACCAGGTTGGTCGATGCCTACAACTTTCATGGTGTATACTACGGATGTACTAAGTAGCCAACGTAATGCATTGACGGACGGATGAAGCCATATACGATCGACTTATTGGGTAAATATTGCGATACCGCAGAGTTGCAAGGATGCTATAATTTCAAGTATCGATTTCGTATAGATTTTTTATCTAGACTAAAGTATCAATTTATAATCAATACATTCTGCTTTCATGGCAGTTTCTGCATATTTAACATCATAATTGTTGCGTGACCCCAAAAACTGTGCTTAAGGAATGTTGGCATAAGAATAGGAATGAGTACGAAATCTTAATTTAAAATAACCATTCCTTAAATACTAAATTTATTGCAGACGACCGTGTTGCAATAATGAAGTTTTACGGAAAATCCTCTTGGAAAAGTGATGATAAAAAGTAACTTTACCAGCCAGTTATCATACTTGAAGGAAACTCTCCATTAGACCAATTTCTAACCGCAACACTAATCTTCTGAACCCATTAAGGCACCCTTTAACAAGCCATCCAATTAGAAGGAGAGCATCGTGAATTTGAGTTAAGATCCTCAAAAATAAAGCTAAAATACATTTAGAGGTCCCATCTAAAATACAATTTTAACGCTGTCGGGAAACACCCACACAATGTCACATTTTGGGTACCCCAAATGGGATAGCTTTTCTACTATTCAGAAGTGAATTTCTTTTGATGTTGTGGTCCATTTATCTTATGAACGGAAAAAAGATAGAGGCGTCTAAATTCTTTATCTCTCGAGAATGCTCGAGTATTTGCAGTTAATGGTTGCTCCATATTCACTTATTTATTTCCTTTTGTCTTTAACATTTAAAATAGCATTTACAGTGATTTATTGGCTTCCCTGTAAGGAAACTCGTACGTTAATTATTCAAAACGTGACACCTACACGCTTAGTTTGCATATGTCACGTGGAGTAGAACTAATCCCTCCCACTCTGCTTAATGTAACGAATGTCATCAAGTATGTCGGTAAATAATAAAAGAGGATTATGGGTTAGTAATTAGGACAGCCAAATATGGTATGATGAATGAAGGAAAACCATTTACTAATAGCTAAGGAGACTGACCAGTCGAAGACAATATTACAGATGCATAAGTAGCAAAACAAATGACACCAGTTGAACTAGATCAAATCGAAACTCAAGGTTGTACCAAACAGGTGTCCAGTTTATACTTAGATCAGGTATTTGAGCTGTAGACATAATAGGTAATGGTATTATTAGTGCTAATGTTAGTAACAACGCAATAGCAAAGACAAGGCAAGTAAAGGACTATATTTTTTTCAGATCCGTGTAAATAGTTTCTGCAATGAACACAATAAAGAATGAGCTCAATTTTATTACAGTACACTTCAAAAGGAAAATCACTGAGTAAACACAAGCAAATAAAACCAAGGTCCGCTTTTAAAGGTCCGAGAAAAAATACATTAATACAAAGCGTGCAATTCTTTTTGCAATAAATGCTAGACAGATGCAAAAATGAAAAGAGAATTTCTTTGAGAAGCTCGTATTTACTTAGTGGAATGACCTCAAGATTAAGAAATCCGTATCGATTAGAATGTAAGTGAACGGGAGAGAGGTTGTTGATACACAAAAAAAAACATTGTTTGACTTTGATGATCCGGCGTGAAGATTTGACTGTCTTTTTGCTATTGAAAGCGGTGATGTTATAACGCTGGGAGAAAAATTTGGAGCAGTCACTTTTTGCCGGCAAGATTTTCATTTCTAAAATACTGGTATGAGAATATGAAGGAAAATTGCAAGTGAAACTACAGGTCGTGACGCAAGTAAAGATGTGCACATTCATTTGGCAGAGCCCGAGAAAACAATGAATCATTGAAAAAACCGATGCAATTTACCTTGCGGCATCCTTGAACCTTTAGGATTATTCTGTAGGTTTTTAATAAAATCTTTATAACTCATAATAAAGAAGATGAGTGCATCTAAACTACCGTACGTGATAATAGTGCCTTGAGTCATTAACACCTATAAGAATGATAACTATTTACGTGCAAAATGAATAATGGCCTAATACGCAGTAAATTACAAATTCCTATGCTATAACTTCCTATTTAGAAAGTTATAAATACAGGTAACTTAACGAGAAGGTAAAGGGTTTGCCTTGAATGTTAAAAAGTTTTTTAGACATGTTTTTTGCTCCCTTCCAAAGGGTCCACGGTTCTTGAATCATCCCTTTCGGTAAGGTCGACGAACGAATAGTCTCACGTTTTTATTGCACCCATTTAAATATCTTCAAAGGCTCTTGAGTATTGAGGTATAATAAAATAAGAACTTAATATGAATAATATCTGGACATTTTGGCGAGCGACCTTCAATAAGTGAATGATGTTGTTGTCTTTTTTCATACTTAAATACAGTGCGTTCTTTAGATCCTGTTTACAATAATGATGTCCTTGAATACCTAGTGCCACTAGACTTAAAATTAATAAAGAAACTTCTAATCAAAGTTTCTAATTACAAACACATTGAACATACAATCATCCAACGCAACCGCTACTACAAAAAATACAGCAATAAAAATTACCTTTCAACTTTTACGTGAAAAGCCAATTACGTCCACACGCGATTCAGTCAAATCCAATTCACTATTATTGTAATCATTCACACAACACAAAATTTAATCCATATTTTCTAATACCGCGTCGCGATACGAAATACAACGACACTGACGACACGTCCGTTCGGTTTGCGCGCCAAACCGCGACTGGCAGGCTGCTGTGTTCACAGTGGATTCGCCGGCGACAAGGCTTATCGAATGAACCGCGGCTATTTAACATACATTACGATTATCTACATGCATTGTTAATTTATTCGATAAAGCACCAGCAATGCGCTTCACGAAAAGAGCAATGTATAAATAATAATATGCAGTAAGACATTAGTTAACACAAACGAGGAAGCACCAGTTTCACGGGACCTCTAATTTATCGTAAATCTAGATGACATAATAGTTTCCATAGAACAATGGGACGAGCCTGTTAATGTCTGCTATCTTAGAAAATCTTTTAACAATAGAGTATTAAAGCTTAGATCTTGGCACGAATGAATAGTTAAGAAAATATAATTAGTAACGATTTCCCATAACAAGAATGTCGCTGAACACGGAAACTGGGTGTGCGTTGGACAGTATTTTGCACAATTCTTTTGAAGTAGACGAAATTGAAACTAGAAACTCTGCAATAGGAATAAAGTATGACATTGCGTGGTGTCTTGTTTCTGTACCGCGTTCGAGCACTAGAGTAAAAGTGTTTTGGCGCTAACTCTATGCGGTGTCCCTGACCCGGTTGGTACAGCCTTCGTGTTTTATGTGCGCCTAGTACTTCTCTATGCGGACTGAACCTGAATGATATTATGAATAAGGCATAAACGCCTGGGGTAACTCATTATTGTAATGAGGAAAGGGCTCATCAGTATGTATGTAGGGTAGCATTTTATCCATAAACATTTCCAAATAAATAGTTTATGTAGAAACCGAATATGCATTCGTACAAATTAATCTTACACAAAACTGATAATATATTTTTACACTAATGTGTCTAGCAAAACATTTTTCATAACTTATTGATTCTGGCTTGTGACTTCCATTACATAAGAAATATCAACAAACACGGAAAGGATACACGTAACAATCTATCATGAACGTGCAAACTGTATAATGCTACCTATACCTTTTCGTATGACGTCAAACGAAACTAATCGTCGTAATCCATTCGCCCACTGTCAAATTCTAAAGCCCAGAATATGCGATCACAAGAGCAGCGATTATTTGGAAAGCTGAATTCAGTTACGCAAAGAGAATGACTGATCCCACAATACTTTTTAAACGAAGGTTGAAAGCCAACTCCAAGTTACAGGAAATTCAGAAGGAAACCAGAGAAGAAAAGAAACTAGCATAACATCTCAAAGCTAGGGTTATTCCATGCAACAAATGTCAAGCTACACTCATCAATAAGAGCAGCTTCAGACCACAATTTCAAATGACAACGTTACAATTTAGGTATTTTATTAATACCTTAATGACTTAACCCACTAAACTTAACTTAATTCTAGTAATAACTTAACACATGTGGCATTGCGGTTTACCTTAAGGACAAACACTGGTGCAAATGTATTCACAGAAATTGCTTTAAGCTTCGGCAGATCGGGCAGTACTAAGTAATCCGTTTCTAACAAAACCATGGTAGACTAAACACCTGATTCTCGATAAGAGCTTTTATCAATTTGAGTACATAGTTTATTAGATAAGTTGTTAGCAGTTTTAGTTTGTTAGTTCATTAGTATAATTGCTGGCAAAAGGTAAAGTTTGAGTCGTCAACTCATATTCGCCTACGGTATTTTAGTTAAATTAAGCGATAGTTGTATGCCAAATTAGTGCCGCGCCAAAAGAGGCATGCATCGAATCACATTTTTCTTATCCCATAGGTCAATCTATACCTAATTATAATTTGTTGTATGCTATTATATCATCTGTTTATTATAATCGAACGCTAATAAAGAAATGAGTAATACCTTTTGTGCTGTAAAATCATGTGGAATAATGTCTACTGAGTGAATACATTCTTTGAAACTGAAACATATGCTGATATTATGCATTCATTAATTAAGATTTTAACAAAGTTAATGAAAGGACTCAAATAAAAGTCAAAGCAGTCTATACTCTAAAGTTGTATTGTTTTTATCATCGTTCCGCTCAAGTGGTGCTCATAGATCGCTAGCTTCCAGTCTTCCACTACGATTAATTAAGCATTCGGCGACGCTCCAACGGGCTCCTGAAACCGTTTGTTTATCGGAGCGGGCGAAAGTTATGCCTGTCTTGTTTTTATGCCTTCCTGGTACCAGCGGCCTGGTGGATGCTTGTAAACTAACTGTGGATTAAGTTAACGCATTGGTGTTATCGTACAGTTAATCATTTTTGATATTCGATTTGGCAATTTAGAAAAAAGAAATAAAAATTGTAAGTTGCTTCATAATTGAAAATGAGCCAATTAGAATTCAGTTTAAATTATAATATATTATTAAGATTGATTGCGAAAATGCCACTAAATAATTAACTTGAAGATCATCATTAATTTTTTACTTTCTGCATTAGGAAGGCCATCCTTCAAGCAAAGTTTCCTTATTGTTGTTTATGGAATATTTGGCGATGAACAACAAAATCAGCCGAATTCTAGCTAAAACTGACCTCGCAACAATACCAAAGGTAAACAGCTAGAATTTCAGTCTATATCTAAAACCGGTATCGTCTGCGATGCACAAACGCCATGCGTGTTGATCAAACGTTTTGCATACATTTGCCAAGTAACATCATTAAAAAGTAACTATTTTGAACTGAGGTATATGTAACTATGGAACTTGGTACTTATTCAGATCTCACTTCTTTTATAGGCGAAGCATTCCCATATTATCGAACTTGGCAGTCTTTCACATTATTGTTTTGGGTGGGATTTCATTTATTTTTGTAAGGTCGATTATTTTATTTTTTTCTTATGATTAAATTAGTTAAGGAAATGTCTCATTTATACTATCTTTCAGATTTATGCTTCTTACAAAGAAATGAACTAGATTAACTAAATGGACTAGATTTACCAACCGACTGACATGACATGTTATCATATATTATGTTCGTGGATCAAAGTTACACATTCGTTATTTTCGAAACTGACGCACACTTGGTCGTTTTCAGATCAGATTTTTACTTTACTTTGACTTAATACAAACCTTTGTAACGAATTTCAGATCGGTACGACCATTCGAAGATATATTATATAAATATAGATAAATTTATTTCGTTTTAGTTCCTTAGGGGTATAAATTTACACCGGGTATAAAACACCTTCATTATTTTGAAACCGACTCACACTTGGCCATTTTCAGATTTTTCCCTTTACCTTGACATAAAGACCTACCTCCATGCCAAATTTCAAGTCAATACGACCATTGGAAGTGGTCTAGGTTTTTGATGAGTGAGTCAGTCAGTCAGTCAGTCAGTGAGTGTATAGTAAAAATAGCGATTTTCTGACGTCAATATCTCAAGACCTACAATAGGTATATTAATGAAATTTTGTATTTTAGATAAGTGAGGGGGTCTCAACAGATACTAGAAATTTGGTATGCGTAAATAAAATAGATTTTGAGTTATAGGGGGGTCGAATTTGGCCCGAAATGGTTCGTGTAATATAACCCACGGCCGGTGTGTCGCTTTTTTTGCTCGAACTTGGCGGACACACTGCCGTGTGTCTAGACTAAGCTTGTATCAGCTTCGAAATATCCAGCGGAATTTTACAGCGTGAAGTCTATTTTGAAATATATTTGTGTTGCTGAATTCGTTTGGGTGTTAAAAATATTTTTGTTTGCAGTTTAAAAAATGTTGGATCAGACTTAGAAAACTGTTCCATCTGGTATAGCAGGGGTAAAATGAGGTCCTATTTCCAGGAAGTTAGGGCACCGACCTCGTTATTGGCGCCCAACATATGTAAGGGGATATCAGAACGTTCAACGTAATGATATCAGCTAGTTAATGTTTAACTAGCTAAATTATTCAGACCTCAGTTCCCCTAGCGCGTGGAACCCTGACATAGTTGGTAATGCGACACTGCAGGAAGCGACCCAGTTCTGACTATCATCCAAGTGTAGTAACTCTTCTACAATTCTTTCAAATGTGTTGTTTTGAAGATGTATATTTTACTTTTATGGCACTTCTAGTTTCGGAGCCGAAACTAAAAATTGTTCTAGCCCACTATTTACATGACTTACATGTTCCCGTGGCTTGTTGGTTTTATTTACAAGAGCTGACAATTCATCAGACCAAAATCATAGTTTGGATTGTTGGTAGCAACTATAGTAATTATAATACATCCATAGAGCTTATCAATATTATGAAGTTTGTGGCATTGTCCACTGTCATTGATTTTGACACACTGACATACTTAGAAAGCTATAATTTGTGTCTACTTTCCGTACAGAAAGTAGTTCCCTTGGGTAAAAACCCTGGCATCAGTTAGCTTATAAATACATTTAGATTGACAGTTCCAGATATTGTCAGCTGCTCGGTTCAAATACGATTGTGACAAAGTTAGACGTTTAAGAGCGTGTACGCTCGGCGCGCGATGTCAACTTTAGGTAATTCAACGCAAAAAACCGCGCAGCCTAGTGTCGCGGCTGTGTGCGTGCCTATCATACTTCACGTATAGTCACACAAACCATTTTGATCCTTTCGAGTGAAATTGGTAGAACAAAAAATATATTATTTAGTAAATAGTTAATAGCGGGAAAATAGTGTAAGTCTATGGATGTCTAAAATATAAAAGCATGAAAATAAGTCGTTAATACTTACACTCTTTTGCAAAAAAATCGGGCACCTATGAAAACCTTGGTTTTGAGGACTTTCTGTATATTACATACAATTTTCAACAGTACTAAATAGTCGACTGATGATTAATGACAATGTTAAGAGTTTCTGTATTTTAACCGATTTCAAAAAAAGAAAGGAGGAGGTTTCAATTAGATTGTTTTGTGATTGTTCTCAATTTGATTGTTCTCGATTTCTCAAAGACGCCTGGACCGATTTGAAAAATTGATTGTTTGTATGAATGGACCAGTCCACCCAGACCGAAAAATTGTGGTCAAATAACAACAATTGCCGGAAAGCCAAATATTGGTGAAGAGCTTGGGTTTACCATTGCAAATAAAGTTTTAAGTTATCTATCCTATATGCTTCAAAAGTTATTCGAGATCAAAAGTCAAAATTTGGGTACATCCAAAATGAAAAAAAAAAATTATAGCTCGATTGGTAACAGACATCTGCAATAAGTGATTTCTAGCCTAAGGAGTCCGCTATATTGGATTTAGACTCGCGACACATGTTTTTTCGAGTTATTCATAGCAAGCCCTTTCATTTGATACCCATATCGTAGGAATGCATTAAAAACATTTTTTTCTCCATCTTGGGTATATCGCCATATTGGATATAGAATCAAACAGTGTCATTAAAACTGAACATTCAAACAAAATTTCAACTCAATCGATAAAAAAAATATGCTTCAAAATTGAGCTTTAAATAAAATAGTAATGTATCAAGATTTGTTGGTCGCGCTTGAAATGTACTCTATTCTCGGTATCCACGGCAGAGGTTATTCACCCTACGCGATGTGACGGAGCGACACGTCCTCTCTCTGTGAAGCCTTGCGGCGGTCTGGTTTGAGTTGACTCGCGTGCAGCGTTTTATAGAAGTTTTTAAATAATTTATAAAAAAATAAAAACGAGAGATTAAATTATAATATAAAGTTTATGTTTTAAAGAAAGAGTTATATTACTATAGTAAATAATTTTTATATTAAATTAAGTAAGATAGATAGGTAAAAAAAGCATTTGAAATTCACAATTTTTCACATTGTTAAAATATTTTTTTCTGAAAGATAGAGACCTAAATCAAAAAATGTTTTCAACTAACTATAGGCATGGGGATTTTGTCTATGAGTAAAAAAATAAATATGATTAGATTTGCCACTGTTTTCACATGAATTTAAGCTTCGAAATAGACGCTGAACGGGAATTTTATAAAACATCTGTTACGTTATAGGGGTTTTAAGTATTTAAACTACACAAATTGAAATTTATGTTCAATTAACTATATAGACAGTGAAATTACCTTGCGTTATTAAAAAATAACATAGTTATAGGATAAGTAGTTACTGAGAAACAGGGGTTTGAAAAGTACCATTTTAGGCCAAATGGCGCGCGGTTGACGTACACGCTCTTAATGGTGAGTATAAAAACAATGCCTATTGACATCGATCAATATCGATAAACTGATCTGTTCAGCTAGTAACTACTGTAAAACATAAGGGTGCGTATTCACGGTGCAAGTAGCTCGCGCATGTTGAGGCACATGCGCAGATTATATGCATCTTAAAAACGTTCGGATCTAGCGACTCGAGCATGTACCAAAGCGAGATACCAACCCGCGTGCTCTGTCACTTGCGCATGTTAACTTGCTCCAGCTACATGCACCGTGTAGTCGCGCCCTTAAGGATAGTTTCTGACGTAAAAACTCTATCGTATAATAAATAACAAGTAACAGCTGACTGGGTATTATGGATTAATGCAGTTCATCACATGTTCATGAATATTAATAACCATACTCTTAGTGTTATGGTACATAATAATAGGAGCAATTTATTCTGTACGTTATTGTAATACATCAGCTTCAATGGTGGGACTTGAGAGAGGGTCTATTACTCACATGTCTTACCAAGTACTGGTAGATGGACCTCATAAGTCTGGGGACTTAGTATATTTTTCTTCTAAGATATGACACTTTCCTTACTATGCTGAAAGCGGGGAATGATGAAACATAATTATTATAATAAGCCATTCTTCATTCAATGTCTACACTGCGTTAATAGATTTTCTTTTAATAAAAAAAAAAATGGAATCTTCAGACCGGTAATCTTCTAGTTCCTCAAAGAAAATAAATTAATAAACTATGCAAAAAAAATATCGGTGAAAGATCCGACGGTATTCAGAATACTTCACGGCAATGTAAAAGCATAACAATCGATTATATTGAATTTATCACGTGGCTTAAACGCAAGTAAACGGTGCAGATGAGTATCAATTGCTGGTTTAGAATGTAGCACAAATCCGCAAAAATATGTATGTATATTTAGATAAACTTAATATTCGTGAATATTATACTATCGTGGGTAGCGGGAACCGTTCAGTTATTCAAATCATGTTAAAAGCTAAAAACAGCAAAAGATAATACGCAAATTATAGGGATGTGAAGTCGTTTTATCGATATTTTGTTATATTTTTCGATTAAAATGTTTTACTGACAATGTTTATCCGTATCTGTCAGCACTTAATTTTGAACTGTGAAAAATCGTAGGCCACTCTATCAAATAGTTTAGTTTCAATAAAATATCGATCAGTTGGCTAAGCTCCAAAACTGTAAGTGCTGAACTATCGAATCAATCCACTACTGACAACTGTTTATCAATCAGACTCGACAACAGCAGACGTTTTTAAATCAATCTCATCTTTTGTAGGTGAAGTTATGTCAAGTGAAAATACTGATTTAACAAGAGAGAACAATTTTTATATCTTTCTCTTGTAGGTATGTTTTTTTTTTAGATAAAGACAAAATATACCTATACCTACTCAAGTGTAATCTATATGAATGGTGGCGTTTTCCACATACGGCCTTTAACCAAACTAATACAAAAGTAATAGTAATCTTATTTAAGTACCCACAAGACAAGGCTTCATACACCGTCGCCTGCAATAATCGTAAAGTTGTAGCTATCAATCGTAACAATCGACATCGATAATTACGTGTCTAGCTCTAATACACAACTCGGTAATGTTAGCTCATTTGTCCGATCTTATGTGTGTAAGAACGATCGCAAAAAAAAATCGATAAGCAATCGATTAAGCTAGTGTGTTACTAAACATTCATTGTCTTTCTTCAAGCTTTTTTATCCAATTAGAATTCTCATGGAAATTATTCCCGTGTAACTAATAGGTCTTATTAGAATAGTGTAAATTCCAAACGATTTCAAAGAGATAAATGTAATTAGTAGATTGTTTTTCTTAGTCATTTTCCATTGAATAATTTGCTGTGGAAATCATTCTGCTCTATGCACACAACATGCCATGTTTTAGTGTTCTAGATTGAATTCTAGAAATGCAATTACAAAACGTAAGTAGAGAAAAATAAACAGCATTATAAACTATCTAATAAATCTTTCAATTTTTCACAGCCCAGTATTAAAAAAAATGCAGCATGTACTCTAGGTAGAAAAATATAGGTATTTATTTCCAGATCTGACCTTTGTTACTTCATACTTTAATAGATAGTACACAGTTAACTGGACATTAAAGCAATTTCAAAGACCTGTATTGCCATTTAAATTAAATTAAGCCATGCTGGACCACTGTATAAACGTCAAGCCAATCCCCGTCCATCAGTTTCCCTTTTCAGTTCCGGCGTGAGCGCATCAAACTCGATACAAACAAAATGGACACAAAAGTGAAAGAGGCGTGTTACTGGCACTTCGGAACAATCAGAGCACAGTTTGTACGTACATATGTGGTTTCTGTAAACGGTAAAAAGTGAATATGGAAAGATTGTGAGTGGTGACGTCTGATAGAAAGAAGTATGGAAGAAGACATGATGAGCCGACATCAAATAAAATTGGGACCAGTGACTAGAAGGATGATGATGCTATTATCAACATCACTAGTTTTAATATTAAGATTTTTCATGACATCAAGCTGCCGTCAGTGTGTTTACAAACACAAACTGAATCTGTACTTATGTAACTAAAAATGTTGACATCACACATATAAGAAGTATAGCTTACATTAGTGACAATAATATTCATAAGACTTTTGCCATATTCAACTCCGTCCCGACAAACAATTAAAAACTTATTCATCTACCTAGATATTTTTCCTTCACCGCAAAATTATGTATGTACAAATAGAACTGCAATTAGATATAGATATACATACACATATGTATATATCCGTATGTTTACTTCGCCACGTCCGACAAGTAAATGTTTTGTTACGGCTTTATTCCAACTGTCTGTTATTATTCTATTAGCTGTTTCTTTTGTTGATGTAGATATTGTTTTTAACTGCGTAAATGTTGGTTACATGGGCATTTTAGTTTATCAGATGTGTGTGGTAGGCACTTTTCGGTCACTTTATAACCCTACATATGCCACGAAATCTCGAGTTTATGTATCATCACTTGAAGTTCAGCAAGAAGTGATAAGCTTTCACAGCATAGCACTGAAAATCTCGATAGTGTGATGCTTGCATGGTGTAGGTATCCATGTCATTTAATGGGAAAAGCCTCTGAACAATAATCACTCAAGATTATTATGAAAACAAAACAAGCTGTACCATGCAGTTTTCCGCGCGTCCATGCACACATCCAAACTATCACGGTCATAATATCAGAGTGATGTAATGTAAACAAATAACAACTTGCGAAAATTCACTCATGCATCGCAAGGTGATTCATATCACCTTCTTCAAAACAATTCTAAAACAATTGTTTATGTACCAGATACATAAACACATACCGTCTTACCACAAAAACTTTTAAACGTCAGTTTATGCCTTGTCTAAAAAAATGTCAAATTATGACGTTGACATATGGTTCATTTTGCAGCCAAAATTTTATTAGACAAGTGTAAAACAGGGTTTAAAGTTTTTGTAGTAAGGCCCTGAATGTCAAACAAGGGCATCCATCATCACTTGCTTAACACAATCATACAAATTAGCGAATATTAGCCGATAGTCACTAATATAACCTTCAAACATAGCACGGCCATTTGTAGCAATTCCCAAGAGGACCATTACTAGTTACTCCATGTTACGAAGAGACTGCATGCATCAGCTGCTTACAAGTCCCTAAGGAAACTCTGAACATGGTTGATTTGTAGGTTGGTTTTTTGGCAAAATATAGGAGTGATGTTTGTATTCCCGAAACAAGAATTGCCATACACATTTTGACATTTGTGTCATCCTATTTTTAAAGGACTAGACTGGAAAGTACGTAGTCGTGGCGAACTGCAAACATGTCATCGTCATTTCAGCCACGACACATCCACCGTGGAATATACCTCTGGGCCTCCTTCATTGACTGTCGAAGAACTAGTTGGAAGTGGCTTTCGTCCAGTAACATGGTCGTTGCCTTCGTCATATCGTCTGACCATCTCGATAGTGGATGGTGGGATGAACCTAGGTCTGAGTCTTTTATAGGCAAACGTTGTACTAGGACACTGAACAAACGTCTTACATAATTGTACTTCTGTTATGTGTAGTTTACTTTAGAAAATATTTGGAGAACATTGAAAGCTAGGCACCTTCAGCCTAACCCTTCATGTAGTTTTACCGTGACGAATATGTATGTCACTAACTACATACTACCGGTTCGGCACCTATCGTGTCAACTTCTAGCCGTAACAGTTACCAAATGTGGTGTTACGTTACTGAAACAATATGTGAAAATGTGTGGCAATGTGCGAATAATTGCAATAGCCACCGTGTTACTCAGTCGATACGGTGTTGAAAATATCTGGTTTGTGATATACCAATGTATTTATAAGTAACAGATTGTTATTATTATTGAGGGTTTTATAGACACGTGTAACGTTCTCTGACACGCTCCGGGTACAGTCGGCGCAAAAATAGGCGCATGATTGATATAATTTCGGGACATTACATCGAGAACTTGACATTGACAAAAAGCCTGTTTTCCTATACTTTTACAATTTATATGTCAATTTATTTTGCGACCTTTTTGTCAGCTACGGTCATGGTGTTATAATAGATGATCATTTCTGAAGGGTCGTTTTTCATTGAGTAGAGTATTTTATAAAAATGTTATACACTGATTATATTATATTATTCGGCCATTTTGAAAGAAACTCGAGGAAAAAATTTTCATTTGCCAATTTAAAGCAATCCTTGAAGGATGTAAAAGATTAGGATATGTAGAATGTAGATGCTAATGAATTTACTTCACGAGCTATTTTTGCATATTTGCAGTTTGCAAAATCGCTCATCATGTTCAAGTTCCGAAATCAATATCATTTGGTAGATTTATTAACACGAGAATGTGAAATAGTGCTAACGTAATTCAAAGCAGATTTTTTTTTATTCAGTAATACAGTTGATATCTATTAAAGAAGATTACAATGTTTATTAATGTATATGTAAAACATTGTTGAAAGGTTCTTCTAACTTGCAGACGAACATGTTTTGCTGGCGAGTTTGTTGCGCCACTTCTTCCCATCAAAAACACATAGGAAGTGGTGAAGGGTGGACAGCCCCCAGCTGTCTTTTGTAAATTTTGACTAACAAAAAGTGCTGTTTTACAGCCAAGTTTGCATAAATGATTTTGAGTATGAGTAGCTGAAGTTCGTCCATTATACATTAAACTGACGCAATCTCGTATCGAATCGTATGTGTTTTTTTATTACCGTGTCAGTTGGGCAAACTGTATATATTTCCGTTTTGCATAATATTATTTGCTGTATTCGATACCGTTTGTAACAACTGTCATACTTTATAGCCATTTCGTTTCGGCGTTTTATAATAACGGCGTCGCGTTTTAATCTGATTTTAGTAACCGTATTATGGGGAAAGTGATCGTTTAATTTTTTTCGGTTTGTTCAAGGTTAATTTATCACAATGGCAAATTACTTGGACATTGTTGTTTTGACCATAAAATGGAAGTTTTTGTGTGCAATTTATAATGCAAATCATCATCATAAATCCATATATATAGTCAATAGTTCAAATGCCGACCTTATATTTTTCGACCGATTGGATGGTACGATAAAAATACGAACAGTGGTTACAGGCTCCAACATTCACGTCCGCGACTATACTTAACAAATTCTGACACCACTTAAGCATCAACTTGCTACGGAAATGAAATAGCCCGTGCCTTAAATCCGGGTTAATTACCACAGCGAAGAGTAAAAGTAAATCACACATAAGCCTTATCACTTTCATCAAACACACATGCGCACCATACATTTCTCCTCCTAATGCATTATTAATTGATGTCGCCCAACGACTGTTCCTAATATTTTTCTATCTATCGTTTCCTATAGATACAATGTTGACATAAGCTTCAATCCATTCATCGTTTCTTTGGTCGTCCCCCTTCATTCACGTTCATGCTCGAGAGCTACTTATTCTACAACAGTTTCATCATGTTTACGGCCGTTCCTAATCCTACTAATATTATATCCTACTAATTTGTGAGAATGTATGGATGTATGTTTGTATATTCTTTCACGCAAAAACGGCTAAACCGGGGCTAATAAGAATCTGCTTACCGTTATATTATAACTGAGAGTTGTTCCACCTGAAACAATACAAAAATAGATATAATTATTTTGTTTGTAAGGCTTTGATGGCAACATGGCTAAATCAATGTAGATGAACTCTGTAAATAATTACGAGCGATTTCTTTACCTGCGTGGGTGAAATAGTTCCTTAAGGAAATACTTATTCAAATATTGAAAGTATTTTTATAGTGCTGTGCATAAATTGCTGTGCGATTTTACATTAAGGGTAGGTATGAGATTAGCTGGGATCCTGTTCAAATTGAATTTGTGGGCAGCAATGTCGATCCCAACCTCATGCCAACCTCACCTGCTCGTGGTACATCCTGCTAAATAACAAACGAGGCTCTGGCGACTCACCCACCCACCAACCATGCACTGGACCAGCATGGTGGGACAAACGGTCCAAACCCCCATGAGTAACACACCCACAGTTCGGCCCCAAGTGCCCGGCGGCCCCAGTGGCCGAGCTGCCTCTGACGGAAGCCAGCCCGGCGCTGGGACCCGGGGCGTATACAATCTCCGGGCGAGATCGATACCCCGTCAAACAACCGCGGCTAACGTTTCACTGGACACTGAGAATCTTAATGTATTAACCTATAATGTCCGAACATTATTAAAAGACGAGCGCTTAGTAGAGTTAGAAAACTCTCTAAAAGACATCCGCTGGGATATTATAGGTCTCTCAGAAGTGCGAAGGGAAGGAGAGAAAACTGAAGAACGAAGTGATAATATATTCTTCCACGTTGGTGTAGATAACGGCCTCCATGGAGTAGGTTTCTTAGTTGCTAAAAAATGGAAAAATAACATAATAGAATTTAGAGGATACTCAGAAAGAATTGCCGTTCTGAAATTCAGACTAACAAGCACAAAAACTTTAACACTTATCCAGACATATGCACCGACATCTGCATACTCTGATGATGATGTTGAAGATTATTACGATCTGCTGAACCAGGCTTGTGATGACAACAGAGGTACATTTAATCTTGTCTTAGGCGATTTCAACGCTAAAATTGGTGCTCGGCAACACAACGATGATGGTGGAATTATCGGCCCACACGGATTAGGCAATCGAAACGAAAGGGGCAGCCGTCTTCTCCAATTTGCCTTCGGGCAAATTTTGAGTATCAGCAACACCTTCTTCACGAAAAAGCCACAGCGTCGATGGACCTGGATTTCTCCAGACGGCAGAACCAAAAATGAGATTGATTTTATACTATCGTCACACAAGTACATAATAAAAGATGTAGGAATAATCAATCAAATTAAATTCTCTTCCGATCACAGACCTCTCCGCGCAAGATTATCATTTAATTTTAAAATACACAGACAACATCTCTTTCGCAACAAAATAAAAACATTAAATAAACAAACTCTACTTGGCAACTTCGAAACCTTAGAATTGGAACTTAAAAATAGCTTCAGCATATTAGAACACAGTACAGACGACGCACAAAAACAGTACGATACCATCAAAGAGATCATTGGAATAGCGACCAACAAAATAAAGGCAAAACGACCAAAGACCAATAAACTTACCAAAAATACATTATCATTAATAGATCAAAGAACAAACACAGATAGACCAACAGCAGAATATAGCGAATTAGACAAGAAAGTTAAAAGAAGTATTCGGAAAGATCTCAGGGACTACAATACAAAATTAGTTAAAATTGCTCTGGAACGCGGCGGATCACTGAGATCGGCAAAACATGGCATCACAAGAAATAAAATATGGCTGACGTGTCTGCGCGATAAAGATGGCACCAAACAATATAGTAGAGAAAAGATAACCCAGATTTGTACCGACTTCTTTAAGACCTTATATACCGATCCATCCCGACACTCTGAACCGATTGAATATCCTCACCCTGACACTATCTCTCCCATTACTGGCGGCGAAGTTGATATAGCTTTAAAAAGCATGAAATACAATAAAAGTCCCGGAGACGATGGCATCAGTACCGAGATTCTTAAACTGTTCAAAAAGACCCTATTACCACATATCACAAATCTTTTCAACTCAATTTTATATTCTGGTCAGATACCGCATCAATTCACTCATTCCCACATAATTATTCTTCACAAGAAAGGCGATAAAACCGATATTAACAACTACAGACCCATAAGCCTGATTTCGCACCTGTACAAACTATTTATTAAAGTAATACACAACCGCATAAGAGGCCAACTAGACCAGCATCAGCCAGTCGAACAGGCCGGTTTTCGCCCTTCTTTCTCCACAACCGACCATCTGTTCGCGTTGAACCAAATAATAGAGAAATGCAACGAGTACCACAAACCACTATACCTGGCTTTTGTGGACTACTCCAAGGCTTTTGATAGTCTCAAACACCCAGCGATTTTTACATCTTTACGCTCGCAAAATGTAAATGAGACATATATCAAGCTTTTGGAGTTGATCTACAGAGCCAGTACAGCGTCAGTGAAGCTTCTCTCCCCAGGACCATCATTTCACATAGAAAAAGGTGTGAAACAGGGTGATCCACTGTCACCAAACCTCTTCACCTGTACGCTGGAGGAAGTCTTTAAAAAGCTCACTGTGCAGTGGACTGGTAAAGGCATCGTCGTCGGATGCAAAAGGCTGACCAACTTGCGATTTGCTGATGACATCATCCTTTTTGCGTCCACATCGGAAGAGCTCCAACAGATGCTCCAAGACCTGAGCACAGCAAGCCGAGAGGTTGGACTTCACATGAACATGACCAAGACACAAACAATGACCAACAGCACAAAACGTAGGGTCGAGGTAGATGGGCAAGCTCTACACTATGTCGACGAGTACATCTACTTGGGCCAGTTAGTCTCTTTCGAAAACAGGCAGGAAAGGGAAATCGATCGCCGCATCGAGAATGCCTGGAAAAGCTACTGGTCCATGAAACACTACATGAAAGGGGACCTTCCCCTTTCACTCAAGCGAAAATTAGTCGACATGTGTATCTTGCCCATCCTAACCTACGGTGCGCAAACCTGGTCTCTCACAGAGTGTCAGAAGTCCAAGCTCAAGGTTTGCCAAAGAGCAATGGAGCGTAGTATTTTAGGTATCAAGCGGATGGACCGAGTACGCAATACCGTCATACGCTCCAAAACAGGAATCTTCGATGTGGGCCAAAAAACAGCAAAATTAAAATGGGACTGGGCTGGGCACGTCAGCCGAATGCATCCAGACAGGTGGGCCAATATTGTTGCTCAGTGGATACCACAGGATGGTCACCGCAGACGTGGTAGGCCCCGGAAGAGGTGGCGTGACGATCTGGACGCCTACAACCCTGACTGGTGGGAGCACTCTAAGGATCGAGAGGTGTGGAAACAAAATGGGGAGGCCTTTGCCCAGCAGTGGGACAATAAGGGCTAAGAAAAAAAAAAAAAAAAAAAAAAAAAAAAATGTCGATCCCAAGGGGACTGAGAAATTAATTTATAATTGAAGGTCGGGCGGACTCCGTCTTTTTAAACAATTTGTTGTGATTAAAATATTTGAAGTTTGATAGACTATGGAAACTCAATTTTCAGGCCAAGTAAAATATCACTAGCTTATATATTTTGCAGTCATTTTTGTTATTGTTTTATTTTTATAATTAATCAGAATAATTGCGAAATTGGCTTCGAGGGACAAAACACGAACGCACAATTTTAAATCGTGCCCCGATTTCATTATGAAACCTTTTTTACTGTGTTAATATTTTGTAGCAAGAGAAAAATGCCAAGAAGAGGATGATCACGCTTTCCAGTACAAAATCACGATTTCACGACATTTTGAACGACTAACAATGCAATAGCGGGCACCATAACGACTTCTTTGTGAAGTGCAGGTTAGAAAAAATCTTCTTGTCAACTTTGCTGTTACAAAATTAAATAAGTACTGTTTTGTTCATAACTATCGTGAAGTCACTAGTAGCCAAAGCAGAAGGCACAAAGTTATTTGAAGGGAACTGATAAATCCCTGATACATTAATAAACTACTAAACCTACGTCCCGTGGAACATATTATAAACTTCACAGTATCATATAACATACGATATGTTATCAGTGCAGATTTTGTCCAGAGATACAGCACTCATGTCGAATCTAACATACCAAATGACCCAGGAGAGGTAAACCCTTTTGTAGACAAACGACAAACGAAACCAAACATAGGGTAAATAGAAGACAGCAAAGTGTAGGATCAAACGGATATAACACTTTTAGTCATTCAATACGTGACCAGTTCACATGATGTCTACAGATAGAGAGAATTCATTAAAAGGGTGGATCAATATACACTGGACGGGGAAGCCAATGTCACGGCAACGTACAGCTTTGAATATCGCATTCCATGTTATAGAGGAGACGCGTAAACCGATTATCTAGAATACGATTAAGGGGTTAAAATGCAATATGTGCAATGTAAATACAAAGTACGTGAAGTTACAGCCAAACATAATGAAGGCTCGCAAGAATTTTCGTTCCCGCTTTCCATGCCCTCCACTAATATCTAAAATGTTGTTAATATAAACACTAGATAAACAGACTTTTCTAACAAATTCAAAGACAGCTATGATGTGATGTTCTCTATGAAGTTCCAGTTCATAACTTAGTAACGAATGCAAAGGGCTACATAATTCAATTAGAAAATAATAACAATGTAAGATCCTATTGTTATGACATCTATTATTTACAACATCGATGCCGCAATAATTAGCAAGTGATCTAATGAGAATACAGTTGTTATATCAACATGTTTTCTAATGACATTACCTTTATTTACAAACATCCTATTGTTGTTGTAAGACCAACCAACAATATATCGACTCGATAAAAATATAAAATCGATTCATCCGTAATCAGTGACGCGATTACCAATTCGCAAATAGGACCGTGTACGCGAATACTGCTATTCAGAAACGTTCCCATTGTGTACATAATTTCTTACATTATGATATTCGCAATTCAGTTGACTGCAATAATGGAATTGATCATTATAGTGTCACAATTGGCTTATTACGAATCTATGGAGGTTCGGTATCGTTAGCGTTTTCGCACTAGCGGATTTTCCGCGCGGCAAAGTTCAGTTCGTGAGGGTGGTGTCACACGTATACGAGCGACGATAAACAATTGACAAGCGACCACTCGATACAGCGGGCAATGTGTCGCGCGTAGAAAAGCCGTGTTTATACCAGAGCCGCGCGGAAAATCCGCTAGTATAAAAGCGGTATAAACTGTAGCTACAATTTGCAAGACCTGACAGTAAAATGCGGTAATTGTGATGTCAGTCGAATTTAATTGCGTTATCGAAAACGAATTTGTGTGCAGTCGACCGTAGATAATTACCCAAGTAGGCACAGACAAGTAAGCGGAACATGGTTATAGTTTTTCTGTTTGTTCTAGTGCCATCTATGAACCAATTTTGGAATTAATTAAAACTAATTAGGCTTATAAACTGTATTGTTTTGTAAAAGGAGCTTAGCTGTAAATCAATATTTCGTATTGTACTTTGTCAGTCTGAATATGATTGCTTATATGTTACAAAACGGTTTAGGCAAAGGCCAACGGGTTTTAAGCACTAGAAAACTTTTGAAGGTCAAGTTTACAAGAGACAGGCCGCAAAACGCCCACCCTTCACCATTTCCTATGTGCTTTTGCTGGGAAGAAGAAATATGTAGTTACATATAACAAAAACATCACCCGCCTATATCAGGACCTTTTAATAATGATTAAGTTCAAGGGAAAATAAAGTAGATCATTAATTTTGATCTTCCATTTCACGATGACTGAACTAAGTGATATTTATTGAGCAAAATCTGTTTCTTGGAATTGGTTTTTATTTATTAGACTTCAATTAAATGAAAGAACAGCTTTTTTCTGTTTATTAACTGTATTTTATTAAATCTATTGGTGCGTGAACTGTTTTATTGTTATTTTTTAAATAATACAGTGATTAGGTATGTTAAACTGTACAGTATACTTACCCAATCATTGTGTCAATCCCTTTTCCCATTCGAACCGTATTTCAGATAACCCGTCTGGGTCACTCTTCATGTTTAATGACGTCATTATTCTCGCTGTTTATAACGTCATAAATGACTGGTTTTATTTACAGATTGTCGATAGCTAATGGTTAGAAGCTTTGTCACTGCCATTTTGTAATCCCGATTGGATAAAAAAACAAACAACGATTTTGTTCCTTCTTCGTTAATGCTTTCAAATACCATCCAATTCACCTTCTCAACGTCTCTTCAACCAACATTTATAAGTCTACATGTACAAGTTCTCGGATTGTGCATCGTACCGTTGACAATTTTTTTCTATTTTATTTAAACAAGAAATTATTTTCAGTTTATAAGTTAACTCAAGTATATTGACCAGACGTTTGAACAGTTCAACGACTCGAACATTGTTATTTCTTTCAATCCACTATTATCTTCAATAAAAAGTTTCTATCGCATTTCAACCATCATCCTATCTATATTCGGCAATAAAGACTTCTTTTACCAGAATTTAGACACAGCCATGATTCTCAGAACATTTTTTGTCGATTTCCCATCGTTGTTGTTTTAGCAAAAAGCCTTAAGTTTTGGATCCATGACCAATGGGAGATAATTAGTAATCAAGGGGCAAGATTCTTCCGATCACGGCTCGTTGATTAGCTAGTCAAGGCCGTGCGTTGAAAGCTAGCTAACTTGGCATTTGTGTACAAATAAGTGTTTATTTATAAATGTGGGAAATAATCATCGATTTAAGTTTTGATGGAATAGGAGAGTGAATGGACAATTTAGAGAAGAAACGTAGTCAATAATAGTACAAAGCTGTTATTGTATTAAGAAATGAGCTTGATAGAAGCATGATACTTACCAGAGTATCTTTTAGGAAAGTTCATTACCAACTTTCTGTTTTTATGCTACTGCTTAGGAATGGTCATCTGCCTAAGCTTTTTAGCTTCTAGTCTAACCAGATGTAGGTGAGTTTTGCCTATCCCCCTTAACCCAGGTTCCCAGTCAGCGCGATGCACCAACGTAAAAATATAGTAAAATAAAACAAAATGTTGTAAATAGAAGATAGGTACCATGTAGATTTTTAAATTAATTTACTCAATGCATTTATAACTTACATGCCAATTCGGTTATGTAATATTGAACACAACACATGTTGTGTTTAATTAATACTGTAACATCGAACCCGGTACAAACAGATACAACATGTTCCTCATTCAATTTGGCACGAAATGCATTCAATAATTTACATGTTATTGAATTGGTAGCTTCTGCAGTGTGTCCATCATTTGAAGTGGTTGATTGAAACTGTAAAGGCACTGCGTTTTTATCGACAACGCATAGACATCAAACAAAAATAAACTATCGCTGACCGAGTGATTTTTACAGGTTAATAAATTTTATTTTTTAGATTTGTATTAATATTTTTTTTAGGTTTTAGCTTCGAAACAAATTGAACACAATAATATTTTTGCAGCACCCTTATTTTACTAAGGGCACACGTTTGTAAGGACATACCATATATTTTTTGACTCACGTTCGATTCCAAAAGTATTGATCATGTCTTCGCCTTCAAACCATAAGAAAATTAATTGCCAAAATTTAAGATAACAGAAGCTGGTTTTCTTAACCTTCATCAGAATCTATCTGAGTAAAAGTTTAATTAAGTAACTTGGCTTAGACAAATGATGTTGCCGAAATACTCGGCGCAGAACTTTTACAATAAGACTTAGATATTATTTGGTGGAGTTCGAAAAGATTTCTTTGGGAACTTCAGCAACCCAAAATACAGACTCAATTCATAGAAGCCATATAAAATTAATTAATAGGAAACAGACCCTTTCAACATACAGGAAGGTTTTGTTGCTGGTTTAGGGCTAAGCTCTCATTGCTTCACACATTCACAATAGCGATAATAATCTCTAGATAGAAGAATCTTCAATTTTCCATCAGCAAGGAAGGTAAACCCTACCACCTCTTGTGAAACTCACAATAGTAAACAATCCTAAGTATCTTTTATCTCGCGTTTACAAAGAACGTCACGGCATTGTGTTGAAATCGCTGATTAAGGCGTTCCACCAATCTCAAATTGGTTCCAGATTAAGCGTTTTACTGAGCTACATGTAAAAAAATTGATGTTTCTGCTACTCGATTTCACCCAACTCCATTAGAGCTACTTGATTTGTCTTTATATGAAATTCATTCCCGACAATTAGTTAGGATAATCATACAGTATTTGGGTCTCGCAAATAACGTGGCTTTGTATTGACAAGCTTATAAAATTAAAAGCATCTATATTAACATTGGTTTAATTAGACCTAAAATAAAAACATTATTTATCGCCTACGCATAACAAATGAAAATTAGAAAAAAGTGGAAGCAAAGCTAATTATTTTAGCTGTTCAAAAGCAACAAAATAATTTTCTGTAACCGTAATAAAATTCTAGGGTCATAATGTTTCCGACTGGGGCTATGAGGAAACAGTACTAGAGTTAGATTTAATTAGTTATTTTTAATAAAGTCTTCTGTAATAAAGAAAACCTGTTGCAGTAGGGAGGTACTTATCATCATCCTAAATACTGACACATCTATAATAGGTACCAGTTCTTTCTAACATTTTTCCTTTCTTACCTTATTCATTTACTCCCCTATAGTCTGTTTCATAACAGTTTTGACATGATCCAATACATATGTTACTACCGCAATACTTCATACTGCCACTAAGCCAGTCTAGTCTTACTCCATCATCGTTTCCTAAGATTAGAATGGTTTATGCCCTATTTATATCCTATTTTCAATAATAATAATAACCGTTACTCAATCTATAAATATTGCTGAAATCTCTTTAGCTCAGGCCTCAGTACTAACGATTGTTGATGCTATTGTGCTAGTTACGGCTATTGTATCTGCGCAATAACAATCATTGAAAAGATGAGGCCTCGTCAAAAATTTCATAAGACCACAGAAGGGTAATCCAATTCTGATAACTGATAGATCAGATCAAGATCTTCAAACAAATACTGCTACTAGAACTGGTTGGATTTTGGGCAAGTTTTATGAATGCGCAAATAAAACTGACTAACTGTAAATAAAACTCAGACACCATTCAATTAGATACGTAGGTACTAAAGTTCCAGTCGATACCATAATTTCGATTTTAAATCCATTGCAATAAAATGTGATACGGTAGTACTGCATAAAAAATGCAGTAAAACTGATTGCATTTTTATTGCGGGAAGAAAATAAAGTTTGCGATAGATCTAGTACTGTTGAAGCTTATAACAATACTAATGAACATAACTGAAATCTTTAGATAGACTTTCAAGTTACTTTATACATTTATTATGTTTGAGAACGTATATTGTCACTTATACCAGGAGCACAAGTTACACAAAGATCAGAAACATCAAAGTGAGAAAAATTTCCGGCAGTCGAAGTGTCATTTTCAATTCGAATATGTCACAAAATGAATTCGAGCGAAAACCACTGACGTAGATTAATTAAACCAAGTCATACCCTAGCAAATGTGGAACACATTGATTTTAAAATATTAATTCGATATTCGATTGGGGATAAGGTATGATTGAAAACCCGTATGTGGAACGTGAAACTGTTAATTGGAAATTATCGATAAAATAATAACAGTGAGGTCTTAAGCTAAGCATTTTTCAGTTAATATTCAAACAGAAGATCTTTATATATTTTTCATAACAGCAGAAAAGGCTGGAGAAACTGAATGACACAAGCAGAAACTAGGACATTATGTGAAATTACGCCACGAGCAGGTACCAGGCTCACAGAACGGCAAGGAGGCAGACTATTCAAATATTGATACTCCGTGTTCCCAGAGCAAATTTGTCAACGGTAATTGATTCTGGGGAGTCTACAATTATGTACCCCAAGGGCTTGTATTAAGGGGAATACTGAATTACAACAATGAGGAACTAAAATATTCGAAAACGTATTAACGGGTAAAATTATGCCCCAGGGGAATAAGGATCGTTCCAAAAATTTACGATTTGTTGTCGAGAAGGATACTGGTATGTTTAAGTACGATAAATCAAGATTTTTAGGTACGCCCCTGTCATCGTCGTGAATTTGGGTACAATAAACACATAACTTTTGGGGATCACCCTTGCGGCAGTTTGTTGCCGAATTTTGTATGCGTGATGTAGGCTGAACATTATGCAATAAGAAAGGAATGTGTTGATAAACAGCTTAGAATTCCGCCTGGATGAAATTCGATAGGTTTAGAAAGGGCGCCATGCATCGATTCTCGGTACTTAATCTAACTTAATCTAACATGTGATCAGCATTCCTTGTAGTCTTGATTGCTTAGTTAGACCTACAGATACTCAAGTCAGCTTGGTTATATAGGTACACATACTCTCAAGATATAACTAGAACTTGTCGGTAGGTTTTGGGACATTGACTATTAACCCTTGAAACACGAGAAGCAAGCTATGGACGAGGTCGAACGGAAGCCTGCATCCGGACCGGTACGACCCGGCTAGCCCGGCCGGTAATGGGCTACTTCGCTTTCCCCCTTTTTCTATGGCCTGAGAGCATTGTGGTTGTGTTTATCTACTTTATCTATTTACCCAATATAATACACCAACTAATTTGGGATTTGCTTCTACCCAACCTTTTTGCGACGAATTTTTCCCCAAATTATTTCCAGGAAGCTGGGGTAAGGCTGAATTGTTGTTTTATGGCTCATTTTACTGCCGTTTTCGACAGCTCGCGAAGTCTCCCGAGCTTATTATTTTTATAGTCTGATTATTCCCTTGTCGCGTTTTCTTGCCTGTATTTATTATAGAAGGGAGGAGTAGAGTCAGCTCTTTATGACGTCACAAGATGGCGGGCTCCGCTGTAACTGAAACGATGCGTGTAATCGAAGCTATGGCAAATGGGTATGCGATTGACATTTCGATATCATCCGGGAGTCACACTGACGTTTTTCAAGTTCAATGACATGGAACAAAGTGGAAACGTTTAAACAAATTAAACGGTTGTTGCATTTAACTGGGTGGAGTTCAGAACGCTTTGGGATCGAATTTGCTTTTGGGAAATGTGCATAAGGATATGGTTGATAGGATTCGATGGGATAAGTTTGATTTAAATGGTCCTGACTTTAACTGTCAGTTAGCGATAAAGAGAAAGTCTATCAAGCTAAAACACGGACACATTTGCCAAATTATGTAGATGTCTTTTAAAAATTGACAGGATTTTTTTAACTTTTCATTGAGATCTAACTTACCTCATCAAACAAAAAGTATCACATTCAAATTAGGCGGTAGACACCATAAAAAGTTTCCAACAGTCGGCTGTAGTTAATTACAACGCAGTTACAAGGTGGTTATGAATAAATTAACCATAATTGGCTTGTTAGCGGCACGAGAGGAAACCAAATATAATCATCCACCACGCTGAATGAGATGCGAGCGCCAAAACACAATCAAGGAAAAGTTTATCCCACCCAAAACAAAAATGTGAAAGACTGCCAAGTTCGATAATATGGGAATGCTTCGCCTATAAAAGAAGTGAGATCTGAATAAGTACCAAGTTCCATACACATACCTCAGTTAAAAATAGTTACTTTTTAATGATGTTACTTGGCAAGTTTTCATACACCTTGTTATAAACCTACTAAACGCAATGAATCAAGTATTTAATTTTCTATTAAAACTTGCCAAGTAATCATCATTAAAAAGTAACTATTTTTAACTGAGGTATGTGTATGGAACTTGGTACTTATTCAGATCTCACTTCTTTTATAGGCGAAGCATTCCCATATTATCGAACTTGGCAGTCTTTCACATTTTTGTTTTGGGTGGGATTTCATTTATTTTTGTAAGGGTGTTTATTTTATTTTTTTCTTATGATGAAGTTAGTTAAAGAAATGTCTCATTTATACTATCTTTTAGATTTTTTAATATGCACTATGTTTCTTACAAAGAAATGAACTAGATTAACTATGACTAGATTTACCAACTGACTGACATGACATGTTATCATATATTATGTTCGTGGATCAAAGTTACACATTCGTTATTTTCGAAAGTGATTCACACTTGGCCGTTTTCAGATTTTTACTTTACTTTGACTAAATACAAACCTTTGTACCATTCGAAGATATATTATATAAATATAGATAAATTTAGTTCGTTTTAGTTCCTTAGGGGTATAAATTTACACCGGGTATAAAACACCTTCATTATTTTGAAACCGACTCACACTTGGCCATTTTCAGATTTTTCCCTTTACCTTGACATAAAGACCTACCTCCATGCCAAATTTCAAGTCAATACGACCATTGGAAGTGGTCTAGGTTTTTGATGAGTGAGTCAGTGAATAAGTGAATCCAAACTAATATTATAAATGCGAAAGTAACTCTGTCTGTCTGTCTGTCTGTCTTTCTGTCTGTCTGTCTGTCTTTTCTTCACGCCTAAACTACTGAACCGATTTGTGTGAAATTTGGTACAGACATAGTTTGAAACTTGAGAAAGGACATAGGATAGTTTTTATTACAAAAAAAAATAAAAATAAAATTATTCCGGACATATAGCGCCATCTATTGGTCAAATCAAAAATCTGCTGGTAGTCACTATTCCACGCGAACGAAGTTGCGGGCAAAAGCTAGTAAGTGAATAAGTGAATAAGTGAATCAGTGAATCAGTGAATCAGTGTATAGTAAAAATAGCGATTTTCTGACGTCAATATCTCAAGACCTAAAATAGGTATATTAATGAAATTTTGCATTTTAGATAAGTGAGGGGGTCTCAACAGATACTAGAAATTTGATATGCGTAAATAAAATAGATTTTGAGTTACAGGGGGGTCGAATTTGGCCCGAAATGGTTCGTGTAATATAACCCACGGCCGGTGTGTCGCCTTTTTTGCTCGAACTTGGCGGACACACTGCCGTGTGTCTAGATTACATTCTATTTTTGCAGTAATATTTTGGGACACACAAAAATGTAATTTGAATTAAAAAAAACTAGTCTCTAGAGTTAGAAAGTGACCACAATCGGACGAAGGACGAAACATCTATACTAAATATCTATAGGTAGGTACTGGAAACAGGAGATAGTGAATTCTGAAGCTGAAAGGGCAAGACTAGCAAGTCCTTAAAACAACACTGATACTATAATTCCATTCACACCTGTAATACTTTTAACTGCAGAAACAGGTGTATCAGTATAAAAGCAGAATGACGCAAATGCTAATAACATTACGCGAAAATCTCGTTAAAGAAAGGACTTGGGGTTGCGTGGGCGAAAAATACATATTTAAAAGGCTACTGTGGCTGCAGCCAGAAATAGAACCTCCAATTATAGAATTTTCAACAATGATCATGTAACAAGTTACCAAATCTGTGGGTGTTGCTCGTTTTCTAGAATTTTCCCTTTTTGGAAAACGGATTTATTTTAGGGAGTAAAATGTGGGCCGAATGTTGATTTTTTGTGACAATATTTTTTAATAAAAAATCGGTAAAAAAACTTTTAAGTTAAACGGTTTTATCTTATGTGCACTGAAAACTAGAAAATAAAAAAATAGTTACTTACCTGTCAACCTACGTAGGTGGTCTTGGTCATATTAGACTAAAATAAAAACGTGGGGCCCATTAACTGTTGCTGTAGTACTTTCTTCTAGAGGTATAATAGGTGTGGATTGCATCGACTTACTATAATCGTAACTGGAGATTTTGACAATCAATAAATCAGCCGTAGCGGCTTCACCAGCGAACGCCGAGCTCATGATCTACCAAAGTATAAAGATATGCTTTGCCATAGGTAGGATTTCAGAGGGGCCCCACGTTTTTATTTTAGTCTAATATGACCAAGACCACCTACGTAGGTTGACAGGTAAGTAACTATTTTTTTATTTTCTAGTTTTCAGTGCACATAAGATAAAACCGTTTAACTTAAAAGTTTTTTTTACCGATTTTTTATTTTCTAGTTTTTAGTATTTAATGAAAATGCCTACCGAATATTCCTCATTCTATCTAATTCATTTAGTGCATCATTATTACACGGTCTCTTACCTGATAATTTATTACAATCTAATTCCTCAATACATAGCCCTTCCAGGTACTTTTTTTTTTAACGACCCCAAAAATCATCACATGACCTCTCCTGCTGTGGGTCAGCAGCGGTGAGGGACTGCCAGACTCTTGACTAAGAACCGTTTTGTTCCGTCGTAGGCCTTTTATGTACCAGGGCCGCGGTAACTCTTTCAAACAATCTCGCAGCCCAGGCAGGCCTTGGCCCTGTTGGGCCCCGCTGGAGTTACTGACAGTTTTCTACTTGTGAAGCCCTTTCATTTGATACCCATATTGGTGGGATTGATAAAAAATTGTTATCAGCCATTTGGTAGCGGCGGCCATCTTAGATTTCAATTTTGCATAGTAAATTGTATTCTACTTGTTGAGACCCATCAACATGGGTATCAAATGAACCTAAGTTATCCGCCATTTTGTAGAGGCCGCCATCTTGGATTTTAATATTTTATAGTATATTCAATTATATAGTAGATTCAATTTTTTATAGTATATTGTATTCTGCTTGTTGAGCCCTTTCATTTGATACCCATATTGATGGGATTGATAAAATCTACGTTATCCGCCATTTTGTGCCGACGGCCATATTGGATTTTCAATGTTATTGATATTACTATTGTATTGTCATCGGAATTAAAGGTGTATACAAAATTTCAGATTAATCGGTTGACAGGAAGAGGGTGAAATTTGAATTACTAAATTTGACCCAAGAATGAATAAAACAAACTGGGTGAGCTAAATACCGTTTAATAAAAACAACATATATTTTATGAATACGTCCCACTTAAAATGAAGTAGGTACACAAATAGTAGTACTAAGAAACGATTCAGAATCCATTGTCCTTACGGAAAATTACTTCTATCATATAAACATCGAAACTCGATCACATTAATACGTAATCTAGTCACAAATAAAACTTACATTGACGACATTTTAACGATGGCAACATCTATAGAAAATAACAATACGCTTCGTTTTACAAGTAATTGCATTCGTGTCGAAATAAAATAGTCTATAATGCTTCTTTGATTGGCAACTTATGTTTCTAATGTGATGCGCATTCAAACGCAAGCGTAATCAAGTCAATGTTGTTAGAAATTGAAGCGAAATAAATGAGATAATTTTCTAAATCATCAAGTTGAAGAAGCTTATAAGCCATGTAAAAACATTGTTGAAAGAGGTGGCTGCATTCATCAAAAGAGAACCACGTAACCAAACTACAAGTACAAATAAAACAATTGAAGTCTACGTCTCCAAAAGGCCCTACCAAGAACAAATTAATGTCACAAACCCAAGCCACCGTACGATGCATAGCAATGATCGTTATGCAGTGCGTGACAAACCAACTTCCTTCCCCAATCAATGACGAACGGAATTGCGTGGGATGGCGCTCCGAGGAGCTAACAACCGTGGTGTAAATCCGACTACAGAATTCCAGATAGCATAGACTGTGGATAGATAGATGGATAGGTAGATAGACTGTGGATAGATAGGTAGGTACAGCTATTTCAAATCAACTAGGGTTCCGGGAAACTAGAAACACGTGTAATTAAGATACAGATCTTGACTGGAATGATCATGGTATTGTTATTGTTAAGTTTATCGATTCCTTCAGGCGTATATTTGAAATGCTTTCGCCTCTGGACCGATATTGTTCCGCGATAAGCATCGGTATAGGAATGTGATTATACTTGAAGTAGTTGAAGTAATTCAAGGCGGTAAGAAATTCTTTGCCTATTGTTTATTTACAATAGGTTTTAAAACCAGTTATTCTGTTCCGTGGAAACTAATACCCTCTTATTATAAAACGCGGTATCAAATAAGTATCGGCTTTTGTACTACCTTTAATCCACCTTTAAGTACGACCTTGAAAAAACGTTATTACAAAACGCAGTTTATCGCAAGTCCTATTACTATCTGTAGTACAAAAGATAAACCATCGAGCCCCCTAGTTTAACTGCAGTACTTAGTCGACAAACGTCAAATTCCGACATTATTTACTTTTGAGGTTATTTGTTTTGTGATGAAAAAAACGAAAGTGGATATAAATATGTGTGATTTGAAATACTTGGATGTGTTAGAATACTATTGAGAGTGTCCGGGGACCCAACAGAATGCGTCATCGACAAAATCTCTTCAAATTACCTGACGACAATTTTCGATATAAATATCGATTTACGTTTTTCGAAATAATAGTCAATTGAATGCATGATGATAATCCAGGATGATCCTATGATGCTCAACTGGGCTCGCCATAAAGTAAGTAGCCTTTACAGTGCAAGTAGGTTGCCAAAACATCCTAATTAATTGTATAAGAGTCAAAGTTTTTATTATGGATGTTTGTTTATGTTCCACGCATAAACTACCACATAGATTTTGATGAAACTCCGAAAATATATCAGATTATCATACAGTCTACTGTTTATTTTCAGATTCAAGACTATTTTGGCGTTTTGCACGCCGTATCTCTGCCAGTAATATGCAATGTTTGTAAAAGACTGGAAGCTTGCTAAAATGTACAAAAATGCCTAGATGAGAAAGGGAACATGATTGTGTGATGAAGAACAGTGTCCAACATGTACCTATCAGTGCATTTGACTGTATAAATAGACATCGGAATAAAATATAATTTTCTACTTTTATGTTGTTTCAAATGTTTCATTTTCTTTTGGTAATTTAATGCACACGATATTCTGTGTGTAAGTTATTGTGCACTTAATTTTGAAGAGGTTCTAATTAGATGCACAACGTCTTATTTAATCATTTAAATCGGGATGAAAATAAACCAAATTATTTCTAACCTAAAAACAAAACATAACTCGGATAGGGCGCTGACGTTCCGTTATACGCGCAAACTCCATAGTTGTTTAAAAGAGAATAATTGGATCATGTATATCGTTAAAAGATACTAGAAATATAAAATTACCTTTAAATAGTAAAAAGTAATATTTTCAACTGCAGAGATATTTTTTTTATTATCATAGTTATTTATTTTTCATCAAAATAGAGTTAACAAAATAATGTAAAAAGGAACGGCGCATAGAATTCGGAACGATTAAACGAATGATTTAACTATTTGTTGCTTATAATCTGTGGATATTATTTGAACCATAGACAAATCGAAGTACTAAACAGTCTTCTCTTAGTCTACGTTTTGTAATAAGGATGTAAAGACTATCGTAAGTACCGTAACAAACCAAGACGTCTTCAGTCGGGTTTAAACTACTACTTGCGGCAGTTTTTATAATAAGAGGGATAGATTCTGCCTGCAATGCGGTAGAAAATAAAAGTGAGTGATACATGCATATTTGAAGCAAAGACGATGTAAACGTCGAACCGCAAATGTGGGAGAAAAGAGCTATCTCATATAGAATTCTGAAGATTTCAGTAAAGTGTTCCTTTGTCTTGTGCATAATCCATTGATCGTAAACCGTTATTTTTCGTATTAGACGAGATTTAAACGTATTGGGGATTGTATGTATGTATTTAAACGTATTGGAAAGTACTTATATTGATTTCACCAAATGTTTTTTTTAGCTGTAACTAATCCTCCAAGTAAAAAAAAAACCTTGTTTTGAATCTGTGAAAGGCAAATTCGCAGCCGGTGCTAAAGTAAGAACGCATTCTATACGAGGCATGACAATGATATTCAAATGAAACGAGAGATCTATTGGATAGAAACAAATAAAACATTCCTTTCAGAACAATTTTATCATGATTGCAAAGAAAGTTAATATATCCAATGTTTGTATCTAATAACTAATTGGTTGCATTCACCTTCATTATAAATGGTAATTATTCAACTTTTATGAATGGTACTGTAATAAAACACGCCTGCTGTAATTAGTTGAAAATAATTGCGATGGATTTACGAGGTTTTAAATTATCGTGTTTGCTTTTGCTATTAATGGTCGGTTTTCATTTCTAGGAAGATGTGTTGCAGCTGCCGTTTGTTATCATAACGTTGCATGTAATTTGACTACCCGCTTGCCAAGCAATTCAGTAAATCTCTTGATTCTAAACAATACTCAGACAACGATTCTTGCAAGATCATGCTGTTGTCTGCCAAGCGTGCGTTATTGGGGTGCCAAATATGACTTAAATATTGAGATAGTACGTACGTTAACGGCTTAACCGAGGTTACAATAACATAAACCTTCTTCAATTTGTGCATTAAAAAACTTGGTCAAATAATTCTAACCTTTTGGTTGATCATTTGAAGTAAGAAAACTGCCTTTGCTAAACAAGGCTTACATCTTTTGCTAAGCAAAAAAGAGAGCAATAATAGACCTCATGCATGAGCATGAATAGACCTCATAATCTTCAGTCACACTTTATCAGTCTTGTTAATAAGTGGCTGCCTATAGTTTCCTAGGCATTGTTGACTTTAACATCAGTGTCTGATTTCGCATGGATACCATGACCGTGGGAGTGATAATCCATTCTATTGGGTAAACCTGATGGCCTTAGATTTGCGTCAATGTTCAGGACAAGTGCCTTCATTGTTGACAAGAAAATGAACTTTCAGAAAATCAGAAGCTATTTTTCTAGCAAGTATTGTTGTTGACATGAATATTTTAGCGGGTATTCAACTTTGTGCTATTTCTGATGTTGTTCATCATATCTTATTTTTGTGTGAGTCATATTGACCTGAATCTGGAATACTTTTTGGCCTAACAACATCTACAATACCTACAAATCCTCTTGAAATAAAATCTAACCTAAACCGAGGCTTATCGATTGCGTCAAGCGGATTACCTATCCAATTACACGGTCTGTTTCAATAAGCCTTCAGAACTGGGACTGGGGTCCTTTTCAGGAACACAAAAGAGATTCCATATGTGTTTACAATAGTTACATTCAGGTTTTTCTTTTCATTTACAATAACATCGATGATACGAAAATGGGACTTAAAAAATCGAAGGGCTTAATTATACTGGTTAAAATTTCGACCTGGATGTAAGAAAGTCCTTGGTAACAGGAGAATCGAAGTCAGTTTACGTGGCTATGAATAAATTTTGGAACCAGCCGAAGTAAACAGACATTACCCATTCAATTAGAGGCGGAAAAGATCGCAGATATTTGTCGAGACTTGCTTTCGACAGATTTTAGCGGAAAGGACGTTTTATTTCTGGTTGAGGACACCGGGTACGATGGCTGAATGAAGGATTTTATTTTATTTCTGTTCGAGTTTTATTTGTCTTTCCTGATTCGAATCCTTAAGATATAAATATCATTATTCTATATTGAGTGATGACATTTATTTTTATTATCCAGTCCAATTAATCTATTGATTATGTCATTTATACCGAAAGCTATACACATACAGCAATGAGTTATGTCACTTCAGAAATTATTTATATGAATCCAACAGGTTGGAACAAAAAACACAGCATATTATGTCCATAAAATTATTCATACTAGCAGTAACATATTCGGGTTATACCAGAGACCTCAAACCATTAATATTCCTAGTACATACATATACAATAGTGTGTGTAATACCACATAATACCTATCACTTAGTGCACGGAGCGAGTTGGAGCGGAAAACATATCAAGTTGGAAATCTCTCGTACATTACTATACGTCTAGAAGTGTTTAGTAAGCTACTTCAAGAGCTTTTATTTTAAAGGAAACTGAGTGGATTTGTGGTAGATATATCATTGTTAAGACTTTGGTACAGATAAGTTGGTGAACTTGTAACTTTTCTAGGGTTGAGCGAATAATTGGCGGCTTGGTGGTATTTTCATTCCATTTTTCGCCAAAAATAGAAGTGAATATTACACATATTTAACTAACGTTCATCGTTTTCCACATCATTACGTATTCTCGCAAACTGTTTCCATCCAAAGTTCAACTAAAGTTTCCGCGAATCTGTTCATTGTCATTATGTCTAAACGTGTCGTTAGCTGAACGACAAACCCTATTGTCTCTAATCTACTTAGCTATTTTCCTTGTTAGTTTGATATAGTCAAAAGTAATGTTCCAAGGTAGCCTCAGAGTATATAAGGTATTTTGATTGTATTGTTTTGTAAGAGATCAGATACAAACGCAATAAAGCTCAATATACCTTTAAGCATTTGTTAGGTGACATCCTAATCCCTAAGATTTTGGGAACGCGTATACCTAAAAGTACTCAAAAAAAAATTAAAAAAACACTCCGAAAAGTAGGACGCCTTTTATCTGCTCAGAATATACCAGTGGGAGCTTCTATAATTTTCACACTTCAAACACTAGGGGTCCGCTCTTTTTGGCTCCGCTTCACCCAGCCTACAACTTTATACGTTTCGCACTACGATAGGCATATTCTGCCACGCAACAATTTATTTGCGCCTAGACTCTCATATATTTACGTCAGTTTGGTGTCAAGTATCAAGTATTTGCTCGGCTTTCAGACATGCTTCAATGTTCACTGAGGGTAAACGTGAACCTACGTAATAGCAAAATATTTCTTTATTTTTTCGTGTCTAAAAGCCTGAGATGAAATGAAATAATGCTTGAAGTCCCAACGTGCCAAAGGAAAACACTTCGTTGGGAAAAGTAAATACAACAAATGTAATAAAAAGAAAATGGACGTTTTAATACAATCTATTGTAACACAAAATACATTTATTTTGAGGGTCCACCTTTGACGCTTAAGTGGGTTTCACGTCTTCGGAGAAAGACGTGGTCAGAAATCAATTGGAGTAAGTACCTACTTATAGAAATCTATAGGTAAGGAACTAAATAAATAACGTTGGGACAATAAATACTGTACAAAAGGATCTTCTTATTATCGAGAAGCTTTAATCATCTAATGATTCCTGGTGTTAGAGCTTTTTCTCAAATCTACCTGACGACCTCTGACGTAGAATTCATGCGAAAGGATTATATTGTTTTATCCTATACAAAAGGATAAAACCATACCACAATCCTTCCGCAAATAGCCTTACGTAAAACAATTCTAACAAAAAACCTCACGTAAGCTATTATTGAAAGAAAAACTAGGAAACAGCGTGAACGCGTTGCTAATCAATTTGGTAACATCAATCAACATCGTGACACGCGATCCGCTTTCATGTAATCACCAACGTTGGTTGGCCAACACTGAATACGACATCCATTGCTGGTCTTGTACCTCACCTCTTCAGGTCTTAGCTATCTAAAGAGGCAATGGACATGTGTTTTTATGTTGAACCAATGTTTGGCATACGTTGGTGAGTTCGACTAAAGGATGCGTGTAACTGGTCATCCATGATATTTGCTGCATGCTTTTTTAGACGCAGTGAAGATAAATGTTTGGCATAATGGCAGATACTTTGACTAGCTAGGGATTCATTTAAATAAAAGATGAATTAAAATTGATCGTATCACCACAGTTACTACCTATGTAAGTATCACTGCCGAAAATCGATCTTAGTGGCGTGCACTTGCAGAGGCCTATGTCCAGCAGTGGACTGCAATAGGCTGATGATGATGATGAAGTATCACTGCTACTATTTGTAATGTCATCTAACTTACGAAACTCTTACAAAAGTTTAATCCTACTAATATTATAAACGCGAAAGTTTGTATGTATGGATGTATGGATGTTTGTTACTCTTTCACGCAAAAACTACTGAATGGATTTTAATGAAACTTTACAATAATATAGCTTATACATCAGAATAACACATAGGCTACAATTTGTAAACATTGTTCGAAATACTAAACCTGCGCAGACGAAGTCGCGGGCACCAGCTAGTAAGACCATAAATATCAAAAACTTTGTTTTAGTCGCAATATAGAGTGACAATGACTTATAGCCCGTAAACCAAACATTTGTTGAAGCGACTAATGTTCTTCTTTCAATCACGACCGTCCATAGCACACCGATTGTCCGCAAAATGTAGCACGGTTATGAAACTAAATTGCCGAGTCATTTGTGTGTCGTTACTGAGATTTTAGGGTTACCAAGATAAACAAGAAACAGTTTAAAGTTCGCCATCAGGAATTTTGCAAGCAAGCTGCTCAATTTTGGTTCAAATATTTAACTTATAAAGGAAGGACTTGCAGATTTAAAGGGCTCAAATCTATTCTTGAACGCGCTAATCTCAGCAACTTTTGAATCGACTGAAATAAAAATTGAGTAGGTAGGTACTATAGAGAAAGGCTACCTGTTTTTCGGATGCACGAAATAGTTCCTACGGGAGGCGTAGCTTGTGCTACAACAAGACAGAAGCATATAATAACATAATACACGTATAATAATGCTACAAAGTCAGCACATTTTCTTGCAGTACATGAAAACATCAATTTCAACAAACACAATATTCTCAAATTAATTGAAGAATCTACGGAGCCCACCCAACTTGGACCTGGCGGTTTTTTCATCAAATTACGCCTTATTTTCGTAATGCCTCGTAATGACCCATTGTCTAGGGACTGTAGACATTACCAGCAAACTGTTGCTCTCTGTTTTCTTGAGAACTTCTTTGTTAAACAACAGTTTTTTTGCAAAAGAGTTAATAGTGAATTACGTTGGGCTGTGATGCCACATTTAAGTGGAATTGATAAGATAGCGATCTTATTAGCTGCAAAGATTTTAGGATTACGAAATTGGTGTTGACTGCCTGGGAAGAATGCCGAAAGCAAATGGATACCGACAATTGATTTTGGATAACTGGTGAACGGTTTAAACATTTGCCTGCCACCTGCTATGTAGACCATTTTTAGGGTTCCGTACCTCAAAAGGAAAAAACGGAACCCTTATAGGATCACTTTGTTGTCCGTCTGTCTGTCTGTCTGTCTGTCTGTCTGTCTGTCTGTCTGTCTGTCTGTCTGTCTGTCAAGACCCTTTATCTCAAGAACGCGTGGAAGTATCAAGCTGAAATTCACATGAAATACTCAGGTCTATTGCCTCTTTAAGCTGTGAAAATATCAAACTTCTAAGCCAAGCCAATCAAAAGATACAGCCGATTATGTCGATATTTTCAACAAATTTTCGACACTCGCAAAGGAATCAAAACCTACAGGATACTTCCCGTAAACTCAGAGTCTTGAAATTTGGCATGAAGCATTGTCATATAATGCAAATATAGGAAAAATTCCGAAAATCTCATTTTTTAGTTATATAACATAAAAAAAAATATTTTAATAAAAAGAAACTTACTACCTTATTTCTCTCGAACGAATAAAGGTATCAAATTGAAATTTATACCAAATACTTAGGTCTATTGTCCCTTTAGGTAGTGAAAAAATCAAACTTCTAAGTTAACGCGATCAAAAGATACAACAGTTATACCGACACCTTAGACGAATTTCCGTCACACGCTAGGGAATCAAAACCTACAAGGTACTTCCCGTGAACTCAGAATCTTGAAATTCGGCAAGAAGCAACGTTATAAAGTACAGATAAAGGAAAAATTGCGAAAATGATAAATTTGAAGTTACATAAAACATTAAAACATCAGGTGTAAACATCAAATATTTTCCTCATTTCAATGGAGAATTTAAACGACCAAGTTTGACGGATTTGAGAAATCATTTCTTTGTAGTGAAAGAGTATACTCGCCTTTTATTTCCATTGTCATCAGGTCAGGATCTGATGATGGAAATCCTGAGAAATCGAGGGCAACTATCAGAAATTGTAGGCATGCATAGGATTAAAACTTGATCCTCAGATGTATGTCTGGTGATACTATCAAACAGTGAAGGTTTAGAGCTTACCTGATGATGGAGACGTGAGAAAGTCGAGAGTACTCCTCAACGGCATGTTTTAGTTACGTCGTGTTTGGGCTCATATTTATTTATTTATCTACATACATTTACCATTACAGGTTACCCCAATGCGATTAGGTCTAGAAGTCGGTGTCTAGAGGATGCATCTATATTTATTTAACCACCGAGATCTAGACCGATGCATATAAACAGTTTTCTTGTTGTTTTTGGAAGTTGTTTTTTTTTTTGTAAAAAGTTTTTATTTTTAACTTTTGTGAAAAGTTCTCGTCAATACGAATAAAATAAGCCCAAACACGTGGTAATTGCAACATACCGTTCAGGAGTTCCCTCGACTCTCTGTAGTCTCCATAATCAAATCAGCTTCAAACCTTTACTGTTTACCAGTACCCTCAAAAATACAGTCACATGTCTGGTTTTGATTCGATGCGTGCCTACAATATTCAAGAGTTGCCCTCGATATCTCAGGGTTTCCAGATCCTCATCAGATCCTGGTCATCCGAATTGGCATCTTCCTTCTTTATGAAAAGTCTTTAACAATAAAAACTAGCATTGCAACCTCTACAATCCTCTGAAACTGCTTGTCTTTTATATTTTTCAAACGATCCTGGACATTCGTCTCCATGGAATTTTAATAAAATATTTATATTCAAAGAAACGTCATACCATTCTCCACGATTAAAAACTACTTTGATTCATGTCCGCCACTTTTTACAAAGCGGGTCAGATATGCCCAATGACCTTTAAAACATAATTAGTTATTTTCAATCAGATTTCTGAATGATGACAATAAAATGTTGTATATAAATAACTTTTACAAGGTACTGGCCTACTATTTTAGTTATATTGTAAAATAAAAAATATTAACTATTTTGACTCTCACGAAATTACCATAACTATGTTTGTTCTAAACTGAACGGTTGGCGCAAGACTCACTTTTTATCTATACAGGATTTGTACGGAACCCTCGGTGCGCGAGTCCGACTCGCACTTGGCCGGTTTATTAATCATCTAGTGGTTTGGAATAATTAACCTGTTTTTTTTTAAAGTAAGTGTTCATTTTGATGCAGACCCTGAGAAAATAAACAAAATTTTTAATTAGTATTTTCGCGAACTGCCACCACAAAAGGAATTTCGGTCACGTTTTACTCGTGTCAACTAATTTGTTATGGCAGGTATGATAAGAAAGAAAACTAGTTAAATTCAGAATACCTAGGTTCAATCTAGACCGAAATATAAAAAAGGAAATACGAAAAATGAGGTAGCGGCGAGACGGTCTAAATTATTTTCATTATCACAAGGAAAACCAATTCGAAAATGTAAGGCTGAGGAGTAAATAAATGCCCAAATATTGTGCCTCCAAAGCATTAGTGTCACCAAACTATCAGTTCGCTTATTTTCCTGTTTCGAATCAGAAGAAATTTCTTAAAAGGCATATTAAACTTTTATGACACGGGAAAATCTTACTCATCTCAGAAATAATTTTCTCAAGTAAACTCTTGACGGCAAAAGATTTTAACACAAAGCTACCTGAACGCGAGGTAATGCGTTTAACAGCCACCATTATCTGATCTAACTTCCAGGCACGAACACCGAAAGGGAGACAGAAATATACCAAACAGACGAGTTAGAAAGGGATGGTGCTAGTAAATTATCCCCGTAACACCGGACGCGGTAATTGGAAGACTTGTTTCTCGGAGGATACACAACGTGAAACAGTTGACAAAAACTTGACTGATGCTATTCTGATTGCCCAAGATGAAGGTGATGTTAGATTAGATTTTTAATCACTTCCTTTTGCTGACAATTTTGATGCAAAAACTGAATTAATACCTATAATTACCGCTGAAGAAACTAGGAAGTTGCAAAGTGAAAATAAATTAAATGTTGTATAAGCCAAAGTAAGAAACGATATAACTATCTTGAACTAAACGGATGAGACAAATGAAAATTGCTCTTATCTTATAAGTTGCGAAAACGAACAATAAAAGACTGAAACAAACGAACCAAGTCAACAGAATAAACATAAAATGCTAACTTTGCAACGCTTTCTTTATAGAAAATTCAATAGCCATAACTTCAAGATGTTATCGCGAGCATTCAGCGAAAAGAAAATTTAAATACACATTAAGAATCTGCATTAGTCGAAATCCTTGACCGTTCTGAACCAGTGCAGGTTGGTAAACACAAAGTGGGTCACACAAGTTCAGTAATGTACCTCTAGCTAGGTACGTAGGTATGATTGTACCAGCTCAACCCGACTGAACCATAAAGTAAATAACCACTAGAGAGCGCACTCGCCAATTTCTTCTAAGAACACGACTCACCACTGCGGGCGGGGGGACGCGGCATAATCCGCGGCTACTATTGGTCAGTTCACGGTCGCTACTAAAGGATCGTACTGATCGTAGCCTTATAGTACGCGCAAAATCACTAACTTTTGGCGAGCGTCGGGGCACTGTATGCGCAGTCAAGTGGTTTTATAGTCTTTGGACTGAACGGAGCCCAAGCCAAACGCTGTAATCAACGCAACACTAACAGAGTTAACTTCACTAACGAATTTCAATTTTAAATTGGAGTCTGCAATTCATATTTTGTTAGTTCAGGCTTTGGGTTGTATAAAATTGAGCGAAGCACAGAAAGGTCTGTAATAATTTAGGCTTCTGTTTCTGGAAAATGCCTAAGGTTTTTCATTATAAGTTTGAGTTTTAAATTACCAAAGGGTACGAAAGCTTGTCGTTGTTTATTTTTGGCGGTGAAAATTTTCAACGAGATAAATTAACAAACAAGTCTCATAAAAGACAAAATACTTAATGAGGCGGAACTGTTATGAGGTTCTTGTTTGTGCTAATGCTGGCATTTCCATTATCTAAGAATTTGTTGATTGCTTCATTGCTCCAGTCACAAAATGTACGGTCGTAGGGTTGATGGCCGTATTTGATCTGAAGTTATGCGAAGTTTAACTATCGGCTGGGTTAGGATTGTGGCATTCACATTCCCTGTAACTTTCGGATCTAATCTCGTTAGAAGCGAGCTATGTTTGGCAAATTCTCAGTTTTACCTCCGAGCAAGCCAACTATAGCAAATATAATTTGTCCACTACCCACCATGCAATGTACTTAAATGTGTTACAGCACTTACCGCCCACGTTTGACATGGCAACTATCCGCAATAACAACCAGCCATATGGTACCTGAGCACAGTTTGATTCCTGTCCCATACGAAATACAGCCCACCACTTTGTGGTCGCCAACGGTTACAAGTTGACATTTCTGCGTGACCCCTGACATACACAAACGTTTTGTTACTGTAATTGGAAAATCTATCTACCTACATACCTACCTATGTTCGGACTTGACCGCTGTGATCGATGTGGCAGTTTTTCTTATAGCCTTGTATGAGTCTTGTCCATTGTGTGGCAATGCAGTATTTTCAGTTGATTTATTAGAAAGATGTCGTGCTAAAACTACATAAGTAAGTTTGGATGAAGAGGCATTTTTCATAGGAGTTTTAATGTAGTTGTTATGTTGGTTCAAAGTTTAACTTTAGCATAAAATACTGCAGCAACACAAAGGTCAAACAAATCAGCAAGAAATATTACATTCTCAACTATCGGCACTAAATCCAAATTGCCCCAATATATTGTACAGTAATATCCAAAACTTTCTCTAGTTGGTAGTAACAGTTCAACAGTTGTGTTCAACCTTATCCTTCAAAGTTTCTCTCCAAACTGAGTCGATATTGCGCGAACGTTGAAGAACCTATTCCGGTAATAATTTGCCACAAGTGCGGTGCAGTACGGAGGTTCAAGGACCGTTAGTGGCCCCATACCAGTTTATCCAGTGCAGCACTCAGGACAGGCGACTATTAGCCCAGCTGCCGCTATCAGAGGTTCGCCAGATGGTAAATAACTTTGAGGACTGTCCAAGTATTTTTGGAACTAGTTCTAGGAGTCTGTTGTAGATGGAATTTCTTTTTTGCACGTTGGTGAAATTTCGTCTCGACATCTAGAATGTGTTGTTACTTACAACAGTTACAATATTCCAAATTAAATAACATAAACCAAGTCATAAACCAACAAAAACATGATGACCGAAATATCAACTATTGGTATTTACTTTGGATACTATTGGATCTATAAACAGGTTTTAGAGGTATGCGCATTAACCTGTAGGTTATAGTTTGGCCACACCAAAAACAAAAATTCGAATTTAGAACCTCCTTTTTTGTGGGGTCGGTTAAAACTTCACATTCTAGTTTCTAAATTGCTGATACTGACGTTATAGAACTCATCATCCCCATCATCCTCCGAGCCTTTTCCCAATCATGTTGGGGTCGGCTTCCAGTCTAACCGGATTCGGCTGAGTACCAGTGTTTTACAAGAAGCGACTGCCTATCTGACCTCCTCAACCCAGTTGCCCGGGCAACCCGATACCCCTTGGTTAGACTGGTGTCAGACTTACTGGCTTCTGACTACCCGTAACGACTGCCAAGGATGTTCAATGACAGCCGGGACCTACAGTTTAACGTGCCATCCGAAACACAGTCATTGGTGTCTAAGATATACTTAGAAAGTACATACAAACTTAGAAAAGTTGCATTGGTACTTGCCTGACCTGGGATGGAACCCGCGCCCTCATACTTGAGAGGTTGGTCCTTTACCCACTAAGCCACCACGACGTTATAGAACTGTGTTCATGAAACTAAATGCTAAGTAAATAAGGGTATGCCGAGTAAAGTTCAAAATCTGACAAAGGATTAACTTAGAATCGAATCGAGTAAGATAGACGAGGGAAGATGGTGTGACTATCTACGAAAGACTGATGAATCAAGAATGTAAATTCAGCATAAAAGATTTTTTTTACGATGGAGGAGACGTTTCTAAGAGACTGCATACATAGGACATCCATCGTTTAAAATATTTCGTCAAAGCATCTTTGTATGCGTAGTGCATTAATAGTAGTGCTACCTATTGTTTCTGTTTCAACTGATCTTGTATGAATAAATTATGCAAATTATATTTTTTTCATCCTTGGCCGTTACGATGCGTTTAAATCCAACAGTTTGTAAGGCTAACGTTTAATTTCCGAATTTGCGTTTTTTTTTTGAGAGGATATCCATGAAGGAACTGAATTTATTAAAATCTGTTTATTACATAATATCTAAAGTTAAACAAAAATGAGATTTAAAAACACACGCATACATCCAAATTGAGAGCTTCCGCGTATTTATGAAGTCGGTTAAAAATATATTTCATAATGGTATTATGGAAAACTGAATATTCGTAAATAAGTACATAGTGACAAATATGTTCTAGACACGCTGATGTACCGCAATTCGTATTACATAATCAACCTTGGATAATCCGCACTTTAACAGCATTAAGCGTACCTAGGTACCTGAAATTAAATTAAAACGCTCTAATATATGGTCACTCTATCACCTAATGATGTTTTGAGATAATAACTGAAAGCCAAGTAAATTGTGTTGCAATAAAGTCAATATTGAGCTGCTTAAACCCGTAAGAATCGTGAGGTAACGTCAGTATGAAGTACTTTACTGTAAATTACGACAGCTTAAGCTATGGTAAGTAAATGCTTTAGCGGACGTGGTAATATTTAACTTAAAATTGCTTAGTTTCGATGAGAAACTTCCTATAGGCGCAGCGTAGGGATAGAGCGCTTTCGAACTAGCGGATTTTCCGCTGGGTTAAAACAACTGACAGCTGACCACGCGTGTAAAGCGAGAGATTTTGGGTCGCGCGTTGGCCAGACCGAGCGACGCGCTGTAAGGCATTAAAGAATTGAGTATTGAGTAAGGCTCAAAGTGTCAAAGTGTCTTTATTGACCTCGATGACGCTAGTCAATGTAATGTAAACAAAGTGAAATAACATTTCAATAACAATTACAACCTTTTGAAAAAGTAAAATCAGGCTGAAAAACCGCACCTTCTGAATGTGAAATTTATATGAGACAGCACCAAAAATCCAGCCTTCACTGAACTGGCTTTCAATTATGAATGTAATTTAATGCACAATACAATAAACATTTATTCTAATAGTTTTAAAGTTGGTCCCATTATTTGTTATTCCTAAGGTATTTAAATCATACATGGAAGAGTACATAATATGGCACCAGTCACAAACAAAATGATTGAGCTAAACTATAACATCCTGCTGTCAACAACTTACATGTTATCTAACACTTTACACTATAAATTGTTCAAAATGATTACTGTATTTTAAACAAACCAAGTAACTACATACTTTGTTTGTTGTTGTAAAAAATGTGTAATCATGGTGTTTCTTGTCCATTCTTCTCCATAGGAAGCTACAGTTGGAATGGGCAACTAGAAATAATCTATATTAATATTATAAAGCTGAAGAGTTACTACTGGTCCGATTTGAACATTTCTTTCAGTGTTAGATAGCCCATTTATCGAGGAAGGCTATAGGCTACTTTTTATCCCGGTACGGGAAGTAGTTCCCACGGGATGCGGGTGAAACCGCTGGCAAAAGCTAGTCATATTAATATTTTTGTCATTTTTGAGGCCTAACTGAAATAAGTGATTTGAATCAACTTGAGTTGTTGCACAGTCGGCCCATAGAAGAAATCCAGTGAGGGCCATATTTTTGGTCCAAATGCTCTTTAAACATGAAGAATTTATTTAGATTTCATAAGCAGGTTCTCTCACTGTATTTTGATTGCATTGGGTAGTTTTCTATCAACATCAATTTGTATAGATAAGATTCAATTTATTTTGATAACAGCCACGCTTCTGGTGCTGTGAGTAATTTGTATTAAGATAGTCAATATCTAATACATTAGAATTACTCATGTTACTTTGTGATAAGATAATAATGTCCATGATTAATGACATTGAAATTATTTGCATGATTTATAAATAGTTTTTGCTTTATTATGTAATATTGCTAAGTTTTCTTGTTATACAGGTTGGCAACATGTTACTAATAGTTACTTTAAGTTTATTTATAATATCAATTTTAAAGGTACTGCTATTGCTTACATAAGCATTAGTATGTTTGAGATGTTATCCCTTTATAATGAATAATCTACTCCGTTTGTGTAATGCTTTAGAATCCTAAAGTATTTGTTATATCAATATCTGTCAGTTTATTATTTAAAAGTAATAGGAGTGTTAATAATAAAATAGTCTGTGACAAGCTGTAGATTAATTAATAAATCAATTAACCTTTATCATATTATGACCTGACCTTTATAACATTGACATGTAATAACATTATTTGAACACAAACATATTTAATAGAACTCAGTAGTTATTGAGAAATATGGTAACAAATGTAATATTTTGTTAAATAAACACTTGTTGATTGAAACAGGTGATTTTAGAGAGGTTTAGAGAATCCTTGAGATTTCAATAGTATTTTAATTTTATGTAAAAAATATATTTAATCAGATTAAGTAAGGAAATAGATGTAAGTAAAAATAATGTTAAACAGGAAAATAACTTAAGAAATGAGCAGTTCACAGTCCATTATTCAATGGTAATTACGTTTTGAATGCCATATCATGTCACAATTTCAAATTTTATACGTTTGTGTTCATCGATGCGTGAAACTTAATTGATAACTTGATAACACATTTCATAAATTAAATTTTACTGTTTTTTGTGACTTAAAACAAATTATACCTTAATTATATGATCGTAAACAAACAGCACGCAAGTAAAATGTAGTTACAAACATAAAATATCACGCAAATAAAAAATAAAAACAAAGATACGTACCGATACACGTTGTGTCCTTTCCAATGAAGAAAACTAACAATAACCACCAAGGAACGGTTCCAATTTTCACTCAACGCACTTACACAGTATTTGTTCAATTAACTTTGCCTAATCCATTCATGAATATAGTAATAAACACAACAAAGGAATTATTTAGGAATAAACACTGCCTCCACTCGTTTGTTGATTTGACATTTGGAAACTGACAGCTTACCAGTTGACAGTGACTTGTTGCTAACTTCAGGGTCGGTAAAACAGTTCTTCTGCGTTTTGTTGTCATCAAAGCGTGTCATGTCACGTAAAGAGTGTGTTTTTAGCAAAAATTAAACGTGCCGAGAAATATTTTAGATCATTTAGGTTTTTACTCTAAAATAATGCATACTATTTAAGTTTAATACTTAATTTTACGTTTTATTTGGCAATTTACATAACGGCTATAAAGCCATTGCATAACTTCAGGTCGAACTTAATAATAGTATTTGTTTTTTCAAACTAGATGGAGCTTGCAAAATCAGTTTTGTTGTTAACCCATAGATGTCACTATTCTTAAAAATACTAAATATAACAACCTGTTCATAATGAGATCTATCGCGATTTTTAAATTATTTAATTGTATTTTTATGTTGTTTATAAAATGAATATTGAATATATGCACAGTAAAATTCTTCACCTAAAACAAGCCGTTCATATATTTTTTTTACTAAGTATCTACTAATCAATAGGTTGAGTGCCTAAAACACGGTCAATGTTTTACCACAGTTTTACTTAACCATTCCATCCTTTCTTCAGCTGGGATGTCGCTATTTATTAGTCTCAATCGACGATTTATTTCTTCTGTCCTGATCATAATTCAAACATGACAGGAAAATTATTAACCCTTTTACTAACATCAGAATTTAATTTCTCCTCATCACGGAATGTATTTGGTACAATTTATCAATAAAAGTTTGTTATTTTAAATGGAGTAAAAAGCTTATCACTGGTTGGTAGGGTCGGTAGGTAGGTATGTGGTACACATACCTATTATTTTAAAGAATCTACAACTACCTAAGTACCTATGCCCATCGGTTCCATAAGCATTCTGAGTTTACCCGGATAAATAATCGCCTACTTAGGTATATCCTTTCTTGGGTTCAGTAGTTTTGGCGTGGTAAAAGATAACGGATAGACAGTACCTAGGTACCCACCTGCCTATTTCCTTCCATACATCTCTGTGAATTAATAGGTTCATACTTCAGAGGTCAAATATGGTGAAGTTTCGTTGTGATAAATCAAAAGAGCTTCCGTAAAGAAAATTTTATCTACTTCTACTTTATTTTCCCTTACTTGAAAATAGATAGGTAGCAACTAAATCATAACTCCACCATTGTCATATAGGTACCACAGGACCACAAAAATCAATGACTATCCAAGAGCCATACCCGAAAATGTGTAACCAAGCAACGTGCAAACGGCCCAGTCTATACTTACCTACGAAACGCACTGTATCTATTATAAATCACATGTTTTGTATGTATGTGTTGTCAGGGGAATAAAGTCATAAATCACAGGTCAGTACATATGGTTAGTTAGATATCTAAGGCTTATGTAGTTACGTACATACATCTACTTTGGTGCTTGGTCGATTCTCGTGTTCATTCGCAATGGTTTTTAGAACGCAATTTATGAATGTTTTAGCAAATTGTTTTGTGTAAGAAGAGGTATTTTTAAACGGTGTCTTGTATAGAAACAATGTTGAATAGAATGGTTTATTTATTAGTTGTACCTATTGTAGCTAGTAGTGGTGGGAAAAGCGTACCTATCTGGCCATTATTGACCAAATAGAGGCGTCGTGTTTCTGGGGTGGCTTTATCACAGCGAAATTCGTCCTCATTTTAGATATTAGAAGGATGTTTTTCAGATTTATATGGTCCTCGTCTACGTAGGGTCTAATTAAATGTAATAAAGACACAGATTTGAATAATTATGGTCATTAATTGTAGGCAAAAATGTTCTCACAAAGCCCAATCCCAACTAACTGAGTAGATCTAACATTTTAAACCAAATGAAATTTTTAACATGCTATCATAAATAAGCTGTAACTTGAACGCATAAGCATCCAGCATTTTTTTTATCCAAGAAGAGTTATTAGGGGATAGACAAGACAAAACGCTCGGGGAAAGAGTCATAAGTGCTTATGTTTCTACCTGCCGAATAACCCATCCCCGATTCCTTTCTACCCCAGACTGTTCATGCGGCTTACCAACCTTCACTTTTATACCCGTTTCATTCCTAAACGCATAAACCTATCATACAGCCCCCCATAAAATACACAAAACATTTAAAAAACTATACAAATATAAATTTATTTATTCACATATGGGCACATCGCGTGCCATATGCTAGCCATTTGTATTCCTATGCAAATGTTAGCATGCATAGCCATACGTGCATAGATAAAATCTATGCCAATACTGATCAATCGTTTATTTAAGTAAATGGTTATTTTACATAAAGAACAGGTAAAATAGCGATTGATTTGGGGGTTAACGACCCTTAACAGTCTTTTGGTTAACCCTTTGTATTTCTGAACGATAGTGAATCAGTAGTTCCGTGTTATATGGAAATTATGTCTCAGTCGGTTATTCCATGTATAATGTTTGATCTACGATTATGGATAGTGTTATAGCTTGTACAGTTTGTACACATTTAAATGATTATTTTGTCGGCTTGGTGAATTTAATTCTTGGTAAAAATGAACATTTTCAGATAAATAAGAAAAATATCAATTCCCGTTATTTCTCATCCATAACACACAAACTACTTACCTACTGAAAATAAAATGTTACTCTGCATGTTTTCACTTGTTTACCTAAATCGACTCACAGTTTCTAGGTAAGTATATAAAATCTAACACAGGTTCAATACTTAACGTTTTCATTAGTAAAGTACGGTGTACTTACAAACTACATAACTACCTACAGTAAAATTTCAGTAATAGGTACGATTTTTCTTATACAGCAAATCTTACATAGTTTACTTACCTACACAAAAAGCCTCACTCTTTCATTTTCTTTCTAAAGTACGAATAAAATCCGTATTTGAACACTCCGCCCTCAGGGAGGATCACGGCGCGCATATCCTACCTATTTTACGACCCATCTGTCGTATTGCGTGATTCTCTACTCTTTGACAAACACGTCTTGTATCGAGCTTGACATCTAAAGAAATGGAACTTAAAAACACGTAAATAAAAGACACAACGTTATTTATGGGAAATAATTTTATTAATGGGAGTAAGGGGTTGGTAATGGGAAAGTTTGAATAATAGGTTGAATACACGGAAAATGAGTTAGAGGGAAGCAATGAGTTGCGTAAAATATAATTTTATTTGTCATTAATTAAATAAATCTATTGGTATCAAGGTATTGCCATGTCTATCGTGGAGATATGTACATATCGAGTCATTTTGTCATAACTAGGTACCATTTTAGATCATCCATCAACATTCACGGAATTCGAAAAGCCCAAGCTATTTCGGAACAAATGTAATTTATCATTTTCATGTCATACACGAGTTACCAACAAAAGTCATAAATCCATGCGTGGCTTAACTTACTTGCCTACATACCTGTAAAAACTTTCTGTAACCTGAAATAAAACTATGTAGAACTACTGTAATTTCCATACAAAACTTACGAATATGTTGTATGTTGTGCGTAAGATTGCCCTGGGGCCCGATTCTTCTAATTTTACTTAAGCGACATACGATTGACATTCGACTGCGATCCAATCACGACTCAATTACGATTGAAGCGTATGTGGCATTCCGCTATTTTTTCTTTGAAATAAACGTTTTTATCCTTTTCTGTCATTTAATAATGAATCATTTTGTCTGCAAATGATTTACGATTGCAATATGATTGTAGAGCCAACTACCGTATAGATAGACCAAAATCATCAAAATAGCAGACCAATCGCAAACCAATCGAATGTCGTTGGAATACGATTGGTCTTATATTAGTAGCAGAATGCCCGATATGGTTATAACTGCTCTGCTATTGTGATCATATTACGATTCAATTTTGACATTATTAACTTAGGAGAATCAGGCCCCTGTTCTATTTTCAAATTGGAATTCATAATGACGTTTAGCGTGTCGCTAACTTTGACGTAAAAATATTAGACGTAAACGAATCATTGCAATCATGTTGTCGTTTTTCATTTGTTATTTTTCAAAGAGAATATTGTTAGAAAACTTTCTGAATGATTGCAGCTTATTAGAAGGAAAATGAAGGGACTGAAATTGTGGAAATAATTGCAATTTAAAAAACATGCTATATCACATGACAGATTTAAATTCGTGACCTATTTTTGCATGATGCAAGAGATTAAATTTTTAAGTAAAACAAATATTACTTACGTTTTCATTATAATCGACAAAATAAATTATTTTTCAAACCTATGTTTTATGTACTAGATTTTGTATTTGGGGTATGCTACCATACATGAGAATTATTTAACTTGCGTACCAACTTAAATAAAGTTGGAATTATGCAATCTTCTTTTAAAACAAAAAAGGCACCCACAGCAAAAAACACCCTAATTTAACAACAAAAAAGTTTCCTATCCGAAAATCTACCCAACCTCTTTCGTTTTTAGCCTAACTTTGCTTTCAGCTTGATCTAATCACGTTACGAAGTCAGTAATTAAGAACTGTATCAGCTCGGTAATCAGTTGTTCGTGCCTCGTACCGAACTATTTGAACTGGGTTAGGTTAATACATATGTAGGTACGTAACACATAGGTACTTAGGTATGTACTGAAGTATGTTTAACTGGCTAATGGGGTTGTGAAGTTCATGGTATGCAGATTTGCATTTTCTTGTTTTTTTTACTTCTTTTGTTTCAAAGTGTCTATGAAATTAGATGGCAATGACATCTAGCATCGCTAATGTTCTATACATAATTCTATCATCCCAGAGACAAGCTTAGGTTTTAACTGCACTGCTGATTGTAACCCATCTACAATTTGAACACAAGCTCTCACTGTTTTAGTATTACCTATACTTAGTTAGGAACAAATAATAAAACAATCGCCACCCATGGCCCAATCTACAGGCAATGGCAGCAGAAAACAAACAAATCAGCATGGCGGCCAGTGCTATAGCTCTCCGAGGAGTTCGCATCTTCCTCACCGCTGGCAGACATGGTGCTGGCCAGCAGAACCAAGCGGCTGCACCGGTTCCAAGGCCTAAGCCGAAGGCGAAGAAAGCTGTGATCGGAGGCAAGCCACCACAGAAAGTGTTTGACTTGCTCCTCAAAACTACGAGGTTTAATAAGTAAGTTTTGGATTTAGATAATTCATGATAATATTTTTATTTTTCGTTACAGCTTGTTGTGTCTAGAGAGATTGATTCCTAGGTAGTGCTACGCTCGCTTCGGCAAAAAATGAGTGGTCAGGAGACATAGAAACATCGTAATTTTTCCCTAAATTATTATTATTGAAAATTATTCATGAAAGTGTGTGACTACGAGGCGAGGGTTAAAAAAAGGATTGCTCACTTTGATTATTACCGTTTGGTCATAAAAAAATTACAGCTCCATAAACACGTAAAACACACAACTTAATAAAAAAACCACACATGTGTATTAACATTTAACACCCTTTCACCCTAAATGAACCCATTGAATGGTAAGCTATAAACGATCGAAGGTTATTATTTACTTGACTGGTAGAACCCTAAATCGCGTTCAGTAGGGCGAGTAGAGGCAGCCGGGGTAGGTCGCGCCTCGCCATAAAATATTTCAGTGTTTACCTACCAGTATGTTACGCGTGCCACGATGCCTGTCAAGAAATTGAAGGAGAAACATCTCGATGCCTTGTATAGACAGACTCATTTTACCAAGTCAGTGTGCAGTTTAGTGTTAACGTTCTTAATTTGAATTTTATTTTTGGTGAATTTTATGGTGTTCCATTTTCAAAATTATAGTTTTCTTTTATTTATACCTATTTGTTTATAAATGAAAAAAGAGTTTGTATATTTCTTTTGTGTAAAGAGTTTGCATTCAATTAAGGTGGAAGCTTTTCGTGTCTACGTAGAAAATTAATGTATTCGAAATTATCACAATAAGTATAGATAATATGCATTAGATACAACCAACCTAAATAATGGCATCGTTAGTTTAGTAAATTACTGTGCTGTGCAAAGTAAATTATAGTTCCAAGCTAGAGTTAGTTTAAATTAGTTGCTACTGTGTTTGCATCGTGGGCCAATCTGTTTATAAACAATGTCCTTACCTATGTTGAGTTAATTAGAAGCAATTAAAGCATGAGGTCCATTAGTCTATAAATAGCTGTTTTTAAGGATTATTGGGGTAGAACGGGATCTCATTAGGTAATGAGACTTCTCTGTCCTGTCTGACCGTCCGTCTGTTGTCACCAGACTCTTGTACGACAACATACGTGTACGACTCCAACTCGCAACGAATTTTCGACACGTTTTTAACTACTTAGCACAGTTTTCGTGTCACAAGAAAAGGAACTATTTTCCTATATCGCGTGTGTGTCTCATAGACAAGCATTATGTACTAGAGTACTAGGTATTAGGGTACTAGGTACAAGAAGTGAAGTGCGTGATACCGATCTTCAGTTTACGAGGGAACTTGTACTACATTCTCGGTTATCGTAAAACGGATAAATTACTGTTAAAGTTCATTGTAAGACGGGAAATGTTTTTTATGGGTACAACTACTCTATATTATTATAGTGATTGAGGGGTATTGTCCTTTGCGAAGTTTTTAAGAAGGAGGATTGAACTGAAAATGTGTGGGTTTTGAAGAAGTTTACAATATTCAATGCCAATAAAATTTAAAACTTCTAACTGAGTCCTATATCATAGGAATATAGGAAATGATAAGTAGTGATCATAATGTTAATATAAATAAAATTGTTTGAGATTAAGGATAGATCGAATACGGTGGCATTCGGAAAAATACGCAAATAAATAATCTTTAATCTTTTTTCTTTGTAGCCTGCACTACAAGACGTGTGTTTTACCTCTCGAACTAAGCTTAATTACTTGTATCTGAAGTAAAGTTTGAATCTGGTGAAAAGTTTATAATAGGCTAGTTTCCTAAAAAAATAATAATTAGTCCGTCTTGTAGATTGTCCAAAATTAAGCGATACGTATTTTTTCTTTTTTAAATTGGATCAGAACTTGTTAAGATATAGCGTGTTAAAGTTGAGTGTGACGTCACAAGTTGCTACAATTTTCAGGACACTGTGACGTAAAAGGCCCCCACTCCTAATTGTTGAAGTGATTATCTTTGTCATTTTATGTTTAATTAAAAAAAGAAAAAATACGTATCCAATATTTTTTGATTATCTAAAAGCGGACTAAATATTATTTCATTATTTCGACCCTGGACACTACCCTATTATGTTTGTTTACAGGGCTGAGATAGAAGCCTTGTACACGATGTACCGTCGGTTGGTGATGAGCGCGCAAGCGGCAGCCCCAGCCACTGCCATTGGACATTCTCCTAAAATTGATGTGAGTAATAGAACCAATATTATCTATGAATTCCTTAATATTTTGAAAGGTTGATAAGTGTCATCCAGTATCCATGAATAGTTAAATGGTAGGTATCTACCTTATAATACAATCCAAAAAATCATCAATCAATAATACAACAGTTCTCAGAAGCTACATAATAGATATTCGCTACATAATATACCTGCCTAGTTATGTAAAAAATTTTGTACGCCAATTACAGGCAAAACATGTATGGCTCTAACCTACCTACCTAATCTTAACACCTCATGTTTAACAATACCTATGTTTTGTAAACATATACCCATGTTTTAACAAAATAAATTATTTTTTATCTTTAAGCTTTTTAGCTTAGAAAAAAACATTAATGTTAAAGTAGGCTCGAAAAGAATTGTCGCCGTACCATATTTCATCGGACACCATAAATAACGCAGGCTAGACAATGCTATCAAAACATTCTTTATTCGAAAAAGTTTGTTCGAAAAAAAAACCGCGAAACTGTGTTATAAAGATGGCGTAAATAAGTAACCGTTCAAATTGAATGTGAACCAATTTATAGATATATAAAATAAACCAGGGATAGTTCCATTGTGTCTTAATCCATAGGTATATCTCGCAATAAGTATGCTGGAAAAAAACTTAATTGATAAAACTACGGGAACTCAAAAACTACGAGACCGATTTTAAAAATTCTTTCTCCATTATCTGCAAGTAAGTGTAACATAGACTACCTATATTATATCATATCCCGATACGCGTAGCTATAAAATATATGGCACGTGTCCTAAATACCAGTCCCTACATATACAAACTCACGCAAATCAAAATAGTTGGAAAAGATAGACGGCCTCCTTGCCGTGTAGCAAACGGTTATGGTTATACCCACTGTGGTTATACCGTGACATTATTGACAATAAAGAATAATGTTCCTCGTGGAACAACCCCATAGTTTTTTATTCAGTCTTCCTGATTTTTTTTTTGTTATTGTAGACAGTTATTTTGTATTTGAGTTCGATTTGAAAAAGAGAGGCTTTGATGTTTTATGATGAAGTAATTGACTGGCATTTTAAGGGCTGGCTTATAATACTCGTAAACCTAAACCACCTAAGCCACCTAAACTAATTGAATTTCGGCTATAAATTACTTTGGAGTAGGTAATTGAACTGTGCTATTTGTTTGTCATTCTTATAATCAATTTGTTTATCGTGTGACAAAAAAAAACACAAATAGATTAAGTAAAAACATACAAACATAATTCTGATTTGTAAATAGCTGTATGAGAACAGGTTTGTGCCCTGCAATGGGACAATAAAAATGCCTGATGGTGATGATAACTCTTCGGCAACTGATTCCTACCTAGGTACATAGCATAATACATCTACATCCCTAAGATCACTAACCCTTACCCATCTTTTCCTCTCCAGGGCATAGACCAAAGCACGTTCAGAGACGTGATGCACAATACCTTCGACCTAGTCACAGAGGAGAATATTCTAGAACGAATGTGGATAACCTGGGAGCGAGGCGCGGCGGGAGGGGAGGGTTCCTTGAGATTCGAGGCCTGGGTCAAAGGCCTTAGTGTCCTGTTGAGGGGAAACACGGAAGAAAGAATCGGATACTGCTTTAAGGTGTATGATCTGAATAATGATGGATTTATTACGAGGGAGGAGATGTTTTTGTTGTTAAGGTAAGTTGGTTTTAGATAGTAAGCGTTTCTTTTTGGTTATCAATTTAGCATTGTTCTGATCTTTTCTTGGTATCTTGTATCTTCAAGTGGAATAAAGCTGTACACTTCTAAAGTTTCACCCGAACACTATTTTGGAAGTTTTAAGCTTTACGATTTCTTATTCTATGAAAACAGTAGACTTTTCTCATAGTTCAGATATACTTCCCAGATACATACCGAAATAGCTTCCAGAGGTCATATAACTCGAAAATACGATTTAATAACCTCTTTTTTCACAGGAACTCCTTACTGAAGCAGCCTGGTGACGAGGATCCTGATGAAGGAGTACGCGAGCTGGTGGAGTTAGTGCTCAAGAAGTTGGATGTTGATAAAGATGGAACTGTGTCGCTTGATGATTATAGGTAACGAAATCGTCATCATCTGCTTAGACTTTTCTCAACTACGTCCCCCGACTTAACCTCGGCTTTCGGAGTACACCTGAGTAGCAGTGTTTTACATTTAATGAAGCGACTGCCTATCTGACGTCCTCACCCCAAATAATTTGACGATTTATTGCGAATAGGTGAATTTGACGGAGTTAAACCGGGTTAAACCGCTGGTTATTTACTTATTTACTTTTCAGACTAGCGGTAGAACAAGAGCCCCTTCTATTGGAAGCCTTTGGACAGTGTCTGCCCACCAAGAGGCATACTACTACCTTCCTCAAGACCTTAACTAATAAGACATAAGATATAAATAGATGTATTAAGATTTACTCTCCGTAGGAGTATTAGGAAGTTATACTTGAGGTATGCTTAATATACCTAATGTTGAAGAAAAAAGAAGTTAGGACTACAGTAACTTACTCTTAAATTGTACAGACTAGATTAGAACTAAGAATAAGTTTTATAACTTATGTAAATATTGCAAGGGAAGAAATATTTAAGATAGATGCAATGAAAGACGTAAAATTATGAATGCTTTTCAATAAAGGATGGATAATTAAAAAAGAAGTTACGAAATCAACAAAGTCATTAGAATTTTATTATGTATAAAAAATAAATTAAAAATGTCATGTTTTATTCGTGAGGATCCAAACCGGTACCAACGAAGTCTGTTAGGATTTTGGCTCCCGCTGGCGGGAACAGACCGAAAATCTGGAAGAAGAAACAAATGAATAAGAAGTTGCCTGGCTTGAAATGAGGATAGAGGAACCTTTTCATACTTCGATGATGATTATTATTTTGCAAAAGTGAACGTATACAAGAAGGTAAAAATCAAATTGAGCTATCTAAAAGTTGTACACTTCAAAAAAACTAAAAGAAAATTGATGTTTCTCCTTGTCATGTCTAAACTTTAATCATCTTTCTGTCTACCTCTACATCCTTCTTCTTGCAAGAATTGTCTCCATAAAAACCTCTTTATACACTCTGACACCATAAGCCAACATTTCCAAAACTATATCTTACCTTATTCGTATAATACAAGTCACTAGGAATGGTAATCTCATGGTACTCCTTGCGGATAGCGTCAACGATCTGGTCAGCAGCATCTCCAGGGTCCACCGTTTTCATAAGGCCTTCGAAGCGAATGCGAGGGTTATGGCAGAGGCCGGTGTTCACGATGTATGGGCAGATTGTCGTTAGCTTGATCTAAAACATAAGGGACTCATCTTATGAGATATGGTAATAAGAAGGCGAGGGCAATTCAGAAAAGTTTTCTGGGTGGCTTTCACAAATTTTCGAAATTCCAATTTCTCTTGGGCGCATTAAACGACTACATAAATACTAGGTATTACACTTGACTAAATTCAGTAGCCTAATTAGGTTTATCTAATTAGGTTTCTAAATGATTTAATGAAATCTACCTTTCTAAATGCGATTACATTTGTCTCAATTTAGTGACTGAATCATTTAGATGACTGAATTTAGTCAAGTGTAATAACCTCTTAAGTAGGTAGTTCAAGAAATTGCCTCCAACTTTTCATTTGAGAACCATGCAAACATAATCAACTCTCGATACATTTATATACTTCAGGGACTTGGTATTTATTATTGGTAGAAGAAGGAACTTATGTTTAGCAGTAAGAACAATAAGGCAGACAGAAAAGCATCCACCAATACATACCCCATTAGTATCCCTCGGGTCTTCATGCAGCTCAACAGCGAGAGCCTCCATGATGCCTCTGACGGCATACTTGGTGCCGCAGTACGGGACCAGGTTGCGGAGACCCATCTTACCGGCCATGGAAGACATGGCGACAATGTGACCGTAGTTGCGTTCTAACATCGCGGGTAGGAAGGCTTGGATCATCTGGAATAAGGTACAAATGTATTTTTAATATAAAGAAACTTAAGCATGTAACTAATCCTTCATCTAATCATTCTATGCAAATATATAAATCTGTCTCTCTATCTATTTTACTTTGGGCTTTTGGCAAGCAGTGGGACAGTTAGGGATTGCTACCGCGAGAATAGCATAAACACGTTAGGCTGAACCGATCGAGGTGAAAAGGCATGGATATTGGTAGTAAGAACCCTGAAAACGAAGGACTTCGGTTGTTTACGAGATCAATGTATTGATAATAATATTTTATTAAGTCTTTTAGGAGGCTTTAGATAAAGTTCCTGTTTCTGGCTATTTATTGTTGCCATTACTTATAGGTACTAAATAATGTACTTGAGTAAACAAAACAAAAATTAATTAAGTATCAAAAAGTTCAAGTACTTAGGTAAATGTTTTCTGCCATCAAAATTAATTAGGGTCTTTATTATTCAAAAACCTTCACAGTTTACATTGAAATTAATACGCTGTGTGAACAGTTAAATATCTTTATACCTATTTTGGAATTGTCAGTCTGCGCATACGCAGATTTTGATTGACTTCTGTGATTTTATATATTTCTTAAAATATTTTTTTTAACCTCCAACTGATAAAAGAGGGAAAGAAGAATAATTTTACTTTTGTTTGGTTTGTAGTGTTAACAGGATGATTAATTATGGCGGTCGTCTAAAAAGTCAGCGTTCATCCATACACAAATTGACTTCATCATGTACATCTCATAATCAACTTATCTCATTATCCAATACAGGTAATTAATGAGCATATAATCCATGACCCTTACCTACATTGAATTCAAGTTTAAATTATTTCACAGACTCACCTCTTACTTATCCGTTTCGCGAATTTTATCATGAATGGTCTCAAAGGTTAGTCGTACTTTTAATGAAATCAGAATTGTGCTATGGTCATGTGGCCATGGCCGACCACTTGTCAATACTTGGTACAACTTACTTTTAATAATCCCTATTTAGTGTCGAACAGTTGAATATCATTGAATGTACTACAAAGTTCGCTAAATGAAAGAAAACAAAATACTATCGTATAAAAGAGAAAAAAACAAAAGCCGTATGCAAGGTCTTAAGAAGAGTTTCCTCATTCAAAATGCAAAACAAAATTGTGTATTGAATATCTTTGTTCGAAATCGGAACATTTCCTGCGAAAATGTAATCACCTTAAAAATTATTCCTTTTGGGACCAAATTATACTGAAGATGTAATTATGACTTCAGGCACAAAAATACATCGTCATTGTAGCATGCATATTCATGCATAATCATCCCAAATATTATAATCATATTTCTTTAAGTTATAAGTATGAGTGTCGGTAAGTACACTTTTAATTTGATATTAGTTTTTCATATCAGAGTTATTTATCACCTAAGCTAAGAGTCTTATACCTACTTCAAAATAACAATATGTGTCTAAAAACTAAAAATATTTGTAAGTGCTCCTCTCGAAAGATTAAGTTTCCGCCTTAGGTCTCTTTCTTTTACTTTCTTAATTTTATTTGTAATGAAAACTATAGTGAACAAATGTGTTTTCATGTAAAAAATAAATTAACCTATCCTCTACTATAAAGTTTTCAGCATTTTATATTATAAATGCTTATTGCTTATCTGACTCGTTGAATATTCGGGCTATCAAATGTCTTTGTTTTCATTTCCATTACCCAAACAAAATGTAAATATTGCATTTAAACCTACACGTGCTTGAACAGACCGAAGAAAAACGCGTGGGATCTCATCCGTCAAATGTAAATGTTATCATGACTCTAAAGAATTTCTTTGGTTCGTTGCATGCGGTAAACTCGTAAGACTACTCAACGATCGAACCGATGCACTTATGTGTGTTAAGTATCTAGTTCTTTCGAGACGCAGCTGAAATCAAGGGCCGAAACCAGTTCTAAATATATGACTAAGAAAAAATTGTTTTCACATACAAATAAGCAATGCTGCTAAACACAGTCCCGGTTGGCAACTATCAAAATGAATTTTTAGATGCAGTGTGTATTAGTTTCAAGTAATTTTATATTTTTTATGTAAATATAGAATATTATTTGTAAAAATAAAGATTAAGGACTGTATACTGTAGGTATAACCCGGGGCTGCGAGGTTGTTCGAAACAGTTATCGCGGCCCTGGTACATAAAAGGCCTACGACGGAACACGACGGTTTTAGTCAGTAAGAGTCTGACACTCCCTCACCGCTGCTAAACCACAGCAGAAGGGGTCATTTGATGATTTTTGACGTCGTTAAAAAAAGGGTTATATATATTTCTAGTAACGTAGGAAAATAAATATGAAATACACTTACCCAAAGATTTCCATTAACATTAATATCCACAAGAGTCTTGATCTCCTTCTCTGAATGCTTGAGCACCGGCTTGCAGGGCATGATACCAGCGTTGTTGATGAGGATGGTCACCACTCCTACTTCGCGTTCCACCTTCTCAGCTAGCGCTAGGACCGCAGTCCTATCTGTGACGTCACATCTGGAGAGATAGCACATGGTATATTAAACAAAGGTCAAAGTATACGGCTAAGCATTTATATAGAACTATGTCGCATGGATAAGAAAAAGTGTAGGAACAGAGTATGGTAAAAAAATTGAGGGCTTCAAAAATACTGTCACTAGGTTAGTTAAGGATAGCCAGAAGATTTTCACAAGCTTGTATTTAACTTGCAATGTTTGTAGGTATGTTTGTTTTAATATTTATTACTACATTATAAATAATTCGAGTTTAAAATCAACTCTATTGCTGATATGTGCTCTATGGGTAGAATATCACCCATAAGGATGTAAAGGATGCGTAAATATCAGAATTTGCTAGAACTTGTTTGATTTTATATTTATAAAAAGCAAAAATAATTATAGTGATGCTCAGTCCTATTTTTGGAATTTAACAAAGTATTAGAGAAAACGAGTAAAATATTACATCATTTACTGCTTATGTAAATAAATATTCATGAGTTTTATACTGTCAGGCTCAATTATTTATTGGTACGGATGCTAATAAAAAATGGGCGATTCCAGTTTAAGGACTAGTTGTTGTAAAAATGTGGCCTTGGTTTTTAGACTTGAACATAGATTAAAAATATTCTGACAACAAGAATTTGCATGATCAAAAATAAATAAAACAAGCAATAAGGCGCCAAACAGGTCATACCTAAATATATTTTTTGGCCGTTGATGTTTTTGTTAGCAACGATAATCAATGATTAGACCGCACACAAAAACACATATTTTAATTACTTAGTTTTAAGATTAAAAAAATATTAAACTGGTGTACATGATAAATCATATCTATCTATCTTTTTAAAAGATTAAAAAAAAATACTTTACAGTGTTTTTTTAATATTAAATGGCGTCCAAAAAATTAGGTATTAATTACTATAACTACATCTACATGCTTAAATAGAACTTCCCAACGGTATTTGATGCGGTTCTGAAATATTTGTAGGCGACTTTAATTAACAAAAGAAACATAAAAGTTTATAAACTTTTTGATCGTTTGATTTTATTATTTTTCATAATTAAAATTATTAGGTACCTATATTACATCTTTAGAACTACACAACGGAATGCGGGTTTTTTTTAATAGATAGAGTAATTGAAGAGGAAGGTATATCTCAGCATCAGCAAAACTGTACATTGCATTTCATCCTAATCGAAAACCTGGAAGTGGGTCAAATTAACATTCAAAGATTTTCTTACATACAGTTACAACTGAAGCTTATGTAAGCGTGTTAAAAATCTACTTACACATAAGGGTAAGCTTGCCCCTTCTCTTGCTTGATCATGGAGACAGTTTCCTCATTGCCCTGAGGGTTGATGTCCACACAGACAATCTTGGCTCCCAGCCTGGCGAAGCGCAGAGCCACCTCCCGTCCCATGCCATGGCCTGCACCGGTAATCTGGGGGAAAATATTGGAGTGTTATTCATTATCTGTCAACATAATAGCCCTTGGTAAGACTGGTTGTCAGACTTTCTAGCCTCTGAGATGAAAGTAATTTTTTCAAAGTAGGCTGAAAATCAGCACTTTGAAGGTCCAATTTACAAAAGACAGCCCCTAAAACGCCCACCCTTCACCACTTCCTATGTGTTTTTGCTGGGAAGAAGAAGTGGCGGAACAAACACCACAGCAAGAACCTACTGACTATCCATGACGACTATTTTCTTTATATACTGGTAATAGTTACTTATAAACATTGTAATGCTGAAGGGCTTTGTTTGTGTTTTATCTCAGGAACTTTGTAAAATTATTTTAAATTAAAGATGGTGTGGTTTATCGGTGTTAACACAATGTAGATATAGTTCCTTCAAGAAGTGAATCAAACCGCAAGTAGAAGCCAATAAAAATAAAAAAAGATTTTATGGATAAAAAAGTACCTAATCAAAATGTTGTTTACCTACAGGTAAGTAGGTATAATCAATTAACTTGAAATATTTGTAGGTGACATTGAATAAAAGAAACAAAAAAGTTTATAGACTTTTTATTACTCTATGGCCTGTACTTTATGATCGTTTGATTTTATTATTTTTCCTAATTAAATGGATTGTACTTTAATAATTTTATTGTGCCTTTGTTGTTATTATGTATTTACATACAATGGTCAATATTCCCACATGGGTCACATTCTACCATGCGGATGTCACATTCATGGTAATGTTAAGAGGACGAATTGGAATTTTTGGCGCCAAGGATCTCAATTTTTCTCAGTAAATACAAAACGGATCAAAATACAACTTGGTTAAATGAAAGTTCATGATATAAGCCTTATTTTGTTAGACGTCAAAACATGATTAGGTAACTTTTATAACAGAGAAAAATATATCAAACATACCTCTTTTTAAAAAGAGATTCACATATTATGGGCAAACGGGACCGATTTAAGCCTCTTAACTTTTTTAGTAGTTGAGTATATACATACTCTTTAAAATTGTAGAAGGAATTTTTATCAAATTATCATTTCTAAATAATAAAATTACAAAACCATTTTGTCGCTTACGACTTTTAGTTATAAGCTAGCGCGCGTATTGTTCGACCGAATTATTGTTGACCAATTCGTCGCCTTAATCTAAACATGATGATTATGGTAAAATATTATTATCAAGTAGGTAGGTACGCGGATACAAGATTTCAAATAATTCCCAGAAGAAATAATCTTAATAAGATTGCCTAAATCTAATACCTAACTCCTGTTACAGATTACTGCAATATCCGCTATTTATCAACCAATACATTGTTATCAATCTAATAATGTTCACAATCTCTAGGTATGTTTTAAGTACAACTAAGCATAGGTTTAGTCACCGTTTCGTGAAAATCACGCATTTATTATAGGCTCAAAGTCTGCTTGCCCTAAATATTTTATCTAGTATTAGTAATTTTATGTATTAGTTGTAATCTAAGCACCATTCGGAGATTTTAGTACTTTAGGAAAATGATGAGGACATTAGAGGTCGTCAAAGGAAGTAACTAAGCACACAGAATTTTGAACTATTTTCTAATATTCTGCGTTCTGTGGCAACTTTATGTGCACCGAAATAATATAGCATTTCTCATTAAATGGGCTTTCTAACACTGCAACAATTTTTCGAATCGGACACAAAATAAATACCTACAGTAAGTAGGTAGTTCCAATGCGTTCAATGTTCAACCACACATACAAACTCTTCAGCTTTATAATATTAATACAGATTTCTGAACTGAAACTTATCATTATCTTGATTATAATTATAATTTCTGGTCAAAAGTCAATGTGATCAAGTCGATATTATCGACCTCCAAGGCTAGTTTAATTAAAAACGTGTTGTTTATGTTTTTAATATAATTATGCCATATAATAAAAACCAAACGTAGCATTTGTCACCTGTCACATTCAGGAAGCAACCTATACGAGATATAGAAGATATTTATCATATAAAAACATTTACAAATAAATAAATATACGTATGTAATAAAGATGAACTTAAAATAAATATCTAATGTATAATATTAGCTAACTCATGCGAGTAAAACTAGTTTTCCCTTATTCATAGTTGGGTGCTGTCTAAAGGAGCATCGAAGGAGACATGCTGTGACGGCCACATTTTCAGAAACAGACTAATACTGTACTAAGCACGACATCACATTAGCACTGAGCTACATTATTTCGGTGGATGCAAAATGTATGAAAAATTCTGGAAATTTTCGAATCTAATCTTATTATTGAAAACAAAATGATATCTAATTATTGTCATCTGTTTTGTGGAATGTCTCTTGTCACGATATTACATACCAGCTGCTCTACCCCAAACACGTACCTAAAAATCTGTTAATTAGTGTATTACGTAAATAAAATTGTGTTATCTACAGATTATAATATAATATCAGAAGCTTATCTACAAAATATTGATTTATCGTAGATGTTTGATTCAAAACATTGCTATGCGGACCCTATATTTTTTTTCATTCACTTAATTTTTCACTTAATTCATTATTATAATTTACTTATTTTTTATTAATTTAAGTATTTGCCTTTACTATCAAAGGTTATTTTAAGATCAACAATAGTTTCGGTAAGTTTAGGTAACTGAACAAAAGTTCTATGAGTAAGCATTAGGAGCACGGAGTAATTAATTAGAAGATTTTGCCGAATGAACACTTTTCATTACCTATATTTTTTATTTCTCAATTTCTCAACAAGTATTAAAAAGCATCACTGAACATTACAATAATATGTAGACAATCGATTAGTTAGACGAACCTTCTTCATTTAAATTACTAACTGCATACCAAAGTATACATTGTAAGTCTTTTATTTATGCTGTGTTTCTTTATAATATGAATTTAAGATTATTTATCATCTCCCGAGCCTTTTCCCCACTATGTTGGAGTTGGCTTCCAGTCTCAACGGATACTTCTAATGTGTGTTTTTTAAGTTTATTTATAAAATAAAATAACTCACCAAAATAATATCATCGTTGACATCCTTAGATTCCGGAGGGATCAGGAATCTGAACACAGTCTTGATAATTTCTACATCGACACGGATTATGGTCCAAATTATTTCGAAAAATATCCTCAAAGCGGTGATAATCTGTGGTTCCTCTGCCCTGGAATTTTTCATTTTTTATTTTAAAACACACTAGAATTAATTAAAAAATTTTATGACCTAAGTATTATAAAAGTTTTATTTTAATATATAAATATTTATGAAATAGGCACACGGCCGTCCTTTACGAGATCGCTAAAAGAATACAGATTTTGTCTTAATTCACTTATGGATTTAATTTAAGGTCCGTTCAGAATGGAGGAGATATACAAGATGTTTTTATCTAAATAAGATACAAAAACAAATCTTTAAATGTGAGTATAATTCTAAATAAAATCTTCATCTTTGGCTAAGATTTTTTCATTTCAGGTCCTATTCAGGTTATTAGCAAAGGATGCTACGTATATAAATGTTTAACTTAATCCATATCATATCTATCTATCTTTTAAACTATAGGTACAACAGCAGTAACAATTACCAAAGATAGGAACAACAACCTACTTATTTATCAATTGTGTAACGTAGTAAGTACTACTAACTACCTATTTAGTATATTCTGGTAGTACATAAATTGTTTTATTATGAGTGTAGTATCAAAGTTAAAATCTTTCCTTAGTTAAAAGTCATTATCCTCCGAGCCTTTTTCCCAACTATGTTGGGGTTGGCTTCCAGTCTAACCGGATGTAGCTGAATACTAGTGCTTTACAAGGAGCGACTGCCCTATCTGACCTCCTCAACCCAGTTACCCGGGCAAAACAATACCCCTTGGTTAGACTGGTGTCAGACTTACTGGCTTCTGACAACCCGTAACTACTACTTTCCTTAGTTAAAAGTGGTTTAAAAAAAGTGCTATCCATACAACATATCAATATTCCACTAAATATGAATGCTATTGTCGCAGTATAAACTAGCCCTTATCAAGTACTTGTCTTACAGGCCGCATGTCTTATAAGAGCCTTGATACATTGCGCTAAAATTTAATCAGTTCTCAAACCGGCTCGTTATGTAAATTATGCCTAATATTAAATAAAAAAGAACTTAACTTACTAGTTTATCGAGATTTTTATAATGTTTAATCATAAAGGTACGATGTTTTTGTATTCCTTTGTATAAGAAAACATTAATATTTGTCAACCACCATAATATAAAATTCTAAACCTACTTTTCATATGAATTATGTACACACGTTATTATGATTTAATATAAAGGTAATTTATTATTTTAAAATAAATTAAATAAAAATATAACTATACTGTATACAAGGCATTTAAAACTTCCTTATTTCCCACCGAGAGCCTACCCAAGAGGAAGAAATTGAGTAGATATTGAGTATTGAGCAATGCTTAACTTTCAACAAAAGCTTAACTTTTGTTGAGGTCAAAAGAAAATAGATATGAAATTAGACCTGTTAAAAAGGTTTCGACTCTAATCACCCATCCAAAATGATCGATGCAATTGTTTTTGACATTCGTAACGCTGAACCGAAAGTTGATCGCGCGGGAACATGCGCTAGTGTGAAAGAAAGCCCTATTCAACAAGACATTTGTTATGTAGGTTTAGATTATTATAGATGTTTCATCTCTCAATGTACATGCATACATAGTCATACAAATTATCGCTCACCTGGTTTCGAGAGACAAAACATCAAACTAATCAATGTTTTTAAAGTTACCCTCGTTTCCAATCCGTTTTTGAATATTTTCGAGAACAAAGCAACAGTTACCAAAATTACTAAACGTTTTAGTTTCATATCGTATAGAGGCTGCTTACGGCAGATTTCAAGCATGGGGAACCTATCAATCTATTGATTACAAACATGGGGTAAAGTTAAAATTCTATCCTTAAACATAAAAACATAACAAAAGACAGATATGTTATTCAAATCATCAGTTAGTTGGTTTTAAAAGGCCGACATTGCTTAATAATTTCGTAAAACAATAAGATATGAGAAAGACCGAGAAACCGATAGTACACAAGAGTTCATTTAGTACAAGATAATAGGTATTGGTCGAAGAAATAATCTTATCACTTAAGAAAAATATATTAAATTCAAACTTACATGTTGTCGGGTCGTGGTCCCTGTTACTACTAAATAAAATGCGATTAAACTATATAACAGTGGTTTTTGATAACGACTGATAACGTGGGTATATGGGTACATGCTAGATTAACAGAAGGACTTTTACACACTTGCGACGTAGGTAGGTACCCACATAAGTACCTGCGACTGAAGTGTCTTTGGTTTGAAGTCGCAAAATATGCTCAGAAAATAAAAATGTAATTTGTTCGTATATTTGGTATGTATGTATGTACCATTATTTTCTCTGGTAAAACGTATATAATGAATGGTGCATAAGTATAACACATTATGCACGGTGCATATTGGTATGTACAAAATAATGATACATACAACAATCTTAGTATTTTTCTTTCCAATGTAAAGTACTATAGTTGTATACTGTAATAAGTAGTTCTATTAGGTACTGAAAAAAAAATCACTTTGGCACTTGGCACCTGTCTATCTAAGATCACAATTGTCTTTAAGAATTGTCGTTCAGTCGCAAGTATGTAACAGCCCTAAGGATAAAGAACAGACTTCAAAAGTGTAATTGTTCAGGTAATATAACGCTATTTCCTTTAAATAAATAGTACGTACAAAGGTTAAGGAATCGAGTACTTTCAGTAGTGAATCAGGCACTAAGTAGTCATATACTAAAAGCACTTAAATGGACTTTGACCCACTGTACTTAGGAAAAATACCGATACTTTCGCCCCCTGGTTATCGTGATTACAGTGATAATCATGTATCAATTTAGAGTCCCCACTCACTGCAGACTAAATCTCAGATAACTGATAAATGAAAATACTGCGTAGACTAAAGAAACTGTCATTATAATATGCGCATTGCCATAGTCCATACTGAGCCCCCATACTGAGATTTATGAGCCCGATCAAACTATCGGACGACTCAAAGTTTGCAGAGTAAACGCGAGTTAGGTACATTTTGTTGTACCACCCGATGCTACGCCGCCACTGATTTAGACAACTGAATTTAGTCAAGTGTAATAAGCCGTTTGATTATTTAATTATATTGATAGTTACTGAATCGAATCATCGTCAAAAAAAAGAAATTGTTTAAAGTGCACATTAACCTAAGTTTCTTACTAAGTTTTAAGGAATCCAAACTCCAGGTGGTGCACGTTCCAAAGTTAAAATGTTCTAACTGAGTTTCAAATGAAACACAATCATATTTTTAACAGCCAGTATTTCAAAACAATAATTCCTAATGAAGTCTGTTCTAAAAAGGTTTGAATTCCTTTTTTAACCTTTTTAACACACCACTATATTGTAGGCACAGCACAGAGTAGTGAACTGTGAATAACATCATTCATCATTGTCTAGTCTAGTACTTAATTACTAGCGAGATAACACGAGTATAATCTTATTTATTGTGTAAGAGAGAGGACACAACAGATGAATCCAGACAAAAATATTCTATATTATTTAGTAGCTTTACCCGGGCAAATCCAGATTAAACTTCCGAAACGTCTCGTTGATTATCGCCCGAATAAAAAGTATCCTAGGAATTGAGTTGGACATCATTCTACATGTTCGTTCAGTCTTTAAAACATGATCAAGCAACAAACTCCAAATCCTCAAACTTCAAGATTTATGAACTAGTTTCCCCTTTCGGTTTTACCAACGTCCCTTAGAAACACTATCGCGCACGCAGATTACCCTTCCTCGATAGATAGGCAATCCTGAAATAATTTAACAAATTGGACAAATTATTCCTCAGAATAGCGTGTTCAATATTTTTTAGTGCAAATATTTATTAGTTTCGCATTTGTGTCCTACTCTTTAAATTATTGCAGTAATTTCTTAGCTATTATTCTTATGTAATTATGTATTATAGACGAGAACTTTGACATTGCCCTACACTGTTTGTATTTTAATTATGCGCACGCGCAGACTGCACACTAAACAGTCAGCCAACTGTAGCCGCGGTGGTAGGTTTTTTAATGAAATTTTTGTATATTGTGAATTAAATCAAAGTTTTTAGTCGGTCTGATACCGGATAAATACCCGAGCTGTGTCGTGTGTTCCATTGATTTTCATACTGATTTATGAGCCCAAACAAAGTTTGTAGTGTGCTTGTTAATGGTACAAAGTGATCGTAAAAAGAACAGATTAGGTATAAAAGATTCTTCATACTGTTGTTTTATAGTTGGTAACTACTTATAAGAAAATCTTGTTTTTTTAAACGGTTTTATTTAGCTCACCTTGTTTGTTTTATTATTTATTCTTTCTTGGGTCAAATTTAGAAATTAAAATTTAAGTATCTTCCTGTTGTCAGATTGATCTGAAATTTGGTATACACCTTGAATTCCGATGACAATACAATATAGTAATATCAATAACATTGTAAATCCAAGATGGCCGCCGGTACAAAATGGCGGATTACATATTTTTTCCACAACCCCCTCAATATGGGTATCAAATGAAAGGGCTAGTCAAGTAGAATACTGTCAGCAACCCCAGCGGGGCTCAACAAGGCCAAGGCCTGGCTGGGCTGGGGCCTAAAAGGCCTACGACGAAACACAACGGTTTTTTAGTCAGTAAGAGTTTGGCACTCCCTCACCGCTGCTGACCCATATATAGTATGAGGAATATTCGGTATTTTTATTAAACACTAAAAACTAGAAAATAAAAAATCGGTAAAAAAACTTTTAAGTTAAACGGTTTTATCTTATGTGCACTGAAAACTAGAAAAAAAAAAAAACTGTTACTTACCTATAAACCTACGTAGGTGATCCCGGTCATATTAGACTAAAATAAAAACGTGGGGCCTATTACCTAACTATTGCTGTAATACTTTCTTCTAGAGGTATAATAGGTGTGGATTGCATCGAAACAGATTAGGTATAAAAGATTCTTCATACTGTTGTTTTATAGTTGGTAACTACTTATAAGAAAATCTTGTTTTTTTTTTTGTGATTAAAACAAGACTACACTAGACTAGTTAGAACTCAATGCTTTGATATGACCATCATCTTCCGAGCCTTTTCCCAACTTTGCTGGGGTCGACTTATAGTCTAACTAACCGGATGCAGCTGAGTACCAGTACTTTACAAGGGCGACTATCTATCTGCCAAAGGTGTTCAAACGACAGCCTATGATATTAGCAAATGTAGCAAGTATTGTTGAACAAAAGTATTGTTATTCTAAACCGACACTAAAAGGAGGAGGTTATCAGACTTGAGTCTAAGATGAATCATAATGCTTTGTATGAGATAAATACAATAGGTACAATGTCTCTATTTGTATCCCCCGTTTATCAGTCAATGGCAGGTCAATAAGATAAGAAGAAGGAGAATATTTTTTGTCATTATCGGCGTCTTTAAGTTGGAGTGAACCTATTTCAACAGCATTAGTTAAAGGTGATCTAATCAATGAGCATGCATTAGAAACTTTTGTGAATATGTAAGCAGATACCTAATATTGTATATAGGATATTAAAATAATGTTTTGGACCCTTGCTACGAGAATACAGTGGTATTTATTTATCACAGCGCCTATCGACAATATTGTAGCACAGACCTAGAACGTGTTATTTGCAGTTGTTTTAATTAGTGCCACAATTGTGTGAAATGCGGCTGGAAATAATCAGGCGCTACCATGAGCAAAAGATAAGCTTCTAATATCGAATAGAATTTTATTTTTTTATTCGTTTGAACACTTTTGGCAGTCGTTTTGGGTATCCTGAATGTTTAACTACCAGTCTCGTCAAGGGGTAGGTGCTTGGTTGCCGAGAATAACTGGCTCCAAGACGCCAGACAGCCAGAAGCCCCATTGAGCTGCATCTGGTTCTAATGGAAGCCGACCTCAACATAGTTGTGAAAAGGCTAGGCAGATGATGATTTATCGATTGCTTGGTAAGCAATTTGTTCCTATTTGTTCTAGATCAATAGAAGGAATTTAATTGTATCGTATTGAATCAAATGTCTCAATTTCCTCACGACGTTTTGGTTACCGTTATGCCGATACACAGGCATATTACTTCTATCCTCTACCGCTGATTATACATAGGTAATTCTACACAATATCCGACTTAAAACGCTGCATGATGTATAACGGCAGTAATTTGGTGTTGATTAAACTCTGTTCTGGAAGGTTCTTTAAAATAATAGAAGTTCAAATACGATTGTAAGGTACCTAGTAGATTTGTCAAATAACAACTAACATTATATTTTATTTATCCCTATAGAAGTATTATAGGGCACAAAACCATGGATTGTAAACAATTGCGTTTTACCAAATAAATAATTATCGGGATATATGACTGCTGTACTTAGTGATCTTCCAAATATACCTAGAAACTTACCTGATTCGCAACTAGCAACGAATTGGACTCCGATTTGCATCAAACACTTGCTAAAAACCACATCGTAGACTTACTTGCAAAGAACCTTGATACACATATTAATTGCAGTTAAAGTGGTTCGCAACAAGCTTCGAACATATATTTTCATACACACCTTTACACATATAAATATGTAGGTATAGCTCACGGAGTAAGGAAACGAGCAGAAATACCATAATGCAGGTAGGTCAGCCGCCTTCTTCTAGGTCAAATTCGTACGGTGGGCAATAGTGGGCATGACCAAAACGATCAGTTATGAGTGAACTAATGTAGCGATCGGGTTTTTTGGGACATCTGTCAATGCTTTTTGGTATAACAAAAAATATTTGAGTCCAAAGAAGACGTATAAAGGCGAAAACAGTAACGTCCCTTGTCAGCTACTCACTCGCATTTTGGCGCGCTACTTTCTTAGGCAATTTTCCGCTATGGCACCTCTGCTAGTCATTTTATACTCCATGTCTTAGCTATATACTATAATATATAAGCAATATATTTAATGCATGGTGTTCACCGGATCACCTTGTCTTCCATCGAGAGCAATCTAATGGTTCACGTTATGTAAGTAAAGATATCATAGATCTATTTATAGTTTTGGACTTTGATTCATAAAGAAGATAGTGAGTCAGAAATGTTAGGTAGATAATGAATTATTTGTTTTCCTATGTTGTTCGGTGTAGTCGAGCGATACTAAACGCGACCTAGATTTGCTGTCTAAGATTATATTATATATTAGAATTCAAAATTTAGGACTAAGTATAGGGAAATAATTTAAAATTCACTGCTGGGACAAAAAATACCCTTTTTAGAAAAAGATTTATTCATTTGAGGCGCTGAATACAACATATTTTTTATCGATTCAGTAGTTTCGGAGGCTTGACAAATAAACAAAGAAGGTTTCGTCTTTACTATATTGTTAGTACCTATAGTATAATAAGATATATCATTTCAAGTGTATTGCAGAAAGAGAAGGTGACAGGAATTTACCTAAGCACAGCTAAGTCATACCCATCCATCATTTCCATACTTTTTGCAAGCAAACCAGTTTACACCAGTTTGTTTACCACAATCGGGGTCAATGCCTCATGATTTGTGGAGTAATGGCGCTACAATGCCTAATGGCGCCAACTCATGTTAGTCGAAGTGGCGCAAACACATCTCACTTGGCGAGTGAGTTTGGTAACGCAGATCATCGTTTGCGTCTGCATTCACCAACCTGTGAAAGTATGGGTTGTCTATATTGTGTGGGTGAGGTGGATTGGCCTAAAAGTAGGTATATTAAGGAAAACCACTTTTAAAGATTAACAGCCTTACTTATAAAAATCTCTAATCATCTTTTAAGCATCATTTTAACTAATTACTAATTAAAGCCTTAAGTAGTGATTAAATATTTGGGTTCATTAGCGCATGCATGCATACATGCTTAAGCAATGTTTATAAGTAAGAATTTTCTTAAACAGCCCTAAGGATTACTTATTATTTAATTCATGTTTATAAGTAAGGCTGAGCGTTTTTGTAAGCTGTGTTTCGGATGGCACGTTAAACTGTAGGTCCCGGCTGTCATAGAACAAGCTTGGCAGTCGTTACGGGTAGTCAGAAGCCAGTAAGTCTGACACCAGTCTAACCAAGGGGTATTGGGTTGCCCGGGTAACTGGGTTGAGGAGGTCAGGCAGGGCAGTCGCTCCTTGTAAAGCACTGGTACTCAGCTACATCTGGTTAGACTGGAAGCCGACCCCAACATAGTTTGGGAAAAAGGCTCGGAGGATGAAGTAAGGCTGAGCGTTTCTGAAAAAATACTTGTGATTAATTTCTAAATTATCCCACTAAAATTTAAATAACGGGTGTAGCGCAATACAATAGAAAGAAGGACCCATGTAATATCAATAAGGTAAACTAGCGGCCACTTCACAACATCTTCACTATAGCTGTGTACAAATTAATAAGAGCCGACCTTGGACTAGAAAGCGCATGCTCCACCGTGCGTTAAGGTGAATGCTCACTATGTTACCGATATTTAAAAATATATCGATATAAGTGTGCAATATAAGAGGTGGATCTATCGTGTTGATATAACTTTGGGGCTATTTACAACTTTGACAGAGAGATATACCGGTACGAGGATTGGTTTCCAAAAAAAACACAAGAAATTCTCACCTTAGAATGAAGGCCTGTGGATCCTCATGGCTTACGGGTGTTCGTTTATTGCTTAAGTACCTCTTGCCATATAAAATTAAAAAAAAAAAACTTCTGGAGTGGGAAATTGCCAATTCATCTCAAGTTACAGTGGTGATGAATATTTTTATTTTGCAGTTATTATTCAAAAGGGATGACCAGCCAAAGGGAATAATTAACCGAAATCAGGAATAAAAGCTTCATCACACTCTCTCTGAAAATGTGAATGAGACACATGGCCAAAACACGTGCGTTTACCAGTTTCACCAGTTAACAGTTTTGAACGAATTTCTCGCAATACTTGCTCAAGAACCAAATGCTTGCAATGTTTACGGGTTTAAATATTTGTAATATGAGAATGGCACGGGGTCATTTGTAAACTGTTCATATTATTTGGCAAATAGCTATTAATAACTCAGTATTGCTGCCTGTGGTAAGCAAGTGGTCTATCGATCAAGCTTACGCTTGCCAAGCCCATGGATAGATGACCATCTGTCATAGTGATCAATCTTGAAGATAATGATAATAATAATGGGCGTCCACGGCCGATTTCGGCCAGCGCGGCTGTTCTCATATAAGGAGATCAGCCAGCTGCGCAGGACATATTATAGTGTACAAGCATTTGCGCAGACACAGGTGCACTCACTATTCCTTCACTCTCATAGCCCGATGGGACGGCGATCCGACAGGACCGGAAAGAGAACAGGCGCAGGACCGACATTTACGTGCTCTCCGATGCACGGGTGAATCAATCACCATCTTCGATCTTCAATCTTGAAGAAACCTGGTATTTAAAGAATGGAAATACTCGCATTGAGCAGGAGAGCTGATTAAATGTGGGACGATAAAAAGGCTGATGATTTCGATACTAATACTGTTTGTTTCAGAAAGCATTTGAAGACGTTAGTCTCGCTCGTCCCGACTGTCATTTGTTGATTTCTCATTTGTGAGCTCTGATTTGTTTTTCGAGTCATTCCGACTTGAAAGACGAAGCCAAGAAAGTTTGATTTCCATACCAGAATTAAAAGGGGGTCGTGTCGTGTACCGTGAAAAGTTTTCTTTTAGATGACATAAATATTTACTAAAGGTTTACTTACAAAATAAAATAACATATACACCTATATTCCCACGCGTGGAAATCACGGGCATTCTATCTTGTTGCATAATGCGAGGTGACGAGGGCAATGAACTCGCATAGATATTATTAATTAGTGACCACAGATACCACAGATCTTGGTAATGGTAATGAATAAAATAACTGACTAGTAATGTAGTCAAAACATGTGTTTTGCTTTATTTTACATAAATAAATATGTAACAACAAGTCATTGTTTTCTGTCAGGTCTAAGACACTCAAAATGGCTGGTTTTTCCAAATTAGAATTTACATTACTATAATTAAGTACACAAACTTATTATCAAAAAATTACGTAATTCGGACTACAATAAAGTTTATAAACGGCTGTAACATATTTTATACAACTATGTTCAGCTGTTTTTTTCTGATAAAAAAATTACTACATGTAGTGTGTCGGTTGTTCACTCAACAAACATGTTATCAAAAAGCCGGTAGTTGTGTGCATTCACAACACGTGTGAGATCGTTGACATTTGTGCTAGGGTTGACCCTTATTTTTTGTGTAAGAAGGTGTAATTAATTTTAAAACTTACAGCCTTTTCACACTGGCGGGTTTTCCGTACAATCCGAACGGAAAATCCGCCAATGTGGAAGGCTCATTTCTTAAAATTAAACAAACAGTCTTTGTTTCCGCAATTTTAATACAATTGGCAAGGATTTTAGTGAACAATGTTTTGACTTAACCTTGCAAACGATGACGCATTGTAGGATTTTTTTTTTGTCTTTTAGACTACAACAGTATTTTTGTAAACATTTTAGACAGCCATTGAAGTGTATTCACGTTCTAGTTTTACCATGAAGTTTTGACAGGAAGTATTTATATCTATTGTTATGTAAATAATCAAGAAAAAGGTTGCAGCCCTAAGAGTTGAGCAGCGTTCTCAATTAACGATAAGCCGGAGCGACCTAATTTAGAACGCATCGCAAACTAACGACTCAACTCATGCGATGCTTGTAATGAGGTTTTATTTAGAACAAGTTCACGTCTATGCTCACGTCTTTTAAAAACATCGTGGGGGTAGTCTAAGATAGCTAAATTACTGAAATAGCCTAATTAATACTGTCCTTGTGAAAAATATTGTTGTTCAACTTACCCTTCACATTATTATTGTATAAGTAATGATTCTTTTTGTTAAGATTCTCATTATTGTGCAATATTGTTAAGAATTTCAATGTTTTTTTTGCACATTTATACAATTGCCTGCAGCTTAAATTCAATAACACTGTTTTTGTCAAAAAGCTACAATGATTTTAATTTTAAAGTCAGCTGAAATATACGTAAAAATTGTATTATTACGTATATTTTTGAGATAGTTGCTAGTATTATCTAACGAGTCAAATATTAGTAAAATAAAAAAAAAACCATGGATAAATATTTTAGTAACCTTGAAACCAAATAAACACTGCAAATTAAACATTTTAAAATTATTTCGTCTATTTTTATCTGAAAACAAAAAGAATCATTAACATTTATTTCCCAGAATTAATTATTCTAAAATGAAATAATCTGCCGAATAACCTGTCCTGTAGGCCACAAACTGGCTGAATGCAAGTTACCTTTGCGTACTCTAGTCTCTCGCGACATCCGACCAAGAGCGGACGCGGCCGCGCCATTGCGTATCATTTCCCGCCTAATTTTGACAGTTATCAGTGAACGTCAAACGTACTTTCTTAAAAGATATTTAGGAATTTATTGTAAGTAGATTCTATGGTTTTTTCATAATTTTTGAGTAAGAGGATAAGAATGCTTGTGCTTTTTAAATATCAGGCTATTACCAATGTGTTCTCAGAATTAATTATCACAGTAGGTTTAGACTATAAATTATATACCTAGATACCTACAAACAATAATATATTTGAAATCCTGAAAAAAATTGTACTTAAGTATAATGTAAAACCAGTAGCTAAAATATGCAACATAATTTAAATGTAACATTGATAGCCTTTTAAAATGAATGATAAATAATGCTAAATAATGGACTTTCATTAGGTAAATGAGTACATACAAAGTAAGGTCGTATTTTTGTAAAACAAAACCTGGATTCAAAAAGAAATAGGTCATCTTTATTATTATGAGTTTATACAAACTTATTATTGTGAAAATAAATTATTTCAAGGGTTTTGAGAAATAAGAATTATAATTTGTTGTCAATGTACCCTCTTACTAAACGATGGTGCCTACTTACTTTTTAACACTATAAAAATAGAGGAGATTCGAATAAAATCGGTGCTCAGACCAGTGATACTCTTAAGTAATGGAAATTTCAGCATTTTAATAACATATTTGTCTCATCTGACATCTACAATGTGTAACATTTGTGTTACTTACCTTACTTTTTGAGATTAACTAAATAGTTCAACGTTTGCGTTTAACGTTTGAAAAATCTATAATTTTAATATTGTGTAACTTATAACGTATGATACACACAAGTACCGGTTCAGTCGTTTACAGACAATTGATAAGCGGCTATTGATAGCCTTACTGAAACAAAACACACATTATCACAAGCACGTTTACACACTAGGAAATATTCGTGTGTTTCTGTAATTCAGTTTGATGGCCATTAATCATGATTGGTAGGTAATACTGGACTCGAAATTAAAACCAAAGATCCAATTTGGTGCAGTTTAGAAGGTACGAAGGGACATTCTAGCAATTTTTTTGGATATATTTTGTACGTGATCTAATGGTACGTAAACATATAGCTAGCTAAACTATTCTGTAAAATTTTCCTTCCGTGTTCTATTCTATTCTATTTTTATTTATGGCAATCCATGTCGATGCCACCGTGTTGATAAAAATAACTTGAAGCCGGTAAGTTTCCAAATTTAAACAAAACACTGCCCTATTCAAGTACTACTATTAAGTAGGTAAGTTACTTGTTTTGCATCTAACGATCATATGAACTTAGTATCTAACTAAATGATCCTTTCAAAATCAAAATTATTCACTAACGTTTATGTTGTTAATATTATTAGGTAACTAGGTGGATAGGTAAGTGTTTTTATGTCTGCTTCTGCATTTATGAAAGAAAAATATTAAGCAGTTGTCTACAAAACATAATTATTCCGAGCGATCCCGAGTGAGAACTAGTTTAAGTAAACTTGTAATGCATTAATAATATTATGCCAATTTATGCGCATGACGTATATGGATACAATTCGATTTAACGAAAAATAGGAGCATTTTCTTTAATTATTCTGGCAGTAAAATAATAATCGCAATTATTTTTATTCATTCAATAATTTATCTGCATCTTAATTAGTGCAGAAGTAATTAAATACCGAATATTTTAAACGCGAATTTTACTTGACTTACTTACTCTTTGACGTTGAAACTGCTAAACGAATTTTGATGGTACTTTACAGTAATATACCTCTATATTACATAGCCGAATAACACATACTTCCGCTACGTTTTACCTGGGTGCAGAAAATATTTCTCTCAAGACGCGGATAGACCCGCGGGATATCTTAGTTTTACAATATTTACAGAATAAGTTTATCTAGATTATGTCTAGAATTTAAATAACCACATCTAATTCTAGAAATACTGCAGACGTTTCTTTCAATATGGCCTTGACTTCCTTGCCGTTAGGTCAATATAAACCTATCTAGTGAAGCAAGCTTCATCTTGAATTACAATCAGTCACACAATACATTAGGAATCTACTAGATAAATACTTGATTATGAATATTAAAACTAATTCTTGGGTGTAATCTGCGATTTTCTAGTTAGTTTCTAGTTAGTAGGTTGAGCTTATTCCTTGAAATATCTTTTCAGACACGAGCTTACATTGATCTTTCACTGTCTAGTATTCTAATAGTATTTAACGTTTAATCTTCATACATAGGGATCTTTCCTTGGATTCTTCTCAAAGCGAGTGGGTAGTACATTAAGAAGCATTTATGTTTGACTATAAAAATATGTTTTCGACTTCCTCAATTAATATCGTTAATATGTAGATACATTTGTGTGGTGGTCGATGATCTAATTCTGTCGCTATGAGTAGGCATATTGCTCCACTATTCAGTATAGTAATAAAGCAGTCGGCCGACGGTAGGTTATGTTTTTTTTTTCGCAAAAAGCGTTAATTTTTTGGTCCGTCGTTTGTAATTCATGATTTAATATAAGCCCGGACAGACTATCGGCTGACTAAAAGTTTGCCGTGAGCAGGTAGTCTAAGAAAGATTTTAGGATTTAAGTTTAGGTAATGAGGGGTAAGAAAGAAAAATAAAGTAGGTAGTAGGTAGGTAGGTAAAAATATGTACCTAATCGAACCTGTACCAAACGCACCAGACAGACTAATTGAATAGACACAATATAGTAATGAGTAAGTGTTAGCATTATCACACATACGCTAAATATCATTAGATCATGAATATATTTTTCAGTAAATAAGTGCAAAGATGAATAAGCAAAAACATGCGTTTACAAATATTATTTTAACATTTGAGGGTAGATGGGTCAACTAGCTTCATTAATTTTGCAATGCGCTTACTAAATACCCAGTTGCATCCATTTAACTATAACGATAACCAAAATATGACCAGCCGTACACTTGCCGCCCATAGGTCAAATCGACCATATTTGACAACTTAGATTTATTCAACTCATCGTAAGTATAATTTGATTTTATAATCAGTTAATCACTGCTATTATTTTATTATGAAATAAGTAGTAAGCATTTTTATTATTTCTGCAAATTAATTTCAATTTGTTCAAACAATATCTTTCGGATTTCAAAGTAAGACGCAACAGAGGCTTGGAATGTAACAGACATATTTTACAACCCACCTTACAGATTGTATAATTTTCATACTTAGATCATCTTTATATGGCTCAGATTACGTAGGTATTTGAAAACAAGTTATATAAGGTCTGGGTGCGTGTAACCAGTCGTACAACATTACTTTAACCTTCAAATAGAATAGTCGGGGGTAAGACTTAATTACAGGAGGTGCAAGTCTGAGTAAACTTACATCTTCCATGTCCTGAAAAAATAAATCTGTTTAGGCATTTATCGCGGTTTCATCGTGTTTTAGACCTTATTATAATATCTTAAAAAGTAATTATCCAGTTCATTAAATTGTTTCATCGTAGCCCTAAGCCGGCCGGCACTTTTTTAAACTACGTGTTATTGAAGACATTGCTAATTTTCCAGTATGTAAGTAGACCATGTGAGTATCAAATCGTAGTAACTCAATTAATTACAAGATCAATCCGAAATCATCATACTGACGTTTTACATACATATATTTCGAATGTGCTAAGTTATGCAGTAAATATTTGGTAGGATTTTAGCTCAGTGCAAATACATAGTAACTACTAGAACTACTAGACGAATCTATATTAATTTTATGACGACGTGTGAAATGTGATAAATTAATATCCTTCTATGAAATTCTTGATTGATCGAGACTTTGTCTTGTCATTGTTTGGACTTTGAGCATTCATAAGTTATTAATATTATGGCAATTTTCTATGAAATCGTTTGGTTAACAATGTTATAGGTAATAAATCTATCTTTCTTCTCTGTTATACCTGGGAGCTCATAACAGAAAATAACAGAAACAGAACGGAAATATATAAAATATTTATAAATAGATAACTATAACCTTTAAATATTGACTGCACGAATTGGGAACCCCAGAATCCAAAAACGCTAGAAATATGGTAGGTACCTTCTAAGATCGTTTCGAAGCCGAAAATCGATCTCAGTGGCGTGCACTTGGAGAGGCCTATGTCCAGCAGTGGACTGCGATAGGCTGATGATGAAGATCGTTTCATTCGGTTCCGTTATTTTTGGATAAATTCAAAAAAATACAAATCATAGGTATAGTAGGAATAGCAAGTAGGAATAAGTATTTCCTAGGAACATTTTCAATAACAATAAATCAATAATAATAATAGTCATATTAATTCTTTCTAGAACTCAGATGAGCGGTAGCATAACCACATTAACCAGAACAACTAAATTGTAACATATTATGACACATAAAATATTTATATGCGTGAAGCAATTAAGACAGCTAGCAATACTGTCTACACATTGGTACGACCGTCACAAATTGCTACATTAAAATTTTCCATACCGTTCTATGGACGAAGGAAATATACTAGGTGGACCCGCTTGTTATGTCATTTCGCATACCGACAGTCTTACGAAGAAACTTGTTAAAGAAAGGGCTTGTGGCGTAAGAACTATGAAATGTTAACATTTCTCGCCTTTTGTTAAATGCCTATTAAATAAGTTGCAAACAGTTTGCACTTTCTTGTTAATGTATAGTAATTCTTAGCACCTTATAACTAATGTGAATGGTTGTTTCACCTCTTATGAAGAAAAGCTAACTTGAATCAATGAAATTATTGATTCTAGCCATTTTCCCGTTCAATGCCCGTGCCGGGATAATATAGCCTATGGTACTTGGGAAGAGTGTAGCTTTCCAATAGTGAAAGAATGTTTAAAATCGGTTCAGATGTTTCGAAGCCTTCGAAGGTGCAATCAAAAAAAGGTTTCGTCTTTATTATATTAGTATAGATAATCTTGAATGCTTTCATTTAGTGTAAATATACTTAGTATTTTTATCTAATTTCAGAAGCAAACATGGCGACAACAACGGCAGAGGCGAATAAAAATGGAGCAACACAGACTTTAATGGATAAAGCACCATGGTATGTCTTAATTACTTATTCTTATAATAAATATTTGGTAACAATATTTAATTCATCTTCGTGCACGAGTCAGACTCGCACTTAACTGGTTTTTATAGACTTAATTCCGCCACAATTTCATGTCATAAAAAACCTACTAACAAGACAATGCGAAAAGTTTTTTTATTTTTATAGTAGATTTCACACGTGTTAATTTATGAATATATTTTATAATAACTCTTTTAATTACAAGGTGCTGAAGTTCGCAAGAATTTGCCAAGTATATGTGTAGCTCATTAAATAGTATAGGTATCACACTCAATACGATCATTTGCATAATTCTATAAGATGCCGCTACCCACTCGCATCTATTGATTTAAATGTTTTGTATACTCAGTATTATTAGCGGGTATGTTATGTATATGTCTGTGCATGCCGTATGACCCCTCTCGCTGTGGGTGCACCGTGAGGGAGTGTCAGAATCCACCATGTTCCTTCTTAAGCCCTTTATGTATCAGAGGGCCGCAGTAACTCATCCGTACAATCCCCCAGCCTCAGCAGGTTTTTTGACCTTGTAACAATGAAATAAGATTGTTGTCTAATCTCTATCCTCACCACACTAACATCTGGTAACTATATCGACATACTACAGGAGGTTTCTAACGACAGCTTGTTAGATTAAAAAATGCTCATCACTGAGTTACAGCAGAAAACATCATGACATGGCTTTTTACGTAATAGCTGCAATTACTGAGACTAACTAAGGTTGACAGTAACTTATCAAATAATATCCTACCTAGTTATTTTTTATTAAGTTACCTACATAACTTCATTGAAGGTATACCGCGATTTTTACCTACCTATTCCTTTATCAGAAAACGATGAACAACAAATTTATTTTTTCCAAATGTCATATCACCGTTTTGAATCGCGACCACTAACAGCTTCCCAGTGCCACTTTAACATTTTACTCACGCAAACTTCTTAAAACCAACAAAATGATCTCATTACCAGGTCACCTTTACCCACAAATTACGCAACTGTCTTCACCAGCTGATGAAGGAACCTTCAGATTTAGCGGCTAGTTAGGGCAATTTGTTTGAGCACGCATGCGCCGTTACAAAACCTGCGCGGGCGACGATCACGCGCCGACCATTGACCTTATACGTGCTGATGAGCGACATTGACTTTCGGGCTTATGGGGTATTTTCAAGGTTATGCGGTCAACTTTGATGTGTTAGATAAGCGGGAATCATGGTGGAGTGTCAAAGAAACTTTGTTATGAATGGGGTACGTCTTTTTATTGAACTCATCATTGTTTGTGATCGATCAAATGAAGTTGCCCACAACATGTTTTATTGTATTTCATGTTGCAATCTACGATATGGCTACGACAGATTAACCTAGGTAAAATTCAAAGTAAAATAGTGGTAATGCATTTTTTTAATAAAAAATATGTTGCATTCAATTGGCTCGGTGCAATGAAGAGGACACATAAAATATCAAGTGATAGGTACAGATATTATAGTGTAATGTGTGAATCACAGGAAAAATGTGGGCGGGGTATGATAAACTTACGATAGTGATGACTACAATAAAAAAATACAAACATCCGAATTGAAAAGCTCTTCCTTTTTAGGACGATTAAAAAGATCAAAAAAGATACTCGTATAAGTTCTTTGCTTTTGTGCCAATCGCAGTGGATATCTTCTTAAAATCGGTCAATGAGGATAAGAAACTTGTGTCTAACAAAAATGGCTGCTGATGATCATGAAGCATGTCAGAATTGCCTCAAATCAACCCGATAATCTCTGGCTTGGAATTCAAAGAAAAACATGTGGAAATAATTTTAATTTACGACCATAGTTACATTTTAAGCTAGACAAGCTATTACGGCACTAAGTGGGTACTTAAAAATGATAATTAGAAATCAATGATTGTAATCATGAAACATTTATTATGTAAATACATTAGGTATTACATAGTAGGTACTTCTATTGTTGTATTTTGTTGCAGTACATTACATTGACTTATTAGATTCACATTATTGTCTCATTATTTTGGAAATTCATTTCCATATGTATTTGGCAATGGAATGACGAATGTTAGTTTGTTAGTCACACACGCACTTCTGTACTTCAACACCTCAGGAACTACTTATGTGTAACCATACTTACAAATAGTAGCAAGTTTAAATACATATTTGTGTTGCCCAAATGTCAAACCGCTCTGAGCAAGCGTCGTTCGTGATGTCATGATGACAGTTGAATTAGAGAGCACACAAAATTGGCGAGCATCCCAATTTATATTAATTTTATAAAAAAAAAACATTTATTCAAAGTACTTCGTACTGACACGGGAGGATTTTTAATCAACGTACTTAACTTTTTACAAAAAAATAAGAGGCTGCGTAAGAATTGGTAAAATGTTCATAAATAGTACATTGGTATACAGTCGACTGCGCTCGTAAATTCCTAGCAGTAATAAATTTTATTGTATCGGCGTGAAGTAACACGTGACGTGCTTGATTCATTGAAACTAATCCTATTTGATTGGCAATGTATTCTCTGCATTATTTTTGGTTGTTTGTTGGAGCTAAAGATTTTTTTCAGTAGGTATCTATATCGGTTTACAAAATCAATTGTAAATTCTAGAGATATCATTATTTTTTTATGATTAGCGGTCGCTATTTTATATAATTGTTTTATAAGTTTACCTAAAGGTAAATACATTAGGTATTATTACAGGACATTCATCTTTTAACGACTTTGTAATGATGTATTAGAAGGATAGAAGACAACATATATTTAAAATTAGGCAGAAAAAACGACAAAAGAATAACATCTTTTGTGTTTTTTTTACAGCTAAAATAAAAATCACTTTAGCGCGGAAGACGAATTCCATGCATAGTACATTTTTTACATGTAATCATTTTGACCTTTTTTACCGCCATTACTTGTCATAATATTTACTCATCAAGGCCGGATCAATAAGTCAATTTTCTTCGCTATTCTTCAACAACCGAACCATTCGGCTTTTGCGAGCACACTGCACGAACATACAATGTACACACGCACGAACCACTAAACGCAGGATGCATCGCAGGATGCACTGTTGTGTATTATGCTGATTTTCGAAACGTTTCCTCTAATTATTATGCAACTGCATCGCGCTGCAACTGCAGCAGGCATACTAGTGAAAGTCGTGTAGTGTGCACCGCGTATTTAGCTAACATTTAATGTTTTATTAAATAAAATCAGTGTTCTATGGTACACGTCCCTCAATCTCACTTATGTTTTAAGTGATTTTTATGATCGGACTGACTGGGTTGTAACTGTCTGTGTACGATGTGGTTCGACGTTTCGTTCGTTGGAAAGAACGGCGGAAAGCAGAACCTCTTATTTTTCGAGTGAGTAAGACCTTTGGCTACCTATGGCTTGTGTAGAAATGTAGGGCGATTGCATGTTTTTATAACTTAGTTATTAAGACTTTTATGGTGGTATAAGGCCTAGATAGGTAAAGAGGGGATTTATGATAGAGGTAGTTTATAAGGTATGCATCAAAGTAGCATTAACTATAGACTAGCCGTTTTCCCGCGGTTTCACCCGCGTCCCGTGGTAACTATTGCCCGTGCCGGGATAAAATATAGCCTATGTTACTCGTGGATAATGTAGCTTTCGAATGGTGAAAGAATTTTTAAAAACTGTACAGGCCTATTCATTACAACCAAACAAACAAACAAAGTTTTCCTCTTTATAATATTAGTATAGATTAAGCGTCAATTGGCTGAACAACGTAGAAAATGTCGAGTAAGATTATTTTTTTTCTTAACACTTAATAAAAATACCAAACGACTTAGTGGGTGTTTCGGCATCATTAATACGAGTAAGTTGTATGAGGTGGTTTAGTTTCCTGCAATTATTTTTTTTGAAAAGTCTCAAAAATCTTACCTAATTAAACCAGTCTAAATTCGCATAATCGTGGCATAAATTAGCAGTTTTTATTAGGATAATGTATTTTTATTTCCAAAAATAGTTCACTAGTGCACTTAACATACTAAGTAAAAATCAAAATATGCGCACAAAAATATATTTACCAGGATATTACATATTATACATATTTTAGTACAAACTAGACTTAAAAACACTAATTAAACCACAAGTTTCAATTTGGCTTTTTTAATTTACGCATTTTAATACAGCAATTGAATATAATATATTTTTTTAATAAGTAGCTAATATGCTAGACAAATTGCAAAAACCAAAACGAACAGTGACTTGTAAGTATTGGCTCAGGCTCTGCAGTATTAAAACATAAAACTATTTAAATAAAGTATTCATAACTTGTGTGTAAAATCCATTGTTTCATTGTAACAACTTACTGAAGCGACCTTGGCAACCAAGCAGTCACCTTTTCTCTTTAAACCCGCAATTACATAATTAATTAATCATTGAAGGCGTTAATTACTCGTCCAAGGCCTGGTTTCTTATCAATTAACAGAATTAATGATATCCTTTAGTAATGTTTATCGGTACGATTGTTGGACAATAAGACTGGTTGCATCCTTGGCCTGACAGTAAATAGCTTCTGTAACTAATGAGCCAGTTAGTTCGTGTGTTTATGAACAGTACTTATGAATAAGTGTGTATTGAAACCTTATACCTACGTATTAGAATGATTACTCTACCTACAATATGTATATGCAAAATTACTTTATTGCTTTTTCATGTTTAATAGTAAGTACTTTATTGATTAAGTACTCCGTTGTCTCCCGAGTGATACGTAGACATAAAAATTTGTATGTCTTTTTGTCGTGATACTATCTTATTTTACACACTTATATGCAGTGTTTTTCAGAAAACCGCTTTTGACTGTCGTATAGACAATTTGCATTTTTAATTTCGTGTTTAACCAGTTTCATGCATGTAGATCTATCTACCTAGATCCCACAAACATATTCGTAGGTTGATATGCTATGTCCTGAATGGCTATAAGAATATAAGCGAAGGTAGACCATGATTAATGCCAAGGCCATCAAGTGTACATCAGGTTTCTTAGTCCTTGGAACAATTCCCTTCGGTCTTTGTTGTGAATCTGGTTCCTTTACGCTCTCGATTTCGCGATCTTATTATATATGTTACGGGTAATGCTAGAAGGTGGAGTAATTTTTTTTTTTTTTTTTTTTTTTTGGCAGGGGGAAAATCCTCATGGACTTCCCTCCACCTGGGGTCGGTGGAGGGGGTGTGCCGGACTCTTACCGGCTAAAAACCCACCCAGTGTTGCCTTCTACCTTACCTATTGTCGAGGGCACGGGTATCGCCAAAGCATTCTTCCGCACCAGGTGGAGTTAACCTAGGTTTACCCGGGTTGACTTAGTATTACCCAAGCTTCTTGGGTAAAGTCCGAATAATAATTAAAATAAATTTTAATTCGGGGTTTACCCATGCTCACCTAGGTCTACCCAACTCTGACTGGGTAATGTTAAAATTTGTGTACTTAATTAGTGAAATGAAAATCCAAGGTCATTTTAAACATTTATGATTTAAAAAACATACAAAGGCAATCGTAATTGCTTGAAGAGCATAAACTTAATAGCTTTAATATAAAAAAAAAACTTATAACGGTCGTTATTGTTCAAATTTAAATTATTTATTTGAGCAAGATAAACTGCTGTGACATTTAGAATTTCTCAATTTTCCTGCAGGTTTGCATGAACACTTCTTTGTACCACATTTTGTTTTGCAATTACACCTTTTATAACCCTGGCCTCCTGAAAGCGACTGTTCATTTGCAACCTCTCGTAAGCTTTTTTTCTGGTGATATATTTTCAATATCAATCAGTTTATCATGACACACAGAAAAATGATTCCTTGAGAACATTTCCTCAATAGTACCACGTTCGACCTAAAATTAAACCACGGGCTCGAAAATTACGCAACACCTAACATTACCCAGACAGAGTTGGGTAGACCTAGGTGCATAGACCTAGAGCATGGGTAAACCCCGAATTATTATTTATTTTACTTATTATTCGGACTTTACCAAAGAAGCTTGGGTAATACTAAGTCAACCCGGGTAAACCTAGGTTTACTCCACCTTCTAGCATTACCCGTAACATATACAAGCTTACAAAAATAACTTCATGTGGGCGGTCATAATATCAAAAAACAAAAAGAGATCACGTTTTTATTTTATAAATAATAACATTGGCATTAACGAGATTCCCAGACTAATTCTAATTGTATTTTTTCGTAATTAAATAATTACTATTCTGACAACTTTTTAGCCAAAGGAATGCGGTTTGCAATTTCAATTTGTAACTATTGGACCATCATGTATCTTACGAAAATTATAATATCTGATTGTGCAAAAAGTTATCTCATCTTTACCAGTTACAACTCATACTTACGAATGCTAAAGTAACTTTATTTTCTTACGATGTAAAATAAAAATATCGATGTGGAAACGATTAATGAACGGACAAATCGATAAAATAAGATTTATCCGGGAATTTATTCCGTTCACTTTTCATCCCGTGTTAGTTTTTGTAGGAAGGTGCAATCGCGGGAAATTGCTATTAATCCATCCCTTTTGAATGAAGTTTTTAGTACTGCATTTTACAAAGCAGAAAACATATGTAGTTCGTACTCGCTGTTCCCTGCAGTTTCTTCCGCATCCCAAGTGAACTACGAGCAGTAGTATAAAGTACCCTGTATACTGTGTAGTAAGTGTAGTAGTGTAGTAGTGTAGTAAAAAATTTCAAACTTATACGTTTACATATATCTACCTAATATTGTGATTTTAATATGACTTCTCATCCCTAGTTTCATCTCGCCCGCTTTTTATGTCTGTTCATTTTACCTCCTAGACATGCATATAGATAGGTGTATGAATCTGGTTAAAACTACGAATGAGATGGCACTAAGCCATATTTGTGTGATTTGGCCATAATCAGCCATATTATAAGCTACTGTGATTTAGCCACCAGTTAACCAAATCTGTGCTAGCATAGCAAAGCAAACAGAATCAGTGGAAGATCTCGCAACGCATGTCAAGAGGCGCAACGCGTGATGCAAACGTTGCCTAAACGTGATGCAAACTGCGCTATGCTTGTACTATTACTAGATATATATTACTAGACATTATTGTTTTTAATTGACCAATAGTATAGCAATATTCCACCAATGTTCTCACCATAAGAAGAGCCGTGCCGATAGGACTACAAATAGGATGGCTCTAATTTTTTTTAATTATATATTTTTTTTTAAATTCTAGGTTCATTAATATGACACAGACTAACTTAGGAATTTTATCAAATCCTTAAGCCTTTATAAATAAATAATGAATTAATAGATTGTAAGTAAAAGAATTCATACGACGCGACGGTGATAAAGGTGTGATCAAATTAGTAATTTTTTTCAAGTTCGGTAGGTACTTTTTATTTTGTTTTTCTAATCTCATTTTATGAGCGGATATCGATGAGCAATATGCTTCATTATCGCTGCCATGAGGCAGCTTGAAAGTGATTTAAAAATCTAGCTTACCGTGGCTTTCTTATGGAACTAGGACCGTGATACCGTATTTGTTTTCAAAACGTTATATGGAGCTGTGTATACCATGAAAAACTCGACCAACAATTTACCCACTAGAGCCATAATAATCATTTAATTACCAGGTATATCGCTCACTACTTACTACACACGCATGTCATGAACAAAACGTATACATACTGTTGTGTAAGTAACCTCGAACTTGAACACGGCATTATTACCGGTCCGATTGCAACACGGCTTGCTTTACTGTACGCGTATGTTGTGAAAAATATTTCCGAAATGTGCCTTTATTTATGTTGTAGAATGTGTTTGTTTTAAGCATTTTTTTAATATTTTAGTGAAAACGGGTTAAAAGTCTCCTAGATAAGTAAATATATAAAACCTTTTTCCATGCACCAATTTGAGCTTTGCTAATGTATATTTTTCTATACAATCATTACCTATCATCTCCCGAGCCTTTTCCCAACTACATATGTTGGTGTCGGCTCCCAGTCTAACCCTGTCTAATCTTTCTATGCAATTAATTTCTAACAATTATATATACATACTTGTCTTATATACCCATCTATATTGCTGTAGGTAACAGTTTTACTACAATTTTTATACCAGCATCTTTTTCAGTCTATCTATGTTTCAAACTTCAAAACCGTTTCTCATATTCTGACACCGGATAAATGACTGGCTAAAATTTTGTCAACAACCGTTCTTACTAAACATACAGTATAATCACGTACATACATCATGATTAATAGTTGGCACTTCTGCTGTATATTAATTGAGGTACTAAGCCCAAATGACATTTTGGCATTCACAACACGTACGGTATCAAGTGTTTCCTTAATAATTTTTTTGAAATGTGTAGGTAGTAAGTAGGTTGTTGTTGGTTTTTCTGGTTAAATAAAATAGTATTATGAGCCATTTACTTGTCTTGTGGTCTGAATATATAATTGTGACATTACTTGTTTAACTTGCTTCGGTATGAGGTAGCTACCCGACGGGGTAGGTTGTATGTAGGGTATGCTTGAAGGCTAGGACATTTTATTTGGTTCAAACCTGCTTAGCCTTTTCCCAACTATGTTTGGGTTGGCTTCTAGTCTAACAGTATGCAGCTGAAATCCAGTGTTTTACGAGGAGCGACTGCCTATACGACCATGTCAAACCAGTTACCTGGGCAACACGATAACCTCTGTAAGACAGATGGATAGACTTTATGGCTTCTGAATACCTACCCGTAACGACTATTCAAATGACAAATGTTATTTTTATTTCCAATTTTTAGGGTTCCGTACCCAAGGGGTAAAACAGGACCCTATTGTTTTCGCTCCTCTGTCCGTCCGTCGTCCGTCTGTCACCAGGCTGTATCTCATGAACCGTGATAGTTAGAGAGTTGCTGTTGCCACTGTAACAACAAATACTGAAAACTAGAATAAAATAAATATTTTGGGGAGCTCTCATACAACAAACGTGATTTTTAGTCTGTTTTATAAATAATGGTAGGTACGGAACCCTTCGTGCGCGAGTCAGACTCGCACTTGGCCGGTTTTTAATTTATGCAGCTATTGTAAGTGCAGTTTTATTTTATAAGTATTTAACGTACACGATGTATGGAAATCTTTATCATAACAAAGAAATATTTTTATATTTGCATAATCAGTTGGGGCAATGATATCTTACCCAATTGGGCTGCGAAATAGGTGGTAATTGCTTAACTGCTAATCTCAAGGTCATTTGGTTGCGTTTCTATGTTTTCGCTATAAATATTATCGTTTATTTGGTTTGTTTTGTAATTTTTTTTTGGCGGATCCTATGGATGGGACATTTAAGTACTTATAGGTACGGTAGACTGCACATCAGTGGTAACTGTGATGCACCTTAATAGTAAGTACGATTTTCCTATAAAACTGACCTGAAGTTGACTGTACTATTCATATCAAGTCAGTTTGTAAAATCTTAAAACTTATTTTACCCACAAGTTATTTCAGCCAATTTTATTCATCCATATTTTTTTAATCAATACAAAAAAAATTGTATGAAATTTCATGCCCTGACGAAGCATGACCAAAAGTCAAAAAAGCATACAAGAATTTACATTTTAACAAGAACTTTGCCTAATGTTTTCGGCACGAGATGCAAATATTACCTTAAATGACTTGCAATATTTTCAAAATGTTTGTTCGCATAATACAGTAAGTACCTACATATTTTAGCGTATCTGTACCAAATATAAATGTTGTTTATTATTTAAATTGTTCATAATACATACGAGTTCATGGTCATATGGTTCATTGTTAGTCTTTGAATATAATTTCCATATCATTGTGCAGATTACAGATAATCATGTATTTCCTTTTGTGTTCTACCAAGCTATGGAAAATAGGTAGATATACAATTATATAAATTGCGTAGGTAAAGGCATTTATTTGCGTACAACAAAACATTTATTCTTTGTTTACCTTGTCCATTATTCAGTAATATAACCTATTTTTTATATTAAATACGCCGAAAGACATTTTTTTTTTTTCAATTAATAATTTTGCAGGCAATTAAAGGTATGGCTGAAATAAATTACGGAAACAATAAATTATTATTTTAATAAAATTATACCGCAACTTTGACATTCATTCTCTGACGCATGTTGTCACAATTCTGCTGGAATGGTAAAAAAACATAACTACCGTTTTCGAAAACTTGAATGGTCTCCACTACAAGATCTTTTGACTAGCCCTATCCTAACTGTGTTAAAATTGCTTTAAATTTTCATTTTCTTTTAATAATTTCAGTAAAATAAAAATATGACTAATAAGTCATTTCAAGAGTTTTAGTAGCGATTGCTTCACATACTTGTTATGGAAAAATCACAAATAAATAATTATGTATATCAAAGAACGTCGTGCACACCAGGATAAAAAAGTAATTATCGTATAGATCTGATTCTAAAAGTTTTTTTTTTTATTTAACCAAGGATCTTCCTGAGATTTGCGCGCACAAAACAAAAGCTCGTCGTTACCATCATAATCTCAGTATAATAATTAAATTATATTAAAATAAGACGTAAAAAGGTTCCTGTAGTAAATAGGAAACAATAGGACATAAAATTAACGTTTATGGAGTTGCAAAACATCACAACACAATTACAATTAACACTGAGATGAACTCAGAAGCGTAACAGCCAATTTTTACTAGAAAAAAGTTTAGATATACTTTTAGCTTATGTTTTTAACTACACACACAGAATGTCACAGCCGTTACCTATTGCTTTTTTTTGCTCAAATCTGCGTTCACCTTAAAAAAAAAACGGCAATGCTTTTTTTATTATCCACATGAAATTTAATTACGGAACTTATATAAAACCATAGACATAATATTAGTAAACAGGACTGCGCACCTATACCCAAAAAACGAGCCGAGTGAAACAGTTAGTACCGAGGCTGTTTGTCCCTATTCTAATAGGGTGACTATGAGATTAAGCTATGTGAGAGTAATCCGAATTTGCTAAGATTATTAAACACAGATTGGTATTGAAGTTTTAACTTACTCAGTTTGTGACCTTAAGATACTAATATCTGCTTTTAAAAATTAGCAGGAATTAGCCGTATAAAAGCAGGGAGATTGATTTGTGAAGACTGATTTGTCTGTATTTTTGCTTCACATATAGACTGCTAAGCCATTTATGTCGCCTTCCTTCATTTTTTGGGAAGCTATAACAATAGTTCAACAGTTTTAAAATCCATCACATATTCATCATCACATTTTTTGACTCATTACAAGAATTCATGGGCACCCTAGTTGTTTGATTTACGAAAATGTTAATATTAGCTAACCTGTGGAACGATATACTGCAACCCCCATAGGATTCACTTTTACAAGTATAAACGCAACACTTTTCACTATTTTAATAGTTTAAATTGATTTAATACAAAAAATATAAACAAAATTTTAAATGCTGATTACGCGCCAAGAATGTTCAGGGTAACCGCTAGAAAATAAAAAAAGCAAAATAAAATTTTTTGTTGTTTATGTTTTAATAATAAATACGAATAAATTAATGCGATTGTTATTAATTTGTTGACTTACAATTATTAAAATAAGATAAAAATATAAGTGATTCAATTGTTTTTTGGGAAGACAAAACTTTTGATCACAACATTTTTTTATGCTGGCAAGGTGTTAGAAAGAGACAAACAGCCTCCGTTCGAATTATCCCTCTCGGCTCGGATTTGCCTCTGTGTATTATGCAACCAATTTAGTACCTTATTGCGTTAGAATAGAGTTCATTTTCGTAAATATATATTTTGAGCGTGCGCAATCTTGTTTAGTAATATTATATCTATGTATAAAACCGAAACAAAAAATCTTTTTGAAAAAAGAACGCAAGCCATTTTTATTTTAATTAATTGTTTGTTTTTTTTTTTTAACATCAATGTACGTACACGTTTATATTTAGAACGAGTTTAATACTTGAACCTGCTTTATAAAAAATAAGCTGACCTTTTTCCTTTCGCTCCTTAAAACCTGATTCCGTTCCTTACAATTGTGGTAAGGAAACTTCCATTTTACGTCAGTAAACCCGTTTCTTTATTAACACTGAGCACTATACAAGCTGTTGATTTGCATCCGTGCCATATTCAAGGACGTAATTATGCTAATGATTCTCGACCCAAATCAACAAAAAAATTGGTACTTTGTTTTCGGAATTCCGTCAATGTCATCTAGCCGTATTTAAACTTGGCGCGTGTGTTACTGGCCCTAAAACCGTGCGCCCTCACACAAACGCAAACACCAAGCGTACGCAACGATTATTCATAAATTTCATTCATAAAATTGGATTACTTCTGAAATACTACGACATTACAATGACAAAAAAAGCAGTGCATATTAGCTATTTCCTGTCTACTGTAATTCCAATCGATTATTTACGTATTTTATGTCCTCCTCCTGAAGTATGGCACAAATGCAAATCAACACCTTGTAGAATGTTGCATCGAGTCACGACGTCATAAAAGTTGTTATCATCATTTTATATTTTTATTATTTTCAGGAATTCATTAAGCGTGAAGTACGTAAATTGACTCGAATAGGTTTTTCCAAGCTTATCTTATTCATCCATGATAGTTGCTATTTTAAATTACTTTTAGTTAAAAGACAGTTAATGCATATTGAGAAGAGAGAGAATGAGGAGACTATGCATGTACTCGGAAGCTAATTAAAACATGTTAATTGACTTTTCCGCCTTTGTTATTTCCGTTGTCTCAAAGTCAAAGAAGTTGAGAAAGGTCAAGTTTACCTCAGTCTGTTGTTTAAACTTTCACTAATTATAAGAAAGTAATGTTCCACGTAATTAAATTAATAACTGCCAACGTCTTTTGAATAACTTTTCATAACCTATATTTATCTGCTTCCTTAACTTGGCACTGTTTTGATTTTTTAATTAATTAGGCATGCGTCTTAGAGAGATTCTTGTAGTACTGCACAAAATCAATTAACAAAATAAACGCATTTCTACTTCTCATACAACACAAAAGATAATGTAGCTTAATTTCTATAAAAAATTCTCAATAGAAATAAAAACAATCCGCGGTTTGATCCTATCTGCACCACTCCTACCCCCTAGTGCTGCTATTTTTACTTTAGTCAATTAGAATATACCTGCACCATTTTAGTATCCAACCATAAATTGTATTTTTCTTTCCCAGGACCGACGAGCAAGGCATAGCGATGAAGGTGTACAACGGCATCGCGTTGGCTCTGGAGATCCTGGTGCTGTACATCAAAATGACGGCCACCTGGCTGCACTGCCTCTACCAGTTCTTCGTGCCGCCCGAGCCTAAGAGCGTCAGCGGGGAGATTATACTCGTAAGTCATACAAAATATCCCAGTTATGACTGTTATTTGTCAATCCTTTTGATCGAGCTTGTAAGTAACTTCGTGGTTATATTACATGATCTTAAAAGATAAAGAACAAACAAGTAATAGTCCCAATCAACGCTAAATGGATCACGTGAAAGACGGAGATGGTAGAAGGAAGGTGACGTCAGATAGGGTGGTATGGAAAAAGACATGCTGCGCAGACACCAAATAATAAATTGGGATAAGAAGGTTCAACAGAATGATGATTGTCTCTTATGCCAATTTAAATTGTCATCAGCTCAGCATGTTTTCCATTCCTATCTTCCTATCTGACGTTATCGACCAAATTCTGTTTACCCTTGTCTCATGCTTCTAGGTGACTCCCTCGATCTTCTGAAATAATGTATTGTTTTCCCCTTCCAGATAACAGGTGCAGGTCACGGTATGGGTCGGGAGACAGCTCTCAGGTTCGGGCGACTGGGCGGGATCATAGTCTGTGTGGACATCAACCCTAACGGCAACCAAGAGACTGTAGACCTCATCAAAGAACAGAAAGGAAGGGCCCATCGATTTGAGTAAGTTTTCAAACTTCATCATCATCGTAACAGCCAATTGCCGTTGCCGTCCACTGCTGAATGTAGGCCTCCCCCAAAAATCCTAACGATTTCGGTCTTTGGCAGAATCTTACTCGTTATCAAATAGCTTTTCCAGTGGAATTTGTATCTTCTTCAGTATTGGCAGTAAATATTCTTATGTACCTGGGTACAGTCACAATTTATTCTGGAAACTATCGTAGGTTTCCAGGAATCAGGAAAAAGACCGACTCCTTTTATCTTTAACTATCGTCTTTAATCAATCCAAAAAGATTTAGGTTCACAAGACGATTTGCTCATGGTCAACACATTCAGTTAGGACATGATGTTTAGTAATATACCTGGCCATACTTAATGCAGCTTGACCCAGAAGTTTGTTCAAAGTCCAATGTTGCACTATAGTGCTCTCATCATCTTTAAACAAACTTCGCGTTTAAAAAAATTACATAGATCACGATGGCCTGTCTGCTTCGACACCAACAACTTTAGCAATCGTTAACTGGGCATAGACATATTGGGATCAAACCGATGTATGAAAGATGAGATAAACGTTCGCGTTTGTCATCCATGTGGGATCAAAGAACTCATTGATCATATATATCATTACGTTGGTCATGATGTAACCACAGTTGAAATAAGATCTTACATAAATACACTAAGTATGTAGGTATCTGTTACCGTACCTAGGAATGCTCGTATCTGCATGTACTAACCCCAAATCAAAGTATCAACTTTATCAGTTCATTCTACTCGAGTACTCAATACTCTTAGAATAAACAACTGAAGAGCGACCTAATTGAAAAACAAGTCAATAGTATCCGTTTAATAGAAAAAAAGTATAAATGATTTAACAACTGAAACCGTTAAATGAACATACATCAATACATTGATTTCATGGCCGCCCTTGATGGTCTTTGTGACAATACATTGGCAATCGCTGTGCATACGATTAAGTATCTTTGCAAATATTTATATTAATGTTGTGAGTATCTCAAGCTCAAGTTCTCTAGGTAATTATGTAAATATATACACGTGTAGGCACATTGATTGAATCATCAGGTTTATGTATTTTATACTCCTGTCCATAGAATAGATCGAATGCTTCTTTATAATTTTATGAGTATCGTAAAATTTATTGACAGATTTATTCATAGTCTGCATATGACCCTGCACGGAGGGCAATCTTTTAGTTGGATGATAGTTTCTCAGGCTCTTGATGAATCTAGATATGTATGTATGCGCACAACCCGATCAACGACGATCAGGTCAGCATACACATCTACTAAAAAAAAATCGGTTTCATGATTCCATTCCAACAGCTATCGACCGATAAATAGTTCATCGATATTTAGACTGCTAATTCCCAAACTAAACAACGTCGTATAAATTCCATCTCAAAATGCTAATTTTAATTTTAATCGACTTCTCATAAAAGAGGGGGTTCTCAATTCCGATGATTGTATTGTTTATGTAAAAGTCGTGGTGGCCTAGTGGGCAAAAGAACCAACCTCTCGAGTATGAGGGCGCGGGTTCGATTCCAGGTCAGGCAAGTACCAATGCAACTTTTCTAAGTTTGTATGTACTTTCTAAGTATATCTTAGACGCCAATGACTGTGTTTCGGATGGCACGTTAAACTGTAGGTCCCGGCTGTCATTGAACATCCTTGGCAGTCGTTACGGGTAGTCAGAAGCCAGTAAGTCTGACACCAGTCTAACCAAGGGGTATTGGGTTGCCCGGGTAACTGGGTTGAGGGGGTCAGATAGGGCAGTCGCTCCTTGTAAAGCACTGGTACTCAGCTACATCCGGTTAGACTGGAAGCCGACCCCAACGTAGTTTGGGAAAAAAGGCTCGGAGGATGTATTGTTTAAACCTACCACATATTCAATTTCTCCACAGATGTGACGTGACAGACAGAGAAGCGATAAATGCCTTGGCAGAAAAGATCCGGCGCGAGGTGGGCGAGGTGACCATGTTAGTGAACAACGCAGGCATCATGCCCTGCAAGCCGCTGCTGCAGACCTCTGAGAAGGAGATCAGAACCTCCTTCGAAGTTAATATTATTGCTCATTTATGGGTAAGTAGATCATATCATATTATTTATTGCATTCAATAATGTACATTAGGTGGAAAACAAAATAATAGAGGAAGTCACAATTATGGACCTTGATGGGCACAGCCAAATAGTTAGAAGAGAGGAAGGCGAAAGATGTTCGACGACTGACTTCTTTGAGAAGATTAGGCTTCTGCGCAGGATATAATTTAGTGCACAAGCATTTGGTAAGACACAACTTTGCAGTCTCTATTCCCCACTTGAGAAAGTTAAGAAAAATCATAGTTTAATTTTATTGTTAATTTTCTTAAAGCACTTACCAGAGGAATTACTGGATCTGACGAGTTGAGAATCTCTTTTTGGGAAGCCGGTTAACTTTCAAGTTGTCAGTGAATTTGGACTCTAACTAGTTTCCTAAACCATATTTCATCACCATCACCATAACTCTTCCAGCTCCTCCAAGCGTTCCTCCCATCAATGATGGAGCGCAACCACGGGCACATAGTAGCCATGTCGTCCATGGCAGGCGTGGTGGGGCTGCGCAACCTCGTGCCCTACTGCGCCACCAAGTTCGCCGTGCGAGGGCTCATGGAGGCACTGCATGAAGAGCTCAGGGAGGACAAGCAGAAGGACTATAGTGGGGTGAGTTGGAAATATAGAACATTAAGTTTGAGTTTGAATATCTGGGGCTGAAAGTAATTAGGTGACGTTTAGGAGAACAAGTGTGAGAATTAGCTATCCAGGGAAACTGTTGAGTCCTTGGAATGTTTTTAGTGCATTATATTTTGGAAAATGTATTTTAAATCAAAAAGTCTATGAATCCGTCTATGACGAACTTGAATGATTCTTCTATTTTTATTTAAACATATCAAGAATCCCAGTTAAGTTTCTTGGGAAGAAGTTTGATAGGGGGAGCGAAATACTTCTTCGCCTTATTTATCCGATTTTCAAAATTCGTAATTAGAAGCTCAGCTATTACTCCTATTATATCTAGGAAAAAAAAAACTAAAATACATCCTTTTGTATCTTCCAGATAAAATTCACAGTGATCTGCCCTTACATCGTGGACACGGGGCTGTGCAAGAACCCGAAGATCAAGTTCCCCTCGCTGATGAAGATCCTGACTCCTCAGGAGGCAGCCGACAGCATCGTCGACGCCGTCAGGAGGAATTACTACGAGATCACCATTCCTAGCTCGCTGTATTATATTAATATGGTAAGTTGTTCCGTATGTCTTGATACGTGGTACACAAAATACGTGTAATGTGATACGTGGTATACAAAATATATTATGTGTCATATATTATAATACGTTAAATCTATACTTTGTTTGTTTGGTTGTAATGGATAAACTCGAAAACTACTGGACCGATTTTTTTTATCTTTCACCATTAGAAAGCTATATTGTCTGCGAGTAACATAGGCTATATATTATCCCGGTGCGGGCAGTAGCTCCCACGGGACGCGGGTGAAACCGCGGGAAAACGGCTAGTATATGATAAATGTACGTTTGACGTTTCTGTCGAAAAATCGGTTAACTTGATAGGTTACTTAATTTCTTTTTATAACTGTACTTACTATTGCAAATAAAATATGATGCCATATCACAAAGAAAGTCAAGGACCTCTCCTCACCTTTGAAGCACCATTTTGTACATAAAACAACTAGTTATATCAGAACTAGTTTCTTATAAACCAGTTTGTGACATTCCTGACCTAAGTCTACATATACATTGCCTAAGTACCTAGACACATGTTCTACGATCCGGTCAATAACGCAATTCAGGTTCAAACCAGTAGATGCAACATTTTGCAAGGAGTCATGGGAACGCATTATTATAGCTTACGTTTAAAGTATTTTAAAAGTAACTCTGTTTGTCTGTTTATCAGCCAAAGCTAATGAACCGATTTATTTGAAAGATACCTACCACTGTCCCTAAAGCGTGATAAAATACGTAGGGTACCTTTTAACCGTGTACGATTTCTCCTAGCTGGTTGTGGCTTAATATTTACTTAAAAAATAAAATTACTTTTCTTCTTTTCAGATCTGCAGAGCTTTCCCGAGGTCGGTGCCATTATATCTGAAAGACTTCTTGGATTCAGGATTAGAGGCCCATTCTTAATTCAAACAGTCTGTTATAATTCTGTCATTCTCAAAGTTATATTACTGTCAAAAAGTCTGACAAAGATTAGGCTCGAGTTTTTAGGACCAAAAAAGTAAGTAATTAGATATTTTTTTAATGTAGGGCTACAAGAGAAAAGTAATTAAATTGAAAATGAGTCCTACACTTAAAAATGTTAAATCCAGAGTGAATTAAAATTCACTTACAGAATAAAAATTATTAAAAATAGGTTCGTTTACCCTCAATAGGGCGCCAAAGTGATAAAAGACACAAGGTACAGTTACACATGCTAGTTAGTAGCACGAAAGCATGCTACTTTTGAGCAGTTGCTACTTAGTGGTACGTGTGTCGAAACATTGCTAATAATGAGCATGCTAGTTTCGAGTTTGTTCGCTTTTATTTTTCTATCTGAGAGAAGTTGGACGCATAGCAACGCTACTAAAAGAATAATTCTATTCAACTCCATACGAATGGCTGTTTGATTGCCCATGGATTTGTTTGAACAGACAGTAAGCACGCTATAAAATGTCATGTGTACTGGAATGTTTGCTTTGAGCATACTCTTTCAGAAGCATACTTAAAACTAGCATGCTTATATCTAACAAATGTAGACAAGTGCAGAGCATGCTCGAAACTAGTATGCTAATGAGCATACTAAAAAGCATGCTACTAACTAGCATGTATAACTGTACCTATATAATATTCTCTTATCTAACTCAGAAAAATTAAATTTAAATAATAAAACCATGTCTTTATATATTATATTTTTTGTGGAAACCAACTTATTATTTCTGGAAATTGAATCTGTAATTTTAATATAATGTGATATTAAGAACATCACATTTTGGAAAATTTTACCAAAAACGATCTTCTATTAAAAATCGAATAAAATTTTTTAGTTGTTGTTACTTTATATTTTTTGACAACTTTATTTTGCTCCCGTAAAAGTAGTATGTTTGTAAAATAAACAATCATTACTAGAGGGAGTCGGTTTTAAGTGTGTATAGTATTTTTACGTGATTTTTTACTTTTGCAGTTTTTTGAGCAATTTTACGAGTGCAAAAAGAATATATTTCAGTTTCATTCACATGTAGTAAAATGCCGAAGATCCAACTTAGCTACCCCACCAATACCTACTTAAAAGAGGTCGTAAGAATAGGAAAAGCCTTGTAGGCCCCTACTTCAAAATTGATTGGCTTTTGAAACAACTGAAATTGCTCATTAGACTTCTCAATTTTGCTTAATTTTATGTATTATATTAAATCTAGTTTAATTAGATTAGAATTTGCAAATTAAGTGATATGCAGTGCCTCAATCTTACACGCGTGAATTTATTATATTTTAATAAATCTTGCCTTTGAGTAAAATATCCTTATCCACATATTTTTATATACTACATATACTATTCTGCGAATTAGTATACAATGTAATATATTCTGTTATACTGTATATAAATTTATTAATATTTTATATACGTACGTATAATAAGTAATATCGTGTTATTAAATGTTTCTCATTATTATAGTTAAAGTAATTTTGTGAAAGTAATTTATTTAATAACATACCATAGAGCTAACAATGTGTAACTTACCTCCCCACTCAGAGACATTTAATGGTTACTTAAGCCATTCCTTAGTGAAGGATTTGTATGACATTCCGTCATTAAGGAGTGACTTAAGTAATCATTAAATGTCTCTGAGTGGGGAGGTTACAGGTTTAATATTAACTAAAGTCGTGGAAGTTTTTAATATGTTAGTTTTGTACCTAATAGTTGCAAGTTTTTACAGAACATTACGAAATGTGATCAATACTGAATTTTTGAGTGCCATCATAAGTGAACTGCAGTGGAATTTAAAACATGATATTATGTATTTTGTCGTATTTTTCCTGCCGTCATGGTTTGTTGACTTTGTCCTTGTACTAATAATCTGTATTTTTTTCCACGTGTTAAAATATTTAGAAGAAATATGTCTTATACGTATATTTATATTAAAATATGTATATTTTTAGGAGTAGCTTTCATCTTAGCTTTATATATTTTGTCTGTTATGAGGCTTAAAAACACACAATATTGGTATGTACTTTATACGAAAAGTGCCTTCATAAAATACCTGCAAATGTCTTCATTTGGTAAGCCTTTTAAAAAGTTTTTTTATTTATTAACAGTTTATACACCTCGACAATGTTAGCAACCATAACGTTATTCGATTATCAATATTAATTTAGTATAGAGGCCGTAGCATGACGTTAAATAATAATGTTTCTACCGCAATAGACAATACCTCAAAACATAAAATATTGCAACTTTTTTGTAAGGCAAGCAAAACTGCAAAAAATTTGGAATGTGACTAGTTTTGCGAGCATTTTATATGTAAATCTTTGTTATAATTTAATGAGGCTCATAATTCTGATATTTTTTTTGCAATAAATTACGATTCCAGAAATACTCATACCAACCATTTAATATCATTAGACTGCAACCTTATGCACATGTAACCTTATGGTACAGCCTCTGTAAAACAGCGATTACACTACTAACAAAAAATTTCTAAAAAGTAAATAATTTAAATCTGAAATAAAATAAAAATACAAATCCTACGCCAAAGCTATTGTGGGCTGCGGGTTGTTCGAAAGAGATACCGCGGCCCTGGTACATAAAAGGCCTATGACGGAACACGACGATTTTAGTCAGTAAGAGTCTGACACTACCTCACCGCTGCTAACCCACAGCGGGAGGGGTCATTTGATGATTTTACGTCGCTAAAAAAAAAAAAAAGCTATTGTCATACCACAACATATAGGCGATCTCAAACTGTTTTGATAATTTCTAATATCGATAGCACAGGTCGCCGGGTTCGAACCAGAGGGTCGCCAGAGTGGGGCCATAAGGTTGCCAGACTGGGACCAGATGGTCGCCAAGCTGGTACCATAAGGTCGCCAGACTGGGACAATATGGTCGCCAAGCTGGGACGACATGGGCGCTGAGTTAGATATAACTAAACCTCAGATTTCAGTCAAATGAATTGTATACTTTATTTAGAAATAATTTTGCTAGTAGTGTAATAAGCCCTTAAATATATTTGTGTGATAATGTCTGTCAATTAGTTTTAAGGTTGTGATGCCGACTGTTCTGCTGTGTGATATTTTTGAATGTGCTACTGAATGCATTAAAACTAAATATAAAGGACCATGCCCATCTGTGCCCCAGTAACGCCCAGAGAAAGTATATTACAAGATAGCCCTATTAAATAAAAACTAGAATTATGATGATAATTTGAAGTCTTAAAAAGCACCGGTTAAAAAATAAAAATAATAAGACATTCTTGTTGATATTGCAGTACATGACATCGTTTCAATCATGCTTTATTTATTACGGTCTGTAATCTCGTCCTTTGGCCCATGTATATATTCATTTACTGTATACAATATATTCAAATAACTGACATGTTTATCTAATAACATACAATTAAGTCATGAATTCATGATGATCATGAAGTTCCTAGTGAAAAACTAATAGCAATGCTGTCTATAAACGATTAAATGTATAAAAAACCAGTGGGAATTTATCATGTTTAATGTCCAATATCTTTTGAATCGGAACTTTATATAATATGAAATCTAGATATCTTACAAATATGGCTGTAAAGCTATCGTATGACATAGAACTGGAATTTGGGCGTTGCTGACTTTTCACTCCATACTAATATGGGCATGATCCTTTTATTTTGCTGTTTCATTCAATATACACGACTCACAAAAATTTAAGAATTTTGTCGATTTTCTTAAGTGATCTTCGAGGAATATTATATCGCAGCAAAAAAAAACAACAAATTGTAGGCTCGGTCTAGTTTTGGAACCTGGCGTCAAATATTTTAATAAAATTCCAAAAAAATATAGTAAAATAAAATTCCAAAAAATCCTCAATCTATTTATTTCAAGTTTACATTTGATTATTCACATTTAAAATGTACAGTTACTGCTACATACACATATTACTACTGACATTTTGGCGTATAATCACCTTATACTAATATGGAACGACTATCCTTACCTTAAATACTATTTACTTAAAGCAAAATACAACAGCTTTTTAAAAAATATAATAAATACAGTGCTGGAGTGGAGACCACGGACTAGCAAGCGCAGCGTAGGACGTCCAACAACAAGGTGGACAGACGACCTTATAAAGGTAGCCGGAAGACGCTGGATGCAGGTCGCCTCCAACAGGTATCTGTGGAGATCTAAGGGGGAGGCCTATGTTCAGCAGTGGACGTCCTATGGGATGATGATGAATAAATACAAAAAGAGGTAATTTTTTATTTGGAAGTCGGAAACCAGTGCTTTTTAGGAACTATTTTGAAAGCCGGTGGTATTTTTTGGATTAAAGCTACTTAATTAAAAGGAAGGTATGTTTACAGTTTGTAAAGGTCATAATAAATTAAAGTTACCTACTAAGTACATTTTTTTATGTTCACTTAAGTACTTATTTTTGCTATAAATACACACATATTTAATTAATACAGGTCAAGTTATATTGCTTTTTATCTTATTCATAGCAAAATATAAATGTGCGCATTCTTTGTTTTTTTTTTTATTAAAAAAGCAATTTAAAATGGCGACAAACGGTTTCATGAAAAAATACAAACTTTAAAAAAAATAATTTCAGAAGTCATTAGGTATCTGCATTTTGCAAATAATATTTTTACGTATCATATCTTATCTTATAAGTATTTCAGCTATTTTCTTATGACGAAATGTGTAAGTTTATTAACGCTTAATCGTATTTAAATTATATAGCAATATAATTCAATTAAATATCTTACAGTACGTTAAAGCATAATTATAGCAAAAGATATCAAATCTTAACTTTGATTAACAAACGCAATTTTACAGCATTAAATGCTCAATTAACGATAACAATAATTATTTTTACTTTAATATATATTTATTAATTATACAAATAACTGCATACTTAATCATATAATCTACTCTTTATTTAAAGAATATTCATTCATCGATTTTCATTATTTTAGATTTTACAGGACACAGAATCTTTTGAAAGTCCATTTTTTCTTTCGTATACGATATCAATGAATTCATATGATGTAATTTTGCAGATTATTCACTTATAATACCACAAGAGCTTCAAAATTCCTGAAAAACTTGACGACTTTATTTGTTTGCAGGGAACCTTGAGGGAAATGCCAGATAATTTTGAAGCTCGTGTGGTATTCGGGGGATTATTTTTCCGTCCCAAATGTCGGCCACAACCTGTCAGTTTGACGTAGCAACGACCAGAGAAAATATTCAAAAAAAATTATCAGTATAATACCATGTAGGTTGTACCACGTGACGTCGAATGGTGCAATTCTATTGGTCGATATTTGGGTCGGAAAAATAATCAATATAAATTATGAAACATTCAATACAACCTAAGAATAAATAAATAAATATATATGACGAGTTTATGTTCACTGAAAGTACAAAAAAAATGCTTCTGAGTATGTAATAGCTAGTCATTATATTAAATGGAGCTAACAATTCGCGACATTTAGTTTACACATGCAAGCTTTACGTCTACAGTATTACAAGATCTACTATAATATCATGTTGTGTCAGAAAAACCTTTCACACTGGCGGATTTTCCGCGCGGAAGAACTCGGTACTTGCAGACGACAGCTATTGTCCCGCGCGAATATTGGAGCACGACATTTGCAAATCCGCTAGTGTGAAGACCAAACATTTTTTTTAAATGTTTTATTTTGAACTGTTCCCTAAGGTAATTCTTCTTCTCTAAATTCTTCTCATCTGACCCAACATTTTCAACGATACAGCTACATTGAAACTTTCAACATCTTTAACTAATAATTGACTTCACTTTTAAACATCGGAAGCAAAGTTAAAGAACTCGTATCATTTGAAATAAGGTCAAAAGTGAGATCTTACTTTTATTTAGTCACAATAATTTTTAAATAAATATTTTTTATAATATTAAAACATACCTATTGCATATTCAAAGTAGACCTCTTAAAAATTAAGATTAACTAAATTCACTTCCTGCAATAGGTAGACATTACCCAGACCATATATTTCATGATTATAGGTATCCTTCAATATAATAATCGAGGCAAAAAGGTCTCAAACACTCGCTGTGTCGCCTCTTCATAATCTTGAGTAACTAAGTAGATATATATTGATTCTTAAATTAATCAAATAAGTTTACAAAGTTGAGAATAGCTTACAAGCCTCAATAATCATTTATATCCTATCTTATATTTCTTAACTTCAAGATGAAAATATTAATCTTTCTTAAATCCATTCCGTTGTGGTCCACTACTTTATATAATCTTATTTAATACTTCTTTTCATTAAACTTCAAATATATTTAATTCCAAATCCATTGTATGTTTTGATATCATTCTTATATACATTTTAGCTTCAAGCGAAACTAAATAAATTACGATAAAATTAAGAGATCTGGTGCTTTTGGTGGAAATATATCACAAATTATAAAACTATATACTTGGTACACATATTTCTTCTATCTTACTTTCTTAACACTGTCACAATAACTGTGTTTGTTTTTTAGACAGAGTTAGACTATTCCTTGCCTACACGAATTTTTGTCGAGACCTATCCTACCGCCCATCTATCCTTCTCAAAGAATAAGCGATGTTTTACTACACCGTACCCAGATTTAAGAATCTTCTCGCATAGACCCACTTCACCCCATCACCAGGTTCCATCATCAGACTCTGCATCATCATATTCATATCAAAACCTCATGTTGGACCGTTGATCCTTCTCTAAAGTCAACCTTTCCCTTTGAGCTACGCCTTCAGAAATGCTTTCAGAAAAAAAATGTCACAGTCGCATATAATATACATACTTTGGCACAAAAAACATACTACAGCAGACAAAAAAATACCTGATAAACAAAAGCAGCCGTAAATATTCTCCTAAGATTTCCAGTCACAATGTTTTGTACGTAGAGTAGCAGAGTTAGAGGTAGGTTCAGAATATGTCGACGTCCTTCAAGTGTTGGTAGTTGCGGTCCCAGTAGCCGCCGTTGTACAACCAATCTTCTTGCTTCGTGTACGGGTTCGTGCCCTGGCTGAACCATCTGGGAAATGAGGTGGTAAGTGTTAAACTATAGAATCAAATAACATAAATATTACAAGTATTTTCAAGTTATTTCTTCAACGGTCAACGGTGGCTTCTGACCTTGGCTGAACAAACTCAGATGATTTCCTGGGAACAAAATTGATGGTCCTAAAGCCTGTTCATGCAGATTTTTTTATGTCTTCAAGGGGTTTTTGGTCACAAAAACCCAGCAATCTGCTACCACAATATATGTACCATCACGCACATCTAATATCCCTTATATTATAATCCTTACCTCGGCTGCCAAGCCTCAGGGGACTTCTTGAGCAGCTTCCTAGCAGTGCGCTGCTTCTCCTCAAGCCTGGTCTTCTCAGTGGCTGCACCATCGATATCTCCCTGCTCCAGGAGTCGGATGTCAGGCCTAAGTCGGCTGTCAGTGGGACAGAGCTGGCCTTTCATGTCCCTTTCCAGCTCGTTCAGAGACATCGCGAATTCCGTGAATTGGTAGTACTGTGAATGGAAGAAAAAAATATTGATAAAACAAACTTACATAGGCAGATGTACAAAACCGCACCTGCTTAAAGTACCATGGTCCAGTTCAGCATTATACCAGTTTGTGTCTGGTGCTGGTTTTGAAATTCAAGGCGCTTTGATTGAGGAAATCCTCTTGAAGAAACCTGGACCTTGACGGTATGATATTGTGAATCTCCCTAAAGCTAGGATGGTGATAAATACTCACTACATTTTCGCAGAAGAATAGACCTAAACACGGGGTCTTCTAAACCTCTAAACTTCCAAAATGAGGGACATAAGGCAAATTAAACTGGCAGAACTGTTGTTTGCTTCCCTAGTTCTTATGGGAACTTAATCGTACCTGTGCACTAGTGCTGGGTCGCGGCCTCGCCTCCCACAGTGTGACAGAGCCTGCGATTTCTATGTTGTTCGTATCGTCTGACTTCGGCACATCTTCTGAATTCTCCGCGTCGTCGGACTGTAAAATCAAGTCAAATTGGTTATTCCTGTTCATTTACCTTGGCTCCTTTAAAGAGCCCCCTGGCGAATACACAGACGAAAGTTACGCACTCGCATCAATAAATACCAGATTAAATCATTATAGCAACATACAACAAATTCACTCAAAGTTGTCTTTTGTTACTAACATTTTATGGGCCTTGGCGTCTGAATAAAAAAGATTTTTATTTTTTATTTTATTTTATTTATTGTTAAGAAGTAGCTGTGTAACGGAAACTTTCAAGGGAATTACTTCTGGTAGCAGGATAAAAAATATCGATCTCTAACCGTTTGTGAACTAGATTTCATTTAAATGAGTTTAGAGGTCTTGGCGAGTAAGTACAACCAGTTGCCTGCCAAATGTTTCTAGAAACAAAAAGGTCCACTTACATCCTGAATAGACATGGAGCGCAGAGCCCCAACCTTAAAGCTGTTGAGTTTAGCGAGCATCTTCTTGGGCGTGTGCGAGGGCGTCTGCGCCGACGCCTCCTCGCCGCGCTCGCGGGCCCACGCCTCGTACGCCGAAGCGCTGCAGCACTTTATATACTCCGTCCATTTGCCGTACAGGAATTTGAGACGCTTTTTGCTGGAAAGTAAAAAAATTTGAAGGTCATTTAAGAGAAATAAGTCTACGATCATAAGGAAAATCATCAATTCTTCCCGCTTTTGAAAACAAAGAAAAAATGTACCCTTTAAGTGCTTCGTAAAGATTTTATATAAGTACTGGATAAATCATCCACCAATGTTGGAAAAAGTACGTCCTCATAGCACATACCATATTTACGTGGAAACAGCACGGTTTAAAATAAAGCAATAACTAGATTACAAGCACAGCGTAAACATAATCGTAGAAAAAATTGACAAGCTTGTAAAAATTGAAACCTACCTACTGTAAATATTTTGATCACAGTTTTAAATAAAACACCCCGATATTGCAACATACCATTGCAGATAATTATATCTATCTGACTACTTAAATCAACTAAACCTTACTTGGCATCAGTAATGAACCCATCCACGCGATGCAGGTCCCTATTATTGAACCCAGCCGGCTTGAACACGAGGTTCGCCTTAAGCCCAGCGCCGCCATGACAGGTGACCTCCATAGCTCCAAACTGTTCTATCCAGAGCTTGCCGACGATCACGTTGTGGACGCAGCAGTTGACGTTGCTCCAGGTGTAAGCCTCGCCCCATCTGGAGAGAGGATTGTGAACTTTATTGTATGGGTTGTAAGGTTTGTTGTTGCATAAAAATCATCATCATCATTAGAATATTAACTAAGATATGGTTGGGTAATAGTCGTGGTGGCCTAGTGGGTAAAGGACCAACCTCAAGTACGAGGGCGCGGTTCGATCCCAGGTCAGGCAAGTACCAATGCAACTTTTCTAAGTTTGTATGTACTTTCTAAGTATATCTTAGACACCATTGGCTGTGTTTCGGATGGCACGTTAAACTGTAGGTCCCGGCTGTCATTAAACATCCTTGGCAATCGTTACGGGTAGTCAGAAGCCAGTAAGTCTGACACCAGTCTAACCAAGGGGTATCGGGTTGCCCGGGTTACTGGGTTGAAGAGGTCAGATAGGCAGTCGCTTCTTGTAAAGCACTGGTACTCAGCTGAATCCGGTTAGACTGGAAGCCGACCCCAACATGATTGGGAAAAGGCTCGGAGGATGATGATATGGTTGGGTAACTGGTTACCCTTACCCTGGCATGTGGTTAAACTGGCAGTAGGCTACTACATACCTATGTAGAAAAAAGGCTATGCAGACGTTCACTTCTTTCGATAATAAATGATTTTTAATAGCTAAGCTGTTTTAGAAGATTCTTAGAGCTTTCTCAAATTTTAGGTAGTTTGGACAAAAGATTTGAAAGGAAGTGGCAACAATGGCTAACTATATTCCCAAACTCGCTGATATCAAAATAAACCAGTCCATATGTAAACAAAAGACCCCCATTATTACAGAAGCTAAAGTTGGCAATAATACAGTGAAAGGATTGCCAAACATCCGTACCCGAGCGGATGTGTAATTTGTCTAGCTTCAACAAATAGCAGGTTCGGATAAATGTTCTCCACGAGAAAACGTGTCTGGATAAACACTGGTTTTATTTTTTGTTGACCTAAGCAGACAAGGTAACTATATGTATCCTAAATGGTATGATATTAGAACAGATTTCAAAAAAACAACCAAGCTTGGACACTGCCCAATTTTGGTGGTTCAAACTTTTGCAGAAATTCAATGACGTTACAACACTTTTACAAAGCACAAAATTACTTACATAATAGGTAGAATATTGGCAAAATATTTACATTACTGAACTAATTATTCTCCTAAGTATAAGCAACAACCTACATAGTCCCTAACTACAACTGATTTAAATAAAATGGGGTAGCTAATAATAGAACACGTTAACTAATTAATGAACAATGGGAATATAACTATACCTCTGGGAGTACATCAATCATTAAAGCTTTTGGGTACGTAAGTATATTACGTATTTCGGTCAGGAGCCCTAAATTATTCAATAGAATTGGGTATTTACTATTCGAACGTCCATTCATCATGAATTCATGATTAATGAAACGAAATGTTGGGAGTATACTATGATGCTTACAAGTACATACATAAGTGCCTAAATTAACAATGTAATAAAACAATATATAATTTATTTTGTTGGATGGATGTAATATATAGGTTTAATCGTTTACTTCAAAAAAGATGCAAAATGTTCCCGAATAATACAGTTCCCACACTGTGTATTGGTACCAAAAAATAATTGTAGACGTTACATATCGCCTTTTCTAACGTCAAAAGATTACAACCACCAAACTAACAACAGTCAAATCTCAACCCTAACTGCCCAGTCACAAGGTCCATTTCACACTTACCTGGGCAGCTCAACAGTGACGTGGCCCTTAGGCTGAATCTCGACGCTTTTGCCACAGAACTTCAGCTTGGGGTGAACTGAACCGTGGAACACGAAGTGGGGACTGTCGGCGTGGAAAGCCGACACTGGGGGGTGGTGGGATACCTGGGGATAGAGAATACTGATTTAATTGTTTTGTAGATAAAAGGAAACTGTGCATGACCTACATGCTGTGATGCTCATAAATTACACATGGTATGCTAAATAGATGGTACATTTATTTAATTTATTTAATGGAAAAAACAACTAACGAAACAATCTTGGTAGGTACCTATTATTTTCAAAATATATGGCAACTCCCATATAATTTTGTTAGGTGTCGCAAGTAATTCTGAATCTTAAAGAAATGTGAAATCGAAAAGGCTTCCTAGGTATAATAATACATTTATTAAATACTTTTCAGGCCAATCATTTCTTTGTAAAGTTTACGAGTATGTAAGTTTGTATGTAGTTGGTAGCATTGTATGTACTCTGTAGTCAAATCAATAGCAGTACCGACAGAACAAATAATATATTGTTTGATCCGGAACCGAGTGTTTGTTGACACGACTTGTTTGTTCGTTAGCGCAGCCACAGTGCACACCCAATTACTAGGGTGAAGCACTGTTTCAAAAAAAAAATACAAGGCACTAGGTATAAAGTACCTACTGGAAAAATTCATCCATTATATCCGTCGTACCACAAGAACTTTTAAACGTCTGTTGAACACTTGTCAAAAAAATTACAGATTGTGACGCTGAAAGAAAGTCCGTTTTGCAAGCACAATTTTTTTAGACAAGTGTTCAACAGATGTTTAAGTTTTGTAGTAAGGTTGTAAGTGTTTGCCTTGAATAATTATACAGTAGTTTTTTGTCATTAGTTAAAATCTATCTCAAACATTCACACGTGACTAACCCCATTGTATTCCATGCACGGGTATAATACTAATACCTATATCTAGGTAAATACAAAGAAATCTTTTCATTAGAAAAAAGTGTCTTTGTTCTAACTCAGCGACGGATGTCGAGTGATACAGAGACTGAATGTGGAGCAAGCTACGTGATCATAAATAGTATAGATGTGAGATGTGCAGTTTGTTATCCAAGTTTGAACATCATTGTTACGACTTAAGTAATGAATATCTTGAATTTGATATGAAGCTGTTATTTAAACTTCTTAATCATGGATGTATGTACTTATACTGGTAGGTATTCTACTTTTTCAGTCCATATTTGAGACATGTATATTTGCTAGTTTTACGTCACATTTGTTCAACATGTTTGATACGGAAAGGGTCACAATCTTCTTTCTAGAATATTTAACATTCATAAATGAGCGTTCGGTTTCATGAAGATATATGACTTTGGAATCATGTGCCAACACTCTGTTCCTTCACTTTTTTATTCTTCAACTTGTAAGTTTTTCTTACCATCTAAACTATCTACCAGGCCTCTCTAAAACCACTTGTTAGAAACTTACCTGTTCACAAACAGCTCTGAATTCAGGACGCTCGAGTTCATAAGTCTCCCCGAGCAGAGGGTTGAACGGCTTGCCCAGCCGCTCCCAGTTGGACGCCAACGCACTTACTGCGAATGCTGGAATTAATGATATATTTAGAATACTTGCTTATGTGTTATAGAAATAGATCTTTACTACTAATAATTTAAATGCGAAAACACGTCTCTCCCTCTCTCCGGCTTACACACTATACTACTGCACCGATTTAAATGAAATTTGATAGAGGTTGTTAGGTAGGGTAGGAATGAATCATTAGTGTGTTTGTTAATTTTCACGCTCAACCGAATTTTGATGAAACTTGGCAGTAATATAGTTTATCCATCAGAAAAAAACAAAAGTTACTTTATAAAACCACTGGCGTAAGCTAGTTAATACAACCCAAAAAACATGTAACCGCCCACCGCAACAACATCAGATGAAATTACCAAGCGAAATACAAAAGCCTATCAGAAATAATATCTCTATACTCATATAGGGGAACGCCGACATAATTCAATCCTATTACGAACAGGCTTCAAAGATGTAGGAAATAATCTTGTTTATCCCGTGTAATGGAACGTAGCAGGTTCAACTACTGAGTGTAATGAAGAAGGCTTCTGTTTCATTTGGTTCTGCGTAAATTGAATCGCGGAATTTTGGGAGTGTTGGTTACGATAATATTACCTAGGTGTGAATTGATGTTTACGGATCGTCAATTGTTTATTTTTCATGTCGATGGTAAATTAATGATGCAGATGTATTTTCCAGTAAAAAAAAACTAAGATACATAACCCATTTGATGACTGCCTCTGCCTCTATTATTACAAAATTTTTGCTTCTTTTTTTACATAAATATGTTTTCTGTGATATTTAATCAAAAACAGCACAATTCCCAAAAAAATATTCTCAAAATAAAACACCTAAAAATAATCGGTAAAAAAACTTTTAAGTTAAACGGTTTTATCTTATGTGTACTGAAAACTAGAAAATAAAAAAAATAGTTACTTACCTGTCAACCTACGTAGGTGGTCCCGGTCATATTAAACTAAAATAAAAACGTGGGGCCCATTAACTATTGCTGTAGTACTTTCTTCTAGAGGTATAATAGGTGTGGATTGCATCGACTTACTATAATCGTAACTGGAGATTTTGACAATCAATAATCAGCCGTAGCGGCTTCACCAGCGAACGCCGAGCTCATGATCTACCAAAGTATAACGATATGCTTTGCCATAGGTAGGATTTCACAGGGGCCCCACGTTTTTATTTTAGTTTAATATGACCGGGACCACCTACGTAGGTTGACAGGTAAGTAACTATTTTTCTTATTTTCTAGTTTTCAGTACACATAAGATAAAACCGTTTAACTTAAAAGTTTTTTTACCGATTTTTTATTTTCTAGTTTTTAGTATTTAATGAAAATGCCTACCGAATATTCCTTATTCTATCTAATTCATTTAGTGCATCATTATTACACGGTCTCTTACCTGACAATTTATTACAATCTAATTCCTCAATACATAGCCCTTCCAGAAACTTTTTTTTGTAACAACCCCAAAAATCATCACATGACCTCTCCTGCTGTGGGTCAGCAGCGGTGAGGGAGTGCCAGACTCTTGACTAAAAACCGTTTTGTTCCGTCGTAGGCCTTTTATGTACCAGGGCCGCGGTAACTCTTCCGAAGGCCTTGGCCCTGTTGGGCCCCGCTGGAGTTACTGATAGTTTTCTACTTGTGAAGCCCTTTCATTTGATACCCATATTGGTGGGATTGATAAAACCTACGTTATCCGCCATTTTGTAGCGGCCGCCATCTTGGATTTCAATTTTTTATAGTGTATTGTATTCTGCTTGTTGAGCCCTTTCATTTGATACCCATATTGATGGGATTGACAAAACCTGCGTTATCCGCCATCTTAGATTTCAATTTTGCATAGTAAATTGTATTCTACTTGTTGAGACCTTTCATTTGATACTCATGTTGATGGGATTTACAAAACCTAAGTTATCCGCCATTTTGTAGAGGCCGCCTTCTTGGATTTTAATTTTATATAGTACATTGTATTCTACTGGTTGAGAACTTTCATTTGATACCCATATTGATGGGATTGATAAAACCTAAGTTATCCGCCATTTTGTAGCGGCCGCCATCTTGGATTTCATTTTTTATATTATATTGTATTCTGCTTGTTGAGCCCTTTCATTTGATACCCATATTGATGGGATTGATAAAATCTTAGTTATCCGCCATTTTGTAGAGGCCGCCATCTTGGATTTTAATTTTATATAGTACATTGTATTCTACTGGTTGAGAACTTTCATTTGATACCCATATTGATGGGATTGATAAAACCTAAGTTATCCGCCATTTTGTAGCGGCCGCCATCTTGGATTTCAATTTTTTATAGTATATTGTATTCTGCTTGTTGAGCCCTTTCATTTGATACCCATATTGATGGGATTGATAAAATCTACGTTATCCGCCATTTTGTGCCGGCGGCCATATTGGATTTACAATGTTATTGATATTACTATATTGTATTGTCATCGGAATTAAAGGTGTATACAAAATTTCAGATTAATCGGTTGACAGGAAGAGGGTGAAATTTGAATTACTAAATTTGACCCAAGAAGAAAGAATGAATAAATAATATAAAACAAACGGGGTGAGCTAAATAAAACCGTTTAATAAAAAACACTTTTCGGCCGACTTTTGCACTCAGATTTTCAAGCAAAGCGTCAAGCAAAAAGAAATCGACGCCTACATAAGCCGGCTTAGCTAATTAGAGACCAAAGTTCTAAAGTGAATATCCCCTCAGGGTGTTAGCATTGAAACGTATGTTTTTCCTTAAAAGCACTTAAGCACTATAAAGTCATTTTGCTTGGTAAGTTTTCTTCTATTTTAAATTCTTTCAACATTCGAGCACTCTTCATAATGAACGCATGTAGAAGTCTTAATAGGCTACTTGTTGCCTTAACTTAGTTCAAATAAAATGTTTTATAGAGATAAAACTATCTAGACTTTCGTAAATCTATCTGTAGGCTTTGAGATGCGGACATGGATACAAAGCCCAGAGATTTTCTTTGAGACTGAATCTTTCAATAAAATAAGGTTTAATATAGAATTGCTTCTGTACGAATCGCATTTGTGTAAGACTACTAGAAAATTCTGCTTGAATGAGAAATATGCTTCATTGTATAGGATTGGAGTTCTTAAATCTGTTGCTTTGAGCATGCTTTCTTTAGCTTCTTTGACTAGACTTTAAGCTCCAATTGTTCGAAAGAGTAACGGCGGCCCTGGTACTTAAGAGCCTAAGAAGGAACATGATGAGTTTCACAGAAAGAGTCTGACACTCCCTCACCGCTGCTAACCTACAGCGGGAGGGGTAATTTGATGACTAAAAAAAAAGTACTTACCAGCAATATACTCCATCCTGGCAACAGGATCGGTTTGCTCCGACGCCATCCTCAGCAGATGAGCGTACTCCAGGTACTCCAACATCCTCTGGAGGAAGGACAGGGGCTCGTTGAACACCACAGGCATCGTGATCTTGGATAGCTCCTTGCCGACGCAGTTCTTCAGCACAGACCAGAGGGAGAAGTCGCCGCGGCTGAACTGAGCCACTGGGAGGGAGGTTCTGAGGACAATAGATAAAATTATAGTTAGTTAAAGTTGTAGGAGTATTCGGTTGCCCGGGTAACTGGGTTGAGGAGGTCAAATAGGCAGTCGCTGCTTGTAAAACACTGGTACACAGCTGCATTCGATTAGACCAGAAGCCGACCCCAACATAGTTGGGAAACGGCTCTAGAGATGATGAGAGTTAAAGTTTCAATGAAGTTGCGTTCGTTAGGTAGTCCAACGTTTCTTGGAAGAGGCAACCATTTTTACCACGAAATTAACGATTATTGGTGTTTAATTATATCACCACTCGGAATCATAAATGGATTTTTTATTTACAATACGAGGAAAAACAGATTTTGTTTTTCCTTATATTGTAAATACAAAATCCATTTATTACTAGCTGTTGCCCGCGACTTCGTCTGCGTGGGCAATTTGGAATTGTCAAAATACTACTTATGCCGTAGCGTAGGTGTATTCTTTTACATAACAATATAATTAGGATTACCACTTAGCAGCAGCACGGGTTGATCAATCAAGGTGGTGTCGACGATGTGTGACTATTTATCTAAACAAAAGAAGTAAAGTTTGTGACGTTGAGGAAATCTCTGGATCTAGTCAACCGATTTGGAAAATTATTACGTAATTCTCACATAAAACAAAGGTCTGACAAAGTTGTCATTTGTACATTTTCTGCAGCAGCTGCGACAAATCAGGAGCCAGAAAGTCTGTCAAACAGTTTTACTTACCATGGATAACGCGGTGTCTAGTTCACTGGGTTGAAGAGATCAGATAGGCACTCCAAGTAAACATTGGTACTCAAAAAGATTCGGTTTGACTGGAAGCCAACACCCACACAATTGAGGAATAGCTGGGTGGATGATGACTGAGTCATCAGGCAAGCGCATAGTTTCACTACTTGTATTTCGGGGATTTTCTGTGCACTCACTCACTATGTTATGTTGAAATTCCACCGAAATCTTTGCATTAGTTCACGATTAGGTAAAGTATACCTACGTCCGAGAGAGTAAGTCCAATTCGTGTGTTGGCACTTGAAGCCTGCAGTTCTTCCAAGATTTTCAAAATGTACGCTCGCAATTTGTCATTTCTTGATGGAGCCAGCAGATCAGAAGAAACATAAGTGCTGTGTATACTGTGCGTCACTACTGCACAACGGTAAAAAATTTCGTCTTTATAAATAGCACAAACGTTCGCTCTCTTGCGGAGGACGTTTAAATACCATATTATGTGTCACACGTAGGTAAACAGGACAACAGTATGTTATCATCAAACCGCTTTCAAAGATCTGATGAGCGAACAGACCAGAACTGACTTGATCGCCTCGAGAAAATCAGAGCTCTATGAAGCGATCATTCGCTTTGGTTCCTACTGTTATTGTGGTTTCTGAAAATGTATTAAATTAACCAACGATGAATATAATTCTTAGCCGGCCGACTCTTTTGACTTCTCAAAAATCATAACGTTGGTTTTTGTGCAATGCACAAACGGAAATTCGATACATTACACATTCGATATTCACACTTCTACAGAATTGATATTAAAAGGTTTGACAACGGGCTATAGTAGCGTAGTTAAACTAACTGAAACAATTTTAGTGATCCTTCAATAAAGTTAGAGAAGCGGGTGTGCATGACGGACATTAAGAGTTGGTAAATACGTGATGAAGATGACCTAATTCATTACTATTCTAATTTGTTCATGTAGGTACCACAAAACTCAAGTTAAGGTGGAGAAAAGGATTACCAAGCTCCCAAAGGCCTGGGCATTTGCAACACGTTGCATGGCATCCTGGAAAGTTACGTAATTCTCAGCCATCAGTTTGAGCAGCGTGAGGGAGTGTCAGGCTTTGGCCCTAATGGGCCTCACAGGGGTTTGCTGAATCTCCTTGAGGGGCGCGTGAAATAACGGGTCTCCCGGAAGCCGGAAGGTCGATGACCCACTCAAAACTAATCGCTCACGCCTACGGTGGCCGGGAGTCGTCTCTCGACATCCGGCTTTCGTGGTGTCTTACCGCAGTGGCTGGGATGAGAGTTGGGAATTTTCAGTCGCTCCGCCGCCTCATTCTTTGTCATCCCATTTCTTCTCGCTCCAGATCATGGTTTAAGCCGGAGCCGGGTGCGATAGGTCGCACAGTCCGCACAGTGGTGACACCCGGGCGCCACCTCCATGAGATCAGAGTTGGGAATGTATGTTTGCAAAAACTAATAGAACATTTAGCGAAAACACGTTTGATAGTAATTCTGTCTTTGTAACTGAATAATATAAATTATATAAACGTAGCTATATAAAAGGTGTTTTTTAGACTCAGTCCGTGGGTCTGACTGTGACTGTTCGTAATTGTAAACGGTGTATTTGTGATATAATTCTTAGCTCGATGATTTGTGATCAGAAGTTGAAAGCAAGTATGTCTCTGGCCTGCGACGCGTAATTTGTACGTTTTCAGAACGAACGAACTCTTGTCTTCTGTTGACATCTTGTTGACGTATTGTGACAGGTAGTTATTGCCATTGATGTTAATTTTAGAAGTGACACAATGTTTTCGGTCGTATTTTGCCTACATTCTTCATTACTCAAAAAGTATATTAATAAGGACCTTCTATTTATATGTAAGTGAATTCAAAATAATGTAATATATTAAAACCAGGAACTTATTTTTAAGGATGTTTGAATATTAATTACAATGTTTTTTTTTTATAATAATGCACTTTCAGTGTGATGCATGTTTGTTATTGGATGAAATGAATGGATATTCATGTTTATGAGAGGTATAGCTTATATTATGTCAGAACAACATATGTAGACTTTTTAAGAGTGTGGGGAAGTTCATAATTTCTTCGGGACGTGGGTGCCGCTTCCCATGAGAATTACTGCCCGCACCGGGATAAAATATACCCCATGTTACTCGCAGATAATGTAGCTTTCTAATGGTGAAAGAATTATAAAAATGTCCCTGATGATGCGCTGATATTTCTTGTAGTGTTTTTATAGTAGCGAAATACACACGTTGTCATATAATTTTTTCTTGAAAGTAAGAACATACCATGACAAAGTGAAGTCTGTTTTCATTGATATTTTACCTACTACCAGTTTTATGGCACATCTGTTTCTGCATGATTTTCTTCATCTATAATTTTAGGATAACATTTCTTTCAATTCAGTTTTTTGCTCAAGTTACTTATAAAAGCGTTATTTTCTATGCAAAGATTGATAATAGGCCGATAAACTTACAAAGTTCAACATTCAAATATGTGTCATTATTGCACTCGCTGTTGCAGAAACGTTAACAGAAATTGTCGTTCATTGCTCATCCCCCGTAGGTGATAGCGTGATAATATATATCCTATATGTTGAACCGGCTCCCAGGTAATATTCATGCAAAATTTGATTTAAATCTATGCAGTACTTTTCGAGTTCAGTGAGACCAAACATACAGACAAACAGACAAACAGACAAAAATTCTAAAAACTATATATTTGGCTTCAGAATCGATAATAGATCACCCCCCAAGTATTCTTTTAAAAAAATATTCAATGTACAGTTTTGACTTTCCTATCATTTTATTATATGTATAGATTGAACAAACAGAACAAAGAAGAGGACAAGAGTTCCACTCGCTTCACAAACTCGAAATACTTACAAAGAAAAAAAGATTTACATTAGACATTTATCTTTTTGAATAGCAGAATGCACACCCTTCTAGTATTATAATGAAGTGTCATAAAATTCATATAAGCGGCCCACAATATACTACTCAGTATATTGTCAACATTAATAAGTCCAAGCTTGTCTACTACATTACTCCACAAAATGGCTTCTTAGTATTCAAGTCGTGGTTCATAATGGCGGCAATAATTACACTTCTTGTGAGAATATCTTTGTTATAAGCTTATTCTTCATAACGTAGTCGAGCTTATGAAACTTGTGGGAATTAAAGTTGTTGGTATTCGGGACACGAATGATACTTTAATAGGTCCTTTTTATATTATAAGTTGAGATGAATATGGGTCAAGATTTACATGTATTGTTGGAATTATATCATCATGTTATAATAGGTGTAATAACGAAAAAACATACAAATCTTTGTCATAACATATATACTTTCGTTTTGGTTTCAATAACAATTTAATTTCAATAACATTGGGCAAGTTTAGATGAAGAAGAAAATCTCAAACAAAAGTTTTTGAATTAAGGTAAGACTTTAATTATATATAACTTTTAATTAACCGCCTCAGTTGTTGTTTTTCAATTGAATTTTGTTACGATACGATCAAAGTAAAAATTTTTGGCAGAATAGGAAATATTTTATTATTGTGATCCAGAAGAAAATAACAATAAGTTTGAAAGAGAAAATTAAAGACTTAGAAAGCATTCTTTTTTTCGGAAATAATTTTATTGGACTTATAGTCCGAATACCGACAGCTTTATTTTAAACGTATTGTAAAGCAAAATTATAATAAGGATCTTTTGTACACTAAACAAAAGATAAGCGTTTGAATAAAGCTATTCCCCAAAGTTACATAATTCGTGCACAAAAAGCTATAAGTACGCATACATATATCAACATAACGCGAGAGAGAGATAATTTCCCAAAGTAATTCACAACGACCCTTATAACCTTGACACACTTTTGAGGATACAAATTAAGTACACACAACACTTTCTCTTTGAAGCACTTTTCCTTACACAAAATTCAAGGAAAAAATATCAATTTTATCATTCACAAAAAACCTTACCTAACTCGACTGTTCGAACAATTTGACTCAGCTGCTAACCTAACCCATGACCGCCGAAAGATAAATCGGTAAGGGTACTATCGACCCGCGAAAGTAGGCCAAGGGCGGCTTAGCTTCAAGTCGCTAAACCCTCCATTTGTTGCGTGCTGCTAAGGCTGCCTGCCCACGTCCTACTAAAAATTGGTCACCGATACTGATTTTATGTAAGAGAGAAATAGAACACCTGTTTTTTATTTATTTATTTTATGAATGATCATTACCAACCATTAGAACAACATTAAAAATCAAAAGTCCGAACAATTTTGTGGTTGTTTTAGGACTGATCGACCAACCTTCGTACTTTAAAATAAACTAAATCAGGATAATAGCAATAGTCCTACAAAAATCAGAAAATCCTTGTCAGAACGTCTTACAAAAAATCGGCCCCGATTTATCTGTCCTACTTAAAGTCTGAAGTGGACGGCCAGCCTTACAATGTATTTAAACCGAAAAGTCTGTCGAAATTACAATTGAATGCCGGCACAGCGCGCTAAGGGTTATATAATACCGTTTTACGGAAAACGCTGTTATTAGTGACGGAAAACAGAGGTTACTCGTGCTTGAAAAAGGTTTTTCTCTTATTTCTTTTCCTGAAAAATATTGCTACTGAAGCAAAATTTGAGAGTTCTTTAAATTGAGTCCCAAACCAATTTCAATGTAATTTCTTCAGAAATAGCGACTATCAAGTTGATTAAATTGTGCCTTTTACAAACTTTTATTTATTATTGATGTTGTAATTTTGAACAGAAAATAATTTCATTATGATATCCGAAAATAAGTCCTGTAATTTATTTTTATAAAATGATTTAAGCAATTTAGCTCCGGTACTAATAATCCACATAGTACTCTTAGGTAGAAAGGTATTTAACATTACATAATTTTAAGATACATTAAAATCTATCTAACACTAAGGCTTGCAAAAAGAAAAACGAATATTCTATGCAAACAATAAACTATAATAAAGCAACAGACAGTTTCTCTGAATCGAAAGCCAATAACCACAAGGCAATTAGAAATCACAAATGAAACAGAGACCAATTAAAACTTTGTAGTGCAAAACTAACATTGGTGAAAACTGAAATTATTTCCTCTCTAACATTTTTCTTAATGGCTTTGACTCGCAGTTTCAGGTTTCAGTTAAAAAGTGACAGTTCTATGAAAACACGATTTTTTACTAGTTTCAGATTTTATCGCCCCTAACGCAGTAACTATTCAGTAACTATTAACTAACCTAACCTAACTTAACTACTATAGGTAGGTATTACAGGCAAGAATATATTAGGTTAGCCATTCAACATCTTTAGAAAAAATGTTTTGCATAAATGGCTTAAATGTAAGGACCTATAATTTGTACGAAAAGCACGGAGAGAAAATTTTGTCCCCAGCATTCAAGGTCATTTGGGGACGATCAATAGAGCGCTTTCCCAGCTGTTTACCTATAGGAAACTGCTCTTAATATACCTATATGTTTACTCCCGTGGCTTTACCCGTGTCCCGTGGGAACTACTGCCCGTACTGGGATAAAATATAGCTTATGTTACTCGAGAAGAGTGTAACTTTCTTGATTGCAGTGAAAGAATTTTTAAATTTTTCGGTTTAGTAGTTTTGAAGCCTTTACAAACAAACAAACAAAAAAAGATTCTTCTATATTATATTAGTTAAGTATAGCAATAAACTTTACAATTTATATTTAATATTTAAACTTGGAAAGTGTTAAATGTTTTAACTTCAGTTAAGTGCGAAGTTTAAGAGTTTGGAATAATTTAGGCTTAATTTACGGTGTTTAAGAAACCTTTTAAGTAGCAGTTTTGTGTAAGCGAAGCCTTAACAGTTTTAGGACGATATTTATAATGAAGATTAAGTGAATTATACGTATTTATTAAACTCTTTTAGTAAGCAAATATTCAGTTGAAATGAAAAGGTTATTTTAATATATTGTCATTGAAACTTATATGAACACACGTAGAAAAATATTTATTTCTCGTTTTGTAATGAAATGCTCGTTACACCAGGTATTCAATCCGCCATTTTGAATTGATAAGCCCATAACCAATAAAATATTCATGAATGAAACCCACATCAGGCCATTTCGATATAATAGTTTATTCTAGGGTATAAAATAAATCCATATTCAAACCCGCATGAAAATAAAACAACCCTACCTTAATAATTATGGTCATCTGCCTAGCCTTTTCCCAACAATGTTAGGGTCGCCTTAAAATCTAACCAAATGCAGTTAAGTACCAGTGTTTTACAAGGAGCGAATGCCTGTCTGACCTCAACCCAGTTACCCGGGCAACCCAATACCCTTTAATAATCATGCAGCAAAATAAATAAGACGAAAACACTACATATTTAAAATCACATTTCCCTTTTATTAAGTCTAAGTAAAATGTACTATCCTATGGGACATCTCGGGAAAACATTATACGGGTATATGCAGTACCTTTTCATAGGTGTCAAATTCACTCGCAAGGTACAGTGAGTTCCCTAAGGGTTTACCGGGTAAGACGGTCCTGGCATATTTACTGAAACCAGATATATACTCACAGATGTTTACATTTCGAGGAAAAAAGAGTTTTCTTTTTAGTTCCGTCAACGAAGGTAGGATTGTAGGGGCCGAGGGACCCAGATGTTCATTTGTCCATCTGTCTATTATGGAGTGTGTCTTATAAATCGTAAGTGGAATTTTTGTAAGGTATGTATTTCTTTTTAGTTTTAAATTAAAATCAAGGAAAGGAAGGTGTTGAGTATTCATGAGGATTGATATCGAGGAAGAGGATGACAATAAATGTAGATGGGACACGTGAAAGACAATAGGTATATGTAGCTGCAAAGAGATAACGTTAGATAGAAAAAAAAAAAGTGTGATAAAGGGCATGCCGAAGTTGCAGGGCAGTTTTGAACCTCCTACTTTTACTCCGATTAGTTTACTCAGAATTGTGAACTTTTTGGCAAGTCAGTTAAAAAAGCTTCATAATCAATGCCATGGGCTCTACAGAACCCAGTGACTTGTCCTTAACCCTTTTTTAAGCGAATTCAACTCTTTGAAAACGTCTTTGTTAAGATAATTGAGATTGTCCAACGCAGGGACTAATAAAGAAACTTGATTGGCGGTTGAATATTCATTAGGAAAAATCAGAGAACATTGAGTTTCATGTTTATTTATAACGTCTTTTCTAATTAGAAGATATTACAGACCGCTCATGAAGCCATCGTATGCAATGTAGATTTAAGATTTTCTCATTATTTTCGTTCATTAAAAATACCTACAATAAACTACTGAGAGATTTCTTTAGAAATAAGCATTACCTTTGTAAATTCTTTCTTTATTATGTGTGTGTGCAAAAATTGAAATTAAATAAATATGTCGGAGATAGTCAATAGTACGGTCACTGAACGAGCCGCAAGCGCGCCCTCTGGTGGCGTTTTCGGTGAAACAACAATTTGGCGCGCTTGGCGGAGTCGTGGCCTTCAGCGTGGTGTCCGCGGAGCGCAGTCTTAGTTCACTATCGGTTGAGTCTTGGTCGATTCTTCATCGAGTGTTCGTTGGAGTCGTCGCGTTACTTACGTCACGGCTAGTGTACCTAGTGTTATTGCCTAGCGTTGTAGTACCGTTGTAGATTCAAATGTAAAGGTTCTTCTAACCTGACAGACAGACATGTGTTGCTGGGGAGTTTGTTCCGCCACTTCTTCTTCCCAGCCAAAACACATAGGAAGTGGCGAAGGGCGGGCGTTTTGGGGGTTGTCTTTTGTTCTGACTAATTTGAATAAACGTTTCTAAGTTTTGAGTTCTGTTTGAGTTATCTCTTTGCTCGATTACCCTACCTGATGTCGGACGATAGTGCCATCCTGATGTTTCGGCGCCCTCCGACATCAGAAGTGGGATGCAATCCAAATGCTCACATGCGTTTCGAATTCGCCATGCGAAGATAAATTTCTACCCACTAACAAAAAAAAATGTAACGTCGATAATTTGAAATGGAGTTTGTAGTAGAAGATTTATTAAGAATTTCAGCGAAGGTACAAGTATGGTAACCACGGTTATGGTAATGGTATCGGTTTCCATTGTTACATGTCAAGTTAGTTATTGAGGGTAAGAAAACCGACTTTGTCTTTTTTTTATGTTTCAACAATGACGGTGATTACTGTGCAATCTGGCTACAAAATTACTGCGGAGCATCCTAGCCCAGCTGCCTGCCAGGAGCCCAACGTGTCATCGTGTGTTGAGTCACATCGGAGTGTTGGTGCTCGTGCATCTACGTGGCTTCACGTCCGCGAAAGCCTTGCTATACTGCGCGCCATAGCGATGTGCGCATCGTCGTGCTCGTTGTGTGGAAACCCGGTGAGACCGATCCATTTTTGCTTTATGTTGACGTTATTTGTTTTACGACATTTTTAAACTTGAGAGGCGTCTGTCTCGTTAATAAGTTGGTGACCTAGTTTTAATAAAAAATTAAGAGCGCAATCCAGTTAAACTTGACCTTAAGTTTAAAGGGCCATTTAAAGTTCTTGATTTACTTGAAGGCGATCGCTATGTTTTGAAATCTTTAACTGGTAATAGAACCTAGAAGTATGCCCACGATATAAGGATGCCCCAAGCTGCTGAATGAGATTTAGTTACTGTTGATTAGGTACTTCATCGAACTCCAATTAGTGCACGCATGATAATTGTATCTGACTGATAATTGTGACTGATTTTGTGCGAATTGATTTCACTGATTTTATTTCAAGTTAATGCTACTAATTCCATTGCAAAGTTCATTGTTCAGATGCAATTCCTACCTTACCATATCAGTGAGAAGGACTGATATCCCTTGGGTAGATCCTAGGAGTATTCCAGTGAGAAGGACTGGAATACTTGTGTCATTGTGACAACTTATCAGTGAGAAGGACTGATCATTTTTCATCTTTGACACGCCCAGTGAGAAGGACTGGAGCCTATCGATTCCTGATTGACTTAGGTCTGTCTGGATCATTTACATGGTGCATTGATTCGAGATTGTGTGATCTGATTTCGATTGATTTTAAGATTGTGGCATTCTTTCTAAACATTTCGTTTCTGTTTTGTTTAAAATTATTTTGTCATTCCTACTCGTGTAGTCAGGTAGGCCGAGCTGAAAAAATTAGGTACTCCAGTTATGTTTTCTTCTGTCACCAGGTACAATGTGTAGCCACACGAGGACGTGTGTATGTCAGTTATGGCCGTGTCGGAGATAGTCAATAGTACGGTCACTGAACGAGCCGCAAGCGCGCCCTCTGGTGGCGTTTTCGGTGAAACAACAATTTGGCGCGCTTGGCGGAGTCGTGGCCTTCAGCGTGGTGTCCGCGGAGCGCAGTCTTAGTTCACTATCGGTTGAGTCTTGGTCGAGTCTTCATCGAGTGTTCGTTGGAGTCGTCGCGTTACTTACGTCACGGCTAGTGTACCTAGTGTTATTGCCTAGCGTTGTTGTACCGTTGTAGATTCAAATGTAAAGGTTCTTCTAACCTGACAGACAGACATGTGTTGCTGGGGAGTTTGTTCCGCCACTTCTTCTTCCCAGCCAAAACACATAGGAAGTGGCGAAGGGCGGGCGTTTTGGGGGTTGTCTTTTGTTCTGACTAATTTGAATAAACGTTTCTAAGTTTTGAGTTCTGTTTGAGTTATCTCTTTGCTCGATTACCCTACCTGATGTCGGACGATAGTGCCAGCCATCCTGATGGCGCCTCCGACAAATAAATACTGACTCCAAAAATTACAGGAATGCCCCAGTATTATTTTCCAAATGTTTATTTGTGAAACCGCTAGTAGAAGCTAGTTATAATATAATTATGTGCTGTTGTGCTCGGCGGCGCAAAGTGCAACAGTATGGAATGAATTTATGATGCCCTAGTGAACGCGATGTCCCGGCCAAATGGGCTGTTGTATTGACGAATATTGTGTTACATAGTCTGTGTAATGTTATAGTATGATATGAGATCATTTTAACATTATGATAATTAATGTTAAAACAATTTCTAATTATTTTGGCAATTACGCACGCAGGGTCGATGAGTAGGTTAAGCAAAGTTGGGCTTGCTTTTTGAGACAGTTTATGTTCCCAAGATTTTATTAATATAACTGGGTATTTATTTACAATTTCAACATTTACATTACCTTAAAAACACTCAAATTCAAATTTCAAAAAACTATATATATATATCTACATTAAAAAAGAAAATGATTGTTTCTGTAAATCTGTTATTTCGCAGGAAAATCTTATTATAAGATGTAACCTGGTTGGCTGCTTCTATAATTTAAAATCTTCATTTATAGCAATAGCAAAACTTTAAATGACTTAATGAAATGTCAACGCAAACCCCTGTTTCTGAAGTGCGAATATTAAGTTGAGAACTAAGCACAATTCATTTTAATTACTCGCACAGTTCTCAGCAATTATTCACACAAAGGGGAACTAATTATACATGAATACAATACCCGCATAATATACTAGCAATTCCCTGCGGTTCCACCTTCATCCCAAGCCTGTACCTACCTTGGGCACCAGGAGGAAAGAGCCTGAGTATGTCCTTTGTCAGGCTTAGGACTATCTGTGTACCGAAAATTTAATCGGTTCAAAAGTTTTGGCGAGAAAAGCGCGACAGACAAACAGTTGCTTTCACATTTATAATAGTGAGAACTAATAATGCACGGAATTATTAAACTTTATGCAATAAAACAGTACAAAAGCAGACTTAATGCCATACAACTTTCCAGTTATGGTGAATATTTAATGTACTTTCTTTTACAACACCAAAACTCATCAAATGACCCCCTCCCGCTGTAGGTTAGCAGCGGTGAGGGAGTGTCAGACTCTGACTAAAAATCTTCTCTGACTAAAGATACCAAACTTACTAAATGTAGGTATAATGTTCTATACTCAACATAATAGGACCAGGCGTTGAAGTGAAACCTATTCTATAATACACAACATACTGTGTCCATAAATTAGACCGGACGGCGACTGACGAGGGTTTATCCGGATAAATCGGCCCGGATGCTCGCCAAGGACTGTCCCGGAATTATAGACTAAAATCTTGGTTCTCGCCAAGAGATTTTGTTTAGATCCAACGTGATAAACCAAAGTTAGGCCTTTAAGCGTTCAGTGGAAAGAAATGGTTATGAAGATGAATGCTTATTTTTGTATGATAAGAAACATTTAAACTGTTGAATTTATTTTCTGAGGGTTTTATTTCTCTAGGGATTTTAGTATTGTTTTAAGTCCTATGAATGGGATGTTTCTTCAACATTTATCATAATAAAATGCCATGTTATCATAAAGATTTCCGGTTTCGTTTTGGTAATTAAGTTTAATTACGTAAGGTTTTTCACGTTACCTACCCATATACAATGTTATTGAAAACCTTCATGTACCTCTGTATAAATAGAATTCCTATTAAAATTAACTCATTATAATGTTTAAAGACACGTAACAGCAAGCTGAAAAAATATTTCTTAAGAATAAGATACAATTTAAGCAGTTCAAGTTTTTAGCGTGGAAGAAATAGGAACTTTTCTGCTACAAATTATAGAATAAAACAAAACACGAATTAATTCAAATTTCAACCAGTTTAACAAAGAAAAACAGCAGTAATCCGTAAAACCCGGCAAGTAAACAACACTGAGAATGTTTCAGCCGACCTCGCGTCGGTGGGGAATTCAATTCCAGGCTGCCAGCCAATTTAAACGTTTATAATTGATTTATACCAAGGTGCTGGGAATTTATATAATATTGACGTTCAGATATGAAGGTTTACGCGGTTTTTCAGTAATCAGTTCACTTCATTCAGAGGTACCTATAAACATATAGCGGTTTGACATATTTTCAATACAAAATCTTCAAATAGCAAACATATTCTTGGGATAAGAGTTATCTGGCGATTGAAAACTCTAGCCAAAATTATGATTCAATTGAAGTTTCCAAAAATGGTACCGACATTTATGTATGCCTCGAATCTTTCACATTATTGAACAACGGTGGACCCCATTTTGAAACCAAATTAAATCATAGTATGATGAACTCCATTTTAAAAAGAAAGAAAATTCATACATCGTAATAGTTATGTCATGATAATGCAGCTGCAATAAATGCAGAGTGTAATACAGAAACTCGGATACTTCATAAGCACAATTTAACTTGCTCCAACCGAAGAGGAATGCTTAATTAATTTCAGTGGCTCGTATTTAAATGAATTATTCAGTTTTACATAATTTCTTGCTGGCAATATCGTTGTAGTGTTCTATATTCAGAACTTTTTAAACCCACTCAGGGTGAATTGTACTATTGAATTATACGATAGCCAAACCATTACCAACCATATGTATATTTGCCGCTTATTGGTCAAATCGGTGATTTGACAACTGAAAGTGGTTTGGTTATCGTTATATTTAAATGGTGCAATTCACCGTTAGAGTGTTTCCACACTTACGACTTATTTTGAACTATTTACACAGATACGCGCGGTTTCAGGCGTAATTGCTCGAGCTACTAGTTGTCAATTGTTTTTGCCTTAGCTCTCACTAACAGCGCGTAAAACCCACTAGTTTGAAAGCTCTTTTATAGTAAACGATTTTGTTATTATTATAATCGAATTTTACGTAAATACATTTGAATAATAAAATAAGGACAAGATTACTACTAAATGGAGTATCTACAGCTAGAATAAAGAGCACTTACGCTTTTTTTACTCGATGAAGTAGAACAGTTCCATTAGAAACTCATTAGGCAGGCATATTGGATTGTATAGTGGAAAAAATATAAATTAAGTTATGAATAATAAATAATGTTTGTTTTCATTATACCACTTAAAAACGATTCGGTTTGTGTAGAGTATATTGGGATACATTTTCTTTAAAATATCTCTTTCTGCCGCTCTCGTCCTATTTATCAATTAAACAAAAAAAAACTATCTATGTCTAGAAAATAAATTAAGCCTAATTTGTCGTGTCGTTATCAAGTAATGGCTTCACACACATTCTGCAGTATTTTGTATTCACTTAAGAGTGGTTATTATGAATTTGGGTGCCATAACCTCACACTTCAAACACTTGAGAAAAAGGTCCACACAATCTCCAGACCTTATTCTAATTTCAAACAAGACCAAAACAAATATGGAATAATTTTGTGAATAAAATACTCTTCAGAATGATCTTGTTAGAGCCTCATTAGACAAGCAATTTGGACCGAGTCGGGAAAAGTCGGTAGGTACCTTACGCGGTACCTTCGCAAATATGGGGATTAGGCATGAAACTTGAATGTTATGTTAGGCCGAAGGTTAAGAGCTTATAAGGTTAATTTTACTATTTTCATTTATGATTTAATTGAGGTTTTGTTCGGGGTACCTACTAATTATATTTAGCCCCACGTTTTATCGGAATTTCATTCCAAAATGTTATGTTAGGTAAATTCTTATCCCTTATTCTAAACTCAGTAATCGCTTAAAAACTTTACCTACCTTTGAATAATGTAACGAGATTTAATTATTATAAATTCAGTCGACCGTCCTTGGGTACCTACAATATTGGGATCAATATGGCTACCGACCTTGAATCATAAAAGGTCTCTGTCGGAAAATAAGGCATATAAAACCTCCTTTTATATACTGAAAGGAGAAAAGAGTTTTTATCACGACAAAAGATTGTATGATAGATCGGAGTATCGACGAATTTCGGCCTGAATGTATCGAAATTTCGAGAAAATGAGCGAAGAAAAATACGTAGAATTTTATTTAGTAAAAACGCCACACGAAAGCTTACCACATGAATTTTATATTCGACACCAGAAAATAGAAATGCATTTTTTAAAAATTGTTCATTTTCGTTTGCAATCCGACATTTCTACAAATAAATGAAATGGATACATCACTGGCACACGAATTGGATTTCCGACAGCCAGTTGCATGAAAATATTTTGTGAAAATTTTAAAACCACTGAAAAAAGAAAAATATTTTATATTTTAAATTGGAACCCAATTATTGCTTTTATATATTTTCGAAACACATACAAAGGAGTTCAATGGACTAATATACCGTGACTGAGAAGTACATAGAAGACTACAAGGTTGAAGCAACTTGAGAAAACATGTATAGTAAAAACATTCATACAAGATTTATCTTCTTTTCTTTCAAGGAAGCAATACTCTTTCTGTCTCACTATATTACAATCAAGCAGGTTGACGGATAATTAAGGCAATTTCCCCAAAGATTGCTCGTCGTTCGTAATGGTCAATTAGAAGCACCCATTAAACATAATGGATGGTGGAAAGTTACGTGGTTATATGAGAAACCAATGGGTATCGTTCAGTGTATTTTATATATTTACTAGCTGATCCCGCGAACTTCGTATCGTTCAAACCTTCCCTGGACCTCTACAAACATTTTAAAACCAAAATCAGCTCAATCGGCAGTTTTAATCAGACTAACGAACAACAATTCATTTTTATTTATATAGATTTTCTTCCATTTATTTAAAAAAAATCAGACCAATTCTTTTAATATGTATATTAACACGAAAGTATGTATGTATGTCGTTACTCGTTCATGCAAAATGTACCGAAAGGATTTTGACAGGCGACTTTTCATTCGGGTGCGGAAAGTAGCTCTCTGGGAAAGCGGGTGAAAAAAACCCATGCTCTGTGCACGACTGATGATGTTATTTAAGACTATTATTGTTAAAGACGCTCTTTTTGCAAATGTGTAGGTATATACTTTTACTAAAATTGCCTCTATATTTCATACGCGAATTCCACAAAACCCGACAGTTGAAACATCACAATGATTAAAGAACCTACTTATTTATTCTCGAGATCTCCTTACATATTTATTACATCATTTCCTTCGTATTTGGCAAATTAAAGGCACATACCGAGATGATCTGCCCACACAACTTGTGAACTTAATTGGAAAAGTATATATTTCTTCATGTAGGCGTTGGAACATTACTCATGTAAGAATGAGATAATGTTTTTGTAAGGAAACAAAATACATACTTAATTAGAATATCGAATTTGTATGTTTGGTTATTAGAAGTGAGTATCGAGTGTCTTTGTTTTTCATATAGGAACGGATAGCAGGTACCAAATGAACTGGCTTTTGAATGACCTAGCAGTAAATTATGAACCTTACCTGATTCAGAACCAAGTTCAGATACTTATAGTTTTTCAATGAATGTCTTTGTTATCGAATTATGCAAAATTGGGTAAGTATGAAGAGAGAAACAGCACACTTTTTATCCAAAATGTCGTATAAAACTGCTCTCAGAAAAGCGAGTAAAACCGCCTGGTACAGCTAGCTGATCTTCTTAATCTTTCATCTTTAAAAGTTTTCTTATTTTCTAGGTTTACACTAAGTTCTAACACCCATCTCCGCAGCTCATTTATAGTTGAGAAGCAAGTTTTATCGCATCTGGATAAACTTAGGTATGTAGGTTGGTAGTTGAAGTTTATAAAGCGTTTAATTTTCTTTGAAATAAAGCAAGCATCATCATCACGTGTTCAATTTTGCTGCAGTTTCCTCAAATTACGAATTAACTTTAGTAATTTCGTATAATAATATGTTTGGAAGTCCAAAAATGTGATATTTCCAACCAGAAAAACTACGACTAAGTATTCAAAAAAAAACATATCTTTATTGTTCATCAATCTGCGTACCAACCTACCAACCAAGACGAGACATATTTGAATTATCCAAATTCTAAGAAATAGAGTAATCACCTATCTAGAATGTTCCTTAACCTACAAACAAGTTTGTTTGCCTTATGTTTTCGTTTGTATAGCCAACAAGTGAGCTCTCAGAGTAAACATTATATTTGATTAGACGTTCCTTATTATTATAACGTTTTGATATTACAGCAATCATACCTACATATTGAATTGCTTAGGTATAAAAGATTGAAATGCTTATAAGATCAGTTACACAGTTACTTATAAAGCCATTCATCGAGAAAACTTATATAACCTACTTTTTATCCGGGTGCAGGAAATAGTTTTCCTAGAACGTGAGTAAATCCGCGGGGGCCAGCAAGTGAATGTATTTAAAATATTACGGAAATACTGACCAAACATTTTCGACCTCAAATTAAAAGGCAAATCGAAACTCGCTCGGTTAAAGTCCAGCTACTAACTAGCTTGCTATGCAGTTAAGTTATTAAGTTATCAACTTGTCTACTAACTCATTTAGTATTAAATAGTTTCAGCTGAAATATGGGTAACTACTGGGAATTTCAAGAGCGTACATTTAAAGATCTTACTTAGTTCATTAAATGGTTCTGAAGTGATAGATAAGAGTATTCATAATATAAAATACCCGGCACCAAATGGTACAAAGAAAAGTTGGACCCTAGGATTCTAAGATATTTTTATACATACAGAAGAGGACCGTCACCTTTATCAAATTTTAACACTTTAAGAAACTAGGTGTGAGTTAAAAGCTGTATTAGCACATGCCCAACTTGGAATCGAACCCGTACGCACTCTTATGTCATTCATACTTGAAGCTGGTGCTTTTAACCACTTTACCACCACTACCACATATGACCAGAATTCATGCGTCAATTAGAAATCCTCTCAGTTAGTCTAACCTCAAACGTACATCCTACATAGTGAACTCATTAGTGTTACATCACTCCACGTCGAGATTCTCCGAGCTGCTGGCAGGTCATTATATTGCAACTCGATGCTTTCCATCATTAGAACGAGCGTCCGTCTGTAGTTTATATGTCCGTTCTGATTGGATTGGTAAAGGCTGAATGTGAAAATGTGTGTATAATAAACCAAATTGCACAGCAATGTCTGTGACTATACATAAGGCATTGTCAATACGTGGTTTTGAACCTACCATGAGCCTGTTATATTTGTGAAAACCGAATAAAAAATCTATACAGCAATAGGTTGTGTGTTTATCGTCAAAGATGCTTTTTACTAATATGTACCCAGTGATTTTTGAAAAGAGGACACACGACTTTTTTTGTCGGTTCTTTTTCATATTATCTTAGCCAAGAATTCGCTTCAGGTATATTTACAACATGGAAAAGTCTCAGTAAAATACAAAGACACAAACCGGCGCTTCCATATATTTTCCAATACCCTAAGGCTTAGACTTCACTAAAGTAGACTTGAGCGGAGTTTTTAAAGACACAATATAAATTCTCCGCTCAGGGATACTTCTGAATTGGTTGCAACTAGATATAGTGGAGTCTAAGGATGCAACTACACGGTGCGAGTAGCTTGAACATGTTGAGGTATATGCGCAGGTTACATGCATTTTAAAAACGTGCGGGTACAGCAACTCGCGTATGTACCAAAGCAAGATACCCACTCGTGTGCTCTTGCCACTTGCGCATGTTAACTTGTTCCAGCTACATGCACCGTGTAGACGCACCCTAAGTCTAAATCTACAAAATAAAAAAGATAAGCCCACTTACCTATATTTACACTGCCTGTCAGCATTATCTTCCATCTTACTCCCACTCCACTCCTCTAGCGGCTCGTTCCGACCTCACCCGAAGACACACGAGCACTTCCGAAGTCGCAGAACCGTTAATTTGAACACTGGGCACTATTGTACTGTGTTTTGTATGTATTTAGTTTGTTAATATCACTATTTGATTTCCATTATTGTTTTCGTGTGCACTCACTATTGGAAATTAGTTTTTTTATGGGTAAATGTCTTGAACAGTGTTTATTGTCTGGAGAAAAAAAAAATTTAAAGTATGTGTCAAGTTGTACCCAGAGTCATCGAAAGCGGAGTGGAACAGTTTTTAAGCAACCAATAGAATTTCTCCGCTCAAAGATATTAAGGAGTGGGCGGAGACAAGTTGTTTTGACGGTGAATTACGAAATTCAATTGGTTGTTCAAAAACTTGTCCGATACGCTTTGTTGGGGGTCTAGGCTTTAACACTGAGAAGAAATGTACTGGCGTATTAACGGCTTATTGGTGAAAGATTGATCATAGAAATCTACACAATGATTATTGAGCCACCGTATTGCGAGATTTTTATAATAGCTGAACTCAGCTGTACCTTCGCAAGACTCCTTTAACGAGCGAACATTGTAATGATTGATCGGTAAGCGGACGTATATCAAAAATTGTATTGAACCTTTTATATTGAAAAGGGCTTTTAAAGTAGAAAAGGGATTTGGAAAAGCAGAATTATATAACATAAGAAAACACACGACTTTCATGTCTTGACTGTATATCACCAAATTATATTTAATTTTGTTGATTCAGCTAAATATTTCCACTTCAAGTAAACAGAACGTCCGCCTAACTTCTAATAATGTATGGTTACAATACAGCGATGAATTACTTATTAGCACAAATGGACCTATTGTTCCAACTTGAGATGGTTTGCTAAGTAATTAGTAGGTACATGTTGTTCCAATTCAGAGTAACTACTGGACCTGAGCCATACAAACAATGGATATATAGAGGTGATTATAGTTTCGGCATAGCATAGGTATTGTAACAGCTTTGAGTTAGTGAAAGAGAATTTGCAATCGGACTGTTACGATATAACATACAAGTTGAAATGTAGATTTAGATACGAGGATGATAATTGTACAAAAATATAACTTCAAAGCAAATAGAGTCATAGGAAAAAGTTCGTTTTCAACACTCAACAGAAATATAACGAAAACACGTTCCAAAACTATTTCTCGTTTACAAACATAGCGAGCGGTTAGAAAAACAGTCGGTACATGACTCCGATAATCCAAAGGTTTTCTTTCCATCCAACTTTATATATAGAAGGAAAATATATTTTCCCAATATATCAACGTGCCGTAACTATATTACGATCAGAAGTGACTACGCCAATTGCTACGAGAACGCTACGCACGTAGTAACAGTATTTTCACGGCTACGACATTGCTACGCACGTAGTCGATGGGGAAAAGATGTTCTCAATGTGGACAAAATTGCGTGCGACATTGAATGGCATTTTGTGGTACTTAGTTATTTTGTCTCTCATGTGTTTTGGTGTCATTCTGCCTTAAAAAAACTATGTTGAAATAATGTCCTTGACATACATACATTTTATAAAATAACTAGCGATCCGCCCCGGCTTCGCATGGGATATCAGTAGGTATTTGACCAAAATTTAATCGATGTTGTTATATATAAACCTTTCTCTTTAAAAAAACGCATGAAAATCGGTTGCGTAGTTTTGAAGATTTAAGCGTACTTGTTCTATACTACGTAGTGATTTTCATAGTACTCTACATCATGTAGTAACTAAAAACTTAATACATTTCATAGTATAAAAAAATTACACTCAATCTTCATATAGTATAATTATACTTTCACACTTACTGAGCAAAGAAAAAAGCGAAGGGTGTTAAAACTCCAGCGAGTTGAAAACTAAAATGGCTCATATTACTTAAGAATGACGTCATAAGTGGGCAACACTTCAAAAGGTGCGAACAATTAGCCAAGCTCCGAGAAAGTGTTTTGTAATATTTGCATTTTAAAAAAGGCCTGGCAAAAATGTAATTGCTATGAAGTTTTCGTGGAACTACTGGTGCAATGAAAAACTGCTTCAAAACCCACGAACAGAGTAATAATTGAAAAACGCCTAAGTGCTTTTATAACAGTGCCTTGATAGGATCATCATGTCTAAAAAAAGTAAGAAAACATCGAATTGAAAGAAAATATGTTCCTTGTTACGTTTAATATTCCTCATCCGTCTTTACCCCTCAATAATGTCAATGAGCTAATTCCTTGAACTTTGACTTTCTAACCCGTTGTTTCAACCTACCCCCACACACCTACACACATAAGTAAATATGTGCCAACAACATGCCAGAAACCAAATTCTGACCGGCTTCAAACATTTCCATGATCGAAATTAGTTAAATCAACCGTCTTTTGAGTAATTTGATGTCTAAATACAATTTGAGCGATATTAATGTTCATATATATACGTGTAGTCAGAAGCCAGTAAGTCTGACCAGTCTTACCTAGAAAAATTGGGTTGCCCGGTCGAGAATGTCAAATAGCCAGTCACTCCTTTTAAAACACTGTTACTCAGCTGCATCCAGTTAGACCGGAAGCCGACCCCAACATAGTTGAGAAAAGACTAGGCAGATGGTGATTAATGTACGTACATATGTATGTAGCATGATAATCATACAAGTTTACATTAAGTGGTAGCCATTTTGAAAACAAGCGTGGGATGTAATCCAATAAATAACTTAGGAAATATTATATTAACCTTTACAAGTTATTTATTATACTTGCCGTTATTAATCTTGGTTATAATAAAATTTACATAAGCCTGAATGTTTGGTTGGCTTTCGCTTACCGTGGTATTATTGCTAAGACTTATATTAGCATTTATCGTATCATTTACTTCTGAAACGGGAATAGGTTACGTATTAAAATTTAATATATGACATACATAGGTACACAAAAATCTAGAGAGAGCAGTGAAGATGCCAGCGCATCGCATTTTTTTTTTTTTACCTTAAGCACAGTTAAAATCTAGTCTCTCTTAAAGTGTACAATGATCACAAGAAAAACATCATACAAACTGCAAACAAAATAATCATAAATCACAGCACAAAACAGTAGTTCTGAAATATATTATGACGTTATCTCAACACAACCCAAAAAAGTTGAGTAGGATTTGAACAAATTGAGTATATACAGGACCCAGAGCTCGAACAATCTCCATAGACCGCAGAGCAAACAAAAAAACTAGCCCGAATCGACGCAGAGATTAGCACCGCCCATATATCAAACTTGAGGTACAAAATACATGGAAAACAAAATGACTAACGGAGATGTTACAGCCTTCCTTTTCATCGTCCCACTGCTGGGCACAGGTCTCCTCTCACAAGGAGAAGGATTGAGCATTAATCACCACGCTTGCTCAATGCGGGTTGGTGATTTCAGACTATAGTCCAGGTTTCCTCAAGATGTTTTCTAACGCCATAACCGAAAATCTCTTAAGTAGCGCGCAAAAATGCGGGTCATACGCCTTTTTGGATCCGCAATTTATAATACCAAAAAAAGTTGACAGATGTTGATACTTGTAACTGATCGTTTCGGTCATGTCCATCGTGAGTATTTGGCCTACCTGCATGATGGCATCTCCGCTCATTTTTCCTTACTCCGTGGCACCGCTCATATATCAAACTTGAGGTACAAAATAACAGTTTTGTTTCATGAATTTTGATATTATACGAGGTGTTATTAATGTTGAAATATGACTATTGTTTTGGGATTGTATTTTTTATTAGTTGGTTTATGTTTTGTGAGACCCTTTTCTGAAATTCAGATTATAATAGAACTGTGTTCTTCTTGGTCTTGGAGTAAACTATTCCCTGTGGGCTTTGTTTACCGTTCACACGCAGATTTATCATAATTTATATTAAGTTCAATCTTTTCAAGACTTTTCTAAAGAAACGATCTAGGTGACTTATGTTATCTTTAACAACAACTGCACTGAAACCAAAACTTATATAATTTGGAATCTATCAAGCTAACAATAATAGCCTTATATATTCAAGGTTTAAATACAAAAATACAAGCTTAATCGAGATACCTTCATATTTCAGATATTTTAAGAACCATTTCGCTGTTGAAATCGTTTCGAATTGAAATATGACAAATATTGGAACGAATATATCGGCACGTATCGATCCGTCTACGCGTGAAGTAAATTCAGACATTTCCCCGACCGTCTGGCTGTTATATGAACATCTATTTCAAATGAAACCTTCATTTCAGCCATTTTGTAGAGAAAAGGCTGGTGTTTAATTTCATGGTTACACATTAGGTAATTTCAGCTTTAATCTACATATATCGATATGATAAAGAGGAAACATTTTTTTGTTTGCACCCTAAAGGCTCGGAAACTACTGAACCGATTTTAAAAATTCTTTCACTGTTGGAAAGCTACAGTTTTCACGAATAAAATAGGCTATATATTTATCCCGATAGTATAATTCTCAAGGGATGCGGGTAAAACCGCGGTAGATAGGCTAGTTCAAAATATGTCATGTCGGCAAACAAGTTATTATTTTTATACGTCAAAGCAATTTCGATGAATCGCGTGTGAGTCCTGCGTGGGTAGTTTTAGGTTCAATTTCCGTTAGGCAATGATTTACGAGTTTTTTTATATGTATAGGATTTCTATTCTGAGCTATAGTAACAAAATGTGATGGAATGGTGCAAAAAGCTCTCTATATCGTATAAGGCAGCAATCCCACAGGACATGGGTAAAACTGCCGGAAGGTATCTTAATAAAACAACTTAAACAAAACTGGAAGAAATCTACAGAAATCTCTAGAGAAAACAGACATGTTATAATATTAAAATAACTCTCACAAAATAAACCCAACCATCCATGTTTTATTACAAAAGAAAAATGTTCTAGAATATTATTTCCACAAACCAAGAAACAAATGAACAACAAAGGTTTACGAAGAAACACAAAATTTCAACAAATTAGGTACATACAAGACGAACGTATCTTTGTAACGAAATGGAGCAAATGTAGTGAAACAATTTATTTTCCTATCTTCTTGTACGGTACCTTGTTTCCTGAATAAGTTGTTTGTTTTCGTGATATAAATATTTGTACGATATATTTTAGACTTTGTTCCTAATTGGTTCAAAAGCTTTTGTCTCTCCTGAACGACAGAAGGCTTTGCCTCTTTCTCAATTGTATTTGTGGATTGTTATATTATAATCTATCCTTAGATAGAAGTCTATTTAGTCATCATCTGCCAAGCCTTTCACCCCGGGCTTTAAGACTGGTTGTCAGACTTTCTAGCTTCTGGCTACCCATACCGACTGCCAGAGATGTCTCTTAATTAAATACATAAATAAAACTTTCGAAAAGACTCACTAGTTTCTGTCTACACACTCACACACTATCGAACAACAAACAACCAATAAGTACATAGGTACAATAAATTACGACAATTTAAAAGAAGAATCTAGTGCACAGCAAAGATTTAAAAGAACTAATTTCCGATTCACACGAGCCAGTGAGCCCCAACATGAGGTATTTGTGTCGCACTGTACTCTAATTGCCCTACTTTCTACGTCACGTTTCTAGCTGGTATTGTGGTAAAGAATTTAGATACTAATAGAAGTTTAAAAACTATCCTTAAAAGCTTTTTTATTGTATTTTTTTGTAAATATCTATTCCATGTAAATATATAAAAAATATATATAAAAAATAGAAGGCAGAAAAAATAAATACTTAAGTAATATTTATAAACACATAGTATATTATCTATTGAATAATTGATTTCATTATTTCATTGATAAAATAAGCTTAATAAGTACACGGTTTGACGTGAAAAACCTGTGACGCTCGCTTTTTTCATACACATTGCATAGTAACCGTTTTCAACAGTTGCAATAAAAGTTCAGAATTTGACTCGTTAAAAACTACCGTATTGCCTTATCTACAATGTCCACAGCTAAAATCTGATGACGTAAGAACCTCTTTTGAACAACAAACTTAACTAGAGCAAACACGTTCTAACTAACACAAATTGGAGTTGGTTTTTGTTGACTTTACCCTAGGGTGCATCAATAACAATAAATGTCTTGTCATATAAAACTTTGACTGTCTATGTTTGTCATCGGTAAGTCTAGAAAGTTCTAATAAAAAATAAATACATGATATTAGAGGAAAACTGTGATTAATGTGTTGCCAGTAATTTACTTTCTCCTTCTCAATTTCGTAGGTATACTGCTCTAAAAATGTTATTTCCATCCATGGTAAATAAATCGCACAAAAGGCTACAATTATAGTCGGGATACAACGACAATTACTTCGGGGTACAGACAATTACTTCAGCATGTTTAAGATGAAATTTTTCATGCAAAATATAATAATACTTGAATGTTTCATTCAAGTTTCATTCAATGTTTTATTCAACTCAACTGTTAGACTTAAAAAATACATCAGGAATTACTTTTTGAATGCAAACTTATGTAAAATAAAAATAACGGCACATCCAGTTTAATACACGGTCATAAAAATAATGAGACCATTTACAACCACTATATCGTGGTTGAAACCGCAGGAAACCCAGCATCACCACTTATTTTAAATACGAGTAAAAACCCTGCATTCAATTTAAAGCCTGACATGTCAATATTCTGTACTGACAGCCTCGTAATTTAAATGTCGATAAATTAATTTGTTTTCCGAAAATTCATCGAACGTCGAGTAGGGTAAATGTTATATTACCCTTAGTCTCTCGACATTCGATATCAAACACCAGTTTGTGATCGTTCCATCTTCTCGTAAGTTAATTTAGATGATGACAGGCGGATTTGAATTATGTTGGATGTGGCAGACACAGCCAGTACCCAGAAATTTCATTTTGGTTATCATATATCAAAGACACGTTTGCTCTGACGTGTAACAGCTGTGGGTTTATACTAAAAATAAATGTGTTGAAAAATATAAAAGAAAAGACGGTTTTGATGTCATCATTAATACTTGCTGTTTGTTTGTAAAGGCTTTGAAACTACTGACAAAGTTTCACTGTTGAAAAGCAATACTATCCCTGGGTAACTTAACCTACATATTATCCCGTACTGAAAGAAATTTTGTCGGGAAACTGATGAAGCCGTGGAAATCAGCGAGTGGAAATCAGCGAATAAAAATACACATAAAAACAAATTCGAAAAAGAAGTTTAAAAAAAATCTCAATTAACATACAAAAGCCATTACACCATAAAAAACAAAAAGATTTAAAAACGTACAAAGTTACAAATCCAGTGACAGTCAGTCGATCAGCTGACCGCTTGGCAGCTTGCCAGCGCCGCCGGTCGATACAGCCCCGCCGCCCCGTCTGGTCTAGGCTACCGACAATTGCTGCGACCACCCTACTTGCGACCTCGTTTGCTGTTTACCCTACTTGGGGTTTATTAGTACTTATTATTTTATTGGTTACGTGGGACAGGTGAATGTGTTTTTGGACTTTTAATTGCTTGATTATGAAGTTTTTCGTTTAAATTACGTCTACACGTTCTTTACTAGCGTCCAGAAGATACGTGGTCTGAGGTTTTATTCGAGAGTTAAGAGCCGCTCCTCAAAGAGTGTTAGCAAATCTCAGTGGGCTCACCAGGGCTGAGCCCTGCCGAGCCTGCGGGATTGTTCGAAAGAGTTACCGCGGCCCTGGTACATAAAGAGCTTAAGAAGGATCTTGGTGGGTTTTAGACAGTATAATACATATTTTATTTTCAAAGAATGGTTTCGAATAGGAAAAGCCTATACGGAAAAAATATTTATATAGTCGTGTTCGTAAATACTTTTCATATACCTACAAATATTGAAACATTGTCAAACCACATCAAACAGATCCCATGCCCATACGCCGACAGACTAACACCAAATCCCATTTTACAACATACACATATCGACATTACCCTTCAGTGCCTAACGTCAGAAAGGTCAGATGTCAGTCGCCCCATGAATTATTGATGTTCACTCGAATTGAGACTTGTAGGTAAAAATCTAGACTGAAATCTGTAGGAATATGTTTGTCTCTTTATGTCTTATTTGACATTTTTCGCAGTTTTACCCGTACCCATGAGACAGGGAAAAATACAAGCTAATAACCGTCTCCAAAGTACCACATGTCTACATCAATTCAACTTTGATCATTTGATCTCAATCAGTTCAGCCATTTTACAATTAAAGCGTTAGGACCAAACCTTCTCATTACATTGGATTGGATAAAGTCACTCCATGGTACTCAATTGCATCTGGTGAGATAGGGCTCTGACCCAAACATATTTGGAATAAGGTTAGCCAGATGAAGATAGAATAAAACTTTTGTGAAAATAATATTTTCCAAAGAAAAGCCTTATTGATAAAGTTATTCGGTATATTACGTGCCTTCGGATAATCTTCTAATCGAGTTATCTCGTGGCAGTTTTATTAGTAGGTACCGAGGTTGAAGGGCTTTGCGAGTGCCGGATTGGTACTTGGTACCTATGGTTCATAAAATCTTGTTTGGTTTATTAAAAGTCGAAGGATAGTCAAGGTGTGAATTTTGGGTGCAGCAGTTATTCAATTAATATATTAAGCTGGTGCCGGTTTCACCTATAGGCCGAAGCAACTATATATATTTTCAATTTCAAATCAATACAAGCTATAACTATAGTGAAGTTGTATATTTTAATGAATTATAAATTATATTCCTAAGGGCTTTTTTGTTTTGTAACAAACCATTAAAACGGGAGGATGAATCCAAAAGAATCACTTCTAACTATATCAGCATTCAGCTGTGATGTAATAGATATAATAACGTAGTAACTAATACTAAAACTTAAACATTTCTACTAAATTACGTAACAAAGTAATAAACAGCTATGCAGTATAACTCTGACCTTTACATAGAACCACCAAAACCTATCCGAAAGGTCCCTAGCGCCGCATAATACATGCATATGCATAATATATCGAGTATTGCAATCTAGAGTCGCAAATGTAAATACTTATTAACCTTTAAGTAACCAAAGAGGTCCTTTTAAAAGGTTTTTCCGCAAATGTAAATGGAAATATGTACAAACTGTTAGGTAACCAATGAAATTCTTTTAAAAATTTCTGCGATACCAAAGCCCATTTATCACTAGTTTTCTAGAAAATCCTAGGAATTGTGAAGTTTATCGAAGACATTAGTTACAGCTAGGTAAAACTTGGCAGAAAGTCAATATTTTCGAGCCAGCCTTTTGATGGTATAAGTTTTTCAATTATAACTTTTGAACGATTAGTTTTTGCGTTTTATTTTCTTTGTAAAGGGATTAATAAAAGATTTATTAGGTATTTCATTAGTAACATATACGAAAGGTTTTTTTCTATCTTCGCAATACGGGAACATTACATTTTATGGAACCCAACGACATAGTACTTATCCCTCTCTACTAAGTATCAAATTATCTAATAGTTATGTACCTATTGTACCTATAGCCTGGTCGAGCACGTTAAAATATACGCGGATGGAACCGCGGGAAGTACGCCATAAAAATAAATTGTTCTTTCTTCACCGAACTCTCATTTATTTTTATTGAAATACACTTAAAGATTACGACCGTTCCAATCCAATTTCCCAAACTTATTGTTTGCTTCAGAAATTAATTTCTTAGGAAACCTCAGAAATAACCACTTGACTGAAAAAACGAGAATTTTCTTTTTAAAATAAAAACTTGGGTTCATTCGCCTTCATTTGAGAAGTCTACAAGATTGCCGCTAGCGTGTTTTGTCCGCCATATTTTAATTACGAAGAAAATAAGGCTTTTCATTCGTCACTGTTTATTTTGTATTTAATAACTTGTTTTTACTTTATGTGCCTTTTTATTCAAGAGAGGACTTTATTAATTAAAAACATCTGACTGTCGCTGTTGACTTCAAAAGCTTGGCTGAGATGGTATAATGTTTTATGTGGAATATTTTGTGATAAATTTATTTTGAGAATATTATAGCAGATCTTGCACATAAGTAGAGCTATTGAAGCGAAGATAAATAGACAATGGATTTATAGGATTGACTCGTCGTGTCAAATAAATTATGCGCCATTGTCTCCAGGTTTTGAGGGCCTTAAAATTAAACTAGACAAATGAGAGAGTAGGTACACTTCAGCCCTAAAAATTAGGACTTCTAACAATTCATATCACGTAGTCTACTTCTATTAAGGTACAAGTAAGTTGGCCTTACACTGCAGTATTTAAACAGTAACCCATGTTAACTTCCCTCTGAACAATCTTGGGTATGACCTCTTGAACTCGTTAAAGGCTCCCAAAACAGGCGGTTAACATAGTTAAAGTTTCCAGACTTGTGGACAGTTTTAGTGAAATTATTAGAGGTTCAGGACTTTATAGTGTTCGCCTTGTAGTGGTAGTGGTTATATTAGTGTTTTACAAGTTAATGGTTATACAAAGTTTTGCAATGAATTTGAAGCAACGTAGTGCTGCTTTTGTATGTGGAGTCTGTTGATTGCTAATGCTCATAGGATTGTTTATAAAGATTTCATTGTTTAAACGTATGATATGGGATTGTTTATTTTAGTGCTTGTATTTACAATCAATAGTTAACATAGTTATGGTATGGTTATGTAACATATGCGTTTGCTCACTAAAAAACGCCAAAATGGACTTATCGCCGATCTACACTCGTCGCTTTACATTTGAAAATTTACATCTGATAATACTACAAACTACAGTTTCAGCAAAATTTACCATAAAATATGACAGATACTACGAACCCACTAAACCCTACACCAAACTATCATTATTAAGCAAAAAAACTAAAGTGTCAAGCAGTGTAAATAAAGGTGAAAGAACCAAGTCCAGTTAGTATGCGCATCGACTGTGGCAGTCGCATTATACCCTTAGCCACGGTCGCTGCATTAGGGTCGGGCGACACGTGTGAGAAGACCATGGAAAAAGAATTACTAGCGGAGATGCCATAACGGAAAATCTCATAAGAAAGTAGCGCCACGAATTGAGGGTGTTCAGGGACGAGGAACGTTACTGTCTTCGCCCTTATTTATACGCCTTCTTTGGAACCTGTCCATTTCTTTTAATGCCAAGATTCGTCAAAGGTCAGTTCACTCGTAACCGATCAGACTGATCAAGTCTACTGCACGTATTTGACCTAGAAGAAGGCGAAGGTAGGTCATACCTGCATTATGGTATCTCTGCTCATCTTTCCTTACTTGAACTTACTTCTGCTCATCTTTCCGTGGTGAAGACATACAACGCACTGCTAAGCAGTTGGTATTCGAAAGCAATGACGCGTAGTGTGAAACGTCCTTAATAACAGAAATGGGTACTTACTTATATTATACATATAAATATTACTAGTGGGAAAATCGTGTTTGTAGAATTTATTTTGGACAGCTTGATTGATGGTAGAACCTCTCTAGAGTGATTGATGATTGAATTATTTTGTTTGGTTTTCAAGATGGCGTCAGTGAAGAGTATGTTTTGGTTAAGGTCTATCTTCTGTATGATCATGTAATTTATGTTTTATCAAAAATGATAGGTATATTTGCTTCTTTGTCTATGGAAAAGAAATATCTGAGATCTGGATATGTAAGGTAGGTACTGATACCTACTAATCTCTATTTAGGAAGCTGCAGTTATCCGATGATAATCTATCTTATAGGTAAAGTAATGTAAGTATAAAACGCTGCCAGCTCATTACAAAAAAAGCTGGCGTTTATGGGCTACGGCGGCTGTTCTCGTGATAGGAGATTAGCCATCTGCACAGGACATATTATAGTGCACAAGCATTTGCGCAGACACAAGTGCACTCGCTATTCCTTCACTCTCATAACCCCATGGGGCGGTTATCCGACACGACCAGAGAGAGATCAGGCGCAGGACCGACGTTGCTCTCCGATGCACGGGTGATCATGAATATACTTTCACGAAAAAGAAAAAAATATATAACACTACATTTTCTTTTCAAAAACATAATTACGCAGAATAATATTGGCCCTAGCTAATTTTCTGTCTACCTAAATATAGAGTTCAATGAGTGATTGTTCAAGTGTACACAGAGAAGAGCAATTTGGCGCTTGAACGAATGTTAAGGGTAAATTAGTCTCAAGTACAGCCTCGAGTATTGATTGAGGGTTTGTACAGACCAATCAAGAAAGAGCTCTGAACTTTGACCTTTAGAGTACAAATTAGTTTGGCAGATGTAACTGTTAAAAGGAACGTTATGTGTCATACAAAGTGAAAAGAGGTATATGCTTAGTATTTTCTGAAAGTCACCTACCTGCTTAGCCTTTTCCCAACTGTGTACGAGTCGGCTTTCATTCTAACCGAAAGTTGAGTACCAATGTTTTTTATGGAGCGACTGCTGTTCTGATCTCCTCAACCAAGTTACCCAGGCCCAGAATCCATACCCTCTGGTAAGTATGGTTGTCAGACTTACTGGCTTCTATCTATTATGCTTCCAAAAATGTTTTAATGCCAGCCAGGACCAACCAATTTAACGTGCCTTCCAAAACACAGTTTTTTTCAGAAAGTTATCTGTAAATAATCTAGGTCCATTTTAGTACGTTACGAATTAACTTTATGGGTATTTATTATATCTTTTTGGTACACAAAAGAGACATAAAAACTAGTAATTTTTAGTTTTATTTACTACTTTATAGTATTCTTTTCAATTAATTTTATTTGCCTCTCATTAACTGTATACTATCTTTTTTATTTCTATGTTAATGTATGTTGTAACCTTTCAAGTTTAATGAGACTTAAATGTTTGTGCCAAGTTGTTACCTACTACTTGACTAAAAGGTTTTTTACTAGCACCTGCGTTTGCCATTAGCAGAGTGCCAACGGTTCTAGAAAAGAAATAGATATAAAATGGTGGTACATAAGATAGAAAAATACTACTTAGGTATATCTTTTTATTATTGCTTAAAATGTTTTTTTAATTGTCCTTATTTGGATAAATATGTCATCTTTTTATAAGAAACAATTAAATTCTTTGTTCACCAACCAAAAATTGAATGACCCTTGCATACAAAAACTAAACTTTCACCCCCTTTTAATACTCTCTCCTAAAGGAAAATATTATACGAAATATCTATTTCCTTCAATAGTCAATATTCTATAACCATTAAGACCTAATAAGACCATTGATAGCCAACCAAACTATGTGAAAAGCATCCACGTTCGCCCACAGCCGATAGAAATTCATGCTACGTACTACGAAGTGCTACGGCGTAGCATCGGCTACGAGCTACGCCCTTTACATGTACCGAAAGTAGGTCAAGGGTAAACGCTGAGGAGAATACGGGTTCCGTATATATTGTGAGAATTAAATTAAACTTGTTTGTTTGATTAGATTGGTGCTGCGATTGTTTTGTTTGATTTCTGAAGTGAAAAGAATGTAGAAGTAATCTTATAATATAGTGAATTTGTACTTGATGGTTTTTTTAATATTAGTAGGTATGGCACGTTATTTAGTATTTATCTACAACCGTACTAATGACTTCAAAGAGATACAATTCTCAAACCATTAAAAACATTCAAAAGTAGGACAGAAATCATAAAAATGCTAATGTACCGCCTTAAGAATAATTCCGAATTGCCTTTTTATTATAACGACGTTTTAGTTATTGCTTCGAGCTTCTGAGCAAATTGCTCAGACATGTTTGAGCTTCTGCTGAAGACTTATATAAAAGTTTGAGTCTTACTTAGCTCTCGCAATAGAAGTGTAGTTTGAAAGATGCTGTGTAGAAGTATATGAAGGTGATAAACTTGGGAGTTCAAAAAAGACGTCAAAATTTCACGAAGTTCACCGTCTTCAATTCATAAAAAAATAAATAAAAATAAAGTAAAGTACAGCGCAATGCAGGCCAACAGTGGGGACTTACTTTTTTAATAAACCAAAAATGGTTTTAATATTCACCAAAAACATTACGTGAACCCTAATTTTCAGCACTTTAAACTTCTAAATAACTTGATAACTGCTTAACAAACATATTTAAAGTACCCTTGAGTATATCAATGCCAGCCATGCCTTACAAACGACTACATTTAAAATAACGACTTCCCTACAGTTCTAAATTAAATTCCTTCTTCCACCCTTTGCAAATCAAGTGAAAGGGTAGAAATAGGGGTATACCTATGTATATGTATGTATGCAAAGTGAATGCCTTACAAAGAACAATAGGTAGCTATCATTCTATGGGACTGCAAATCAATCTATACTGGTATTAAAAAGGTGAAGAGTTTGCTTTTTTTTGCTGAAACGCCCTAATTTCAGAAACTACAGAAAAAAAATGTAGTGCTAGGCAATAACATTTTTGGAGCAACATTTTTGGCGAAAAGGAGGCAAGAAATTGCTTGAAGCCTTTGTCAAAAACTGAACTAACAATGAAATAATTTTTAATTAAAACCAGTGGTTGAGACAAAAACAAAATATAATTATATGTAGATAGGTAGGTATTGTTTTAGAAAATCTTTCACAGTTTGAACTTTCCAAAATCCATATAACCATGCTCTATGTTTTATAAACCATTTTAGTGAAACGGGGAATAAGCCAGGTAAGCTTCATTCCTCTCACGTACTCAACGTTCGAAAACCTCTATTTCCAACGGATTAAAACTATCGAGTATCTGTAATCGAGAACCATTCAGAATCGAGAAGAATCGAGAGCTATCGCGAGAAGAATCGAGAAGTGCAAATAGTGAAATCGTTTAAAGACGATACGCGATGTTTGTCCTAGTGTGTGCATTGTAAATTGATTTCTGAACTCAATAGCTTTGTGTGACTTTGGAAAATAAACTCCAGATGAGAGACTGGCTTTTATTGCTTTATTTAAGTGACAAGAAATATAGTTGGTGTAGGTGAGTTACTTTTGCAGTTCGTGTCACTTAAGTTTGTTTAAATGCGCTAAACTATGATATGCCTAATGGCCGATTTGAAACAAAAACTCGATGTTAGATAGACAATGTACATATTTTCTTTAAAAAAAGGGCTCATGTATAACATTATCCTAAAACGTCTAGGAACACTTTTCGGTGAGACTTTACGTAAAATTATTCATATCTCAGTTCTTTTTCAAAGAAGTGACAGCACGCTTGCCTAAACGGGACTTTAATATTGAACGAGTTCCAGAAAGTCTGATAAAAACTCGGCTAAAGGAAAGAAAATGTTGCAAAAGTCGTGTAAATCTTCAGAATAAATTAAAGGAAAGCTGACTTGGTCTCAAAAGAGATAAAATCGAAATGGCTACCGTACAAGAAATTTAAAAACGTCAGCAATCTCAAAACCATAACCCAAAACGAACTGGCCAAACGCGAAAAAAAATTGTAATCAAAGGGCAAAAAAAAATGTTCGAAAGAATAACCGCAGCCCTAGAACATAAAAAGGGCTAAACATTACAAAATTATTTATCAACATAATCATCCACTTATCTGCAAGCCGCCATATGTACGTAACACCTCTACTTCATACTTTCCTTAATCACTACGGATTTGGCAAACATCCAGACTGAAGCAACCAAATGCAAAAATAATATACCTTCCAAGGCATATGTTAAGTATAAGAAATGGCTGCACCTCACGAAGCCATAGGATTTTCCATGGAATATTTGTAGGGCTGACTCATGACTACCGCACTTTATGACTAATATAAGCAGGCTAGTGTATAATTGAAGTGGACATAATACGGGAATAAATATGGTATCGAATGGACTTCAAACTGAAAATTTTCCATATTGTCGAATATTTTGCAGTGGTGCTGAAAGTTTTGATCATCTTTATAATGTGATCTGTACTTAAAAAAAAACTAAGTTCCACAACTGTGTCAGATCGCCCATTTTATCTACAAAAAAAATCATTTTAATTCATAAAGTATACTTTATATAAAGTATATAAAGTTCTTGGCGACCCGAATTTCTTTGATCTAGGCTAGATAATGAAGTAAAACTATTTAGCTAGAAGATAGGAACAAAGTTTCATCATGTTTATAATGTAACGCGTAGAATTTTCGCAACTAGGTTGAGGTCGGGTTCTAGACCAAATGCGGCTTGATATCAATATTTTACACGGAGGCATCTGACCTCCAACGAAACGACGTTATGCCAGTGTGCTCATGGTATACTTGTAAGGGTACATGTATGAAACAATGCAGTATAAGGAACGACTGTCCATCAAATTCCACAATCTGAACAAGACTGAGCGGATTCACTCGCGTCTCGTGGAAACTACTCCGCGCTTCAGAATAAGAAGAAGCATAGCTTTGCTCGATATATGGCTTGATAAGTTTATATTTGAGCTATTACTAAAAGCTAGCTACTGAAATATTGAGTTTTTCATATGGATAATTCCATTAGCGCTCAAACAAACAAAAAACAATCAAATTATTCAGCTTTATGATATAATGTAAAAAAAGAGATTACGCAAAAATAAAACCCGCAAGATAACATCACCATAATGACAAAAAAAGACAATAAAATCCACGACAGAATCCAGGATTTAAAAACGCCAGTTGGCAACAATGGGACCGCCATTGTTTCTCCCAGGATGATATTTGTCACAGAAAATAAATGCCGAGGGACGGAATAAATGATGCTGTTTCCTTTGCCATCATTTGCGGGGAGCGTAATGTACCGAGCATTATATTGTTTGAGAAACCTGGGAATGATTGCAATTATGAATGTGACGGTGAATGGAAAAACAACGTGAAATGATATGTGGAAATTGTGACATGGAAATGCAATGGCTGAATTTACCTCATCATCATCCTCCGAGCCTTTTTTCCCAATCATGTTGGGGTCGGCTTCCAGTCTAACCGGATTCAGCTGAGTACCAGTGCTTTACAAGAAGCGACTGCCTATCTGACCTCCTCAACCCAGTTACCCGGGCAACCCGATACCCCTTGGTTAGACTGGTGTCAGACTTACTGGCTTCTGACTACCCGTACCGACCGCCAATGATGTTCAATGACAGCCGGGACCTACAGTATAACGTGCCATGCGAAACACAGCCACTGGTGTCTAAGATATACTTAGAAAGTACATACAAACTTAGAAAAGTTGCATTGGTACTTGCCTGGGATCGAACCCGCGCCCTCATACTTTAGAGGTTGATCCTTTACCCACTAGGACCAACCTCTAAGTAAATTCAACCGTTCAATTCAATGGTTGAATTTACCTACAGTTGATATATTTGTGTGACGCACTAAAGGAGTTTAGTGCAAACCAGACCAGAGATAGATGAGAAATCAAACTAATAAGGCAAATAATCTGCTTAGCTTTTTCGAAACCACATATGTTGGAATCAATTTCCAGTCAATGTCAATGGTGGATACAGCTGAGTACCGGGGTTTCGCAAGACGCGTCTGCATACCTCCTCTACCCCCGTTAGCCGGCCAAGTCATATACCAAAAGTGTCATACAATTCTTTCACATTCTTCTATTGCCTTTTATTTATGTACAGACTATTGTCCCTAAGCAGGTTCGCAATCTCGACATAACAGAAATCCAAAATTCCTTACCCAATCCCGTAAAACCAATATCAATCTATTGTTATGATGTAACAAAAACACTTACCTACCGCCATTGTTTCGGATCGACTAATACAAAAGAAACATAAAAGGAATTACCTCCGTTCCTTCTTAGTTCGGCTGGTAATGTGGTTCTCAATATTGATGGAGATACTGATTTTATTGACGTTTTTGAGTGATAGTATCCATTCCGGTGTTTCAGAACTCATTTTTGTGTCGAAGTTTGTATAATTTATGTATCGAAGTTTGTAGCTACTAAGTACTTTAACTTCGTGGCCTAGACCTGTGCGATTGTGAGTTTCTAGAATTCTGTCCTCCTGAAAATTAGTCTGGAAATAAACTATAATAAAAGTTAAAATCTTAATGAGCCCAACCATCTTTCGAATCTAAATCATAAAGAAGATTGTGAGTATTCATAATATTTCAATATAAGAAAGGTTGTTTTGCAGTAAAACCCCTTATTTCGCTCACGTATTTCACTTTAAAGTCAAATATTTTCTGGAAAATTCGAAAATATACAAAGTGCAGCGAAGCACTGTGGGAAATCACTGAGAAGTCACAGGAGACTGTATTTTCTTTTCAGTGTGAATAAAACAGTGTCGCAGGAAAGCTTACCTATGTAAGCTAATATCGTGTCTTAAGATAGTGCAGAGAAATACCATATTCGTCCATGACTTTGAAAAAAGTTTTTAGTGATAGAACACCCACAAAAATGCAAATATCATTTGTACCCCTACAAACTATTATGTATACGCCATTTTTTTCATAAAACTTCAAAAAGAAGTCAATTTAAATAAATTCGAGACACCATCAACTGAACATACACGAATCTCAATACATTTATCAACGAAACCAACGGGTTTTCGTATGCGTTCATAAGATGACCGGACCCAATTCTAATAAAATTCTTAAACCAAAACTAACCTACAAGCAAGTCAACTACAAACAAAAACTACCAAAGACTTTCCTTTTGTACCTCCATCCCCCAGTTTTCCGATACGGCTATAGTTATTAGCCTAGTGAACGCTGGTCTACTGAGCTGCACTAAGCCGACTGCACAAAGCCGTTCACTTACAAAGTCGGGAAAGCGCAGTTTCGTTTCACTAAAGATATAGGAAAGCTTTATATTGCATTTTTCAGCCGGGTTGGTTCAACTTTGAATATTGGCAAAATGTTTAAGAGTCCATCTTTTATTAGAAAATACTTTCTTTCCGCAACCTTGAAATGTGAAAAGTATTGATGTCGATTCTCAAATCTCAAAAGGCATTACTGAGATTTTTCACTCGGTTAAGTCGCCCGGATTTTTCAAGGCTGTGCCTTATCTTAATTATGCCTAGAAAATCGGGCATCAGTAGTCTTTGGTTATTACTTTTCAAGGGACACAACAGTGTAATGGTTTAGGGCATTTGAGTTTTAGAATGTCCAATTCATGACTTTGTCAAGATAAAATTCTTCCTACATTATTGATCCTAAATTAGTAGCAAGTCGGCAAAAGGCTGTGATTGTTCAGGTGTTGGTATTTGCTAACATTCTTTTGTCCCCTCAGGATTTAAAAATAGAGCCATAATCCTGATTTCTTCTACCTCCCTTGATTAATACGGTACTGTCTCCGAGTTCCGACGTTCTAATGTTTCCCAAAGGACATCCGAGCTTTGATTTATTAACGCGATACCAATTCGGGGCCACTTCGTTAAGGTTTTATATATCTAATAGTATTTTCACGGCTTCCGGCGCGGGCGGTGGGATTTACTTAGATCTAATTAATACGGTTCAAAGCAATCAATTTATTTGCCTGCTTAGCTGTTGGTAAATGTACTTTTGATTTCTCAAGTTAACGAGTGTATGTTATAACAAGTTACAGAACTTATAATCAAAATTATACCTCTTTATTTCCAATTTGCTTTTATCTTATTTAAAGGCCTTTTTAAATAATGTCAATACTTAACGAATATTTCCGAAGTACCTGTTGTTAGGAACAATGCGGTTATTTGTGTGATTTTCAGTTATATGAACTAATCTACAATTCTTGGCAAGCATTTTCATTTCCTGGACAATGCAGTTTAAAATCACTTATTGATTCTCAGTACGAAATAAACAGGTTTATACTCAGAAATTCACAATAGGCGATCACTGACCTGTTTATGGAAAAATAACAGATGGAAGAAGACTAATAAAATTGCAACAAAATAGCTGAACCAGAAAAGTGGTACCAGACCGCCATAAATCTACTCCATTTTGATATACTTCAAAATATTCTAAGATTAATCCTGGACATGGAAATATTTCCTTTTTAATTATGAACAAAGTATGTGGCAAAGTGCCGATAAGATCCTTCAGCGGTAATCCATCTTTACACCTCTTTAAGGATACCACGTTCACATAAAACGTAGACTATAAAATCCAAAGCCTCTAGCCACCCCATCAGAACGTTATAAGCACTTCGTAAAATGCACGAAGGTAAGAAAGATACCGGAGAAGCCATTAGGAAGGTAGGTCAGGCGCCTTCTTGTAGGTCAAAGTATCGTGCGGTAGGAGTGATTAGTTACTAGAACTAACGGATTTTCGGGATCCAAACCAAAACCAATTCGTCAAATCTATCCAAGATTGGTCTTGATTAATTGCCGATTTTATTTGAAAATAATGGATAAATTCCATAGAAGGCGTATAAGGGCGGAGCTAGTAACTTTCCGAGTCAGTCGAACATCCGCATTTTGGCGCGGTACTTTCTAAGAAGATTTTGCATTGTAACATCTCCGCTAGTCATTTAGTTCTCCATGGTAAAATGTCAATATAATTTCGGCGATCCCCAACCCTGTTATGATGAGAATCGGTAATAAAATCGATTGTTGGAAATCGATTTTGTTTCGAATTACATCATGTATTGTTTGGGCGTTAAGCCGGTGTCGATATGAATTTCGGGATTAGTGAAAGGGACGTTTTAGATGTGGGGGCGTTAGAAACATGGCATTTTGTATGTCGATATTTGAAAAATATTCAGAACCGGTAAATGACTGTGGGATTTAAAAAGGTTTCAAAGTGGAGTATTATTAGTTGAACCATGTTGAGGAAGAAGATCGTTAGTGGTTTATGAAATATTCTCAATGAGTGAAAGCGAATTGCCAAAATAAGACTTCGGCATTATACAATTTAATCAAAACAAAAAGGTTTTCATCCATCCTTTAATGAATACGAAACGTTTTAACTGCGGTTTGCTTAAATAAAGGTTTAGGATTCGACCCCAACCGCAATCCGGGTTCGAACCCAGCAAATTTTGAATATCCATCTACCTTCACTTACTGTTTTAAATAACCATATGTAGGTACTTATATGTATGAATATACCCAGTGTATGAATTAACCCCCGCTGCACCACAGTTATATAAACCTTTCTTTGTACCTACTCAAGAGAGATAATAAAGACCAACTCTTTCTACATAATACAAAAAACTACAGAAGAATGAGTCAACAATGACATCAATCAACTAATGACTGACACCGCCCTGTGTAAACCCATTAGCAACACGAAGCTGATTGAATGCACGCGTTTAAATGCACATCTGTCGAGCGAGACAATGTAATCAATACTGGATTCAGTAAAGCTCGGCTCGTTAGTGCGAGAGTTAGTCAACCTTTATTTTATACCTGGTTAAAGGCTATGAAAAAGAAATGTTGTAATAATTTTGAAAGTGACGTTCTTTTTATGATAGTGCTGTTTTCGAATCGTTAATGTTGAAGTTTTTGGATAATGGTGCTGTTGAGCTATTCATGCTTAAAATGGTAGTCAAATCAAAACGCAACCACTTAACTTGGCATGATTATCTAATTAAATTAGACTATCGAATTAAAATTAAATGTTCGTACATAGTCACTTATACGCCAAAATACACATCTACAAAAATGCTCTTAGGTTAAGCAGAAATTCGGAACAACCTTTGTAAAATAATAATATTATGTTGTGCAAAACTTTCGTGAATAATATTTATACCAAAATACAGAAATTAGTCCTATAAAAATTTGTAGTAAAAGGATTACTTATAAAGTAGACCGAATAAACAAAAAATGGGATAATCATATACGATCTGACATTGAATGCAATCCGGCTCAACCAATCGATGCAGCTTATCGCGCAGTACATCTCATCTAATATCATGACAGAACATCTGATATATAAGTAGGCATTAAACATCGACAATAGTTAGTAATTATATAACCGTAGACCACTCACGATAAACCGGTGTCTAGGTCATGTGTGGGCGAAGTGTTCACGGAACGCGGGCGCTCTGCAGACGTGTGCGCGCGGCAAACGCTGCGGCGCAACTGGCGATCACGAGCCGGGCGAGACTGGGTGGCGCCCCCCTCCCCGCCGCGTCACAAGCCCCGCGCCGCCGCAAAGGTATGTTGGCGCCCACCGTGGGACCTCGGACACTGTTGCGGCTACCCAAATGTTTGTGCTATTCCTTTGCTTTATAAATCTATGTGGACTGTTAAATAAAAACGCGAAAGAGTTGTTGTCGCTTCAAGTGACATTATTACGTTGGTATTTTAATTTACTTTCTGGCAAATAAAATAAATATTTTAGGTACAAAGGGTAGGAGACAAACATTTTTATTTCGCTGGCTGGGGTATGAATCCTTGCCTTTATCAAAAAACCTGTACATAAACAAAAAAAGGGTCCTTTGAATACTCGCCACAACAGAGTAAACCCAGTCTTTTTGTGGGTAGTCACGAATTGAAAGTCAACATTTCGTAATAAACTACCTCCCTTTCGGAACTTATTGAATACCAATCGGGAATGTTCAGCAAAAAATGTTGTATTCACTGAACATAGATGTAAAAGGAAAACGTGGCACAAAATGATAAATCACCCTCAATTTTTTCATCCTTGGGAAGCAGAAATACAAATAACGTAACATTTTTCTCGTAAATAATTCTTGGTTCTTTGATAATATTACGGTTATTTGTGAGAAACATATGACTGTGCCTATATTGAAGCCTTAGGGCTTATGTTGGCAGATTACGTAAGGGACTAAAACCATTTTCTATTGATTCGATATCTGTCAGCGTTACACGCGCCTACTAGGTAAACAATATATGGAACTATGTAAACATAGCCCAAATATTATATAGCGTTAATAATACCTACATATAGATTGTAATCAAAAAAGGTATGACAATGATGGATAGCTTCAACATTTTGTTCAAAGATGTAGGTTTTACAAACACAAAACTTAGATAGGTAACTGGTTTCCAAGCTGAATTTCTTCAGGAGAAATAATCTTGGCATAGTAGCCTGTGTATCGTAATTTGCACTGTAGGTAGGTAGATGTAACACCCTAGAGTAATCACTCAGTCGTCTTTGAGAGGAATCTTTGATGCGAGATGCGACGTAATAATGTGATCTTCCTTAATCTGGAAGCGGAGGTATTTTGACTGAAATAGTTGGTACGATTTCTGCTAACATTGCAATTTAAGATAGGTAAATCATCATGATGCATACTTACTTATACCTATTATGAATGTGAAAGTGTGGTTGTTACACTTTCACGCCAAAACCACAGAAGCAATGGAGATAAGGCTTTGATGTAGGTTGTACTCTGGGGATGGAAAAAGGCTACTTTTTATGTTAGTACGGGACGTAGCTAATAAATCGCTCAGCTGTTAATAAATCGGTGGTACATGTCAGCTATAAAAAAAAGTTATATAACGCGGAACCACTTTCGAACTTAAATACAAAAATCTAGAACATGAACCTAATAATAAAATGCAAACTCAAAAAATAGACACCATTGACACGACAACAATTGAAATTAGAATACCTATCTTTTTTCAACAAGGTGTACACCCTGACGTCTCCTAACTTTATTGTCTAGCCTAATACCTACCTACCTTCGTAATCCTTCACAGACCATTGCCGACACGCTTAGCTTTTCTAGGTCACGTAAGGTAGGTAAGACTGTCCCGGGAACAGGTCAAGACTCTACTAGATGTGGATTAAGACTTATGTATTATTCACCTGGTAAGGAATAATTGTAGAGAAGATTTTGAGATGCGAGGTGATGGTGTAATGTCTAGTGAAAAAAAAACCGGCTGGTTGCGAGTCCAATCGTATTCGAAGAGATGCTTGAAAATACCATACATTCGTACAGCTACCTACTAGTTCTTCCAATATTTGTAAAGGATTTAAATTACAGATACCAACGAGAAAATGCCGTCTTTAGAAAAACTCCCAAAAATCAATGCGTCAGCCAAAGGTTATCCACTTACCTCGAACTCGGATCCAAAACTGCCATTTCGCGGATATTTATTTGCTTATCATGATTCTTAAGCTTGAAAGTAAAAAAAAAATAACTAAATAAGAAAAAATAAAATAAATAATAAAAGTTAAAAAGAAAACGAAAAACATAATAAAAAATACGTTTATTGCTAACAACTAAATACATGTCAAATATTGAGCTTAAAATAATAAAATTAAAATATGTCTATCACAATTATTTGCACTTTACACCAATACAGTGTCAGGTACCATTTTAATAATACAGATAAAATAATATTATTATTGAAATAAATACTCAAGATTTATTATTTACTTCACCATAATCTATTCATTAAAATCAATTAAAAATATGGCATGTCGTTTGGTAAAATGATTCCTTAATTTTTTGGTACTATCTACTTTAGTAAAAAGTTATTCAAATATATTCTAGACTGTACTTTAAAGGACCTACAATTTTGATACATGTCAAAGAAATTAAAATCTTTTCTATGGAATGTTTTTAAATACTGAAATATTTCATTTACTTTCGTAGGCTTTTAAAGCCACGTGGAAAAGGCACATAGGTGATAAAAAATGCAATACACAAATATTATTTTATGATTTTGGGTCCTCTCGGCTTTCAACAAGCATTTATTTGAATTATCATCTTCATTAAATACCTATCTTATATAACTCTAATCACTGGCCTGGGTTTACAGGATTCACCTTTTCAATATCTGTCAACCCCTTTTTATTTTACATTCAATACTTATTAATATTTGATTCTCACACCCTTCGAATACTTATTTATTCTCAGCACATTATAAAGTGCATCGTCTAAACTAAAACTATGAATAGTGCGGTCTTTGCGTTTTGTGCATTTTGTCCGTTTGTGTTGAAATTCACTCTTTAGCTAAGGCTAAGTATGTTGTATCTATGTTTCTATACTGACCAGTAATTGTACTCTAAAGGGACCACTGAGAACTGAAACAAAGAAAAACAAATCTAATAAAAATAAGGAAAAAATAAAAGTAGGTAAATCTTCGATTTGAAGCAGATTTGGGAACGATAATGAGGTAAAATTAATGGTAAAGGACAACTAAATAACAAAATAAATTTTACTAGTTATCTATAGTAAAATAAAACTATTATAAACACGATTCTAAAATAATCTTCTTATATTCAAAAATTAATTATTGTTCGTTAGTCTGACTAAAACTCGAGAATGGCTGGACCGATTTGGCTTATTTTGGTTTTAAAATGTTCTTAGCGGTCCAGGGAAGGTTTAAACGATACCAAATTCGCGGGATCAGCTAGTAAAAATAACTATATGCGCAAAATTAAATTAAGTATTAAGTAAAAAGAATATACATATTTTTTCAAGAGAAAACCCTACAAAATGAAAACAGAATAGTATGAATTTAGGCCACTGCAAACGTTGTAGGTACCACGCTGTCATAACAAGTCAAGGTTGGTCGCTCGAGCCTGCACTGGTGTCAAAACTTCAACTCAAATGTCCGGTAGCAGACAGTTTTTCCCGGCAGTTGGAATGAAACTTCTAAGTTGCATATTTTAAATGCATTTTCGTTTTTAAAATTGTTATGAAAGAATTGTAATTTTTAGATATGCGCTATTTGTATGAATTATTTTCATTAATTAATTTTCATGTTAATTATAGCAAAAATAGTTGAACTAAATATGTTTTCTCTACTTCTGCGGCGAGTAATCTACTCGAGCGAGTTTTATCGATCTGCTCTTTCTAAAAGACCAACCAAGCAAATATAATTAGTTTTTACTTTAGTAGATATTACGTTGACGGGAATCATCGGAAAGTTGTGTAATAGGCCATAAAATAGCCAGTTTTGAATTCACGGAGGGTTAATTCGGGTTGACCTAACGACATTCAACAGTACCTAAGGAAAACTTCTAACAAATCGGGTTACTAAAAGTTAAACTTACCTACTTATTTCTTGTTAAGATTCTTGTCGAACACCCTAAAACTCTTGGGACACGTCGGAAAACCCTTATTAAAGTATTCGTTCAGCCACAAAAAAGTTTATAACAATTTTTGTGTCATCCCCTCTGGCCTCTTTGTTATTAAAAAGAAAAGTCTGTAAGTGAATTCCTTAAATTGTCCGCGGCGAAAAGAAAACTCTGGAATACATAGGGATCCAAATCCTCATTTATCAAGGAGCTTTCTCCTCAGAGACGTAGAATGTAACCTCCATTCGTGGTGTACCCATCGCGAACGCTTCGTCAAGAGGCTACGTCTCCCAAAAGGTGCCTTCTCCCAAACTTACCGATAGACCATATTTTGTGATTTTATAAAGTCAAAGTCAACATATAAAATAGGTTCCAAATAGTTGATTCCATCGAGAAGATCCAAAACTTGCGAGCCACTGCTACTTCCCAAAGAATCTGGACACTTTTTACATACCTGGGGGATGCCTCCAAGCTCGCTGTACGTAGAGATATTTATGTACATATAAAGATATTGCCGCTCCTGATGTACAACAGCTCCAATAAGCTTCCAAGTGCCATATCACACTTAAATTTCATTATCATAGTAGGTACATCACACCTACCTTGGATGTGCGTTCTTCCGATAAGGCCTCGCGTTCCTATACACGTGTCCGCCCTGAGACACGAGCGTGCCTCGCGAGCTAGCGGCGCTGACGGCCGTGTGCAGTGACACGGGGGAACCCCCCGATGAGCCTGACAGACGACGCTCGTAGCGCTCGTCTTGTTCCTCATTTATACATTTATTATTATCTTTTTCCTACATCACACATACCTGGGATGTGCGTTCTTCCGATACGGCCTCGCGTTCCTATACACGTGTCCGCCCTGCGACACGAGCGTGCCTCGCGAGCTGGCGGCGCTGACGGCCGTGTGCAGGGACACGGGGGAACCGCCCGATGAGCCTGATAGACGACGCTGGTAGCGCTCGTCTTGTTCCTCGTTTGTGGGGGTTTTGTCGCCTAGGAATGAAAAATTTGGTAAGTAAAATCAAGGTTGGTTTTCGTTTTTTTTTAATAATAGGTATTTGTTATTGAATGACGAATTGAAAACCTGTTTGGAGGAGCCGGTTTATAAAGTGACGTGTATAATGTCTGATGAGAAATTGCTCATGGGGACTAAATCTTCCAGAAGTCAACAAAAAAATGCGAAAATTATATCCAATTTTAAAAAATATGTACTACATAGCAGTGATATTCAGCAAATACCTACCGAATAACTTTTGAGGCGTTTTTAAGTGATTTAACCAACTTCCCAAAAAGGTTCTCAATTCGGACTTTTGTATGGTTTATTTGGATAGAATTTTAGATTCGTTTTACCATCGAGGCTGCCGATGGGCGTCCTCCGCGTGAGGTCGGGGCTGCTGCCCCACGGGCTCAGCGCGCCCAGCGGGCTGGACAGTCCCGCCGTCACCAACGTGTCGTCTTCGTCTTCCGATTCTGTACCAATTGTTAAGTGATGAATATAAGGGTTAAATTCTTGCCGTTATTAATAAACATGCGTGTTCAGTTAATCCAAGTTTAAACTTATGAACGTGTTTGGTTGTTTTTTGGTTTAGGTAACTTAAATCCGTGTTATTAGGTACTAGGAGAGGGGATGTTTTTAGGTGTGTCAATGTTTTGCTTAACCCTTTGTATGCTGGTTTGTATGCGGATCCACGCGAGCGCATGCCTCTTCAACGGTATCATATATTCTTATTCGTTTAGAAAGTTTAATTTCGTAGCAATTGACAATTTCTATTGTCACATTAGCATTCAATCGTGTGTCTGAAGTGTACCTCTATGCTTATGCTGCTATATCAACTTCTAAACCATGATATTTTGAACGTTCATTATGAATGTGATAATCGTCTTTTCATTCATCATATTTGTTTTAACATTGGTTTTGTTTACCAAAAGATTTCAACCTCATGCATTTTCTGTATGCAGGACTAGTCCCGTCCCCCGACGGGAAGGGGATGCGTAATAGCATTTTTAGTCCAGCGACAAAAAAAAGGACTAGTATTTATTTATAAAATATGACAAAATTCGACTAATCAGCCGGGGAGTAGAACTCCCGCCAATTTGTAGTTAATTCTTCTAGGAATCATTACAATTTGACTGAACAGATTTTAGTACATCTACCTACTAGCTACTTTGGTATGCACATTCACAACCATGTCTGACCATTTGTTCCAGAACATTGATTTAAAACTCATGCAGATTAGTGGCTTAACTTCATTTTACCCAACCAAGGGCGTACCCCAAAAGTTGGAGTCATTCTTTTTAATAATAAGATTAAGATTTTATAAGGTCTTGAGGGGTTTTAAGTATAAAAGGAAAAGTAGGAAAAGGAAAGGCAGGTAGGTGGTAAAATAAAAAGGTAAAAATTTTCAATTTTTATTGGCCAATGCTTTTTCCTATAAGATATATCTAAATAAAAATCTGGATATAGGAAAAGCGGGTCAAAATCTTTGCTTAGGACTAGATATAGGTATATTTGACTTCACTTAGCATAATATGTAGCTAAGATTTCAGCTAAGATTCCTAAATATATCAGATAATATAGATCTCAAAATTGGACGGATTTTATTTATTTTTAGGGCGAAATTCCACCGGTTTGCGGCACTGTGACGCGCACAAATGTTTGTCCTGATCAGTACCAATAGCTCCAAAAATTCTAAAATGTTCGCGAAATTGGAACATTTTTGCGCGAAAACATACTAGCAATGTACACGAGCCGAGTGCATTTTTAGTGGAATCTCGCCTTTAGAGTTATTATGTCTTATTACTTTTATTATAGAAAATAAAATATAAGACATATCTTAGATAAGGACGGAATATAAGCTTCTTTAATACATTATTGCACATCAGGCTACTTCTACAAATTGTAAATCATGCCAATTAAAATTGAACCTTATGCCTTCAGAGACAAAGTTGAAATTGCAACAAAGAAAATTGTAGTAGCTTGATGTGTTGGCAGTTATACTTATTACCATAAGTACCTACAAGGGAAGAAGAATTGGAACACTTTAGTACAACAACATTGCAATTTACATACGAAACGGTATATACCTTCGAAGACGTCGAAGAAATTCTCTTTCGAGTCGTTCAGTGTCGATGATGATTTTGATTTTTTCTTTCGTTTGCTCTGAAACAAAGTAAATAAAAATTTTAAAATACTCATATTATAAAGCTGAATATGAGTTTGATCATTTGAGTGAACGTGCTAATCTCAAGACACTATAAAACAGATTTGAAAAATTATTTCAGAGGTAAATAGCCCATTTATTTTTCATGGCTCGTAGGCTACTTTTTATCGGTCATATAAGTCACAAGTCACACGGGACACGGATGAAATCACTGGAATCGTAAATAATAAAGAAAATCTAGCTTTAACAAAAAATATCAAAAGTATGGCCATTCTAAAATCTACCTTGTACTGAAGTTTTTAAGGTGCAAATTAGCATAATTACAAAGTTTATCCTGATTCAAAAATCAACTCTATGTGTTGTGAGAACTTAAAGTTCAAATCAGCATAATATCAGTATGCTCCATACCTTAGTAAGTTCCTCAGCAACAGACATTTCAAGCGCGTGATGTGTTCTTGCTAACGCAGCCAGGGCTTCTTCCAATACGCGGTTGCGTTCTATCTGTTGATTAGAAAAACAATTAATAAATACCTAATTACTTGGAAAATTTTGTTAGAACCGGTTTTAGGTTCAATCAAACACTTGGTAAGTCAATTTGTTTACAAATAAAATGGTTGGACTAATGATTGTACAGCGTAACGACCAAACGATAAAAAAACTGTCTCTATTGCTTTGCATATCTTGTTTCACGAAATATACCTATATCAACAATTTAAGAAAATATTAAAATAGGGAACAAACGGCCCGATTTCTTTTCTCAGAAGTCGGTCTGATTCTTATCCGAATGTCCCGAGAGATTTTGAAATCAATTTGTGACATTATTAACCTGCACTACACATCATGAAGGGCTTGATGCAATGATTTTTTTAGCTATTTTTGCAAACGCCCAGTAGCGTAGTAGGTACAACGCCATTTAACGAGTTCTTGGAAACATTATTTTTAAGTCTAAAAAATTGGACATTGATTTAACAGAAATCTATATCCTTGTATGAATTAATTACCTCTCTATGAAGTCCATAATAACCTAGGTAGGTACATTGATTTGACAAAATTGAATATTACATTACATTAATAAGTTATTTACCTCTCTATTAAGCCTGGCGGTGTCGGCGTCCCTTGCCTGCGCGACGAGCGCGGCGCAGTGTCGCAGCGCCTGCAGCGCCTCCGACCCCGTGCCGCACGCGTGTTGGAAACGCTGACCAAATGTATTCAAAGATGAAGTTTGATTGTTTGTATGTTTGCTTGTTTTTTTGCTTTAATGCAGTTATTTTTGGAACTATTGGTTTGATTTGAAACATCATTTCTGTGTTAAATAGTTCATTTATCAAAATTTGCTATCTATATGTATAAAAGAAAATCATGTTAGTTGTACATTTTATAATTCAAGAATGGCTAAACCGTTTAAGCTGACAACTAGAGGGGAAGTAGCTTTGACCCGGGAAAAGGACATAGAATTTTTAATTTTTGTCACCATCCAGCTACGGGAAATTGTCATGTCGGGACGCGGGTGAAACCGCGAGCAGAAGCTAGTTATATCATACTCATGGGACTGTGGTAAAATCCTAATATTATTTATTAATCGAGGAAACACCAGAATTTATTAACATAAATCATATAATAGACTATACATCATAATAATTGTGAAGCTTCTCAGTTTTCCAGTTAAGATTGATCAGGCCTCAATGTAGTCTGAACTGACATTATGGCGACACTACTTAAATTTCAATGTAAACGAAAATATCACATATTTCACAGTTACCATGTAAGCAGAATGATGTAGCGAGTTGCCGACGTTGACGCTCTTGTCCAGCGCCGCGACGATGGCGCCACACTCGCGCAACTGTGTGTCTAACAGAGCTAAGCTATTTGTAGCTGCTGTTAACGCGTCTTGCATTGAGCCTGAACGAAAAACAATATTTTTCGGTGACCCAGTGCTTACGTCATGTGAAGTATGGATGTGCGAGTACCATCCTAAGGTGATCCTAGTTCAAAATTTGCAGTGTATCTTGGTAATCAATAAGAACAAAATAAGTAGCCCTGAACTTAAGTCTACAATTGTTAATTTTTAAGGTAGTGATTGACCCTCTGGTTTCATTCCATAAGTATATACCAAAGCTGATAATTAAATAAATACGAGTCCCGGCAGAATCATAAAGTCATCAAGTTATTTTTACATATCTGTAAGTAGTTAATGCATATAAATAATGTAATGTTTGCTCACCCAGTGGTTTACACTCGTCCTCCAAATCCTCAGTGGCTTCACGCGCGGAGTCAGGCGAAGCGCCCGCCCAGAGGTAGTGACCAGAGTACGCGATGTGCTCGTTCAATGCCGTCACCCATTGCTGGAAGAGGTATGTACATAAGTTATAATTATAATACGGAGAGAAGTTGATAATCCACGTGGTTGACAGGTTATGTGCTACCACTACCAGGTATGTATTATATTTTTCGAGTATCGATCTTTTATAGTCTATGAAAAGTAAAAAAATATCGTTAGAGGAATTTTTGAATGAATGTTCGCGATTTTGGGGGTCGTAATTTATAATACTAATACCTAAGTATTTAAGATAAAACAGAAGTGCATCATGAGCAGCTCCAGCTCGCTACAGCCTGTGACCTAGCCGGCTGTACCCAGTATCCTGACTGGACCCTTGTGACCTCGGTGACTTGGCTGACCTCAGTGACCTGTGTGACCTGAGTATATCTGACCTGCCTGCAGGCAGCAACATCCTCCCCCCTCACAGCTAGCCGGTGTGTGTCTCCGTCACTGAAGTGTAGAGTGATGAGGGCTGGCTCGGTGCTGGTGGCGGAGAGAGTGGCTGCATCTACCCAGTGACCTCAGTGACCTGTGTGACCTGAGTATATCTGACCTGCCTGCAGGCAGCAACATCCTCCCCCCTCACAGCTAGCCGGTGTGTGTCTCCGTCACTGAAGTGTAGAGTGATGAGGGCTGGCTCGGTGCTGGTGGCGGAGAGAGTGGCAGCATCCAAGTACTTTCGTGCTCGGTAGTGAGGACCTGACCGAGCTGCTTCGGCTCGGGAACCGTAGTATAGGAGTACTCCACGCTGTAGTACTGCCTGGAGTGGTAGAAATTGAATATTAGTATGGGCCAACATTATAGGACAGTGTAAAGACTTGATTGAAATTGAGCTTGAGGATTAATGGCATCGGGAAAATGTACAAAAAATGTGTTTTATTAATTTTTGTACACTGGTGTAATTATATAATAAAAAATATGTCAGAGACCGCACAGCCGCTCAGTAGCCGTTTAACCTTTGCCACCACAACACAACACAGTCCCCAATGAATCTTAACATGAATCCAAGACTTTGACATTTTTGTACGAGATAAGTATGAACGCGTAGGCCACAAAGCAGTTAATGATACTTTTTGAAGATTTATCTGCCATTTATGTGAACCATGTCGTATTTAATTTGCATGATCTCAAATTACACTAAAGATTAAGTCAAATTACAAGATAAGAATCAAGAAACATCTAACTATACAATGCCAGACCAGCTTCAAAACTTCAACTTACCCAAACAGGTCTCCAGCCTAAAAACCGTGACCTCTTGAGGAGTGGACCCTCGAACCTGGCAGCAGTTCTCTGTAGCCGCTGCACCGGCCTCACGCTCAATACCTCACGCATCTCCGTGTCTTTCGCTAGGTCGATTGCTAACTGACCTGCATATAAACAACGTTGCTTTTTTAAGGACATTTTACAATATGACATTAAAGACTTTTTCCTATGTGGGAACGCTGCACCCACAGCAGAGGGGCCAAAATTTGATAATTTCCCAGTGTCAGACTTCTACTGACTTAAGCCCATCATGTTCATCTTTAAGCCCTTATGTATCAGGACCGCGGTAAGTCTTTCGAACAATCTTACTCTCCCAGCAGGAGCAATAAAACCTATAAAGTTGTTATCCTGGCACATCACAGTGATTTTTTTGCCAACACAGCCAAAAATTCGCACCAAAAACTCCAAACATTCAAGATCGCTGAATATGATCACCATATTAATGATTCTTACCGCTGTTATTCTTCAACGTGGTATCGACACCATTCTGCAGCAGCAGTACTGCGAGCCTCGTGTGCCCTCTGTATGCGGCGCAGTGCAAACACGTGTTGCCTTGCGCGTCCACGCAGTTTATATTCGGAGGGTTTGGACTGCTTAGCTGGAAGATATAGGAAAATTTTCGTGAACCTGGTACAGGGCCTATAAAAATCGATGTCGAAACTAATCAAATTATTTATTCAAACTTGGCTGTAAAGCAGCACTTTTAGAACGTCAAAAAATTTACAAAAGACAACCCCGAAAATGACCACCCTTCACCACTTCCTATGCGTTTTTGCTGGGAAGAAGTGGCGCAACAAACTCCCCAGCAACACTTGTCTGTATGTAGATTAGAAGAACTTTTCAACAATGTTTTTATAGATAAACTAACTAAATTCAGATCACAAGTTTCCCATAGCCCGCTACCCACTAATACCTAAAATTGGTTTATGTGCAGCAATTCATGCTATGTTAAAAGTTTTGCGAGAACTATATCATCATTAGTTTTGTATGATAGCCTTACGCTACTGACAATGCCGTATGCGTAGCGAAATATTGGGCCTCCAAAATTTAAGTTGTCATCGACTCGCCAAGAAGAAGAAGTTTTGTATAACTAAATTGTTGATGTTTGACAAAATTTTTATTGTATGTGGTTTGCGATAGTTATACTATATTATGTCTTTTAATGGCGGAAGCTTGTTGTTAGCAAATTAGAAATATAGTATGTTATTAAATTTGTAATTAGTCTGTAAGCTTCCTTAAGAATAAATAAATCAGTAATGTGATAATGTCTGATATAGGTAAGGATTATGTAGCAATGTTTTTATGTAAATTAAGTAACTTCAAGGTTTCTTAAGTCTAGAGGTTGATTAGGTAAGGTAAGGTAAATATTTGTGTGTTACTTTAAAAGATAAGACCATATTGGGAGAGATGGCAGGCATCTCAAAAATATAAATAAAGGATCTCGAATAGTAGGTATTCATGGCGTTCATACGGAGCGTAGTGTCTATCACCACCTACCACTAAAGAGTCGCTTGGAAACTAGGCAACGAAAGTTATATACAATTTTAATTTTCTTTGCACCTCAACATTTGCTTGATCTCAACAACTGTTGTACATCATTGACCCTAGCTTGCTACTAACCAACTTCAGAAGGTTTATCTCGGTTACTACTTACTAAAACTTCGCATTACACTTACCAGCTCCTGTATATCATCAATCCTGCCATCCTTAGCGGCAGTCAACAGCCTCAGTTCCCGCTCATGTCTCTCGGCCCTGCCAGCCGCTTCTAGCAAACGTTGTACATCTCTGGTCTTAGACATGTCGCAAGGAGTCCTTCCTTCACCGTTCATTATGTTCACATCGGCTTTGTGTTGGAGGAGAAGGATTACCAGTTCCTGCAAGAGAAAAAAGATAGTTATATGCATACTTTCGCATTTTTAAACTGGTATAAAAAAAGGATATATTAAAAGGAGGACATAAATAAAAGAGGAAACATTTTTTTTGTTTGGTTTTTTTTTATCTTGAAGGCTGTGAAACTATTGAACCGATTAAAAATCTTGCACTGTTGGGTAGCTAGACTATCCCCAAGTATCATAGGCTATATTTTGTACTGGTACCTACGGAAACAAGTTCCCCGGAACGCGGATGAAACCGCGGAAAAAACTTCTAGGTATGTTAGGTATAATACATTAGGTTAATAATACAATAAAGAACTTGACGGAACAAAGAAGTGTAAACTTTTATTCATTAGCATATTATTAGCATAGTTCATGAATGATTCATATCATTCTGAAAGGTCAGTATTGTATTTCTGTGATATAGTATTTCTTTGATATCTTGACATTTAAGACTGCTTTCAAACGAGCGTATTATTCGCATAAATACTAACGACAACCTGAGTCTGAGGGCCAAGTTCACCGAAGATATAAACATCTGTTTTTCTTCAAACAGGTGAAACAGGTGAAAGGATGTAGTAAAGAATTGTTTTAAGACAACAGATGTTCATGGTGTCGGTGAACTTATGTCTTAATGACTAGCGAACAGCCTATGTTTATCAGCACAGAATATAAATGTACCGCGCATAGGCCAAACAGCTGGATACAGGTGTACCTATAAACGCAATAACTGCTGAACAAATATGAAATGGCCAGCGTTTGACCAAATTTATAACAAAAGATAGGTACTTATTTGTTTAACAAATAGCAACACACCCAAAATTCAATATCTTCATTTGATCTACTTACCTCATTTCCAATAAAAGAGGCTTTATGCAGCGCCGTGTCGCCAGTGTCATTGACCTCATCGACACTAGCCCCGGCTTCCAATAGTGCTTGCACCACATCTTTGTGACCGAAGTATGTCGCCAAGTGTAGGGGAGTCCAGCCTAGATTGGTTTTACTTTTGCCTAAAAAAAGAGGAATTTGAGATTTAATAATAAACTAATAAACCTAAATCCTACTTATATTATAAATGTGAAAGTTTGTGAGAAAGAATGTATGGATGTATGTTTGTTATTCAATCACGCAAAAACGGCTGGACCGATTTGATTGAAATTTGGTAAGTAGATAGGTGATACCCTGGATTAACACATAGGCTTTTTATCAACACACCACGCGGGCGAAGCCGCTGGCGGAAGCTAGTAAGTAATAAACATAATTTACATATTTAGGTTTATTACTCAAATTGCAATGGGATTCGTAAGTATAATCTTTGTAGGTATGATGAATATGTTTTGGAAAGCAAGATTCAAACTACTTTATATTTGTAGTAAGTATTTATTTATTTATTTATTTAAGGCAAACCAACTAAATACTCACACTAGTAGTATAACTATGTACGAGAAATTGTTTTGAAAAGCAACATTATCTCGAGAGTTCCACAATGTTACATATTGAATAGTTAATGCCAAACTTAATGACGGTTCGCAATATTGCGTGTGTCGCTAGGCAGAGTAGTTCCCATGAGAGGAACTTAGAAAGAGATATTATCGCAAGTAGATAGAAGCTAGTTACATTCTATTAATATGATGATGACATCCTGTAATTCCACATCAGGAACACAGGTGTGCTCTTGAGCAATAATAAGTAGGTATTTTCATAATCTTAAATAAATAAAAAGAATAAGCAATCCAGCAATAAAGAATATATTAACACCAGCTGTAAATAAAGATGAGTCAATACACACAAATGTTACTCAATTCATAGAAATAGATGTTTCTGATGTTTTAAGAATATTTAATTAAGTAGTGGGTAGTGACTGGAGGTCACATTGGCCCCGAATACCCGCATAGAAATTATGTCCTAATATATCAGGAAACATAGATATATGTTGTAATGTGGTTGTGTAACCAGTCCACGTTTGACATTCTAAAACAAGTTAATAGTAGTTTGTTAAGAAAAAATGTAAATAAACTACTTAGGACAAGTTGTACTATGAAGTAACAGGCAGTTTTTATATCATATAAGCATAAGCATTGCCTTAGGTACTTAAACTGTTATGTAACTCTATGTCTGTCTATCTGGCTTTCATGCCTAAAATACTGAACCAATTTAAATGAAATTTGGTACATAGACAGACTAGACTAGACTACTAGAGTCTGAGGAAGGGCAAAGGCTTATTTTTATCTGGGTGTGGGAAGAAGTTCAGAAGAAATGCAGCAAATGATTAATTTGGTAAAATCGAAAGTCTGTTTTTTAACTTAGTCATACAAAAGTATTACTATTTTTGTCCAGTATTCTTTCACAGACAATATAAACATATTTTTAGTGTCACTTGGAATAACTATATTATGGGAAAATCTATATAGAAACATGTTACAGGATAAAACTCTCCCCAAGCCTTAATTTCCTTCCTGTCAAAATAGTTTTATTACAAAATAATAAGTCATAATTATAAATGTTTCAAATGTTATCAGAGTTTAACGGTTCATGCTAATTACAACCATTTATCAATCATTTTGTATAATAACAATAGTTCAAAAACATTGTGGCTTGTGATTCATAAATTGCATAAGCTATTAAAAACCTATGATTACAAATTCCTAACTGTAATGACTTAAATAAATTATTTTTTTATTTGAACAAATGATTTTTGTTATCTACCTTAGTACTTTTTGATTTAATCTTCTTTTTGGTCTTTTAAAACCCAACATAATTGGAACATAGTTGGGAAAAGGCTTGTCAGGTGATTAAAAATTGAAATATTTTGGTAATTTGTTAGTCTTTTATGTAAAAGGTGTAGGAAAAAGTTTCTCCAAGATTTGAGTTAAATAGAGAGAGAAGGAAAATACATGCGTTGCACATAGCTACCAATTTTTTTATGCTTTCTATACATCATATTTTTATATGTAAACAAGGAGTGGTCTCCAAAAGATGTGAGCACAACCCTTCATACTTAACAAGTTAAATAATGTGGCAATTAATAAAGGTGTTATGAGCAATATGAGCAACTAAAGACACTTGATATGTAAACGTACCTTTGCAATTGATATCCAATGTAAGTTTTCCTTCATTTTTAGCTTCCAGCATCGCTTTGACCACTGATAGTTCTCCATGTCTGGCAGAATACAATAGCGATTCCTGTGCCTCATTGCCGAAACTATTCTCCTTGGACATTCTGGTGCACTCTGACCGCAGTAGACACAATTCAATAATAAAACAAAGCTTTTAGCAGCCAATACACGCTGTGCAGCGTCATTTATCGCTATTAATTACGTCAAAACACATTGTCTCGTGATTTTATTATTAATTATTCACAATATAAGTCCGGTTTGAATATTTGAATCCGGTCGCGTTAACGCTCGCTCACACACGACGATATACAGTTGTACATTAATTTAATTGGTACCTTGATAAGAGAATTAATTATTTTCGCGAATCTCGAATCGGGGGCCTACCCACCTTTCAAGTTTTCTGACAAATTGTCACTGTCAATTTAATGTCTGTCAGTGTCTGTCGGTTGCTCGGTCAATCGAATAGCAGTTTAGAGGTTTGGTTCCGTAGTTGTTTCTATAACCCACGAAATATGTTTGTAATAAAAACGATTTGACTAAGGCCGATTTTGGCTTCAAATATCTTTAACAATCAAATACGTTTGATAATAAAATACATCTAATTGATAATATTCAGTTGACCGAACGAAAACTAGTTCTTTGATTCAGTTTAGAGTACTTCGTTATCTCTTTTCCTTCCCTTAAAGTCCTAAAGTTTGTGAGCTTACGAATTTGTGAACTATTGGTAAACGTTCCATTGTAGATGACACGGATTCCCAATTTTAACGACCTTGACCCTATTCTCTGATAACTGTATTTTCGTTCTTGAATGAGTGTTATGACCACTTCATTTGATTTATGATAAAAATATTGTCTTCCAGGTATGTTATTAAATTATAAATTCAGTACCATGTCACTATTTCATTTTACTATGATATTCTTAAATCTCGCAGCAAAAATTTTAAAACTTGAATATGATTTCGGACGAATTATTTAGTGTCATCCGCCATCCGCGATTCTGTCATAGAAATGTTCATTTGGATTCCACCGGTAAACAGAGAATAAATATTTAAAAATAAATAGACTAACCGTAGAAACATGTGTGACGATGTTCAAAATTGTTGCCGCATATGTCTGGACGCGGAGTCGGACCATGTCTCCATTCTCGGAGACCCCACTATCAGTTTGCACATGAAATCCTGTCTGTCTGTAACCGTATCTGCTAATGATCACCTTCCTAAAACAGTTTGCTTGTCCTGTGTATCATTATTAAACCAGTTTTACAACTTCCAACTCAATGCTCGCTGTTCCCAAGACTGGCTGGAATCATCAGTGCAAGAGAAGTTGAAGAAACCCTCTGAAAGCAAAATGGTAATACAACCTTTGCCCGACTCGGAATATAATTCAGACTCGCTCTTAGAGTTTCTTAATAACACTGCGAACATCGAAGAATATTTAAACAACCTCGGTAAGGAAGATATACCTTGTATTGTGAACATGTTGGATAGAAATGAGCATTCTATGGAAATAAGTAAGATGAACAACAAAGTGACTAAAGTACCTAGTCCTAAAAAGAAAGACATTACAAAGAAATTTAAATTAGAAAAGGAAGTGCTAGATACAGATTACCAAATAGCTAAAGGTTTTGCTATCAAAGAGACTGATGTAAAAATCAAGGTGAACCAAGTAAAGGTAGAAAAGAATGATTTTATATGTTTTGGTTGTAAGATTAAATTTGATACGGTGCAAAAGTTGTTACAACACCTGAGTGTGTGCGATATTGCTTCCCGAACTTGCATACATTGTAACCAGCTGTTTAATTCAAAGCTGCAGATGCAACAGCATTCATTATTACACAATACTACGCAGCCTTTCACTTGCAACTGCGGCGAGGAGTTTCCAACAAAAGAGCGTTTAATGCAGCACCATAAAACCTGCCACATGGACTACGCAGCTACTGTAGGATATGTCTACCGATGTAAAGGATGCGGTGACACGTTTAGAGAAAGATTTCAGCTGTACAAACATGCTAAAGAACATATTATTAAGTCTGAAGAGAGGGTGTGTGATATCTGCGGTCATACATTCCCTGGCAGTGATGCCTTGAACAAGCATAGAAAAGAGGAACATGAGAAACCTGAAAATGTTATGTACAAGTAAGTGTAGTGACTAAATAATATTATTTTTAAAATTTTATAGCCATATCTTAAATCTTCCCAGTCCTATGAGTCAATGTGATATGGACATGGATTGTTTAGCTATTGTTTCCAAAGGATGCCAAAGGCTTTAAAATTTCTCCTCATCATGTTTAACCCCCAATTTAAATAATATTTTCATTGTTCCAGATGCAAAATATGCAACATAACATCAACAGACCGCAAAGAAATGTATCTCCACGTGAAAAAGCACACAGCAAGACCGGAACCAACTCGTCACTTATGTGAATCATGTGGTCGTAGCTTTACAACTAGAACCTCTTTACTCCGACACTCATTACTTCACAGCAGTGATAAGACTGTATGTCATATTTGTCAAAAACAGCTCATGGATACTAAGTTATTAGAGCACCATTTAATGGAGCATATTGAAATAGCGATTTGTGAAAAATGTGGCCAAAGCATGAGTAGATTTAAGCTGGCTACACATGGTTGTGTGTAGGTGTCATTCTTAGGTAAGTGTGTGGCCTAACACAAACAAATTAGTTTTGGGAAGTGAAATGTTTTTTTACCTTGCTCTGAGTTAATCCATAATTGTTTTCTGCAATCTTGCAAATTAAAATACCAAAGATTGAAATACAATTATTAATATGCTTGTGTTAGGTTCATCTGTGTTATTTTTATTGCTCTACAAACAATTATGTAATCATGTCAATTGCGGAATTTTATAATATTCTTGGACTGTCCAAATGATGATTTTAATATAAGCAAAATTTTACCACTTGAGATTTTATGTTATCACATTTTATTATTAATTATTTGATGTTTTCGAGTAAGATAGGTATTTAGTGCGATTGTATAAAAACTCAGTTTTAATCAGTACTTACTTGTTAATCCGCTTGCATCTAATCGTAAGACCACCGAAAATACCTAAAACGGTATCTTGTCTTAGAATAAGTAAATACCAAAAATTGGAAATCATACCTATTTCCCTATCGAATAATGATACGTGAGAAATAAAAGTAATTTTACAAAAAATCATGATTTATTCGAAGAATACCTAAATCCCGTACAATAAAAACTGTCTTTATATGATACCATCTATAACATTACAGCTAAAAAAACACATGTATCAAAACAATACTCTACGAGAATTTTGTATTGCAAACGTGGAGAAGATTGGCACTCAAATAAAGCTACCTAACTTAAGTGTCTGAAAGAATTTGTGCATCACTCGAAATATTTTATCAGCATCACTCACACTCCCTCCCATAAAAATATACCATGTTGGTAACAAATTTTGTATTGATTATTCGACAAAATTTGTTGCAAATCACAGTATGTAGAATATCTTTAATTTGCCCTTTGTGCAACAATGCTGATGTCAAGTGATTCTCCGCACATATTCTCACTGAAACTTAACCAATCTTCAAGTAAAATGCTTAATATTCCACATTTGCAATCATCACAACCAATAAGTTTTAGAGCATAAAAGCTCCCTTAACATTATCCGTATAGGATATTTAGGCTTAAAAGTTAGCCGAGAACCACTTAAGATTCTCTTAGCAAAAACAAAACCATCCTCTGTGGCGAATATTGAAAAAATCAGTGAAAATAACCCTTATTCTGTACGGCATAAGGTTGTTGAGGTCGATGAGGAATTTCATGAATGACGGTATGCTGACATTCCGATGGTTTTTGCGAACTCCTGAAAAAGAAACAGTGTAGTAGTATAGTTGGAATATAGGTAAATAAATTATTATAAAAAGAGCGCTTTCAAATTAGAGGATTTTCCGCTCGGTTCTTATGGGCGTTGTCGCGCTCAAGTCAAACCTCAAAAATCATCTATTTGCTAAAACGAACGGAAAAGAACTAGGGAAAAACAATCTTAGTTTATGGCAAACTAGGCAAAAGGCTGAGGCTCAGAATTGCGACAGTTATTGGTCTAGTAATAAATCATCTGGCTAGCCTTTTCCCAAGTATGTTACGATCCACGGATGCATCTGAGAACCCGATGACCCGACCCGACCCGAGACCCCTCGGTAAGAAAAAAATAATGAATATGAAGACTAAGTAGCTGTTTTACATGCTACCTTCTATAATAGTCTTAGCGGCCTGCTTAGCCGTGATCTCGGAGTACCACGAGGTGAACCGATGAGACGGCGGCGGATACATGCCAGTGGCAACGGTCGCTAAGTACACCGATGTCGTATTGATGTTCTTAGTCCAAGTGTCTAAACGAAGCTCCTCGGTTATTGAGTCCATTAGACCTGAAAGGGAATCAATTATTTTCTTTGATCTTTGTAGTGAGAAGTGAAGGCCTTCCTGCTATTTCGGTTTAGTTGTATGTTACCTCCTTCTCGTCTCCTTAGATACGATTAAACCAAAGATAAGGTTGTAGATGCTCATTGTTCTTTAAATAGATCCGTATCCTCAAATGGGTTATCCCCAGTCATCTACGTACATTGGTTACATTTTGTTCGCTCCATTGAATACCAAACTTCGTTTGATAAGTGCTGAATAAGTTTTGCAGTTGGGATTGGTGTACCTACCTCTCAGTCCAAATTTGGCAGCACAGTAAGGAATCATATCAGCACATGGCATCAGACCAGCGCTCGAGTTAATTGCAACGATATGCCCGTGTCTCCTCTCAATCATACTTGGTAGGAAAGCTTGGATGACCTGCAAATAATGATATATGTAACTAAACATGGAATGCAAACTCTGTATTATCTTTTTGATGCATCGGCGAAAGTCATTGTAGATTTTACGTTGTTCAGATGTGTGAAGCACAAAAGCTTCAACAGAAGCAACAAAATGCCTAAGAAAGTCTGAAGAAAGTAAGGAGCTCCATGCTCCAACAATCTCGGAAGATGGTCGTCCAAATCTTGAATATCAGCAAAGACTGAAGTTGAATAAGTAGGTAGGTACTCAACTACTCACCCAGAAGTGTGCAAGCAAGTTGGTCTCAATAAGCTTCATAATAGCGTCATGGCGGACATGGCTTATAGGTGCACAGGATAGCACGCCCGCGTTACTCACGACCATGGACACGTCGGTCAGTTGCCGGCGCATACGCAGCGCTAGTGCCGTCACCTGCTCGCGGGCTGTCACGTCTATCGTATAGCCGTAACACTGGAAAACAGAGGGAGATATTACGAGGAATTTAACTTGTCCAAAATGGTCTAGCTAATCAAGAAAAACTCGCTTTCGGTGGAAACCCATCGAATGACTCTGCAGTGCGTGTAGCGCGAGGGAGTGTCAGACTTACTAACTTAAATCCACCATATTCCTTCTGGAACCCTTCGTGTGCCGCGGTAACCCTTTCGAACAATCCCGCAGCCCTAGCTGCTTTTAATAGCTTCACGTGCTCGTCATTCAATAGCCAAACAGTGATATTTTAGAAAACAAGGGTTTGTTTTCTATTCAATTTTTACAGGGTTTGTGTGTACCTCTCCATCTTTAAGCCGTATCTCATCGACGACAGCATTGTTCCGGCGCGTGTCGTTGTCCCAGCATATGACGGTAGCACCCAGCTCTGCAAACTGAATAGCCAGTTCGCGACCTACTCCGTGTCCTGCGCCTGTTATCTGTTCCAAATAAAAAGAGTTTGAAGTCACGCTCAAACAGCATTTCATCATAGCCTCGTTTCCTAAATCCCCCACATGTTCCAAAAGAGTAGGCACAATGTTAGGAACTTTATAGCACATCCCCGAGGACGATGACATGACTTCGATTGTATTTGAGCCTCATGTAATCACAAGGTGACCTTTTCGTGAATAGGTACCGAAATCTTTTCACTATATATGTAGATAGCCGCCGCGCCTTAACACAACAGTCGCTCACACAGTCACACACTCCTACCAAATCTTATGTAACAACGCATTAAGTTTACACTAATTAATACAAAGCATGCCATCTCTTACCAAAACAGTTTCTCCATGCAAGCTCTTCATAGTCGGCGGGATCAACACTTTTGCAGCTGCCACGGTAACAGTGGAGCACAGTTTGAGGAGCAGCACCAACGTATCTATAGTCCACAGTGGCACAGCTGCCAGTCCCCCACTTCCCCACCACGGCAGTATCCATACTTCTTGCAAAACCCTAAACTTCCTAGCCAAGCTTCCTACGATACGCACGAATATATTTTTCCTATGCATAAAGGTAAAATAAACCTAAAAATATAATGACAGTTAAGATTGAATTGACAGCATTTGACGGGCAGTAGTAACTTTTTTCGAAATTTGAAGTGGCCTGTCCTTTTTTGTCACAAAAGAGTTTCAGATCTCTGCGATGCCAAGCCACAAAATATTGAAAAAGACTTAGAATCTGAAGAATCTGAGAAAGAAATCTGACCAAAGAACAATTGCCTAAGATATAATATTGGATTCCCTGTAGGCTGTATGTAGGGTAGTTTCCTATTTCATACTGCGATAGCGGTCCTAATGAATATTGAACCTCATTTCTTAAACCTATTTGATACAACATAGAATCCGTCATTCTGACATGCGGATAGTCAAAGCCGGGACGTGTTTGGAAACACTTTAGAATTGTTTTGATTCAGTAGATTTATTTTATAACAATGGCGAAACCTTTGCAAAAGGAGAGAGAGAACCGCTCTGCTGAGAAGAAAGACAATACTTTCCATCCTTATACCATCTCTCCTGAGAGTGCACACACTTCGATCTTATTGCTTGAGTCGGAGGAACCTGAGATACTATGCCAGGTAGATGCTTGGGATTTGTTTGCTGATTTTGTGGAGTTTTCAGCCAGCCTAAGTAAAAGCTACCTTCGTGTATTCCTACGTGGGATAGACTATGTACCTACATAATGTACTTATAGTCTCACTATGCTCATTTTTATTGCAAGGCATCTAAATAGGTGGGTTGCTGAGTTAGCTTTTATAGAGAAAATCACGAATTTGAGAGATAACCATTTTTGTCAATAATATAAGCAAGGATAATACTTTTAGGATGGTATCCAAAGAGTGACTGTACTCAACTAAAACTCTTATTTCCCAGACCCTCAGAGCAATAACAAAATTCGCAGCCCAAGACATACAAAACCGTATCATCCTCTTCAACCTCGATGCCATCAAGTACATCCTTCTTCATGTGGAACACCCGGAGCTGAACATCCGAAGGTTCGCGCTGAAGGCACTGGCACAACTCTGTCAGCTGCCGCGAGGGCCAGAGCAAGTGTTGGCAAACTCTCAGAATCTGAGAAAAATTGCCAATATGCTTGTTAAGGTACGTAAGTATGCAGAAATGTATAAAGCATGCTACCCTTATATACATATATAGGTTCATTAGCTACAACAGGATCAATCGATTAAAGTTAGCGTAATTTAAGCGGTCGGCAAGTCAAAGCAAGAGCATTACGTAATAAAATACGTTAAGCTGTTGGTACTTGGGATATCGCTAAATTAGAAAGTTGTGGTGAGGATAAAAGCGGTAGCTTCGATGACCATATCAAAACATGGTTCACCTGATATACCTGCTTATTGGCTTAGAATAAAATAGACAAATGAAGAACCTTAGGTACCTATATACTTTCAACAAAACTTTTCATCCTACAGATGGAAGACGTTTTCGTTCTAGAATTCGCGTCTTTAGTTCTGTCAGAGCTAACAAGAGAACCATTGGGGTGTGAACAACTAGTATCAGCAAATATATTAAGCAGTCTGTTTGCCAGAATGAAGAACAGCTTAGACCCTGATGTTCAGAAGAACTGCCTACAGGTAAACCTTGACACAAATATATGTCTAGTCGTCATTTTTATTAAGAAGACGACTTCCATAGACCTTACTCGAGAGACTTTCTCGTAGCTGAAACAAACAGTCGATTTTAAAATCAGCATGTAGGTAGAATAGAAATAATTTCGTAGTAAAATACCGGTTCTCGTTGAAAAGAAATCTTTTCAATATCATCCCGTCTTACTTTGTAATTTCAAAACAATAAATTATTCTTATTCTTACTAATAAACATAATTCTTATCACCCTCCAAGACGCTAAGCAACCTTCTAGCAGACCCGGTCTGCGCGGCTGAAGTTACGAAGAACGCCCAGTTCAGTTGGCCGTCACTCCTGGCGCTGATGCAGAGCAAATTCCTCGCCATACAGCACGCGGCTCTGAGGACTGTTGACCAGTTGATCTGCAGGTATAAGGACCAGGTCGTGCAGAAGACTTTTAGAGCTTCCACTGGGGTTTTGGATCTTTGTGATATACTTGAAGTGAGTACCTATTGGGTAAATTATATTCTAGCTCGGTCGTATTGATTTAGGAAAAACGAAAGATGGTCCACGGACTTGATTGATATGCATACAAACAAATCAATAACGTTTGAATCCACAGTTTTTTCAGTTTACAATCAAGTATTTAGGTTTTATCGTTAGGTTTTCGATTACGTATTAGGTAAATAGGTAAAAACACAAGCTTACCATGAAGCCACACTGCTAAGCTGTGCTGCATTAGGTGGGTAATATGCACAACAAATTATTTCTGAACAACTCATTAACTTAATACACATGTTGCTCGCGAGAAAACCTCTCCATACACCACTTTATTTACTTACCAATAACTGTAACCCAAAGAACATGACATAAACAACAAAACGCAATAATTTTCTACCATATCCCAATCTCCCCAGTCCTACGAATTCCGCGATGTCCACACGCTAGTTCTCGGCGTGCTCCGCAACTACGTGGAGACGGAAGAGAATGCGTCACATCTGTACCAGTCGGGGTGTATACTGCGACTCCTGGCTTACCTGGAGATGGCACTGCCAGCCATGAAGCCTCACTGCCTGGCGGTGCTGACTAAAATGTCTTTTACGTCTAATGGGAGAGATGTGAGTAGAAACTGAAATGTAGTATATGTCCGCGTATGTTGAAGTTCAATGATAAAACGGTTAAAAGATAGCAAGGATGATTCGCGCTCATTCGGGTAGACAGTAAAAAGAATGCGTTGATTATGACTTGAAGAAACTGCACTAAATTAATTACAACACCTACAGTAACGTTTTATTATACAGCGCGAAATTTTAGCATTATTTCCCCTATGAATGTAATCGAGCACAGAAGAACAAACATTCCACAGTTGTTCTATGAAAAAAATATAGGTAGGGATAGAATGATAAATATGAAAACCCTCAGAGTAAAACGCAATAATTGGTACACTACACAGTAGTTCTTGAACACAATATTAATCTACTTACATAATTGCAATTCCAGGCGCTATTCGACACGGACACGGACCTGATCTTCTGCCATCAACTCCTGAGTTCTAACGTGGAACTGCTAGCTGATGCAGCCATGGGTGTCGCCAACATGACGAAACTGTTGCCCTCAGCTGTGCGCATGTCTGATACTAACATTATAGAAGCATTGTGTGGTACGATATATTTTTATTTTAGGATATTTTGTAACACGCATTATATTAATTTTTGATATATCAAACCCTCAAATAAATTGTGTCCATATTTGGCTAATTACGAGATTTCTTCAGATCACCTAATTTTGTAATCGATTTTTCTTAACTGTACCATTCGCAGACGACGAGGTTACGCACTTAATTTCAAAGCAACCATGCACATAGTGGCAAAACATTCATTTTCAAGATTTCTAAGCCCTATATAAATACAGGGCATTCAAAAAATATTTTAGACTCATTTGAGTGTTCCCCTCCACGGAAATCTTTAGTAAAAGGCGAAAGATTTATGCGTTTTGAAGGGAAACCAGAGTTAGCGCAAATGAAGGCACCCCGAGCTTATACATGTCGCGCGGTAACGAAACCATAGCGCGATCTAACTCGACGCCAACGCCATCTAGAGAGCACGAGGTAAAACTTTACTCAAACGCTTCGTCGACCGATTGAAAGTAATTAATATCAAAAGAATAATCAATCGCATGTGGTTATAAATAAAATAATGTGCATCGAAATAATAAAATATTATAAGAACTGCTGATAAATAAATGCGTTGACAACACGACTCGCAAAGAAACATGATTTCACTTTATACATTTCCCCATTCAAACTGTTGGTACTGCTCATAAATTTATAATTTAAATATAGGTATGCAGAGGTTCTATATTGCTTTAACTATTTTATTTCTCCAGCTATCCTGGGTGACGATGCGGCAGTGTGGTTCTACGTGAGGATCAACGCGTTGCGCGCGCTACTTGAACTCTGCCGCATCATTCCAAAGGCTGCGTTCACAGTCATTGAACCGAAGACCTTTTCTGCATTACGGAATATTAATAAAAAATGTTAGTAAAGCTCTATCTATTTAATAGGTACCAGTTGTTTCTCACGGTTTCACCCATGTATATTTTTTAAATAATTCTTACACATGGGTAGCATAGTCTATTATTCTATTCTCTTATACATTATAAGCTGAGTCAATGCTAAAGCAGTAACTTTCATCCAAATCCATTCACCAGTTTCTGCGTACAAGAGTAACATGCATACCCTCATACATACATCTTTACAACCTTTCGCATTTATGATATTAATAGGGAACTTAAATAAAAGTTGAAGTTTAAAGCCACGATTGAACTGAACGAGTTAAAAATAAATATCTCTTACCCTCAGACAAGGAGACCCCGATTGAAGCTCAACGTTTAGCAGTGCAGTGTTACATAAACTTACAGAATTACCATGTGAGCACGAAGGCCATGCTCAACGGAGACTTTATGTCTGAGCTGATGGGCATAATGCAGGTGACAACTTTTACTTACTAACCTCCCCACTCAGAGACATTTAATGGTTACTTAAGTCACTCCTTAGTGACAGAATGTCATACAAATCCTTCACTAAGGAATGGCTTAAGTAACCATTAAATGTCTCTGAGTGGGGAGGTATAATAGCTATATTCATATTATAAGGCTAAAAAGTTTGTTTGCTTGGAGCGCTAATCTCAGGAATTACTGGACGGTTTTGTTAAGTTTTCTCAGATGTAGATAGCCCATTTATCATGGAGAACTTATCCATTGCAATGCAACAGAGTAGTCCCTACGGAATGTGTGTAAAGCCACTGCACACAACCAAATAGCCGCTTATATTCACAGAGTAACCTGAGAAACTATCTTTACATAGGCAGCTACTTAAAAAAAAGACGACATAGGTGCAGGTATGTCGATTTTTTTTAAAGCGAAAATATGGTGTGGGAACCATATTTTTCAATTTTAATATTTTTTTTACGTGTCCTATAATACCCTCCAAATGTATAAAATATAAAATATATAATTCCTGTAATAACCATTATGATTTCAGCGTACAGATACTAACCTGAAGATAATGACGTGTACCGTGCTCACTGGTCTGATGTCGGAGGAGGCAGCCCGAGACTTGTTCACAGCTAAGAAAGGGGAAGAAGTTAGTATTAGCGAATCCATAATACGTAATTCAGAGCAGAAGATATTATACAAATTCTGCTAAGTCTAATTATAAAAGAAATTCGTAAAGGTTGGAAACGGTGCTCCAATGCCAATAATACTTAAATTGCTGTCATTTAGCGGCGTCTAAACCATGGCTACTAATGGAAAAATTATCCACAGTTTTTTGTATAGGGAACGCTTATAGCACCCTTAGAAACAAACCTATTAACTATTCCCAATACACTTTGACAATATTTATAATGTTACATAGCTAGAATACGTATAATAATAATGATTCATTAAATCGTTCCTACGTCGAAATTATGTCGTCAAAGTTTTACCTAGTGCTCTCTAGATGGCGTTGGGATCGAGTTAGATCGCGCTATGGTTTCGTTACCGCGCGACACGTATAAGCTCGGGGTGCCTTCATTTGCGCTAACTCTGGTTTCCCTTCAAAACGCATAAATCTTTCGCCTTTTACTAAAGATTTCCGTGGAGGGGCACACTCAAATGAGTCTATAATATTTTTTGAATGCCCTGTATTTATACAGGGCTTAGAATTCTGGAAATCAACCTTTAACAAATGCAACAGGACTCTTATTTATTTGTATGTCGGAGATAGTCAATAGTACGGTCACGGAACGAGACGCAAGCGCGCCCTCTGGTGGCGTGTTCGGTGAAACAACAATTTGGCGCGCTTGGCAGAGTCGTGGCGGTCAGCGCGGCGTCCGCGGAGCTCAGTCTTAGTTCACTCTCGGTTGAGTCTTGGTCGAGTCTTCATCGAGTGTTCGTTGGAGTCGTCGCGTTACTTACGTCACGGCTAGTGTACCTAGTGTTATTGCCTAGCGCCTAGCGTTGTAGTACCGTTGTAGATTCAAATGTAAAGGTTCTTCTAACCTGACAGACAGACATGTGTTGCTGGGGAGTTTGTTCCGCCACTTCTTCTCCCCAAGCCAAAACACATAGGAAGTGGCGAAGGGCGGGCGTTTTGGGGGATGTCTTTTGTTCTAACTAATTTGAATAAACGTTCTTGAGTGTTGAGTTCTGTTTGAATTATCTCTTTTGTACGATTACCCTCTCTGATGTCGGACGATAGTGCCAGCCATCCTGATGGCGCTTCCGACATGTATATCCTATCCTAGTACTTACAGCGTTATACAAACTAATTTTACTTTTCTGTGTACGCACCTGCCACCTATAACAGTGACTTACACAACAAAATAAATACATTTAATTTGGGTGACACACTCATAGTAGATAGAACGTATTTTATTTATAGGCTGAACGTTTATTGTTACCTGAAGGTCCTTCACGCCAAGTTCTTCAACTCAGTTTACTTTCCAGGTGGTATCGAAGAACTTACAGATCCAGCACATTGGTCTGCGCACGGCGTTGTGCACTGTAATCGCGGCTAGCGTCACCGATGAGGGAGCTGATGTTTATCTCGATCTTGGAACTATACATTAGTAAGTTTTATAGACTTATGGAGCGTAAAAACTCATATATTAGTAGGTACCTAAGGAAAGTAGACAATTACGGTACCAACAATTTACTCAAGCTACAGTCCAATTTTAATACATTTTAAACAAGCTTTCGTCAATCGTTTCACTCGCGCCCCGTGGAAAATACTTCGGGAAACTAGATAAAAGCCTATAACTTTCCCCGATTAACGGGCTATCAACCACTAGGATAATTTTTCAAATAAGACCAGTTGTTCTAGATATCGAGGCGTTCACACAAACATACTCTTCTCGGTTTTATAATTATTACTAGGTACCTAATAGGTAGGTAGATGAGTGGAAATTAGGTAAGTTCAGAGGTGGCCTAAATGACATATCAATAAACTTTTAGTCGGTTTTAAACCTGGATAGAATTTGAGCAAACGTAGAACACATGTCATAGATAGATCCTAATTATTAATTGCGTATTACTAATGTTACCTGTATGTGTTTATTTTGGTTTGTTCCCACTAGTTCTACTGCTTAGTTCTACCGTAGAACTAATGGGAACTTTTTTTCCCACTAGTTCTACTATTTGAGGTGTAACAAAATAGTAGAACTAGTGGGAATTATGGTTTTTATTGGTATTCCCACTAGTTCCACTGAACATTGACAGTAGAACTAATGGGACATAATTTTGTTCTACTAGACAGAAGAAGTACAGTCGACGGCCGATAGTTGTGATTTTTTTCAGAGCTCAATATCGATAGCAGTCAGAATAACTTAGATTTTTTTCATGAATTTCAACAAAAATCAAATGTTTTTCTTTAGAAAAGTACTAGGACAGCAGAAATGAAGAGGAGCTAGTAAATCTTTTTTGTTCATCTAATTTTATAACACCTCTGTGGTGGTGTTTAAAAATCAGACATTGATAAAAAAAAACATGCTTTAAAAAGTTAGTTTAATGTGAGTGTTGTGTTGGAAACTAACAGTCTTTTACAAAAAGTTAAACATCTGTTGAACACTTGTCTAAGTAAAGTGTGGCAACAAAAGGGACTTTAGTTCAACGTCATAATTTGTAAAAAAAATTCAACAAAAATTCAAGTGTTCAACAGATGTTTAATTTTTTTTTGTATTTTTTAAAGCGTGTTTTTAAACTATTATTTTTTTGTTTTTTTTTGTCTTAATCATAGGGGTGCAATTCAAACAGTCAATCAGCAAGTATTTTTTAATAATTTCAATACTACATTAATTTTGTAAATGAATATCAATATTGATTTTTAAACAACACCACAGAGGTGTTATAAAATTAGATGAAGAAAAGGGTTAACTAGCTCCTCTTTATTTCTGCTGCCCTAGTACTTTTATAAAGAAAAACTTAATTTTTGCTGAAAGTTATGAAAAAAATCGAAGTTTTTCTGACTGCTATCGATTTTGAGCTCTGAAAAAAATCACAATTACAGATTACCGGACACGGCGAGATGTCACCCAGGCCGTCGACTGTACTTCTTCTGTCTAGTAGAACAAAATGTCCCATTAGTTCTACTGCCAATGTTCAGTGGAACTAGTGGGAATACCAATAAAAACCATAATTCCCACTAGTTCTACTATTTTGTTACATCTCATATAGTAGAACTAGTGGGAAAAAAAGTTCCCATTAGTTCTACGGTAGAACTAAGCAGTAGAACTAGTGGGAACAAACCTTTATTTTATGGCTGTCCAGCATGGTGGAGAACAAGCAAGCGCGCTACGTGGTGAGCGCGTGGGAGGCGGCACTCGAGGCCATCTTCCGTCACCACCCCTCCGCTAAACTGGCCTACACCGGTAGATTGGACATCAATGACTTTACTCAGGTAAAAACTTTCCATCCAGAGCACATCCTTTTTTGAAGTTGGTAAAAAAATATAGTAACACTTGGAGCAAAAGCGCCCACTGGTGGTCGACTTTATAATTTTGACTGAAGTAACTTCATATTTCTTTTTCAAATTTTCTGCTCCGTTGGATGCATGGGTTGCAATCGCGACTGCTGAATTCTGGGCTACGTCCCGTGTTCTATTCCTGGGCCGGGGCGAAAGCACTTTGTGGGTTCAAGAAACTTTCACAAAGTTGGACGCTCCCATTCCTTTACATTGCAAATTACTTAAATCCTGCATATCTAACAGGATTTTACACATTGTCACCTTTAAGAAATACTTCCTAATTAAAACCTTGTTTCTTTCCCGTCACCCAGGAGGGTTTCTACTGCATGAAGCGAATGGGCGAGCGGTTCCCGAGCCTCCAGACCGTGATGACTCAGTCCAAGAAGCCACGGAACCCGGTGTTCCTGTGCATGTTTCAGCAGCCGCCACATGATGCCGGCTCTGGGCTGGATATTAGGAGTCCTCGTGAGTAAAAATTCCATGTCGTTCAGGAACTAAATGTAGCTATAATCCGCGAATGTGTTCACAAGTTTTATGCACAAAAAAACAATATTTTGTATGTGTTATATGATAACACAGCTAGTTTTAAAAAATAGGGTGAAGAATACAGTGCTTTTCTAGTGGGTTTATTAAGATCGAATATTCCCATGGTTCAAAATGTTTCAAATAAAATTTGATCCCACTCATTCACTAATTTTAAAACAGATATAAACAGAGTTAAATTACTTTCACATTTACAATACAAGTAGGCACTTACCTAATGACAATCGCACTCTAACTTTCTTTGTGCACTTTCTGCATCAGACCAACCGTCGCAGTCGACGCTTGCAGTGACGACATCGAGTAAGATGCGGTTCCCGGCAGTTCCAGATGATCACAACTTGAGGGAGTATCTCTTGAAGCTGAGGCTGTGGCTTGGAGACCCGTAAGCTTTTATATTGAATCGTTAACATTAAATGACCTGTTGTGGTGAGGAAGTTACGTGAATGTTTTCTGTTTCAGAGCCAAGTCTTTGCATTACTACGAAATAGAAGATGCTCATTATGAAGTGAGGTAAGAGAAAGTTTTCTTAATAATCTGTCTTTGTGCATAGCATCTCTATAATTCAAATCTGGTCTCGTTAAGGTACCTAAAAAAGGGGCTTTAGACTTTAGACCTTCCAGTTGCATCATTTTGCGTGCATCTTTTGAAAGACCGTATTATTTCCATCCAACATACTCTTGCTTAGATACCGCGAGAAATGTGAAGAAGTGTCATCATCGCTGAAGAACAAGGCGCAGCTGTTGGCGGAGTACGTCGCCGAGCAGATGAGCGGCCTCACGCAGGAGCGGGACTGCTCCATGCCTAGCGTTGACTTGCATTTGGCTGACTTGATGGTAAGTTCACCTGCTATGGGGACCCTTTGGACAAGTAAGAAATAGGGAATTATAGGAAACCCTAAAGGAAGTCTTAGGTCTTTTTTGCATTGAGTGCAAATAAGTAGGTATTACTTACGTCAAGCGTCTATGGACCATTGCACAGTGATTCACTCTAAGGCCATAAATCGAAAAATGTCATTGGCTTATCCCCATTAGATCTACTTACTAAGTGATTAACAAATTAAGAAGCTACCAAAAACTCTAAATACCAGTGTCATAAGGTCAACTTATTGACCACTTTTGTGCATCGGAAGTTAGCGAATCTCGAGTCTATTTATCGCAACGTGTGAGTCATCAAAACTTAACACTTTGTTTTTGAGTGTCACTATTCCAAATCAAGTGTTTACGTATGGTGACAGTATGGAGGTCCAAGACCAAGGTATGTACTTCTATTATCAACTACTTTTTTATTTTTTTTTAATGCGCTTAATATTTTATTTAATTTTTTTATTGAAGGTAGCGTTTTTGTAGATTTGTTTGGTATACCTTGATTTCCTTTGGACCTATAACTTTTTGCTGCTCAGTGCTGCACTTGAGGCAAATGTTTTTCGAATAAAGAGGATGTTCTTATAAAACCATATAAGTTTCATCTGCATCTTTCTGCCCCTTCTTGGGTCAAAGGAGTGTCAAAGTATGCATGTCCATAATATTGAAAAACCTTTATATTTTAAGTTCAGCTTTCATGTTGTTTTAGGTAAAGCTTTCAAATGTTCTGTTTCGAGGACGACTATTTTTGACATTTCGCGCTCTAAAGAGGGTAGTCCAAATGAAAAATGCAACATGTCCTGAATACTTTGACTGAAACATCGTGCCTTTCGGATGACATCGAAAATATCAAACTAGAGACTTTAAGTAATAAAATTATGAATGTATGTAAACGAATTTCTCATTATTGGGCAAAATCAAATCGTAGTAGGTCTACGTTTATAGAGAAATATTCAGATTGGCTGAATCTAGTTGAAAATATTGATGTAGAGCGAATTGAGTTACATGTATCTCAGAAGTCTGACAAAGTTGAACCATCAACTTCTTCATTCAGATCAATTCCTAACAGGTTTACGAAAGTTACCTGTCAAAAACAAAAGGTGTGCTATCAAAATATGTTCTAGATTTGTTATCTGTTTGTAGTAAATACTTTTGAGCTTGAATGTATTCTGGTATATTTTGTGTTTTGTGTGTATTTGCAAAAAAGGTTGTTCATGTATTTTTGCTGTTTTATTTTATTCCTTTATGGTTGTTTTTAATATCAATAACCATTATTTAAATAGATTTTTCATTAAAAGTCGCAGTATGACATGTTTTAGGTTTATCGTCTAAAACAAAATTACTGCGAGACATTTTTACACCTAAATAGTGCGATATTTTTTTTTATGAATGTGGTTATGTTATAATTTTAATAATTTACACTTCTCTTAACATATTTCAACGTGTAAAATAAATTAATTAAAAGTATTTGTGAGTTTCGTATTTATGGCCGCCTTTGTATGGAACGTGAATCACTGTGCATTGGTTTCGACGTTTGTCTCTGAATTTTAGTACCGTCAGTGCCAATATCAGACGGGCCAACTTGGCGAAATACATTGATTAGCAGAATCAAGTATATGTAATCCTTCGGGTAAAACATGTGACAATTAGCTAAAGTACGTAAAAACAAAGCGGCAACCTTACCTTGCCTGGCAATTGAGACCTTATCATGTAGGATATACTTACAACAAAAACTACTTTATTCTTCCATCTCTCTCATTATGTTCCGAGCCTTTTCACAACTTTAATGATGTTTAAATTTCAATCACTCTAACACCAAATATTCCTTTCCAGGCCGACCTATCATCTCCAGTCATAGGGCTAGGCTTCGTGAAGTGTGGGGGAGCTCTAGAACGAGCCCTACTCTTCAAGGTGTTGGCCGATCGCGTGGGCCTGCCCTGTGCACTGTACAGGTGTTCCAGCGCTTATGTCTGGTGTGAGATCGCAGTACCTGAACTGGATCCGGTGAGATTTATTTACATACACAGTTACACATAGACTTGAAGAAAAATAGAACAAATAGTAGGTACAAAAGTTTGCTTCTTTTTTCTGGCACTGTACGTTTTGTGTTAGAGTGCAAGATTGTCTGCTTTCTTCTTTCTAAAAGAATTGTATCAGGAGAGATTATGTTGCTTGGGTTATCCTCCATTTAATTTACCTATAACATTTAGTAGCTTCGTGAAGATATGAAACGGATAGTACTTACACTATCCGCTTTGCCTCTTGTAACAATAAAAACTAAAACACATAAATAAATCTCTAGGAAGACGACCCAGCCATAGAACAGAAATATCCAGCAGGTCTACTCCGAACGAACTACATAGTAGACTTAACACAACGGCCGGGCCGGCTGATACCTCACGGCAGTAGAGAAGCCAAGCTCGTCTGCGGCCCCGTGTGCTTCGCGCCTTATACTGCTAAAGAGCTACCTGAAGTGTGCACGTGTGATTATCATCATCATCATCATCATGGGTAGATGATGATGGAGTGATGACGTTGTGATGGAATATCAAGATTGTAGGAATATGGTTGTTTTGATTGGATGAGGTTTTTTTAACAACTTTGTCATATTATATTAGACTACTTCTATTTGAATGGTAGAAATATGAGTATGTCAACTGAGACTGTTTGATGCGTATTGTAAAATCATGTTAACCATATTAACGACTATAAGATATTTAAATAAAACTACTTTTACGGATTTTATCGCGGTTATATTAATATATTATTTAATACCGACGTTTTGGATCCTTTAGTTTACTGTTTTCAGTATGATTATATTATTATAACCGCGATAAACTCCGTAAAGTCGTTTTATTTAAGAATATTGACGAAAATAAAAAATAAAGCATGTTTTACATTATTTCATTAATTTTATTTCAATCTATACACAGCATTATTCGTTCAGTGCCATGCTAATACATACTTAATTATAATAAATATATTTAGTATCAAAATCCTTAAGACGAGGCACATAAGTAGACAATTGCACTTGGAGATGGACGGACAATACAATCACAAACATATTTTATACTTATTGCTAATTATATTTAAAGGTGATACTGCAGCTTTTACGTTATAGTATGAATATTTCGAGAATTCTAAAGTAAAGAATATATTATTATTTGTTTATAAGGCCACTTAGTTAGTATTTAGCAACATGAAAAATGGAAAACGAAATGCCCATAGTTCTAACCGACTTTCAAAACAGAGGAGTCTCAATTTGGATGTTTGTATCTTTGAACATAACATACATATTTGTACTGTATGTACTATTTACTGCTTCTGTGTAAAACTATGCAGTATCAACCTTATTTTTAATACAAAACATGTATCTTTATAATTACTTAATACAAGATACTTATACCTATGTATAAAGAAATAAAATAATAATTTATACCTTTAAGGTAACAATACAATTGCGCTGGTTATAAAACTTACCAGCAGTAAGAAATTTGTTCAAATTGTAACGAAATCTTTCGTTGATTCATTAATTTTTAAGTTTATTTTGTTTTGCAAGTAGAACACAACCTATTCAAAAAGGTAGAAAGTATGTATATTGACTTAAATTAATTCAGTCTACATAGAATGTGGTGATGGCATCTTAGATAAAATTTGTGGGAAGTGTTAATTATTTTAGCTAAAATTATATAAGGGTAAACTTGTGCAATCTATATTTAAATTGGTACTTATAAAACAGTATAAATATGTAGACACATGAAATAGTGCAAGCAATATATAAAATACGCGGTGTATATTTGTATTAAATACTGTAAAAAGTAAAAGATAAGCTGCATGACATTTTAATACTAAATTATTGTATTCAAAACATTTTATAAAAAGGTTAAAGCTGCTAACTCTTAATTAATCTTAAAATATATTTAATTAGTGTCTTGAACATTACGGTGGTCAGGAATGTCAAAATAATATAAACTTAAAAACTATAAAATATTTTTTACGTAGAATTTGTATACATGGCAACTTTGTTGCATCGACGGAATGATTTGTAACTTAAACTCGGTAAAAACATAATGGATACTATTTCGGCTCACATATTATAACTATAGATTACCCTAAAAAATAAGGCCACACTCAAATACTATAAGATACTTCTCGAAACATTTTATTTATCAATATAGGCACACACAAAACTGTCTTTTTTAACCAACTTCCCAAAAAGGAGGCTCTCAATTCATTTTGTGTATGAAGTTTCATTATAGCTGCCATTTTCAATTCATCTTAGTTACCAGAGATCGATGTTACATAAACAACATTTATCGATATCGATAAAAAATAAATCTTACCATCACTAACTCTATTCTAAACAGTAGTCTGTGGTATGCCATGTACAATCTGAGTTCTAGATCTAGCGCGTGGCAGTGGCTCGGGCACGCGGGACACGGATCCCTCTTTGAGCGAGAGCGCGGAGCCCGTGGACGCTTCCGAAGGGGGCCGGGACGATTGCAGTGTTGCTGGTTGACTTATCTGGGAATGGGATGAGAAATTGTGGATATAATTAAATTAACAAATTGAGTTTTTTTCAATCTCTATTTTACTATATTTTTATAACTTCTTACTGCAGCATTGATTTCCTACCATCATCTGCCGAGGCTTTTCCCAACTATGTTTGGGTCGCCTTCCAATCTACCGTACGCAGCTAAGTACCAGTTTTTAACATGTAGTGTACTTTCTATGGGCCTCAGATGCCTGATTTAAATAAATATGTAATATAGAGTGACTGCCTGTCTGACCTCCTCAACTTGTAAGTTGTCAGACTTTCTGACGACTTATACGACGATAACGACTGCCAAAAATGTTCAAATGATAGCCGAGGCCTACCAATTTATAGCGCCTTCCATAAACTACAAAATCATTGATCTTCATTATCACAAAATCTTCCAGTCCCAGTTTTATAAGTGAAAAATTATCATTGAATGAATGAATTACTCACAGTTCTGCTAATAGGTTGTGGCGTATGAGGTTTCTTGATGGGCACGTCTCTATACTCGTAGATGTTGTCTCTGGATCGCGTGTTGTTGTCTATGCCGCTCTCTTCCACTTCCGGCACCATGAATATATCGCCGTCGTAGTAACGGTCTGTTTCCCTGTAATTTTAGTCAAATAAGTTTCATTTGGTGAATAGTAAAGCGGTTATTGTTGTGACTTACAAAAAAAATAGTACTAAAAAAAACATTTTTCAAGTCATTATCTAATGAATGTATGGTATTTTTCGAAGGCATTCATTCAAATAAAATATTGCCTATTATCCCAATATTTATTTGCCCAACACAAAAAACAAGTAAATAACAAACACGGAAATTTCTACAAGCGTGTTTGAGACAGTTCAAAATATGTAAAAAAAAACAAACATACAAATGATCACTTCCTCCTTCTCAAAAAAAGGAGGTTACTCTATTCGTCGGTTTTTTTTATTTTTTAACATTTTCATGTTATGAACTGTCTCAGTAAAGCGTCTACAAGCATTAATCGAATGTTAGTGTCACCTACACTGCCGGTACCATTTTCCATTTTGGTGGGATAGCCCTGGTAAAAAGGATTTTACACATTGTTAGTATGACGAAGAACAATAAATTAATGAATGGTTAATAATCAAGTTAGGATAGTTTCGATTATAAGTTTTGTGGTCGATTTTAATAAATAAATAAGCACCATATAACGAAACTATAACCAGCCGTCTCCGCCCATTGGTCAATTCGGCGATTTGACAGCTGGTCATGGTTCGGTTATTGTAATAGTTAAATGATGCAACCCATCCAAATTATGTTAGGGTAGTTTATGGCTAGTTTTAATAACTCTACTTACATAAATTAAAACTGGGGACTAATCTAATAGAAAACTTTATATGAAAGTGAAGAAACAGACCAATCAATTTATATTAATTTTATTAAGCACTCAATATCCCAGTTACATTTGTTAGCAGTTACATATTTACTTTCAATTCCCAAAAAAATATTATTTAACATACTTATGGTACTTTTACAATGTATCACATACCTTTTAGCGTTTCGCCACAACATACAGCAAACTACCAACAGTACAATGAGTACTAGGCAAGCGCTTGAAACGGACCAGAATGCTATTTGTAGAGGCTGCTTCGGTTCCCACCAGTACTGCAAGAACACGAAAAATATAAGTTATTTACAATGCCATGTTTTGAAGTGGGATTCAAAAGATAAACAAAAGAAATTAGATCTGGGGTAATATGGAAACGATCAAGTTTAAGGACGTTTTTGACTGCTGAAGATAAAAAAAAAGCAAATTTTTTTAAATAGTTGTTTTGCTATCTGATTTTCCGCGCGGGGACGCGTCGATAGTTTGAACGCGCACTCAGAATTGCCCAGTATCAGTGACCGATTTTGATGAAACTTGGACCATCCCCTAAGTTGGAATATACGTAACCTAAAAATAATAATAAAAAATCGAACCTACTTACACTTTTTTACCACATAGGTACATAGATTACTTTTGGACCACATACATGTTTAGAGAGCGTAATATTACCAACTCTATTTTAATCTACATTACCTCAGTAATAGGCGGGTATGTAGGCACAAGCCTGCCTATAACAGTGGGCAGGTACATAGTCCAGAAGGCGAGCTCAGTCTGCCTGTAGTTCAGCTGTATGCTGGAGTTGTACGTCGTGTTCAGGTTCAGGTAGCGGAGTTGACCATATCTCAGAAACTACTGAACCGATTTTGATGAAACTTGGACAATTCTCTAAACTGGAATATACTTCATCTAAAAATAACACTAAAAAAGCAGACCGACTTACACTTTTTGAGATTTTCACGGACAAAACATACACTTATTTTTGGCACATATTACTTACTAATATTTCAAACTATATTTTGAACTAAATTACCTCAGTAATAGGCGGGTATGTAGGCACAAGCCTGCCTATAACAGTGGGCAGGTACACAGTCCAGAAGGCGAGTTCAGTCTGCCTGTAGTTCAGCTGTATGCTGGAGTTGTACGTCGTGTTCAGGTTCAGGTAGCGGAGCTGGCCTGCTTGCGCTACTTCGAAGTGGAGGCCCAGGATCCGAGAGCGAGTGGGGTTGCTGGAAGATTGTGGGGTTAACGTTCAATATATGTATGGGTTTTATTTTGTGATAATGGCAGCGTAGAAGAGTAATTTATTAATGTGAGTTGTGGTCATTTCTAGTTGTAAATACCATTTTTGCGCCTAGAAACATCAAATAATATAAAAATTGAATGATTTGAACCTCATAACAGCCATAATTATCTAAATTATCAATGCAAAATAGAATAAAAATTGTTATTTATCACAATAAATATCTTACTGCAGTAAAATAAAAAAAAATCTCTTTCAAAATAATCTCAGTACTTTTACGAAGGTAGCACGGACAGGCAGTGCTTCTTAAACAATAATTACAAATAGGAAAGTATAAGTTGTCAATTATCTCTATTAGTTGCTAAAAATTCAAAAACTACACTCACCCAAACCTAGCAAAATCAGCATAAGTCTTCATAAAGAAATGGCTCATATTCCTATCATTGTTGGTCCACACCTGATTGTCAATCCTCTGCTTCACCGGGAAGAACTCCTGGTCCATGAAAGGTGCCCCGGTCAAGAAGTAATGTTCCGTATCATGGGCATATCTTCTCCATTCGGGCCATCTGAAGGCTTCGACGGTGGTGTTGAGAACATACATGTAGACTGGCACGTTTTGTTCTAGGAGAAGTTTTACCATTTTGTCTGTTGGTGCTCGGTATAGGAAATCTGAGAGAAGCTGTGAACAAAGATTTTGCTAGATGGCTGTTTGTTGATTGTTATTATGTTATGTTTTCCCATATATAAATTATCATTTTTTTATCTATATAAAAGAAAGTCGCGACTTTTAGCATAGAGCTAGAGCTGGCTCTAGCGATCGCGGCTCCCTGGGCTAATGATTTTTAGTGCCCCTTTTAAGTAGGTAAGTATGTCAGTAGTTGCAACACAGTTCTATTTAATAACAAGTTTATAAAATTCAAAAGTACCATGGATTGGTTACAACATATCGTAAATCTATAAAATGCAATACAAATAGCCTGTATTTGTGATAGATCATAAATAAATTTAATTTCAAGATTATTTTTTCAGTCAGATAATTTCAAAATCATAATAACAATGATATTTCTATAATTAACATTTTAATGTACAATCCTACTAATATTATAAACGCGAAAGTTTGTATGTATGGATGTATGGATGTTTGTTACTCTTTCACGCAAAAACTACTGAACGGATTTTAATGAAACTTTACAATAATATAGCTTATATATCAGAATAACACATAGGCTACAATTTGTAAACATATTGTTCGAAATACTAAACCTGCGCAGACGAAGTCGCGGGCACCAGCTAGTAGATTAAAACTACTTACATGTATATACTGGTCTCTAATAGCACTGACGTTATGTGGCTCCGGGTGGTAAGTATACATGTACCGGATAGCCTCGTACACTCCTCTAGGGTTCAATGTGTAGTTGTACCTTTGTACCAACTCGGCCACTTTCTGGTTGAACCAAGGTTCGTTTATTTCGTAGTTAGGAGCTAAGGAGTTGTTCGTGTCTGGAATAATAAGATTTGGTGGTTAAAGTTACTGTACTTTTTCAAGAAGTGAAAAGTCTATTATATTTTAAAATAAAATTTTTGCTCTAGAAAAATGTATTGTTTTAAAAATAACCCAATTTCTCCCGTTATTGTTTTTGTGGCTGATAATCCACTAAAACTGCCCTCAACAATAATGTAAAGAAATATCAATACCTAGCCTTATTTAATAGACCAGTTAAGCCTTATTTCATCTGAAGAAAGAATAGATATATATTTTTCATGCGGTCGTGCGATGTCCCAAAAAAGAAGGAAACATTCTTTTTTGGTCGAGAACAACAAAAAATATTATCACTTTTAGTCCTTTTCATACATTTAAACATTTTAATTAAAAAACTGTACAATTTAAATAAGATTTTTTCGCACTCACACAAATAATAAGCCGCTTCCTGCGTGGTGACTCCCGTCATGTACCTCAGTGAAGGATTGAACTGCCTCAGCTTGATGAGTTCCTCCGGCATGGTATGGAGGAAGTGCCAGTCCCTCTCCCGCCAGCCGTCGTACCACTCGTCGCCAGGAAATGTAAAGTTGTTCTCGAGTACCGGACCCCATGGCATGAAGCCGACGTGCGGCTGTGGGAATTTAGATCTTATGTTATGGAAGTTAAGGTTCATATTTATTTGAAAAGATGCAACTCAGACTGTAAAGTTCCTCAGCATGACAATGAACCCTACGAGTGAAGATTTTTGTCGTATTTTAAAATGATTTACATTTTGATGCAAAATAATTGCATAGACGAGGTCAGGGTTCTGTGAAAGATTTATCCATATAAATTTAAATCCACTGGAGTATATTCAGCATAATGTGAATTAAATAAAACCTGACAAAACCTAGGTTATTATGTTATAAAGTAAAAAAAATACAAAATATAAAAAAAACAATATATGTTATTGGCTTAAACTTAAAACTACTCCCATCAGTAGCACAGTAGATCCTATGACATCATACCTGAAACTCAGCATTCCCCAGCTCGTAAAAACTCCTGCCCTGCCGGAGACAGTTGACGAGCTTCCACGAGGAGTCGATGGGACAGCCCAGCAGCCTCCCAAACACCAGCGATGTGTTCTGCACCCTGAACTTGTCTTCTATCATCGCCCAGTCCGCTAGGGCTGATCCACTCTGGAAAATGTAAAAGGAGATGTTAACGAAATCTAATCATTAATTTCAAGAGTAAAATTAAGTTTAGAAAGGCACGTTATATTGGTGGGACCCAGCTGTTATTTGATACATTGAACATATTTGGCAGTCGTTACGGGCAATCTAAAGCTATAAAGTCTTAAAGCCAGTTTTACCAAAGGAGGTATCTATGTCCGATAAGCTCCTTGTAACCCCTCCTTCCTTTTCTTGTCCTTGTAGCTCCTTGTAAAACACTGGTACTCAGCCGCATCCGGTTTGACTGGAAACCGACCCCAACATAGTTGGCCAAAGGTTCGGTAGATGATGATGAACTAACCTGAGCAATAACTCTAGTGACAATATCCCTAGTCTGAGGAGCTATAGCCAGCAGACCAGCTGATGCTGCTCCGGCTCCTGGCCCGAACAGCGTGATGGATGAGCGGTCCCCGTTGAACCTTATAGTTACTTCAAGAACTAACCTGAGCAATAACTCTAGTAACAATATCCCTAGTCTGAGGAGCTATGGCCAGCAGACCAGCTGAGGCTGCCCCAGCTCCTGGTCCGAACAGCGTGATGGATGAGCGGTCGCCGTTGAACGGCGTGATGTTGTCGTACACCCAGCGGAGAGCCATCGCTTGGTCGAGGATGCCGTAGTTGCCTGGGGAGTTCTCGTCACCAGTTGAAAGGAAACCTGGAGAAAAGTAGAAGGTTCTTGTATATGAAGATGACACTATCTGTATGTCGTAAGTTGTGCCCAAAAATACCGTTATCATCGCAGACTCATTTGATTTTGCAGACTTATACAGTATCAGAAATATAGAAGTTACGAAGGATTTAAGCGGGATAGCATTGGTCGCGTTTATTTGGTATTTGTAGCGTCTGGTAGGTCAACTCAGGAGGTTCTAACACAAAAACAAAATTGCTGCACTTCGTTGCATGTTTGCAATTTTATGTGAAACGAATTGCATACTTGTAACCATGGGCATAGTGAAATTCGATTGTACATAAATTATCATCCTTTTAAACGTTCACTTACCAAGAGCCCCGAGCCTATAGTTGATAGAGACCACAATAACATTGTAGAAGGCGGCCATCATGTGCGCGGGGAACAGGTTCGATGCCCCGGAGGTGTACTGTCCGCCGTGGATGTATACCATGACTGGGTAGCGTTGTGCTGTGGAGCCGGCTTCCGTCTGATGGTGGAAATGAGAGAGAAATTGAATAATTTTTATCATTAGTGAAAATGTCTTTTACATAAAATGAATTGACAAATATTCAACTATACGTAAATTTATGGATATAATCATATCGAGCGCGCTATATTAAAGAATATGGGAAATTACTTCAAGACTATAAGTATAAAACGGCACGAGGTCTCAGGACTAATAAAAAAAACTGAATTATTTAATGAGCCGCTAATCTGTGAATTAAATTCAATTCAAGATTTTAATTATGACCTTAATTGCAATGTCGGTAAGAATTATTTCACTGTCCAGATTACGATCAATAAGGCAAATTAATCTTAATCGAATTAATTGGACGCATCAGTCGGCTGCTACTGAGTCATTATTGTATGACCTTACAAGCCTTAATCTGATTTAACAGTGTTAGGTAAGTACTGGATTTGTATGTTTGTTTGATCTACACTAATATTATAAAGAGGAAAACTTTGTTTGTTTGTTTGGTTGTAATGAATAGGCTCAAAAACGACTGGACCGTTTTTAAAAATTCTTGCACCATTCGAAAGCTACATTATCCACGAGTAGGTAACATAGGCTATATTTTATCCCGGTATGGGCAGTATTTACCACGGGACGCTTGTGAAACCGCGGGAAAACGACTAGTTTGTAAATATTTGTGTATTTTATTTTCTCAATCCAGATATTCCAAAATTATTACACAGAGATTTCTATGTAGGTAAAAAAATAAGGATGCCTACTCATATCACAATAGCCATATTATAATAAATCTATAACATTACAAATAGATAACATCCCTATGCTAAATAACCCATTGAACGAACAATAACCACAAACAATAGATCCCCGAATATGTAATGCAGTGAAACAATATTGATGATAATCATTTGGACAATATGATGTCTGTTTGTGGTTGTCCACTGACGGGTTGACGGGTTAGCGGTTTAGGGTTAACGCGAAATAGATCGTCCTTCTTGGCGCAATGGACAATGCAGTAGATGTATTTTTGAAGTATAGAAAAAGAAAAATCGTGGTGGCCTAGTGGGCAAAGAAACAACCTCTCGAGTATGAGGGCGCGGGTTCGATTCCAGGTCAGGCAAGTACCAGTGCAACTTTTCTAAGTTTGTATGTACTTTCTAAGTATATCTTAGACACCAATGACTGTGTTTCGGATGGCACGTTAAACTGTAGGTCCCGGCTGTCATAGAACATCCTTGGCAGTCGTTACGGGTAGTCAGAAACCAGTAAGTCTGACACCAGTCTAACCAAGGGGTATTGGGTTGCCCGGGTAACTGGGTTGAGGAGGTCAGGCAGGGCAGTCGCTCCTTGTAAAGCACTAGTACTCAGCTACATCCGGTTAGACTGGAAGCCGACCCCAACATAGTTTGGGAAAAAGGCTCGGAGGATGATGAGAAAAAGAAAAATAGGGTTTTTTGAATGCATTCTATAGGTACTTTCGGAGGGATTGCTGAAATGACAGTTCTATGTGAAAAAATACACCATACTTGCAAATGCAAAACAAATGCGTAAAACGCCACTTTCGCAGTTGTTGCATAATCTTCTTATATATAAATAAAAATGAATTGTTGTTCGTTAGTCTGATTAAAACTCGAGAACGGCTGGGCCGATTGAGCTGATTTTGGTTTTAAAATGTTTGTAGAGCTCCAGGGAAGGTTTAAACGATACGAAGTTCGCGGGATCAGCTAGTATATAATATAATTTTGTTTGGGCGTTGTAAATATTTTTACACACGTAACTAATCAATAATTTGTGTGTGATACTTTTCCAGGAGAGTAAAATAAGCCAGCGTTTCGAGCTTAGTCGTAATTTTAGATACTCTTTACTTTACATAAATTACGTACGTGCAGGTACATAATCATCGACGCTATTTGCAAATATTCGCTAGGGACAGCGGCAATTGTTTAGCAATATCAGCATTATATATCTGCCACACGGCGACCTCGCTAGTGGCGGCTTTTTGTGTTAATGTACTTAATGTATGTATTTAGTTGCAATGTTTATGCATAGGTAGATTATATACTAAACCTTTATTTGCCAGTAGCATTGTTAAATTAGGTATCTGTTTTCATGCATGAAATCATCCTAGGGAATAATGTTATTGAAAAAGTAATTCTTTAGTATATCTGACACAAAAATGGCAGGCAATTACATAAACTTACAATTTAGTAATAATTTTATGAATGAGCTAACATATAAGTAAAAATCATCCCATAAATAAAATAAAAACTTACATTAGGAGAGAATATGTTCAAGTAAAGACAATCTTCATCCATATCTCTGATGCCTTTAGTGGCTCCTGTGAACCGCACGGGCTGCGGACAGGCAGGACCCCAGTCTACTGCCTGCATCAGCTGCCAGCCTGGATGTTGTCGCGGAGGCTGCAAATGTGAATGCCCTTAGTTATTATATCATGAAATTGTATAGATATGAATTAAGTTGACGTTAGGAAGGTACAAAGATTTTAATAATGCATGTTGTTATTGTGTAAAGATATCAAAGATGTTGCCTCTGATTTTATTTAACAGACTAGTTGAGTTCAGCATCACTAAGAATTTTAACAAATGCAAGTTTTAAGAAACTAGAAGAATTCTCAACCTATTTCTCCTCTGTCCTCAAATAAATGATCAAAACTTGCCATAACAAGCTTGGCAAAGACTAGATTATTCCTGATAGTCTGGTTGCATAATAAAACTGTGCCAATCATTTAATGCCACTTTGCAACCAAAAAATGGCAGAACCAACTTACCTTAAATCTACCTTCCAGCACAGGTGGTCTAGCATAAGGTATGCCCAAGAACACGGATACTTCTCCTTGTATCCTTTCCACTGGTGACAGCCAGGGTCTGTACCCTGAATCTGGGTCCGGATTGTCATAGAGATATACCTGTTGAATGAATATAATCATATTTATTGGGTGATAAAGCTTATTGACTGCATCACTGCATGCCATGTGAGATGGGTATAATGGTATGGTGCAGTGGCGAAGAGTGGTTTAATGAAATAGGGAAGCCGCAGCAAAAAAAAACTGGGGGGGGAGGGTGAATAGGTACTCAGGGATGGGGGGGGGGGGGAGATGTAATGGAGGTAATTTCTCAGTCCACCTTTTAGCACTGACTGAGAGACTGATAGTTTGAACATGTTTTCTCGAGGAATTCGGCAGATATTAATATCTATAAAACTTTATTATCTTTAGTTAGGTTATTAACTACTAGAATCTGAGAAACCTTGGCACTAGAAACAATACATTTTCAGTATTTAATTTACAACGGCCTGTTAGACATTGATATTTATCGTAGGTATTTATCCGTCAGGACGTTAGTAATTTTAATATAGACGTAATATTGGTAGGTAATTCACCCGAGCGGCCTGCCCGAGTTTTATAACACGTTTTTATTCTCAAAACTTAACCTTGAAAAATAAGTTCCTTCCTAAAGTAAATAATCTGTCGGAAAACAGTCTAATGCGATAAATGCTATCCTAGTTAAGTTTTAAAAGTAGGTACATTAAAAAGAAACCTGATGCAAACTGTCTACGTTTCAAAATAACTCATTTCAACGTAGGTATCTCTATTTTCACTAGGTACACACACTGTAGTACTGTTAGTACTGTACTTGTACTGAGTATCAGGTCACACAGTGCGATCGCGGGGATTAGTAGGGAGTAATGATACTGCCAACTACTTAAACAAAATTATATACTACTTGGTGAATTCAAAAAAATATAAATTCCCAACTAGGGTCTTTAAATCGCGGAGAATCTTAACACCGCGATTCAGGATTTGCATAAAAATGCACAACGCCATCTATGTTGACATAATGTAACTAAAACACATTTTTTTTTTTTTTTATCGACGTAAAATCATCAAATGACCCCTCCCGCTGTGGGTTAGCAGCGGTGAGGGAGTGTCAGACTCTTACTGACTAAAATCGTCGTGTTCCGTCATAGGCCTTTTATGTACCAGGGCCGCGGTATCTCTTTCGAACAACCCGCAGCCCCGGCAGGCCTTGGCCCTGCTGGGCCCCGCTGGGGTTGCTGACGTCTCTTTGAGGAGCGCGTGGAACAACGCGCGCCGTCGACACGGGTCTGTCGTCTAGGAAGACAGAGGGACGATGAGCCACCCGAACTCACCGCCCACAGACCCACGCCTACGGTGGCCGGGAGTCATCTCGCGACACCCGGCGCCCATGGTGTCTACCTGGTCCAGCGCGGCGGCCGGGATGAGAGGTGCGAACTCTCTGGCGTTCCGCCTCCTCCTTCTCGAGCATGACCGCTTCGCAGAAGGAGGCGACGGCATCCCATTCCCTCTCGCCCCGGACCATGGCCTGAACCAGGGCCGGACGCGAGAGGTCGCCGCCGCCCAAAGCCTCGACGAGGACCCGGCGGTGCCCTTCCCATGCGGGGCACACCTGGACTGTGTGGTCCACCGTGTCCTCGGGGCTGTCCGCACAATGGTGACACCCGGGCGATGTAACTAAAACACTTGAACTAACATAAAATATTGTACAGTACACACACGAACTATGTTATTTCCAAATGATACACACACCAATATATTCAATTAAGTAATACAAAGAACAAATTGTTAATGGTATTATCTAAAATTATAAATTTAAAAAAAACCCCCGACCCAAAAAAAGTACGCAATAATTATGACAAAAGGTTAAAAACGCTAAACCCTATAAAAAGCAAAAAATAACTTTTAACACTACGTAAACTAAATTTTGTCGTGTCGGGGAACCGCTCTAATTCATTACTTTAGATACGTGTTTTTTTTTTAAACGAATGTTGTTATTAGTTAGGTATCATTTTATTTATGTAAGTATTTATGAAGGTAAAAAGCGGTCCCCCGACACGTCAAAATTTTGTTTACGTAGTGTTAAAAGTTATTTTTTGCTTTTTATAGGGTTTAGCGTTTTTAACCTTTTGTCATAATTATTGCGTACTTTTTTTGGGTCGGGGGTTTTTTTAAATTTATAATTTAATTTTATTTAATGCTTTTTAAAGGAGCTCCTTAATTTTTCCTTCTTTCATTTAATTTATTTTATCTTAAGATGGGGTCGCTATTTGCGATCTAGGCCAAAGGAAGCTGTTTAACAATCCTCATGACAAACTGGCTCTGGGAGAATTGCACAGATTGAGAAACAATAAAGATTCACCTTTGGACATTCTAGATTTTCAGCAAAAATATAAATCGGTTTATCCGTTTAATTCCGGCATTCCAGTGTTTCATCCGCCACATCCCATTTCCAGCATCAGGTTCTCGCCAGTCAGAAACATGAAGAGAACTCGTCAAGACAAATTCAACGAGCCCAAACTCGATGGGTTTACTAAAAGGCAGTTCAGGGTTACGTCTCCTACCTTCGTGCCCTAACAGCAGACCAGCTCAGTGGTTCCAAAAGACATTAGTGTTTCAAATTTCAGATCCCACATATACGTGCAAGTAAACTGAGCGTGTAACATTCCTATCACATCTAGCAAACGAGCTGATGACCTTGAAGACCTGAACCGATTTCCACCAAACATAACTAAGAACACTCCCGACTGACATACCTTTTAAACAAAAAAAACCGGATTACAATCGGATCATCCGTTTGGGAGCTACGATGCCACATACACACACACACACACACACACACACACACACACACACACAGACACGTCAAACTTATAACACCCCGTCGTTTTTGCGTCGGGGGTTAAAAACAAAATAAGAACAATGAGAGTGAATTTGTCTGATTTGTTTGTTTACATATTTGAGAGCTCTAAGCGCTGTCACTCGCGCGTAGACAGATATAGCTACTCTACTCTTGACGCGTTCTTTCGTTCACTCGCGAGTTTTGATTGGCTGGAACCCGCTCCGTGAGCCGGCTTACCGCTCGCCCATATGCCGCGAACATCGCGCGGCGCGGCGTGGATGACGTCACGCAAGCGTAGTTTTGTATGGAGGAGGAAGCCGCGGCTTGTTTAGTAGGAGCAAAATGTTTCAAGTAATTTATAGACAATTTTTTTTACGGTGGTAGGCGTTTTGTTATACCTGCATATTTAAATTGTGTGGTTTAAATGATTATATTAATTATACCTATACCTATATTATAATTTGCTATGCTTCTTTCTTGAAATTCGAAAGGGAAGCCGATGGGAATCGGCTTATAAGGACGCCTCGCCACTGGTATGGTGGTATAATACATGGGCAGTCAAATGGGTAGTTTGCATGCAATGGAAAGTTATGTTATGGCAATTATTCTCAGTATATTTTTTTATGGTAGAAAGTTTGAATCATTGCAACATCATAGATTTAACCAGTTCTATTCTGTAGCACAGATATCTTTTATTCACTGGTATTTGAGAAGTTAAAGGATGCCTAGGGTATTGATTTTGTCCAAGTTACACAACATTAATACCACAAAACATTTTTGTATAAGCTTCAATTAACAACAAAAAAAAACGATTTGTATAAAGATTGTCATAAAAATATTATTACTTGTTTTTCTACAAACCTTAAACCCTTGCACTTGTCCATAGTTAGTAGTAACAAAAACATCTCTCTTCAACTGCCGAGAGTCCCTCCTCTCCCTTCCTTGTAAGTCCTCTCTCCAGCCTCCGAGTACACCGGGAAACAATGCATCTGGGTTATTTGGATCTCGGTTCTGAAACAAAGAGATTATAAATTAATCAGGTGTTATTATGTTACTAATAAAATAAATAGAAACATTTTATATGTATCAAAGACTTAAAGCTGACCCCACCATAGTTGGCTAGGTTGATGTTTTAATTTGGAAAATTCTTTCACGGGAGGGAAGCTACATTATCCCTAAGTAACATAGGCTATATTTTATCCGGACACAGGCAGTATTTCCAAAGGGATGCTAGTGAACCTAGTATGTTATTATGGCAAAGAATCATTTATTGGGACAGCAGATAAACAGGTAAATTCTAATTCAAAATATATAAATCGCCAGGAAAAAGTAGTTAGTAGAAGACACCATGGTAAATTATTATTATTAGATATGATTAAGAATAAACTGTACATTATTTCAATGTAAACTAAATCTATATTTACATAAAAAATAAACTTATTCATTGAATCAGATTATCAAACATTTACAAGTGGGCATAGAACAATGCTATGCCAATTCTAAATAATAATTATCATTCCTTACTCTGCACATGATTGTTATTTTACTATCAATACCTTAGAAAGATATGTGATGAATCACTTATTCTTAGTAATGTGACTAACATTGTTTCAAAACAAAAGAAATAACATGTGGATGTGGTTGTGAAATTTAAAATAAGAGCACTTTACATACAATCATAACATACAATTAGAATATGTATTACTAGATGTTTCCTGTAGTTTCATTTTGTATTTATGCCCTACAGGAACTTCTTCCTATATCGATTTTTCATACATAAAGTATACAGTTTTCGTTTTTAGCATTTTCTATCAGTCTACCTTTAAATATAGTCTGTTACCCGGGTATAGTTTAGCTACACAACAATGAAAGAATCTTTCGAATCAGTAAATAGTTTCGGAGTCTTTACATAAGCATGAAAAAAGGTCCTCTTATAATATTAGTTATCATTTGGAATAGAAAAATACTAGAGATATACTCACAATATTATACTTAAACTGGTCATCCAAAGGGTTTGTATTAATGGGGTTGTATGGAAACCCTCCTGGCTGGTTTATATTAGGATTATATGGGTTATATCTTGAGGGATCCGTCCCATATCTCCTGTTATTGTACACATAGGTCCTGTAGTCACTATCTCCCGGGCTTGGCAGTCTTGAAGACCTAGAACTTTGTTCTCGCGAACTATAAAATTCATTGTTCACTTGACCATTATACAGATCTTTATTCGACTGACACTCAACACTAGCATAAAGAAACAACGTTAATAAATAACTTTTAAACATTTTCACATCACAGAACTAACTACAAAGTTTTTAAAGTACAAGTTTCCGGATGAGTCACCATAATACACTTTAGTACGAATCTTCGCAGTTTAACTGCAGTTAAAAGGCACTTTATGAATTAAAACTCGTTCAATTATAAGTTAATTAACCGCGTATGTTAGTCATTACTTGTTATACACTGTGACGATTAAGTTATGTGGGAAAATTTAGCGAGAACAAAGTTTGGTAAAACACAGTAGCTTATAGAAATGTATCACATTTTTATCTTCGAGGCCCTAGTTTAGAATTAGTACAATGTCGCGAAGGTACACGAGGGCTTATCTGTTTGTAATCAGTGAGATATCGATATCAAAACGTTTGGCAACGCCCATTCCATTACGGTTTGTTTATTTCAACTTTTTTCGTGTGTGGTTGAGTTCAACTGATTTCGACATATTGTTTTCACTGATATTCTCGATACTATTTAGCACTGAGCATTCTCAGGAATACTTTTTTAATTATTGCAATCGCTCGTTTTCAACACTAAGTCGACTCTTGATTGAAGCATGTAATCTCACGAATTGTTTTATTCGTCGTTTGAACTTTACAATGAATTAAATGAAAAGAAAAACAACTGATTGACGCACAGTGAACCAACGAGAATATCTGCCGTAGTCGTGAGGTCAATGACATGTGGGTTCGTTCGGAAATCAGAAATTGTATGAATAAACATGATGATGTATTTTATGAAACGTTTGGACTTTTTGGACTATTGTATTTATTTATACCATATACAGCTATACTAGAGGTTCCACCCGCCAATAGAAAGAACTGTTTTCTCATCCGTTTAAAATGTGGAGTACTGGAGTTCAGTATTTTTGGGGTGGAAGCGTGACAGACAGAGTTACTTTCGCACAATTTTTATTATTGCTCTAAAGCCTGTCATATTTATTGATTGTGTTCCATTATCACTGTAAATTGAATCGCTATGATATATAATTATAGAATTTACGTCAAAACTATTTTTTTTTCAATTTTACCTCACGGCTCTAGCTTGTGATGAGTTTTAGGAAATGGATAATTCATTTAATTATTATTAAAAACCTTTAAGAACCCAAATACCTAATCTACTTCAGTCTATTAACTAAAGTATATAATTTCGCAGCGCTAATTTACCTAAGTGCACGTGTTCCCGCCAACGCCAAAGTATTAACATGGAAGCGGGCAAAGGCACGAGTGTATTCTGCCTCTACCCACAGCGAGGGCTGTTCAATCTCTTAATTACTCCCCAGTGATTGGATTATGGATAGTCTCGATGGCCAGCCTCGTTTATCTAATAGTCAAGATGTTCGGGATATATTTGAATAAAATACAGCTAATTTAATGCATTGCGAGATAGAAAATAATTTCTGCTAATTGTTTTTAGTTTACTTTATTTACTTTGTTAGCCAGCTTATTCTTCTGTAGATACTTAATTTTAATATTAGGTAGGTATCTATGTTTTCGTTTTGTAACCTATAGAAATAAATGTGGCATTGTGTAAAACTGCAATGCAAACATAAATTAGTCAGGTTAACGAAACGTTTTCCGTAGTTTAGTTTTCGTTAGTCCGTACCTCCGTACCTAATTGGTCCCGTTGCGTATTTCTGAATTAATTGCAGTACCTTCTTATCTACCCACTAGAATGTAGGTAAGTATCTAGGTATTCTAAAGCTAAATTATTATGAGAAATATATAGGTAAGGCTAAAGTCTTTCCCTCGCTGGAAAGACATATGAAGAAAGAAGCGTGTATAATTTTAAAAACTGACTTTGATGACGAAGTAGACCTTACCCGATCTCACCCTTTTCACGGTTTCATTTAATATATTTTCCAAAGAACGCGAGTATCCCGCAAGAAACTACGAGCTTATAAAAATACAGAAGCATAAATTAATGTTGACCTCGGCTATATTTTATCACCAAAAAGGGGACTGGACACTTGAGAGGGTCTTATTTATCAGCGAAAAATTAACAACTAAATGACGAAGAGCTTGCTTAAGTAATATAAAACTTACAAAGGTTTACTAATTACAAGAAAAAAGTAGAACCTTATATTCTTTTAATCCATGGTTACCTAATAGGTAAATTAATCGTAACGAGTTCTTTGTTTATTTCCGATAACAATCCATTCTTAATTGAGCTTTCATTCAAAACGAAATATTTCTGAGACAAGATCTCCTTGATTGGATTATATTTTGAAGGAGTTTGAGTCTTACAGAAGGCTTTATTATCAATACGTAATCTGATCTGTTCAGACATCGAACGTTCATTGTTCGTCTTTTAATTTTGATATTATTTTGTTAGTATCTGACTAGCTTATTAATTCTTATTGTTTACATTACCTAGGCTACAGATATACTTACATACATGCCTACATATCCTTTGGTAAATCTTGTGAACATACTGAAAAAAAAGCAATGTGAATTTTTCTGTAGGCGCTTAACTTAATATCAAACAAACTAAGATTGTTCTAGACTTACATCAATTTGCCAATATGTTTTTCTTTCAAACTATATAGATACAATTGATCACTACCTAAGTTGGGCCGGCTTTCAGTTTAAAGTTCTTACATCGTCGCTCTGTTAACAGTGGATACATTAGATCCAGAATCCCGTAAATTGCAAGACGACAACCCGATTGCATATCAAACTAGCCAACAACACAAAACCTCTGCATTGCCACTGCATTCCTAGTACCGAAAATCGGTAAACAATCCGAAAATCTTGTTCAAATCATTGAAAATTCATTCTGAATGGCTTCGGGCCTGTCACACCGCCCACATGTCGGGGTGCTCCGCTAAATTATCAATGGCGGGTGCTCCGGGCCCCAGTCATTGGTAGTGAATGCGGAATGCAAGCCATCTGGGCAGCATACCGGCTGTATTGGATGCCGAGACAGATTGCGATCCAACATTGTATTGGACGGAGTTAGGAAATTCTGGATGCGTTTATTGAGTACCTGATTGGTTTAAAGAGGTTGTTTACCCAAAGGGTAATAGACATAATAGGTAAGACAATATTACTAAGATTTTGCCATCCCACATCCCAGGACTATATCGCATAAACCGTGACAGTAAGACAATTGAAATTGTTTCACGGACATAATTGTAGGCAAGTTTACTATTTAAATAGTTTTTTTTCTCTCATAGTTTCTTGATTGAAGATAACAGAATAATAAAATTTTATCAGTTTACTCGCATCCTGCAATTATTGTCTCTTTTGAGTGAATTTGAGTGTTAAAATATCAGAACTTATACTCCTGTTTAAGCCTAATTGATTAACAAAAACACATTTGTAGGACTAGTTATTCAATTTAACAAAAAGGGGTAAGTGGCCTCCTTTCAAGCGTAAACAAGCAACGTTGTCTATGACAGATATCGTCCCATAAAATTGAAAGCTTCGACCTCTTTCGCACTCGAAGTAAAGGAACTTTTGATTTCCTAAAGTGTTTCCGAATACTTGCGTTCTCGAACTACGAACTAAGATATATTGGTAGTGAGTGTTAAATAAATTGAGGATTATCAAGCTTGAAGTGAATGCAGTTTGTTTCTTCGGTTTGTTACTTTTCTAGAGCTGTTGTTAGGTTATTTTGTTGTATTTTCTTATGCAGTGTAGATCAATTTCGATGTCATTATCAGGGAACACGGAAGGTAGTTAAATGAGACACGAATTTCTTGTTAATTAAGTATAGTGCCTACTCTTATATTGATAGCAACTCACGTGTCTGCAGCTGCTAATTACGAATAACAACAAAGTTTCATGAAACAGAAAGCTTTCTTGTTCTTAAGAAATCTATTAAGGCGAAAGTAACTCTAAACTCAAAATAACTGAACCAATTTAAATGATATTTGCCACTTTTGACCTGGTTGGAAGTGGGAAGTAGTTATTTCGGGATCTTAAGGTAGACCCAAGCTAGTTTACTGTCATATAAGCCCACGGAGGAGAAAAGACTAGTTTCTCCTACGTGTATAAGCCTCACTTTATGTTTTTTGGTTTTTATTAAAGAACGAGTTTACTCTCTACTCGTTTACTTCATGCTCTCGGTGGCTCTATTCTGGACAATGATCCCGCATGGCACCATCTCTTTGACATGAGTCCTTCCAAGTGTTCAATGTTCATATGTCTGTACGTCGAGGTAGGTATGTATGTAAAGGCTTATTGTCCCATTAATCCCGGAGGTCGCAGAGTCCTGGCTTCGATTCCTGGGTCGGGATTCCCGCATCCGGGTAAAAAGTGGCTGATGTCCTCATTTAGGCTTTAGACTATACATGTACCAAAAAACATTTAAATCGGTTCAGTAGTTTTTGCAAAAGCCCAAAAGACAAAAATGAGACAGTTACTTTCCAATTTATAATTCTATGTATAACAAGATATTGCACCAAGAATTTAAATAACAAAACTGGAAACACGAAACTACTGGTCACCACACTGTCTCAAAGTAAACATTGGTGGCCAAATATTGAAGTTTGTAACTGAATAAACCTAGGCACAGCTCGGAGCGTCTATAGTTTCGAGATCGCAATATCAGAAGTTGTTTCACATGGGACCGTGTTATAAGTGCCTACTACTTGGGCAAGTTTTTTGATATCAGGCACTTATTTGTATCTGATAATAATAGGTACGTAGAAGGAAAAAAACCAGTTGTAGGCATGGATAGAAATTTATTTTTGTGTAAATAAGGGTGTTCTACTAGCCCAGCTCTCTAGTACCTACTTAAACCGTGATTTTCATCCGCTAAAATTTTTTTTGTGGAAAGTAAGGGTTCAGAACTTTTGGTCAATCAAATTCAATTTCTGTACCTACGTAGTATTTTTCAGAAGACATGAGGATGCTTTGGACCTGTCACACCCAACTGTCAGTGGAGAAGAATCTAATGACATCATAACAATTTGTCTTGCAGTTTTGGGGTTCCTCCAGAGATTCTACAGAATCTATACTAATATTATTATAAAGCTGAAGAGTTTGTTTGTTTGAACGCGCTAATATCAGGAACTACTGGTCCGATTTGAAAATTTCCTTCAGTGTTAGATAGCCCATTTATTGAGGAAGGCTATGAGCTACTTTTTATCCAGGTACGGGAAGTAGTTCCCACGGGATGCGGGTGAAACCGCTGGCAAAAGCTAGTAACTTATACGTTTGTCATTACTGCCCTCGCTTTGCGTCAGTAGACAGCCTTGTAAACTACCATTAAACTTCTAATCAAGAAATTCAAACAGCCCAACTAGTAAATATGTAGAACTATCGTAATCTACAAGAGGCTTAGTCATAAACTGTGCTTAACGTTAGAAACTGATGATTTATTACCCGTCCTTAATATTGTACTTAGTCTATCAGATGACACGTCACTCAAACCCGATACGACGAAGGGTATGTGCTTCTGTAAGTATATTAATTTTCACTTGGGAATGTTTGTGTGTTGTGTGTGTGTATGTGGGAATTTGTGTGTGTGTGTGTGTGTTGTTACGTAAGTATGTATGTCGTCTTCGCTTGATGGGTTAAGTTGTGGGTTAATGTGTTTCAATTGATGTGATGTATGTACCTGTGTTGTATTTTGGTGACAATAGTTGTATTGCTTTTGTTTGATATACTTATTTGGATGAGACAACAATAGTGACTGGTGAAGAAGATCTTTCAAAATGCAAGTACTTTTTTTGAAAGTTGTTTGCACGACCTTTGCTTGAAACTTTTACATTTAGAGCAATTATAGAGAACTTGCGAACTGCAAGATCTTATATGAATAAATCAATAACAGTTTGAGTTACAAGTTTTAACTGCCCTTTTATCTTTAAGTACGTTATGAAAATTACCTGAAATTGTAGTCTTTACTAAGTATGTCGGTAGCAGGTAGGCAGGTATGGTGGTAAGTACTTCAGTTTCAGTCAATATCTGAATATTCCAACTACCACAGCTCGTCGCACGCATATAATAGTTTGTAACATATATAGAGGCTCGTCAGTTTGTAACATAAATACGTCACTTGCAAGCTAGTTGGAAGACGAGACAAAAGGCTTTGTGATCTATGTGGCAACACCAACTTTAGGGTGAAGGGATCGAACGCTTTAGGAAGGCATTTAATTATTGTCCTTTTTGTGTTTTGGTTAACTATTTTTGATACTGAAGATGAAGTAAGTATTCATCAATTTTTAGTTCGTTAAAAAGGGCCGGAGGCGAATAATGATGTTTCATGAAAGTTTAATAAGTGTGATCAAACCGATTGTCGGCGTTGGTGGTTGTTCTCTCTTAAGGAGATCAGCCAACTGCGGAGGACTTACAAAAAAACTACAAATAGATATAAAATTATAGGGTCCTAAAAACGTATTTTATTTGCAAATAAAGCATATCACTGAAGCTGAAGAGCTTTTTGTCTGTATAATCTCAATATTTAAAAAACTTTCCTAGAATTATGGAGCAATGCTATAGACTACTTTTTATGTGGGTGGGGGAAGTGATTCTCTCGGGACGTGAGTGAAACCGCAGGGAACAGATAGTTAAACACAAACAACGTAAGTATTGTGTTAATGCACAGCTGCTACTTTGTCTTCACGTCAATTTAGGAACTTAATCAACTTCACAAGTATGTAGTAAACTTTACACCAGTCTTACCGAAATAACATACTTAGCTTAAAACTTAGGCGGATCACACACTACCACAGAATAGTGTAATACAATTGTAACGAGAAGTGTTCATTGACGTAGCCGTGTTTAATATTAATTATACTGGTCCCTTCTGGATGTATCTTATACTATATCATCAACAAGTATCCAGTGTTTTGCTCTACGTACGTACATATAATGTTGTATCATAAAATATCTGGTGGTGTCTTTTCACGACACCCCGCAATGAACCTGAAATGCAGAAAACTTGCTGAATTAATTAGGACCACAAACCATTAAGGCTGATTTACATTGAGTCAGTAACTGACGTCAGTCCACTGACAAGTCAGTGCTGACCCGGCACTGCCATCGTGTAAATTGATTTGAAGTCAGTACAGTACTACTGACGAAACACTGACACTACACTGACTTCGTGTAAATAGCACACGTCAGTTTTCGGCGTCTACACTGACGTCAGTTACTGACTCAATGTAAATCAGCCTTTACAGCAACTTCTTGACAATTTGCTAAAAACACTTTTTATTGACAATGAAATACAAAATTACTGACTTACTAAAAATAAGGTTGGCTAGATAAGTGACTGAGCTAGAACGAAAAAGGATGAAACATTATTGCGCAGGCTATTTTGAAGCTTCCCACAGCGTGGTAGTGTGTGATCCACCTAAATGAAAGTACCTCTTACCATACTACAACCATACTTGCATAATGTCAATAAAGGAATTTATAATTACCAGTCGACTGCAGGCACTTAATTAAAGTTTCAAGTAAATAAGCTGGTGACTCGCTAACTTGGAACTAACCTTGCATAAGCTGAGCTAAGTTACAATGTCGCGAAATTCGTGAATAATGTGTTCGTTTTGTTTGACGTTTTACAACTGGGACTTTGTGAACGTTACTATTTTAGGTACTTATCAGAGGTGCAAGAGTAAAATGTTAATTTCTGGTTATGTTAACAATGTTATCAAGACCGAATTTCGACCACGGCGGCTGTTTTCTGGCTCTTTAAGAGATAAGATCAGGAGCTAGCTCCTGAAGACATTGTAGTTTACAAGCATTCGCGCAGACACAGGTGCACTCTCTATTCCTTTATTCACCACCAACTTTTAGACTTAGGGCAGCTTAGTGTTTCTGAAAATAAAGCAAAAAGCGATTATGATACACATAATGTTATATGCATCAGTATATTTTGCGCACATGCCATAAAGTTATTTAATCACAGCATTAAATGGTGAATTTAAAAGTCGATCCCAATGGCACAGATGCAAGCTTAGGCTGTATAGAATATTTTCATACGTAACCAACACCTATTCCTCGTGAGTAGGTATAAGCCTTCAACCAGTACCTACTGAAAAAATATAGCCCATTGTTTTTTGCTGCCGACTCACCATCTCACAAAAGGACATTTGTTATGATAATACGCATTCTTTATTTACATAAAATGACTCTAACAAGACAGGCTCCAGAAAACGTGAAGGGCGCTTGTTTATTATTAAATTAACCCTTCGCTGCGAGAGGGTAATCTTGGAAGTTTGAGGGCCCTCTGTTAATCTGTCACGTTATTGTTTGAACGGTGCCCGTCGGAGGGTTGACGTTGGATCCTCTTTATTGTATAGTTATGGTAACATCGTCTTTGATGACGGAGCGACAAAGTTTATGCGAGTTTCTATGGTATTTGTGTGTAACCCTTTTTTGTGCGTATTTTTGATGTTGAGTAAGGGAGGTGGAGTGTGAATTTTTGATCATCTAAGATTTTAAGCAAACATTATTTTTGATAGAAGTAATGAATAAAGAATAAAAAAATTTCAACGTGTAATAAAACCTTTTCAGTTGTAGCCAAGAATCGGAATGGTGTTTGTTTGTAGACCAGACTTTATAGACTCGCAATTTGGAATTCAAGCATTATTGGCGAAATGTATCTAAATCTACCTATCTCCAAAGTTACGCTTAACACTAAACCTAATGTCCCTAAAATGTTGCAATATAACGTTTTATTTATTTTAGACCTACTCCCAAAAAAGGACAGCCAGTCAGGCACTGCTTGAACCATAAAATATTCACTCCCAAAGAATTTAAAATGTACGTACATCGGTGTAAAATACAAACTTTGTTCGCCTCAAAAGTTTAGAAGAAGTGGATTCTGTCGTAGGTACCTACTGTTAGATATTTCATGTTTCAATGGCTGAGATAAAGTGCGGGAGTCATGTTGCAAGTTTCTTCAGGTATATGTGTATATAGGTCAATGGGGAGTGTGTTTTCCTCGTATTGGCTGAGGTCGACTTCTCGAGTTTGTTTTACTTCACTTCTGCACAAATTTTGGTTTGGATGTATGTATGTGTGTGTGTGTGTTCATATAGGTAAGTTTAAGAAAGTATCTAGCTACTGGCTCCTGCCAGCGGATTCACCTGCAATTTCCCTGGGAACTTCCACCTGCAATTGGATAAAAAGTGGCCTTTACCTTTCCACGGTGGATAATTCATCTAATACTGAATTATTTTTTTAATCTTTGAGATTAGCACGTTCAAGCAAAAAACCTCTTCAGCTTATATTAATACCTATAGATTTGTGGCGATTTATGTAGATATATCAAATTTTCTCGTTTTGAAGTCAATATTTCTTAAAGGGCGCAGTATGAAGTACAAAACAAACAAAAAACTTACATCCGATCGCTCGCTCAACCGAATATTAAAAGGCAAAGAATAAAATCATCGGAAGTTAAGGCCTTTACCCACTGAAGCGTAATAGCTACTGACAATAAGAAGTTATCTACGCTTGTGAACTAAACATACTTTTTCTTTTCAGACATTTTGGATTCACCTCCCAATTTCAATATAGACAAATATTCTATACAATTAATAAATATTCTATAAATAGGAAGACCAAAAAAACGATGGATGGATTGTGTGAAAGTAGACCCACCCAAAACAAAAATGTGAAAGGCTGCCAAGTTCGATAATATGGGAATGCTTCCTATAAAAGAAGTGAGATCTGAATAAGTACCAAGTTCCATAAACATACCTCAGTTAAAAATAGTTACTTTTTAATGATGTTACTTGGCAAGCTTTCACACACCTTGTTATAAACCTACTAAACGCAATGAATCAAGTATATCATTTTCTATTAAAACTTGCCAAGTAACATCATTAAAAAGTAACTATTTTTAACTGAGGTATGTTTATGGAACTTGGTACTTATTCAGATCTCACTTCTTTTATAGGAAGCATTCCCATATTATCGAACTTGGCAGCCTTTCACATTTTTGTTTTGGGTGGGATTTCATTTATTTTTGTAAGGTTGTTTATTTTATTTTTTTCTTATGATTAAGTTAGTTAAGGAAATGTCTCATTTATACTATCTTTCAGATTTTTGAATATGCACTATGCTTCTTACAAAGAAATGGACTAGATTTACCAACTGACTGACATGACATGTTATCATATATTATGTTCGTGGATCAAAGTTACACATTCGTTATTTACGAAAGTGACGCACACTTGGCCGTTTTCAGATTTTTACTTTACTTTGACTAAATACAAACCTTTGTAACGAATTTCAGATCGGTACGACCATTCGAAGATATATTATATAAATGTAGATAAATTTAGTTCGTTTTAGTTCCTTAGGGGTATAAAACACCTTCATTATTTTGAAACCGACTCACACTTGGCCATTTTCAGATTTTTCCCTTTACCTTGACATAAAGACCTACCTCCATGCCAAATTTCAAGTCAATACGACCATTGGAAGTGGTCTAGGTTTTTGATGAGTGAGTCAGTCAGTCAGTCAGTGAGTGTATAGTAAAAATAGCGATTTTCTGACGTTAATATTTCAAGACTTATAATAGGTATATTAATGAAATTTTGTATTTTAGATAAGTGAGTGGGTCTCAACAGATACTAAAAATTTGATATGCGTAAATAGAATAGATTTTGAGTTATAGGGGGGTCGAATTTGGCCCGAAATGGTTCGTGTAATATAACCCACGGCCGGTGTGTCGCTTTTTTTTGCTCGAACTTGGCGGACACACTGCCGTGTGTCTAGATATGGTAAGAAAGAATGTTACTTGTGAGATGACGGCAGATAGAGGAGTATGGAAGAAGAAAACATGCTGCGCCGACCCCAAATGAAATTGGGATGAGGGCAGGAGGATGATGATTCTATACAATTTATTTTTTTGTTTCAAGCATAGTTGCTTCATAGAAGATATAAATACACAACTACACATATGCATAAAAATAATATCTATTGTTCGGGAATAGAGTTTCTTACAATATTCTGAAAAGGAGGTATTTAAGTACACCAACCTTTTGTCGTCCACTACTGAACGTAAAACAAATCTGATAAATTATATGAAAAACATACCAATAAAATAAAATAAAGGAACAGAAAAAGCTAAACCATGTTTACCTTTTAACTCCAAAAGCTACTTACAGCTAATACATTTTTTGTACAAGTTTCTGAAGTGCATTTCACGCTTCACTGCACCGTCTGATACGTGCACTTCAATCCCTCGTGTCTTGTGCAGATAACGACATGTCCTCGAGATAACATTGCACTGTAAGATGTCTTTGATTAATTCACAGAATTGTGGGTTCTAAATAAATTAGTTTTTTTTTCATGCCTGCATCCATGGGTGTAGGGGGTTAAGACTTTTTAAACTTAATTTAAACATGTGTCAAATAAAAAAATTCATGTTTATAAAATAAGACGACCAATAAAGTACCTACGAGATGAAATACTAAATGACTTTATAAGCTAAGTTGTCGCTACATACTATGCTACGCGGGTGCTACGCCGTCGCTACATGATTACTACGCGTGGCTGGGTAGCAAAATGTTACTATCTATACAAAAATTGACTGTAGAGAGTTGTTTTTCGAGTGTTTGTGTCTTTTTAAAGAATGTCGTGTTATTTAAGTACCCTTTGTTCAACACGAACCTCTTGTGCGCCAACCTTTATAAGTAACATTAAGTCCCGCGGGTTTGTCGTATATTTAGTATTCCGCCCAAAAACTGGGTGGACAAAAAACTTTGTGCGAACAAAATTCCCTAAAGAAACTTACGAAAGGATTAAAATAAAAATACGACGAAAAATGTTTGAGAACGCGATTGTTTTTCGAGAACAATCGGTCGAAATGAAGTTGTTTTTCAAAATTTCGGGCTATTGTTGTTTTGAAAGCTTCATGATTAGAATATTCTGGACATAATTCAAGAGGATTGTGTCTGTATCTCGCGGATTTACATTTTTCTACATAAATTAATCACAATTTTGAACTAAGAAAATTAGTGCTTGATATTTTCATCCACGTACCGAAGCACTACTTCCATGACCGGATAAACTAGCCTATATTATTTTCTAGGCTGCCTAATTTCATTCATTGCATCCATTTTATTTTAATAGTATCAATAGTTTTAGCTTGAAATTGTGTCACACTTTCGCATTTTATAAATATTAGTAGAGATAGTTCCCTAGTTCTATACACTATTTTACGTAGTTCAGGAGTTCCTGAACTCCTGAACTACGTAAAATAGTGTATAGTAGGACTAGTAACTAGGACAGCATAATCATCCTGAGCTGACGGCTGACGTAGGTGATGATGGAATCGGACGGAGTGTCGAATAATTGAACCGGAACCGCCGACTGCCATTGCAACTCCATTAGGGAGGCACACAGATGTACTGTTAATGGAAGTGGCTCTAGTGTTAGTTGGTACTGGGTGTGATGGAAATTAATGATGGATTTTGGGTGTATCGAGAGACGAATGTTATTGGTATATTATTTCGTTTATAATTTATTTTTTGACTGGAACTCGTGGGTAAATAAGAGTCTATAGATCATAAGATTAATTTTGCGCGGCCGGTCCGTGTATGGGTCGTGGGGATCTAAAATAAGTGCGCCCTGGCTGTCATTTAAACATCTGTGACAATCGGTACGTATAGCCAGGAAGTATGACAAAACGGCATACAAAAGGGTAGTAGGTAACTGTGTTGAGCAGGCGAGCACACTGGCTTTCTGCTGCGTCTTGTTAAACTGGAAGTCAACTACTACAATTTAACACAATTATAAATCTCCTTTAGCTAAAACACCTATCGCAACAAATATATTTATCCAACTAAGTTCCTTCCACAAAAGGCACTTCCATTCTCCATAGTTCCTCGTCCGTCACTTCCATCCCGTCCGCGCCAATTAGCCGCGACGGCGAGTCGATAAAATAACCAAATTATATCGACGAACCATTACAATTTGTCACATTCTTTAAAATGATGTGACGGAGACCCTTTCGGAAATGAGTTTAGAATAGTCCCTTTACTTTGTAATTTTACTGTTTTCATTTAGGAAAAGTGTTATGTGTTTAACTGACTGTGGCAGTAGGTTTTTTTTTTTACACAGGTTATCTTATCACTAAAGACCCTTACCACTCACTTTAGCCTACCTCTATCACTTGAGGGTTTGCTATAAGAGAATTCAATTCTGGCTCAAGCTCGCCGTTGTAGGTAAGCTGTCTGTATTCTAATACGCATAAAGTGTGTAATAAGAATAAATAAACAACGTCAAAAATGGTCACCCATCCTGATCAAGACCGCAGCTTTTCTTTACTCGAAGTACCCACAACAGGCTTGCTGTTAGCTGACATTTCTTATCAACTGATCCGCCATAAAGCTTTAACCAATTTCCCTGAACACCCGATACACAATAAGTTTTCCCGTATCAGACTTAGATAATTTAACCTAATGGAGACGCCATTCTTCTTCCACTCTGCCAAACATACGTAATCGTATATGCTTTTGTGTGTTTGATAATGTAGTCATGACATCACTCCGGAAGTGTCGGATTGCCGTCCTATCGAGATATGAAAGTGAAGGAATGGGGAGTGTACCTGTGATACATATATCAGGACCAGCTGGCTGATCTCCTAATATATTATAAGAACAGCTGCCACAGTCGACAAACGGATAAGACACCATTAGGTACTATTAACTTGGTCGTGTGCGTGAGCAACGATATGATTCAGAATGCATTTGTGCACGTATTACTATTTGTTACACTGTTCCCTGCCCCTTGCAAGTAAATTGTCAGACTTGTGCCACTGGCGCCTTTGGTTCGTTCTATATTCTAAGCCAGTATCAGAGCAGTATCCGCATGCCAATATCAAAAAGGCTCTTTCTATTCAAAACCATGTTTTCGTTCTACAAACTACGACGATAATAGCTTCGCTAGCAGATAGCAACGCTTTAAGTGTTTAGCTAGCTTTATTTATGGCTCGAGGTGTTGCCAATTTATAGTGTTAGATAAATTGCTCTGCAGTTTATGGATAAATTGTAGTTAGTTAAGTTCTTTTTTGTTGCAACGGCATTTGTAGGTGAGGTGGAGTTTTATGTCTTTAAACACGAAATACTTTTATTTGGGTCATAATTTCTGACTATAAAAATTACCGCCAAAGCTAGGTGAATTTCCCGAAATGTTTATTACAATATTGGGAATATTGCAATTTAACGGCAAACTAGCAAAACTACATTCGTTTAATACAATATTAGACGAACTTTATGACATTTAAATCAACACAATGTAATAGCTTTACAACTATTTAACCAAATAACAGTTAAACCCAATTCATTCCAACGGCTATCATTACCAACACTCAGAAAACCAATTAGCACCAACATAGCTGCACCAATCATACCAACGTCACAATCATAATTGAAACTCGGAATTCAAATCATAAACCGGCCAATCACAGGGTTGGCACGAAAGGGCTGAAAAATAAACAGGACTGGGGCCCGATTCTCCTAAGTAACATACGATTCACATTCGACTGCGATCCAATTCCGCTATTTTTTCTTTATCCTTTTTTGTCATTAAATAATGAATGATTTTGTCTGCAAATGATTTACGATTGCAATATGATTGTAGAGCAAACTACCGTATAGACCAAAATCACCAAAATAGCAAACCAATCGAATGTCGTTGGAATACGATTGGTCTTATATTAGGAGCAGTTTGCCCGATATGGTTAAAACTGCTATTGCGATCATATTGCGATTCGATTTCTATTCGATTTTGACATTCTCAACTTAGGAGAATCGGGCCCCAGGGCTGTACAAACATTGGTTCGAATCGACAGTTGTTTAATCTGTGCGGGTACTTATTGATTTCTGGTGGCTGTCCTACCGCGCTTTATCTGTGGCCTTTGATCGCATAGTTCCATTGGTTTGGGGGTCAGTCGAGTTAGTGTTTTGTTTTCAGACAGGTGGGTTAACAAAGTAAATCTTTGTTGGTAGGAGGTTTTGATACGGTTTGATACTGTTCTTGTTTTGTGATGGAATCAAAGGATTTGAATCACTACTTTAACCAGTTTGTACACGACTCTCAAGGGTTAAAATCAATAGTGTAGAATGCACAATATACGTACATGTATCTGGAACACTCATTTGGTCATATTCATGTAATAGGTATTTGCAAAAAAATGTTACACTTGTATTACGGTTTGCAATAAAAATAAATGCATACAGTCTTACTAGCTGTTCGTTCCCCGTGTTTCCCCCCACGTCCCTAGAACACTGCTTCTCTACTCACCAAAAAGGAACATTTATTCCTTCGCACGCTACCACTTTTAAATCGGTTCAATAGTTACGATATGAAAGCTAGACAGACTGACAGATTAAAATAGCTACGGAACCCGTCAATATTCCACAAGCAGTCTTACCGCATCGTCCGCGCCGACCTCATTCTGCGACAGGTAATAAATGTTTGTGCTGTCTGTCTGTTTGTAAGTCATCAGTTCTTGTTTGTGAAGCCTCAAATAGTTGGGCTCGGAAACATTGCAATACCGAGACTCAACTGTTGTTCTCTTTTTAACTGACCGAAGCATTCGCAGAATTAATTGGTGTTTTATCGTGGAACAAAGTATCAAGTCACAATAATCTGGTTGTTAAATAAGACATGATTAAAGATTTTATTTCGATACAGCACATTTGATCAACTCATTAAGGACAGGTATCTTCATTGAACTTTAAGTGATTGATTTGATAAGTACATATAAAATCCTAAGCGCTAGATATGGTTAGATATTTGATAAAGTCGTCAACTGCTATAACACACAAAGGACCATGTACAATTGTATATCAATATACCTAATACTACCCTGAGCTGCAGCGCTAGAAATGCTTAGAGCTTGGTTTTGATTGCCAGGTTGAATCCACCTGTCAGGAATTTCACAGTGTCGTCAATTTGAATTTGACTCTATTGTGATCGGCATCCGTTCTAGACTTGAACTCCTTTGTTTTGGAGTCACTTGATTCGTTGAATCTAAAGGCCGGTTTACACTTTGTGAAGTGTGAAGTGATAAGTGTTAAGCGTTAACTTTACGCGATAAGTCTCAAGTGTTAAGTAGTCTTTTCCATCTCCGTTTACACAGTGTTTAGGAAGAAGCTCATAGTGGTACTGTGCGTTGTGCATAGTGTCTCTAGAAATGGAAGATGAACAGCGCCTAATATTGAGACAAATAATTAAGGAGATTGTATCTGTTGTGGTATCTGATATAGAAAATGAACTCAATTTTGAAATCGGGAATTCCCATCGCTTCACTCAGTTTCAATAGGGCCGCATCTCTCAACTGTTTGTTTTTAAATTCTGCGCACTTAACATTGTACCTATAGGCATTCAAACTTTATGTATTCTTGTACGAATTATAAAGTATGTTGTTCCGTTCACTTCATTTTCGCTTTGAACTTGACACTGCGCACTTAACACACACGTATTTACACACTGATTAGTACAGGCAAATTGCGAGAGAGGGTAGTAGAAAAGTTGAGAGGGGGTAGTCACTTAACAACAAAAATAGACCTTGATTCTATTCACTCGCACTAATCAATAAGTACCAATCGCACGTATCACTTAACACTAATCACTTTACGCTTCCGTTCACACCTTGATTACTAAACACCTGCACTAATCACCTGCAGTGTTAACTTAACCAAGTGTAAACCGGGCATAAGTTAAGATGGCTATTTAATAAGCGTGTAAAAAATTTAGCCTTTTGATTGACGTTTTAAAAATACATGTCTATTGTAATGTATTTGAAATTTCAGCAGACATTTTCATGGGACGCAAGAGGAACCGGGAGGCTTAAGCTGTTATATCATAAAATAGTTTACTATGAGGTGTGACCGTTCAGTGTCCATATATTTTTCTCTAAGCTTACATGTGATTTAAAACTGTACACTCCCATTTATAAAGCTATCAGGATCTATATTAAACCGATTCTTCTCAGATATTAAACCCTATAACTCAATGGGATGGTCCATGGCTTGGAGCTCGCCATCTATCTCTATAATTGCTTTGTGTGACCACTACTATCTGTAGAATGTAGTAGGTATGTGATAAGGAGGTACCCTAATATTACACACTGTAGATTAAACTGCCCGCCGATGGTTGGCCTGATAGTAGGCTGACTTATTTAAAATATTAATAAGTTATTTTGAAGGTTGTCGTGAATCCAATAAAACTTTTTAGTCGGCACGGTATCGACCGGTTACCTGATCATTGTCTGTGTGAATATAAATAAATGTAATTATCAGCTGAGTGAAAATTGAAATACGTAAATGATTATGAGAGATACGTAAATGATAATGAGAAATGATTTGTAATAAAAATTAGGAAAGTAACTTGAAAATTAACAATATGGTTTCTCCGTCAAACAGAATGTCGGTAAAATTGGCCGTTACTAATTAAAACTAGCATCTCAACAACCAATCACCAAATGACTCTCTTAAACCGTACGTACACCTAGTAAAAAAAAATCAAAGGTTTAGCACGTAACTCACAAGGTCTGCAATAATAAGGATAGATGGAGGTCCCGCCCCGAGCTCTGACCCTATATTGAGTTATAGGCCATATTACGGAACCCGGGGCAAAGAATCATCATTATTGAAGGATCTAGCTTGAAAGGATAGCTTTGAGAGGCCATTTTAAGTTATAGGCTTTTAAGTGTTGCTATTTGTGTCTGTTAGAGGAGTGGTGTTGGAAATGTTCGTTAGATATTGCTTAAGTGTGGGTGTATACATATAATTGTGTGAATAGATATTACATAATGTATAATATAGTCAGCTGTTTTTCCGACATCCTGAAGACACTATTTTGATACATAACAATTAAACATGATAATTTAGTCTAAGTTTTTCTTTAGATTTCTATCAAAGTAAACTAAACAATTGTGCTGTTAAGCAATGAAAAATTGAATAGGTACTGATTATATTCAGAAACAAAGGTTTTTTTTTCTGTTTTATTTGAAGCGGATCAATATTTAAGCTGTCATTTCACAAAATACACTCATTTTTTTCAGCCATTTGCCACTTTCGCGGACGCTACAACTTGAGATTGTGTAAAAAATTACACAGTAAATGTCCATTCAAATTATACGACGTGTATGTACGTAGCGTTCCATCGTAGCGTATCGTCCCAAGACATCATGACACAACCGAGCGCGGTATGCGCGCGGGACGTGTATACACGTTGCGCGTTGTGCGCGTGTAAGTACCGTTACCGCCCACTGTCATCGGAACTTATTTGAAATAGTTTAAAACTTACTCTACGTGACAGTACAGCTTTGGGTATTTTATATGTTGTGACACAAGATACATTCAATAGGATTTTAACTTGAACGTTTTTCGGAAATGAACGTTCTGTTGTAAAATCAAAAAGTTATTTGGACGTCATTGTATGTTGTGCCATATCAAAATTTTGAACGATGACGTTTAATCTCGTTCTGTCCGTAACATGTAATTACATGAGTTCAGTCTACAAATCAGTAATACCTACATAACCAGACATCTCGCACTTGTGCTCACAAGCGCGTCACCCGTGGCGTCACCCAAGAGGTTATCGGTTAAGACGATAATTGCCGATTGGACGACCAGTTCGAATTATATTACGTAGACGCTTATTGAGGTGTGCGTAAAGTGATGACATGGCTTAGATGGGTAGTCAGATAAAGGGGTGATTTATTAATTAATTATGTGAAGTTATCAATGAGTTTAAACTGAAAGACCTATTTGCCTAGACTTTTCCTGTCTATGTTGGGGTCAGAACCAAATGGTTTTAGTTCTCGTATTGAATAGTTTTTTCAGTTTTCTTTGGCACAAGAACTACTGAACAAAGACATGATAGTTTATACTAAAATAACTTTAACCGGCTAACATAAAGTATAGGCTACATTTTATCCAGATGCGCGAAAACTGAGATCTTTAGGACGTTACTAAAACTTCCGGTTACAGCCAGTAACTAACCTAATACAGGTAAGAACTATGCCTTAATATACTTCGACACGTCTCAAAAAGTATCCATGATGTTTGAGGGTACCTAAATCGTCAATACCCTCCAGTTTCCAAACGTATTCTTGAAGCCAAGAGCACCTTTAGCTCACGGTCTAACGCGCCGCGACGCTCTTCATCCAACAAATTTGGAACCCGTGAGCAGAACAGTCTGTAATCATTAAAATGTTAAGACGCATTCTAAATATAACCCTGTTATAGAGGGCGATCTCAGAAAATAATAATTATGCCTTCAAAAGGTCTTTCGACCCTTGATGTTTCAAGTTACTGGGGCATAAATGGTTTTATTTTTCACTTTCTTACTCCAAGAATAATAAAAGGGGGTTAAACAAAGTCAATCTTCGTTTATAAAAATAATGAACAGGAGTTTCGTTGGTAATGAACAAAATAAAAACGTCATCCAGACGTTATGAATTCGCAACGCGCGCCTCGAAATGCGTGATGCTTATTTCTCTGAGTGGGAAACATACGGAATTACATTGCGGGCGTACTCGTTTTTTTCACCAAGGAAAATTGGACTTCAAATAAGTTCAAATTATAATCCAAATATATTTATTTTGCGAATATGGGTACATACATGTTGTTCTTATTTTCAGTTCATAGCTATTATAATTTTTGATACATATCAATTTTGCAAAGTGATTTAATAGCTGTAAATGCTATGATATGTATATGTACAAAAAATCGAAGCTAAGAGAACATAGACGGATACAACAAAATTACAGCAAATTGCTGATTGTATCATGGTTCAGTTTTTGAAAATTCTGAAAGATACATAAATACATTATAGTTCACATTAGATAAAACTAGTCTTTATTTTATCTCACACAGTACCTACTTAAAGAAAATAAACTAAGTACACTACAAGCTCCTAAAACAACATACCCACGCGAACTTACATCTCCCACTTACACAACGTAATGCAACGCTTAATGCCTATTAACGTGTTAATTATAGTTCAAAGAACACGCTAATGGCACGGTTTGCACGTAGCAACTAGTTGCATTGATCACTAATGTACTCATTACACGCACTTGCTGGCACTTTGAACTTAATGTTAGCGTCTTAATTGGTGTAGTCTCACTAAGAGTAGGTATCCATACTGCAGACTAAACAGTCGGATAGTTGACACAATGGACGGCATTTTTTTTAAGAATATCTTGATTAGAATGTTTTAAGTCGAAACAACGTTTTGAGTCATTTAAGTTATTTCACCTGTCAATTACTATAAGGACTTTGTTTTTGTGTTTTTCTTTTTTCAGAAGAAAGTCTAATCCGGGCTTCCATAATTATTATTAATAATTAACAATTATTGTGGGCGAGATTGAACTTAAAACATATTGACAGGAACTGACGTTAAGCAAGTGTGTTTTAAATAAATAATTGTCTTCATTTAAAAATATTTTAGGTCTTCACGAATGGTTTTATAAACCATTTTTATTAGGTATAAATAACTGCCACGCGTTACCTAACAAAATACTCTAGCGTATGTATCCCACGTATTTTATATCGCGCGCCGAGCAACGTATTCCATCTGTCAAAAGTTGAGACGCTTTTACCATCTGTTCGTAAGTAGGTGGCAGAATTTACGCGTACCCTGCTCTGATTCATACGCACAGGTATGTACGTGTAAAAGTAGGTAAATAACAGCCAGGCCCAAGTTCACCGACAACGTAAACGTCAGTTTTCTTAACTTCTAACTAGGGACACTATAAATACAAATGCACATATACTAATATTATAAAGAGGAAAACTTTGTTTGTTTGTTTGGTTGCAATGGACAAACTCAAAAACCACTGGACCGATTTTAAATATTATTTCACTATTAGATAACACCCCGTCGTTTTTGCGTCGGGGGTTAAAAACTATATTATCTGCGAGTAACATAGGCTATATTTTATCCCGGTGCGGGCAGTAGCTCCCACGGGTCGCGGGTGAAACCACGGGAAAACGGCTAGTCATACATAACTTATAAACTAATTATCTATATCAATATATACAATAGGTACCTATAATTCATCTATGAAAAAACTTCAACATACTATAAATATGTAACAATTATTCTTAAAACTGATAGATCTATCTACACACGAATTTTCACGTTCAATTTTCAAAGTTAACAGTCGCTCAAAGAAAAATTGACGTTTATGTTGTCGGTGAATTTCAGCCCCAGTCTATTTATAAGGTGTAATTGATATCGGTGACGAAACAATTGAATTGTTTTTGGAAAAGGAATTAATTTCATTAGAATTGTTTGGCTTCTTGTGTTGTTTATATTTTGAGGTAGAAGATTAGCTGTGTTATGAATGCTTTTCACCAACCAATCTTGTTAAAACGATTTAATAATAATGGTTTACGCCCTTGCCTTATGTTGAAGCCTTTTTTTAAGAGCATGATGTGTCAGGTATGCGAAAGCAATGTTGAGATGAAAAATATTAGGAAAGCTAACCACATCAGTTGGAATAGGTACACATAGATATACAACCCGTGCCGATAAAGAATGGGATTAGAAATCGCTACAGCTGTATTTACCTCTCGCTCATACACTATAGCACATGAGCGAGAGTTGAATACAGTTGTCGCGATTTCTAATCCCATTCTTTATCGGCACGGGTTATACATAATATATTTATTATGCATGATTAAGTAATGTTCATAAAACCATTATTTTGTTTAGAACCGAAATGAATTAGGTAGTAACAAAATACACAGCTTTATTCCTACAAAAAACAAAAACAAAACAAAAAAGGTTACAATAACAAGCAAGTTTACAATGTCCATAGTTTTAACGAGTGCTGAATAATTGGAAAATGTTTCAGCGTGTTGACCATTGGTTTCGTGAAATATTTTGTTAACAGCTATTTCAGCGTTTTGTACCGGTTTTGTTAATAAAATGCCAACTTTCAATGATAATATTTGATTACTGTTGTTCTGTTGCTGGATTTAAATGGAATCATTATAGTTTTTATACGTTATTCAATGGATTTTTTGTATTTACATGTTTTTTCATTACCGTTTGCATGAGCAGACTAGCACGTATCCACATGCGGTTAGACTGGAAGCAAACCTGATTTTTCTTATGGAAAAGGCTAGGATGCACTGAACATGAGAAGTGTGGATAGGTTTAAAACATTGAATTAAAATATGTAAAATGTTATCCGTTGACTATTTTAATTTACTATAAACGGTTGTTTTGGTTTATCTATCTTTAAGTTGAAATATTGTAGAAAAACGTAGACTCAAGGAAATTAATTTTTCGTCAAAAATTGTTTTCCAACTACCTACAGCTTGTAACATTCAACATAAGTACACACAGTTAAAACATATAATTTAACGTAATGAGAAAGTTTCCGTCGTTCACATTTACATGAAAGTTTCGACACTGCGTTGTACCAGTTGTTACAAATATCATGTAAAAGCAAAGTTCTTGTTCGGCAAACTGCGACGTTGACTGTACATATATCCTTCACTAATAATATGAGGGAAAGTCATTGTGTTTGTTTGTTGCTTTTTACGATAAAAAGCACCTTAAATAAGAAAATTGTTTTAGCAAGTCCAAGTCCATTGCAAAACTGTGTTAGGTTATAGGAAAAAAATATAACCAGGTGCCAAAGTCGCCAGAAGATAGATAAAAAAGATGGATGGATTGCGTGAAAGACAATAATGGCGTCCACGGCCGATTTCGACCACGGCAGCTGCTCTCATCTAAGGAGATCAGCCAGATGCGCAGGACATATTATAGTGCACGAGCATTTGCGCAGACACAGGTACACTCCCTATTCCTTCTCTCTCATAACCCGATGGGACGACAATCTGTGTGTGTCGGAAAGACAATACTGCTAAACTTACCTACATATTTTGTGCTATGGCGGCGGATATAAAGGAGTCTCGAGGAAAGACATGCTGTGCACCGAACCCTAATAAGATTCAAAAAGGGCGAAACTTTGTAAAATTAATGTCAAAATTACCAGTTAACTTCAATAAATTGGTTTGGATTTACTTTTATCCCATCCTAACATAATAGCCTCTCAACGCAGACAGACCCGCGTGCACAAGCTAGCTCAAAATAAGGAAGGAAATAACTTAGTAGGTACCTTCGTGATCGGAATACTTACAGCGGCATTTAGGGTATAAGGTAACATAATTTAGTTGTGCCCTTTTCGGGGTAAAAAAGTTAGTAGTAACTGTACAATGTTATTTATACGAGTTATATGTTTGTCAAGGGATGAAGTTTAAGGTAAATAGGGAAGTGTGAGATGACTGGAAATTGAAGTTGTTCTTTCATGGTAGATATAAATATACTAATTACATGGTTTACTAGCATGTTCTCATTTTCAAGTAGCTAGGTTTAGTTTTTCATCCTACTAATATGTGAAGACATATGGTGGATTTCGATGAGCTAATAAAGCTAATAGATCAGAATAACATACAGTTACATTTTATCCGAAAAGTAATTATCCTAGGTAGCGGGCGAAAGCACTGGCGGAAGCTAGTTAAAGCATACAATGCTTGACGAAAATAGGCCCTATTGATTTCCAAAATGACCGGTCAAAGGCGGCCTGAATCCAGACAGGAAAGTTGTTTACAAAATAAAGGTAGATTAAAAATACCAGAAAACTTAAAACTTTACCGATCTCTAAAACGGGCAAGTTTTTCCTCGCCAGCGGGTCTGTAGTGGGCGCCGCGACGTGCGGTCACGATGTTCATTTTTTAGCTGTCAACCGCATTCATAACAAGTTATTGTCGGTTAACTTGCATGGAAATCGACGGGCCGGTTTTAGAGATGTGGTTTTATACGAGTAAGTATATGGGAAATGATTTACTTTAAAATTGTACTAAGAGTTTATTTTAAAAAAAGCTTTCGCGGAATATAATGTGGATAAAAAAAACTAGAATATGTATACTTCAATTATAAAGCTGAATGAAGATGTGTGCCTTATACTTGTGAGATGACGGCAGACAGAAGAGTATGGAAGAAAAAAATATGCTGCGCTGACCACAAATAAATAAGGATGATGATGTATGATGATGGGCTTTTTTTTTGTTGAATGCATTAGTCTCTGAATTTGAAAAAATATGTCGGTCTTAGATAGCCCATGTGACGATTATATGCTACATATTATCAGGATGCGTGGAGTAGTTCCCATAAGACGCGAGTTAAACCACTGGCGGTAGCTAAGTTGGTATATATTCGATTATTAATTATTAGTAAGAAATAACCTATATAATGTCTAAAAAAAGTGTTTTAAGCGGTATTTCTGTCTCTGGCCACCTTTCAACACAACTTAACCTCTTTGGCTCGGTACCTATGGATTTACGTGAAAAACATTACCCTCATTCTAGCTTCGGCGAAGTCAGGCAAAAACTCAGTCGACTCGGAAGATTTATGAGTTACAACCAAGATAAATATGTGGTTAGTTTGTTTATGGTTTAGCATTTTCATTTAGCTTTTCTTGGGAATGTTAACAAAGGCTTTTTTTCAAGAGTTTTTACAGTAGGTATTCGTTATTGTTCTACTGTTGTATAGCGTTTTGCTTGTACATTTTCACTATCGTGACGTCATTTATAGCTTCGAAGAGGCAAAGATATTTGACGAGAACTTAACGAGTGTTTCCATACTAGCGAATTTTCCAGGCGGCAAGAGTGAGGCCTACGAACAGACCGAAAAATGAACGATCCGGAGATATAATGACACCTGCACACACACGACAAGTTCTTGCCGCTCAGTATGATATTTCGTGCGTTTAAAACCTGACTGTATGCTTATGCGCGACAAAATTTACTAGCGTAAAATGGTCACCATTTATAAGTACCGCTTACTAGACTATAACTTATAACAATTTCAATATCAAAGAAGGTCCACTATAGTAGGTATCGGCTTCATAAAGCCCGCTGAAACAAATGTCTAGTGCAAATAAGATACGGCTGCGAATTATTGATCAGCGCTGAGTACGTTTCAATTAGTAACGCTACTGCCTGTTAAGGGGAATGCCGTGAAAATTGTGGACTTGAATATATATAATTTCTATATTTTTTTACAGGTAATGAAGGTGTCTGTTCGTTGTGTTTAACGGTAATATGGATAAAGAATAATATTCAATTTTGTACTATTTTTTTATATTTATCCGGTGTGGGAAGTAGTTCCTTCTAGAGCGAGCATAACGGTTCGGAACAGAAGCCATCGGAAGCTTTTCTTTCGTGAAGATTAATATAGTGTCGTTCTGTTGTCTATTATATAATTAGGGCTAAACACTTTTTCATATTAATTGAAAATTCGATATTCAAATTGGCATTTGGTGATTGCATTTAGAAAGAAAAAAAGGAAAATATACAGAGGCTAAAAAGAACATTCGCCTTAACAACATGGCGGGCCATTGGTTCTAAATTCAAATATTAGCTCGTGCATTGCCGAGCTTTGACGGAGTTTCACGAATATATGGAAATTGTCCTGATATTGCGGTGCCTTGAAAATTTTCATATTAATTAATTAAAATTATATTACATTTTGGTTGATTGAATTTTCTCATCGATTGAGTATTTTGTCAGGTTGAAAATATTACGTGGATGTTACGTTCAGTGGTAGGGAATGTTTTCGGTCACTTGATTTAACTTTTCAATGTTTAATTATGTATTTCTAATTTCAATTATAATTCAATTGATTAGACATTTACCTAAAGCTTTATACACATAATCTACAATTAATATTACAGTCACGTTTTTTTTTGCTCGTAAGCACTATTGTTATGGACTACAAATCCATTTTTTTAGTCTTGAATAACACATTTATCGAGAAAGGCTAAACGCTACTTTTTATTCAGTTGCACGGATGGGTAAACCGCTGGTGGAAGCTAGATAAACGACAGAAACATACGAACGTCACTGTATCATAGAAATTGTTAAAATATACGTTCTGTACGTATATTTAATTCGATATCACTAAACAATTTAATAACCAATCAAACAACTCTTCAATTATCACAACCACATTAAAACCCCATTAATTAAGCACCTATTTCTAATACCAGCAAAAAGCATTAAAAAAAAAACAAAATATAAAGGCGAGTACACATTATTGCTCAGGGGAAATCACCGTTCACCGTGCAATAGCTACGGGTAGTTAGCGTTGCCATGGCAACCGGCTTCAACGCTAGAAAACTTCTAACTGATCTAGATTTTAAAATGTTATGTAGGTTAATTTTGTATCGATTGTTTTAATGATAATGTTGTTTTTGAATGGATGTTATCGATATTGTACTCAAATTAAAACTAATATTATAAAAGCTGAAGAATTTGTTTGTTTTATTTTTTGAACGCGAGATTTGAAAAGTTCTGTATTGTATATCGAGGAAGGTTAATTTTTTTTATCGGATCTGCGGAGTTGTACCCATATAACGAAGCAAAACCACTAGCGAAAGCTAGTTTTATAACATTTTCAATAATACATAAGCTGTTTATAGCATACAATAAGTATATGAACACCGTCAAAATTTGAAACAAAAGCAAGAAACACAGACCAAGAAAGTAATTGAACAAAAACACAAAATTCAGCTACCTATAGCTATGTTCTACCTCTACATATAGGTACATACGTAGGTACACAAAAACCATTCAATTTCGCCTTACACACCGTCAAACCGGAAAAAAGCGTTTTCCAATCAGCACCGGGCCTCAATCAATACGTGAATCAATCAATACAGGTAGTACATCAATCAATGTGTATGTGTCAATCAATCAATAATGTACTGAAATGTTCAGATGCTGAGTGTATGTTTGTTTGACTGGTATTATCTCTAGAAATATAGGTTAAATTAGAGAATGTTGTGCCTATTTGATAGTGTAATTTTTGAATAAAAAAAATGTAATATATGGCTATGAGTTAGTTATTTCTTGCAGGTTTGCTCGAGTCCCAAGGTATGTAACTTTCGTGCACCTGAAACAAAAATAGCATGTTAAATTTTCTCCATAAAAGCGTAGGAAACAGACTCACTCATTTTCGCAAAAAATATAATAAAGTAGGAAGGAAATAACTAATCCTTACAAACACTTAACCTAAATTTTTACAAATAAGAATCTATTAATTTTGCCGACAAATGTTAGCTTTTGTTGTATAATCTATGATCCTTATGGGAACTATTGCAACTACCTAGGCAGGTAAGGAAAACGAATCGCACCTGCTTAATTAAGTCGAGCGCTAAACGCAGGTGAAGCAGCGAAACAGAGTTAGTATAGGTATATCAATCAAACCAAATCGGAGATAACGCATTGATTAATGTATCTGGCCTGAGCATTCACAGGTAAAACAATAGAGTATGATACTGCATGGTGTAGCGAACCTCGGGGGAAATTGAATATGAAGTCATGGAAGCTAATGCGTTTCATTTTGTAAGTATGTATGGTGGCTTTCCTTATTATATAAAAATAAATTGATAATTGCAATAACTTGGTGGTTTGTGTTATGGTGCATCCCATTTTTTTACGAACGTTATCCTACATTGTTCATTTGAAAAGCTACATAATCGTGAACATCGTATTAATATCTTTAATATTGTACTGACACATATGTGATATATGGTCTTCAGATTTTACGTGTACATTACCACAACTCCATATACTTACGAGAAAGAATAAAGCGTTCTATACGTGCATTAATTACAACTATATAATAATTATAGATCCAATCCTTTGCTCACACGCTGAATATGGAGACTTGCCTCAAACGCCAGAACCCTTCTTAATATTTAATATCAATTGAACACACTATAAACCAGTACATTAAAGTCAAGCAACATATTGTTGGGTCATTTACATTTTTTACCAAGTCCCCCGCGTCACATAAGAATTTCGTTTTACGCAAGTTCCGACAGCCGAATTGTGTTGCCGTTCGATATAAAGTTTAAGTCTGTCTTGTATGCTTGTTACGGAACGTAGAAGTAAGGGAGATGTGCTGTACCTAGCTAATAAGATTTTTTTAGAAAATCAGGTCTTTCATAGATTATTTTGTTCCTGGAGAGGAAAAGTGTCGCATAAACGCGAGTAATGCCGCAAGCATCAGCAGGTTACTAATATAAACCTATTGGATACCAAGAGTCAGAAACACGTATCTTGTAGCAAAAGTAACTGAATAATATATGTAAAGGGAAGATATCTCTCTCAATAATGTGACCTAGATTCAAGTACATGAACTGACATTAATCCAATTACCTAGGCATACCTACCTATATTTACCAAAAACTTCGTAATTTTCTGTTCCAGTCACAAAATGAGCTCCATTCATTCTCGAAGCTCAAACCCAAAATTTTCTTAACCCTACGTTACAGTCCAGTTCAATATAAAGTTAGGTCGCTGCAAAAAGGATCAACAAGAGACTACCCTTGACCCTTTTCACGTTGATTGCACCGTGAGTCGTCCAATTGGTTTCAGATCCACTAACAATTGGAAGGATAAATACTTAAATTTTGTTAGTACGCAACTGTGTAGCCTGGATTGCGTTCCTTTTAGTGTATGTGCGAAACTGGGTGATAACGTGTGATTTTATTGCGGTTGGGTGTTTTTGGAGGTTAGTATGGTAGGGTAAGTTTGTTGCTTGTCTTAGAGATGGGACAGACATTATTTTAATAGAATTATCTACCTGACGTTGAGTCTGAAAATGAACACTTTTGCGAATATTAGACATTAAATAAAACTACTATCACGGATTTAATCGCGGTAATATTGATATTACCTTATCCCGACGTTTCGGATCCTTTGCAGCATCCATCCATGGTCACAGGCAGACCTTGTCTGAATGACCAGACTGCCCATGATCATGGATGCTGTAAAGGATTAAAGTAATTAGCAGGAGTTTTTGTATGTTAGAACTCGGAGGAACTACTGCATCAATTTAAAAAATCCTTTCAGCCTTTGATAATCCATTTATTTTGAAATTACTTTTTATATAGGTGCTCTGGTTACGTCCATATTTCTTTTTTAACAAAAATCAATTTCTTTTTCTTGCTAACAATTTACCGCCGTCACTCATTAAACCTCATACTAATTCGTCACAAAATTAGCATAGGAATGGCTTTTGACCATTGCCAACAGTTTAATATAGTAGCTGTGTGTGCAACAATTTGTATTGACACGCACGCGACGTCGGAATGGTAATCAAAACTTCAGTTGAGTTGCTACGTTACAGACGGCTGTTATTGGGTTGCAGAAATGTTTGTATTACGTACTTATTTGTTGGATGTTTAGTTAAGAAACTGTTGTAAAGTTTGACGACCTCGATGGCGCAATGGCCACCATGCCGGACTGCCGAACCTGAGGTCCCGGGTTCGATTCCCGGTTCGGTCGACAGTGTGTGATGAGCATGCTTGTTGACCGTGGTCTGGGTGTTACAATATGTATACTTGCAGTTATGTGTAGTTTATCAGTTGTGTTAGCACCCATAACACAAGTTAATTAATAACTTACCATGGAGCTAACCGACCGTGTGTGAAAAGGTGTCCCGACATTAATTATTTATTTAATTAGAAACAAGCTCAAATAGGTGTTCATGGAGGTCTAAATCTATACCTACTAATATTGTAAAACTGAAAAGTTTGTTAGCTTGAACCCGCTTTTGAATTTGTAAGCACCATGGGAGGGATTAGAAACATTATTTCAGTGTTATGTTCACCATGTATGATGAAAGGCTACATGCTACTTTTAATACCAAGTAGTTCTCATGGAACGCGGATGAAACCACCGGCGTAAGCTATAGGCGGGTAGGTATCTATGAAATGTAAAATTAGTCAGGATCTTCATCAGGATTTTGCAGTTCTTTCTCGTCAAATCTTACCAACCCAAAAGCAAATAACCGATTTAAAAAAATAATCAAATAATATTTTTTCCTTTCTATTCATAAGCCAATTAATTAAGAAAAAGCTTAAATAAAATATTTCCTTCTTCGCGCTTCAACCCTTCCCTCAATCTTTGTGGAACAATAATGGCGTCCAAGGTCGTTGACCTCGATTCCTGTCAATACATTTCTAATCCTTCCAGGGCCTCAAATGCCCTCATTATACTCTTGGAGTACCAGCAAACTGCAGACTAAACAGTCGGCCGACAGTTGCCAGTTTTGTTTTTAAAGAAAAACGTGAATTCATTCAAAGTTTTCAGTCGGACTGATACCGGCTAAATACCTGATCTTTTTATAATGTGCGTACTACATTCATCTTCATACTGATTTATGAGCCCAAACAAACTATCGGCCGACTAAAAGTTTGCAGTGTGTGTGCGGTATTATTGCAAGTAATAATGTTGTAAGTACTGTTTTATGTTGTCGATAGGTTTCAACGTTTTGGAAAGAGCCCAAGATTTTAAATGGCCCGGAAACAGTTATGGGGAAGTATCGCGGATATTTTTAAGACATTCTTAGATGCTTCGGACATTAGGTAGAACGTATACACTTCTTATCTATACTAATATTATAAAGAGGAAAACTTTGTTTGTTTGGTTGTAATGGATAAACTCAAAAACTACTGGACCGATTTTAAATATTCTTTCACCATTAGAAAGCTATTTTATCTGCGAGTAACATTGACTATATTTTATCCCGGTGCGGGCAGTAGCTCCCATGGGACGCGGGTGAAACCGCGGGAAAACAGCTAGTTTATGATATAGAGTACTCTACTCACGTTAGACCACTATTTTACCTAAGACAGGGCTATGTCCTCTATTCAGTATCTTTGATGTGAAAGCGGAAGAGACAGTTAGTTTCGCATTTACTATATTGAATTAATTTTAGAATAAAAAAAATCTTTATCAAAATGTTAGGATTTAAAAAAATATATAAAAAAATAATTTAAAATATATATTTTTTAAATAAAACCTTTAAGTATTTGCATTCCCGAAAAAATCAAAGAACGCTTAATTTACGCATTTATCAATGGAAGGAATTCATTATATTTTTACGGAGAATAATAACAGTTTATTACGTACAATTTGCTTAAAGGACAATAACATATTATAGTACTGACTAATCTATTAGATAAAGGCGCTAATCACGGTTTACATGTTCTTTATGAATCAGCGCGATTAAAGTTTATGTACGATAAAATGATTTAGTGTTATCGAAAAACAGATTATACGGTTGCAGAATAGATGCAATAAATATAAATAATTTTAATTTATGACAAAGATTTGTTACTCTATGTATATTACACAAACAATTGAAACTTGATAATGTAATACATAATTATATTGATATTATAAAAATCTTTCTTTTTAAAACCACTTTAATTTTTGGTCCCGTACCTTCATGTGACAATTTAATTTTATGCAACTCGTATGAACAATCTACAACATTTCTATAACATAGCAAATTGTTCAAATAAAAAGTATTTTGATAAATTAACTTTGATTAAAATTAATCATCACAAACAACTACTTACTTCCTCATGCTTTGATTATAATTTTAACAACCACAAAAATACTCTACAGCTACAATCAAGATTTCCCTTTAATAAAATGGGTTAAGTAGCCTAGGGACTTAACCCAATTATGAGCACATGGTACTATATACCCACTTGGGGGTTCGCTAAATTGTATCGCAGGGGCAGGACACACAAACACTCGTATCTACTTAATGTTATGGCATACCTTTTGGCTTTGTATGGGATATTTTGCTAATACTTATAGATTAGGACTGCCTTAGGGAATACGCGTGGCTATCTGACCTGGTTGGTAGAGGGTTAAAACAATGGACGACTGCTTAGCAGTTGTTTCGTTTTGTATCTATTTTGGTTTCTATTTTTAGGTTGTGTTTTGTTTTGTAATTTCTATGCAGTTTGTCAGTAACTTTTTTATTTTAAAATAAATAATCTGTAAATGGTATAAGCACATGTGTAGAGGTATATATGGCCAGTATCAGACCGACTAAACAGATTTTTTATATTCACGATCAGCCGTTTAGTCTGCAATAAGTTTAAAGTCTCAGAAAGCAGTGAGAGAAGATTAACATCATCTAGCTTAAGCAGTAAAACCTCATTTTTAGACTGGCCAGTACATGCAAAATATTTCAAAAGATAAAAATAACCTATATAGCAAAGGTTTCGAAGCAAGCACGACTGGCAGGAAATTGAATAATAACGATACCCGGTAACAAGACGGAAGCGATGTTTCTGTGTATATTCTAAGTTTATTACTATGAAAGCTGCTACTGCTTCATAGTATAGACGTTGAAAATGTTTCTAGTCTAGTAGTGCAAGGTTTTGTGAGGCTCTTGAAATGAAAAGGTAATAGTATTCTATTCTTTGCTCCTTTGTTTTCATAGTTTATTTACGTAATCATTATCGCCAGTTTTTATTGTCCTGCTATAGTACAATAAGGTATGAGCGATAAATCACTATGCTCAAAGTTACCGATTTTGGAATTTTCTTTTATATCCCAGATTCCTCTCAAAGCTACACCTTCAGTCATTGACGTCTAAGATACACTAGTTCTTGCCGGACTTGGAATCGATCCCGCACAATCCTAGTTGAGAAGCCGATGCTTTGACTACCTTGCCAACACTACTTAGTTGAGTAGTTATTTTATAATAAAAACTTATTAAAGTAAATAAAAACACTTTTATTTTTTTTACTATATCACACATGAAAAAAGTCCTAATTTACCTACAAAACTCAAACGTCCCATACTTCATTGGTCAGTCACCATGACTGTACAGTTCTCCAAAAAGATTATGTCCGCGCCTCCAAGTTGACACGCCTCGTTAAGTCGATGGTCAGCTAACGAGCCGCGTCAATGGCCATTTGTTTAATATTTTTTGAAAAGGGTACGGCGATTCCTACGTTACGTATGAACGTCGCATCAATTTGTTTCCTATTTCGTTTGATTTTGGATTTTTGTGGTATGATTATTGTTGATGTTTCAAAGATGTAACTAAAGGAATGCATAACACTTTTTTAAACATTATTTTAATATAATTTGGAACTTACGTTTGCTCAATGTAACATATTAAAGTAAGCTTCAGTATCAAAGAAAAACACACCTGACCTGCATAAAAAAGCAGGCCAAAAGGTACAAAGTACCCAACCATTCACAGTGTTAAATCATTTCACGTAAAATTATGACCCGTTCCCATTTAACCCTATGCGCCTTGAGTAAAACGTAAATTCCAAAGTGAGCTTTGATTTGCATGAAAGCTATAGGAATGGGAACTTTTGACCGGCGTAGCGTATTTTTCGTCCCTTTGACAAGTCAGCGCGCGTAGGGTTATTTGTGAGTGCGCTGTACTGTAGAGCAAAGAGAAAAAAGAAAGTGCAAAAATGAGATTTTTCTTCAATGTTGATTGGAAAGCCAGAGGAAAAGAGTTTCTCTATGAATGTGAAGGTTATTGTCATGATAACGGCGATTCTCTCAGCTTTCGCCAATGTGACGTACCCACATACAGTTTTTCTGCTGGTCTATTTGCTCCAAAAAACTGTAACAAATTGTTTTTGAACTTTCTTTAATGCCCCTGAAATCGCAAGATCCTTTTGCACAAAAAACAGTGTGGAATCTCGCCTAAACCATTTTCAGGGGCCCACTTCAGCTATCAACCGTGAAGATTTAACAAAGATAAACATGATTTCGCAATATAAATTAGAATTCAATGGAAAACACATAATTTAATTATTCGCTATTCATACAGTCAGTCACTAAAACGTCATACAACACAAGATTCCTACAACCCTTAATCATATACTCCTAGCAATAACACACAATTTTGAGTATCGGGGTACCAATTGCTATAACCCCGTATTGCCCGAGGCTGGCCTATATAAAGCTTGTTAGTGAGCCATAAAGAGTTTTATGTTTGCATGTAAGAAACAAGCTATTTATTGGCGAGTGCCGCTGATTTCCCTTTGGGCTACACTATTCATTGCTCGTTTCAGGTAGCCTTTTTAGTTGAGGTGGATCTCACACCAATAGCACAGTGGTGGTTTGGAATACACTCGTTCTAATTTTTCTCGTTTAATTATTATTAGCTGCTTTGGACAGAAATGCTTTAATTATATTTAAACCTCCTGCAGTGAAACCTTATGAAACGCAATAAAGGATATTAGTATGTGTAGTAACGAAGAAAAAATATCGAGTAAGAGACAACCGGGGTGTAAAAAGTCTGAAATCGTCAAACCGCATATAGAACAAGGCAGTAATGTTTTCTCTGTATATATAGTGAGCACTGTGAAATAATAAAATAGGCAGTTGATGATGACTATTAATTTAATACTAGCTTGACATACGAGCCACCACAATGGCCTGTACGGTCAAGGTATATCCTGGACGGTGACCATTCCTTTCTGACGTTCTCACCCTGAGTCTTTACAGGGAACGTGGTAGTGTGTGATCCGCCTTATTGTTGACGTGTGCTCTATCAAATTGCTTTTTTTATTAAACTGCGGTACGGAACTGGCAATAGTTGTTAGTTGGAAGGTAATTTTTTCGGGTTTTCGATCAAAAGTTTGGAGCAGTTTATGTTGAATGCAGTAGCTTTGAAAGATTAAAACTTTTTAACTGCTTGGTTTTTGCCCAAATAGCGACTGTGACATGACTGATTGACTTCGTGAGTTTAGTGGTAGCAAACTCGACCTGGATTACTACGATAAACTATGGAACCCGTGAGAAATACATAAGTATCTATTTATCCAACGACCAGATAGCGCAGTAGTTTGTCAATCTGCATAAGAAAAGTATTTGCGAGCATACATGCTTAATTTAAAATGCGTGTTCCTTTTATATTATGTCTGATATATGTGTACCTATTTAAGTACGTTCATCGTGACCATAAGAATAGCTCTCACTCCTCATAGATCCTCTCAAAATATATACAGAATGTTGCTACCTAATTGCTACCAGTTGCCATCAGTTGTCTATGTTAGTTATCTCTGTTTCATTTGGAACTAAATGACATTGTGAGAATGTGAGCGAATTTCCTCCGAGGTGAAGATCATTAAATTACGAATCAACAACCCTCAAAGCCTTGATACTTAAGTAAATAAGAACTCTATAAGATTTCATTCATTGAGTGGGGTAGCATAATTAATGAAGTCGCCCCGCCCACATAATTACGAGACATTCGTCTTCATTAGCCGTCGCGATGCTATTTCGTTAGTTCCTACGCAAACGTTGGTTTATAACTGTTGCTTGATAGTGTTTGTGATGTGTGTATGTGTGTGTGTTGTTAATTATAGTTCAGGTAGTTGGGTGATGGTGAATTTTTGGGGATTAATCGTCAAATTCATTGATAAGCGATGTTTTTTGCAATGCTGTGCGAAGTTTGCAATGCAATGTCGTAAATGAGGATGAATAAACGTTGAATTTCCATCTAAAAATCTAAAAGAAAGTAAGGCGAACTTGGTGAACAAAAGCGGAGTTGAGTGGAGACGTTTTTAAACAACCGATAGAATTTCTCCTCCCAATATTATTCCTGATTGGGGGACAAGATATTTAAAAAAAGAAATTCTCTTCTATGTTTAAACATTTTGCATCGGTAGAGTGCGGCTCAGTTTGCCAGGTCCAAAAATAAAACAAAAGACTATCAAAGATGAATTCAACCTACTATACAACATTGTAGGTACCACGAAGGTTGCTTTGTAAGACACGGCAGTAAACTATATTTCCGATATAACTGGCCACGTGGGAAATTATCCAGAAAACGATACCTCACTTTATGGTATCCGATGTTTGAGCCAATCGTGTGCTGGTTCTAGATTTTAATCCGTTTTTACTTTGACTGTGTTGAAGAAAGTTGTTATGGTGTATGAGAAAATTCTTTCAGAACTGTTCATCCATGTTTTAAAACTGTTCATGTAAAATATGTAAGTATGTCGGTTTAAGATTTGAAATAAATAAAAAATAGCAATGCGTTTAGTACTAACAATAAATCTCATAAATTATCCGCTAATGGCCTTATTTTCGTACACAATGCCGTTTTTGTTTATCTATGCATTTATTCGTAACTCCTTTGGAAAAGCTTAGCTTGTCCGAAGTTGCCTACCATTAACTTCACAATAGTCCAAACAAATTAGGAACAAAACACTGTTTGTGTATGGCTACAGAGAAGCAAAGTTATTTGACATCTACTGTACCAGCACCACAAAAAGGAGTGTAATTCTCTGCCATAAAACACAATCTCCAAGTCATACACTGCCACAAAAACTGGCCACAAACAGAGTAATTCCACATCACAGAAAGAAAGAAAGAAAAACTAAAAAACAAAACCAATCCGTTATATCACAGTAGTATCAAAGAAACTCATTTCTCTTTGACATTCGATTAAACAGGAAAAGTAAAGCCTTTTTCATAACTTGTGGTTCATAGTGACGGAAAAACATGGCTACCAGCGGTCAGTGTGAAATGAAATTCATAATAACGACTTTTATGTGTAAAAGGGGTTACACAGTGGGTTAAGTTTGCAGTGTCTTTTAAAATATTGAAGTGGTGCTGGTGGGTTAAAGACTTTTTTGTCTATACGTACAAGCATGCCAATTGCAGGCATGTTCATTGAGCCTACATTACATTTTTAACACATTTTTTTTTTGCCAAATACCTATATTTGGACCTGTATTCCAGAAAGTAACAACCTAAAGGCATTAGGTTGCCCCGAGTAATTGGGTTGAAGTCAGATAGGCAGTCACTCCATATAAACATACACATATAAATCCATACCCAGGTAATCAGCTGCATTCGGTTATACTGAAGGCTGACCCCAACATATGTAGTGGTAGAAAAGGCTGAGTAGGTACATGATGATCCTAAGAGCATATTGAATTAAAATCTAGTTTTTTTACCATCATGTCAGTACCCCAAATATTTTTTATCCTCAAAGAATTTACAATCGATGTATTATTAAAGGTTTTATTCCTAACAAAGAATGAACGGCGGTACATAAGGAAGGAGCGTAAATTATCCATGGGCAAACTTTGACAGTGATGGAGTGGTCCCCGAGCGAAGAGAGCCGCAGGGACGTGGCCCGAAGATGTCGCCAACGATAAGCAGAAGGCTGCAACTTCCTTATGTAGGCATGGTTAAATGTTAGAATTCTTTTTTCAGAATGTCATGAAATTTTCTTAGTTATGTGATAAAAAAATCCAGTTGTTGAGAGTCTATATTGCGGGGGTAACATTATGACTAAGTTATGGTGCAGTTTTATCCTCGCTGCGAGGAAACTATTTCCCGCACATACATGAAACGTAGTCTGTACATAATAAATAAGCCATATTACTGCTAAGTTTCAATATATCCTTATAGCAGTTTTAGCTTGAAATTGTAACAAACATCAAAATACTAACATCCCTACAAACTTCTGCATTTAAAATTTAGTTAGGAAGTAGGATTAATTTGCAGTTTGACTGTCATTTGATTACCTAGTTTGACAAATCACTATCTATGCTAAATAAATAATGAATGAACCCACTATATTTACTGCAGTATGTCATCAGTTTCAGAGCGGTGCAGGCCTTCATGGCGCGACTTATTCAAATAAGATACGTCTCGTTTCCAGCCCTTTGTTGCCTTTGCGCTTCAAAATATCATTCATTCATGTGACTCTGTTGTAGATAACGGATTTAAAAAAATCTAAAAGAGAATTGTTGAAATATTATTAGCGTGGATGACTGGTTTTTCGTACTAATTTTGTAGGTAAGAATTTTTTAACTATCACGACTCATCTCATTTGTCTAGGCTTTTTCCAACTACGTTGTGGTCTATTTCCAGTCTAACAGGACGCAGATGAGTAGTAGAGAGTAGTAGAGAGCAGTAGGACGTATTACGACTACAGGAAAAAATAACCTCAGACATCAGATTTCATCCTGGAATTAAGTCTGAAGTCGCGTTGAGCAAGCGTTTTGATTAACGCTCATTCCTTCTCTATATGAAAAGAGGCCTGTACCAAGTAGAGTGACCATAAAAACACCATTAAAAAGAACCCATAAGTTTAAAACTAACATTCCCATAACTTCACCATCCCATACTTAATAGCTATTAACAGAAAGTCCATAGCATCCATTACTCGGGGTTGCCACAAAACAATTATTTACTCGGTAACGACTTACAATTTTAAATTAAAACTGAGTCGTTCGCAATAAGCGCGCCGTTTTCCATGCAAAGTTTAGTTTACAGTGTTAGGGTGATGACACATTTTATAGTAGATGCTACGGTAATCCTTAATTTCTTATCACAACAGGATTCATTCAAAATTGTGTGACATATCTTAGCGCTTAGAAAGACATTGGTTACCTGTGGTATAGATAAGCTTGGTAAAAATAATTGTGGGGAAAAAAATTGCAAATGAGTAGTACTGAAAACTCAATACTTTACAAACAACGTATTATGGTTTTGTAATCTCCTGTACCTAAATTGCATATTATTTTGACCACAAGTAATTTAATAGAGCCATGAATTGTCTTATGTGGCTCACACCACACTTATTTTTATGACAAGTAAGGATGCATCACAATTATGATATTTGATATTAAAAGCCAACTATTTATAACCTAATGTATAACATAATATGTGAACAATATTGTCCATCACTATTTCAGCTACAATAAAACTTAACAAGCCAACTAAAATCCTCATAAAATAAATGCTCAGCAATAAAAATCGCTGCTACAGTTTGCTAGTCTGTCGTTACCTTTAGCGGCGTAATTGATCGCCAGCTGCTTGCCATTTACGACAAAGTCTTAAATTAACATAATAATTTGGTTACACTTTATTTTAGTGGTGGTTTTGGGTACCGAAGAATGAACTATTCATATTTTGTCTCTTCTATGATAAGGTAGGCAGGAAGGTAGATATTTATTTGAAGCGGACATGTTTATGTGTTTGTTTGCAGTGATCTCTGAAATTACTAAAGCGGTTTTAAATATTGTTTCACGGTACGAAGGCAGAAAAAAATGAAGATAATGCTAGTTACTGTAAAGGAGATGGCCAAAAAAACACCCAGAATCGACAGGAACTTCATAGGTATGATTGGATTCAGTATAATTTGTGGATTTTAAAAAGTATTTCAAATCATCTAAAAACCATGGGGTTCTCTTTTTATAACGTTTTTTCGATCAAGATTTTAGTTCACAAAAAAGTTTACTTTTACTATTTGATGTTCGTTAGAAGTTGAATGCAGACTCGTGATTGGACCGTTTTGCATTGCTAAGTCATTTGTTATATTTGACAATGTCACATGGCGCGATTTTCAAAGACAATTTCTCCAAAAACATTTCATAGCCAGTTGTGGAGGTTGCATGTAACTGCGAAACCTCTCCAAGTAGGTAAGGTCGGTGCTTAATCGTATCTGGAGTGATTAAATACAAGACCTTTTAATCTCCAGGCAAACTCTGTAACTATGGGGATATTACCATTGCCTTGTATAATGTTAGTGTACCTTGTTTTTTATGTGCCTTGATGTCAATAATCTTATAAATCAACATACATTCAACATAACTTATTTTTGTGAAAATATGATATAGCTCCTATACCCCATGGATTTCAGGCTGGATTTTTTGGCACCATCAAAGGTCAATAATAATGAACCCATTGGTACCCATTTCGTTGCTGTCGATTCTGGTTTTTTTTTCTATGAAAAGGACAATGCTCATGAAGTATGAGAAAAAAACCCAGGCCCGGCGCAAAAGAAATGTAACTCAAAATATAGGTAAAAATAAGTAATTAAATACTACATAGGGGGCATTATCGAAATCAGTGGCTATATGTGTGAAATTGCTATTCGAATTTTAACATCTGCGGTACATTGCTACTCAAGATTTTAGAGGTAACATAATGTATTAGTAAAAGGAACAGCAATTAGATACTGTTGTGGTTTAAGACTGTACATAATGACATGTTTATAGCAACTTTTCCACTATTCTACCTACTTTTACAAGATAATAGGATGATAGAACTAAAACAGGATATGAATGTACTTTTCATTTTAATAATAACGCTTAAAAGTCATCGATTCTTTATTTCTAACACGACGAGATCCAAAAATGTTGCGGGATGCGCGAACTGTTCCTCATGTCTAGCCCACCCTAAGTAGGTAATGTAAAACGCTCATGACGCGATGACGTGGGCGCTGCAGCCTGTACTTCGGTATTGATTTATCTTTTTGGAGAGGCTTATTACTTGCCATATTACTTGTTTGTTGTTTCAGATAGCACTTTAATTAAACTATAAGCCCCAGCTGCTCATGTTACCCCTTTAAAAAATCAAATAGCAATTTCATACATTTAGCCATTGATTTCGATGATGCCTCCTATGCAGTATTTCATTACTTATTATTACCTATAATTTGAGTTACTTTCCGTTTGCGCCGGGCTTGGGTTTTTCCTCCTTTGGCCATCTCCTTTTTAGAAAGTTTGAACTTAAACAGAACTAATGAGTATTTATGAGAGTTTCTTAAAATACATGTAGGTATTTAAATTCAAAAACGTGAAACCTAAAGGTTTTTAAACAAACAACCTCTTACACGAGTAAAAACCTTTGATTTCCCTTATCAACCGCAACAAAATTAACTTTGTCGAATGCAAAACCGCACACGTAAAACAGACAATTTAGATATTACCAATCCTTATTTATGATGGCACCTTTAGCTGGATTAAAAAGGTCCACAATTAAGGATCGACCCGACCTTTGTAAAGATCTTTAGTATTCACGATACGATACCGACACGATCTGGGATATTAGGTTCATGTTAAATACCTTTGTCGTTCTGAATTTGGCTATTATGGACTGCACAAGAGTCAAATGTATAGGTAAGTAGTCCTGCTTATGTCAGCTACTACTACTACTTCACATCTGCATCTGGATAAATTTTAGCCAACCTCGATGAAGGGGCTATTTAACTCCTACTTAAATCGACCTAATTTCAAGCAAACAAAGTCTTCAGTAAGTAAAACGGTTTACAACTGACATTTAGAGAAATGCTAGCTGGCTGAGTTTTCCAGTCTCATGTGGTGTCCTTTTTTACACATATAGTACATCTACCATCATGACTAAACCATTTACGACTTTGGGTCCTGGGTGACATGTAAACTGTACACATATCTGAGGGCACGGCAGTCTCCAGCCAAGACTCAAGCAAAGCGGGCACGGCCGTACCATCTTTTCTCGAAGCGTTTCGCGGCTATTTCATAATGCTTTTTCGCCGCTGTTCTCGATATCAGGATCTTACAGTTGGACTGGTCATCCTTAAACAAATAAATGATTTTTATTTTTTTTCCTTGAATTGTAAAGGTCCTTCATATCATGAAATAGTAAGCGCACGTGTTGCGAATGTAAAACACGGTATAAGTATAGGTATGCTGACCCGAAATTATTGACAATTTATAGTTCAGTTTTATAATTTATTACTTGCTTCTGATTCTGATTTATGAGTTTTATTTTAATTTGATTTATCGCAGTGATTACGAATGTTTACTAAACCCTTAAAATATATAAATTGAATGACGTAAATGAAGATGGCGAAGAAATATATCTTGTTTTTTTTTTCTTATTGCAAAAACGGTACCCCACACTCTCTCACGTAGTAGCTGCGTTTATAAATATACCCAAAACTATTTAAACTGTCTCGTGCGGGAATCAAACTCGCGACACGCAGCGATAGCATTCTTACGACCACTTCGTAACACGATGTTACTTACACTTCTCGAATTTTCAAAACAGGCTTGATATTTTTCTACATGTACCTGCAACAAGGAAATAAATACCCATATACAATACCATATACAATATACATTTAGTCAAGAAAATATTCTCAAAAAATATCAAGCTTCCAAAACCTTAACTTGCCGTCTCCCTCGCTCCCGCTTCCATAAATTCCCGTAATGTAGTGTCAGGGCTTGATAACGAGATTTACACGTAACGTGAAGGCTGACGGCAGACATTATCGGGGACGCGCGTTATTTACCGCTCGTGTGAAGGGGCCTTATATTGACAGGTTTTATTTGTGCACTGGTTTCGGTGACAGTGTTTTTATTTTAAGGACTGGTGTTCAGAAGTAATTAGGTAAACCTACTGCCTAGTTATGAAAAAAGGAAGGTTATAATTTAAAAAAAGATTTCTTAAAAAAAAAAAAAAAATTTTGACCTGGGATAGTGTATTCACTGACGTCTTGGATAATTCAATGATAAATGATTTCATTTGTATAAAAAAATACACCAAAAAACCTACAAAAAAGACAGATTTGTGTGTGAAACATAAAAAATCTAACGACAGGCAAACAAGTAGAACAAAATCTCTCAACTTCTAAATCTTCAATTTCACGCATTATTTAGGATGTTGCAATTTCAATATACATTTGCAAAGTAGAAAGAACTACAGATACATATTTTTTATGATTTCTGATCAAAGAACAGCCCCCAGCCACATTGTCTTTGCATTCCTTTGATGTCTATCGTTTATATTTCGACATAGATTCACGAAGAAAAGACGATACGGTGAGGACAATCAAATGATTTGAAAACAAAATCTGTCAAATACCTACCTACTACCTGTCAATTGATTTGGATTGGAAAGTATGCATCGTCGGCTGGTTTATAGCAAACAGGCCGAGGTTCAATCTACGTACTAAGAGTCCTTTTTCATGCACCCGGGTAAAAGTAAAGTCTTTAAGGTATATATGCAAGGGCCAATGTAGCCTGATAATAAAGGTATTTTGACTTGCCATTTGATCTGAATAGTAGCCTAGCTACTACTAGACTAGCTGAGTAAAAAATCGGTTCAGCAGGTTTGGCGTGAAAGCCTAGTGGGAAGGATAGAGTGACAGACATAGTTTCTTTCGCATTTTAAATATTAGTAAGGATTTTTTACACCACATCTCCCCTATTTCAATATTCCGAGTTCCTCACGCTGTTTACAGAAACCTTTGTTTGGGCAAGAATTGGTATTTTTGTGGGTGGAAAACAAAAGGCTATCGTTACATTGTCTCGCGGACATCATTAGCGGTGATACTTTATCTTATGTTTTTGTGTGAATGCTATTGTTTAGAGGTAGCTAAGTATTCATTATTTGGTAATAGTAGATGTTTGTAGAATTGATATTGTGTGGTAGAAGTTGGCTGTGACGCTAATGTTGTTACCGGGTTCTATTATAACGTCTATTATAAGAGAAAAATTACTTCTTAAATAAAATGCATGTAAACTGATGTGTAGGTTATTTACAACAAGGATATAACTAAATTCGTTTTCAGAGATGGGCACGTATCTACAATGATTTTCAGTAAGTGTTGTTGTGCTGAGCTTTGATGAATGATTTACCTATATTTACTACTTGGTAACATAATTTGACTCCGAAAAAAATAATAAAAACCAGTGCATTTAAAAACATTTCATTATTTAAAAAAATAACTATTACTATTATTTATATATTGTTCAGACATTACAATATTTTCAATTCTATTCATTTTAATTTTCCTCACACAGCAACAGAACCTTATAATAGAATATCAATATTATTAATTGCATAAAATGCCACTGAATTAATATGAAAAACATAACAGCTCCAAAGCAAATGTTATTGTTAGCAAGTTTGCGGGAGTTCAGTTCGACTTGCTCAGCACAGGTTTGTCTTAACAATTGATCGACAACCTTAGTTGTAGGGCTGTCCCTAGTAAAGTTCAATAGACACAATTTTTTTTGTGACAACATTTTAATTCAATAAATTAATACCAATGTAATTATGGTTTTAACCTGATCCTTATATTACAGCGAAAAATTCTTAGAGTAAAAAACTTAACTTTTTAAGAGGACGAAGTAGGTAGAGTATGCTTTGCGTCGTCCTTCCTACAAAAGCCATTTTCCATTTTCACTTCAAAATGACAAGACATGTAGGTGTACTCAAATCACACCTTCGCCCGCCATAGAAAAAATTAAGCTTAATTAAAAAAAAAATTAAAAAATTAAACAAAAAAGAAAAAAAAAAAAAAAAAAAAAAAAATGACAATGACATGACGTGTCATCATGATATTTTAAATAAAATTTAAATTTTAAATTTAAATAAAAAGGATGATTTTCTGAAACGTACAAAATTACATACATTCTAAAAATAATATCAGCAGAGTTAACTCGGACGCAACAAGGGCCCGACTCTCCTTATTTTACTTCGACTGAGATCCAGTTCCGACTCAATTACGATTGAAGCAATTTGGTGACGTGGTGACGTGACGCGACGCCCTGCAGCGGTCTCTCCGGCAACGGTTACCATGGCCGGTGGCTGCGCTGACAGGGCGCTGCGGTGACGGCGGCGGCGCGCGGCGCTGCGCTTCTGAGTGCCACCCCAGTGACATCTGTCACTCAGTGTTTAGACTGTGTTGTGTATATAGTGTATATATTTATTTTTTGTATTTATATTTGTATTGTTAGTTGTAAGTGAAATGAACAGTAGCGATGCGGCGAGAAGTGCAAGTCAACCTTCTGCATCGCTAGGTATTCCGGAACGATGCCCGCACTGTACCCAGGCACGGTACTTTAAAGGTAAGCGGGGTCTGAATATCCACATTGGAAAAATACACAGACCCCAAAGTTTCTCAGTACCTCCAAATGTCAACACCCCCCAACCTGGCCCACACACAGTACCCAATGATGTTCCCATTTGGCAAAAGCTTTCCAAATTAAAAAACTCTGTTCCCATTTTAAAGCGGGTTCCCCGTGGTGCGAGGCCATTAGTAGCGCAATCCTTAGCGCAGTGCATGCGTCTCGCAGCACGGGAGAACTCGCCACGTGCCTGGGAACTGTTACTCACCTTCCCCTACAGAATTCTCCACATCCAAAAAAATTTAGCTAGCAAAAAATCTTTGACATCAAAAGTAAAAGAAAATTGTAATATTTCGACTCAAAATTTTGACTCTAAATTGCCGGCACAGTGTTTTACCTCCCCAAGGTGTATAAGCAATTTAATTGAAACAAAGCTAGGCGAAGGTGATATCAGAGGTGCAGCCAGAATACTCTTCAGCAGTGATGTTGTGGCGCCATGCTCTCCGGATACTCTTACAGCCCTGGAGAGCAAACACCCGGCCCCCGCTGATGGTCTTTCCTTTCCCGACCCTCCCCTTCCTGATACAAACACCCTCACAGTTACAGGTCGACAAGTGGCTGAGGCTGTAAATTCTTTTCGAAGCGGAACCGCCGGTGGCCTCGACGGCCTGACTCCGCAACATCTTAAAGATTTAACGAGCTCGGGCGCCGGGGACGCCGGTGCGGAGCTTCTTAAGGAGCTTACAGCCCTAACCAATGTGATGCTCTCCGGCAGTGTGCACGATGCTGTCCTCGACGTCTTGTATGGCGCTAATCTGTGCGCCCTTAAGAAAAAGGACGGCGGTATTCGTCCCATTGCCGTGGGAACAACATATCGTCGTATAGCAGCCAAAATCGGTTGCAAATTTTATTGTGAGGAACTTTCGGACAAATTCCAGCCCCTACAGTTGGGATACGGTTCCAAAGGGGGCTGCGAGGCTGCCGTACACGCTTTGTCGGCCTACCTAAATTGTGGCAAAGGAGAGGTCATCCTGAAGGTTGACATCAAAAATGCTTTTAATTCCGTAAACCGGGACACCCTGTTGGCTGAAGCACAAAAAGAAGTACCGAAAATTTATAGTTTTCTCTACCAGTGTTACAGGCACCCATCAAAATTACTGTATAAGGACAACCTATTGGAATCTGCAGTCGGATGCCAACAAGGTGATCCCCTCGGGCCAGTAATTTTCAGCCTAGCCATTCACCCGATCATTCGAGAGCTAAATTCCAAATTCAACGTTTGGTATCTAGATGATGGGACTCTGGGAGGCGATGTAGAGACCGTATTTCAGGATTTCATTCATTTAAAACATAAATTTCATTCCATTGGTTTAGAACTAAATTGTACAAAATGTGAATTATTTATTACTGACACGACTGACAGACAAATGACAATATCCAAATTTCAATCATTAGCACCACAGATTAAAATTATAGATAAACAGTCTCTCCGCCTCCTTGGGGCTCCCATCCTAGACCAATCTTTTTCTACATTTGTTTCGGAAAAAATTGATAATTTCAACGATATTTCGGAACGCCTACAAAAAATTACAATGCATTCGGCCATCACAATTATTCGACACTGCTGTTTTGGTCCTAAATTTACATATTACCTCCGTTCTTCTCATCTCTTTAAACATAGCCACCTTTTAGACCCAATTGATAAAATTATCCGCCATACCCTCAGCTCCATTCTCAATGTGGCCCTGGACGACCGAGCCTGGCAACAAGCCACATTGCCCATCCGGATGGGAGGCCTCGGCGTCCGCAAAATTACCAGTATTAGTTTACCGGCATTCATATCCTCGGTTCACGGCACTGAGAAATTAACCAGGAATATTCTTACTCCAACACTGGCTGATTTCGAGGTGCCGTATTTAGCCGAGGCTATGGATGCATGGAAAATTACTTGCCCGAATGAAAATTTACCCAGCAACCCGTCTTCCCAAAGACAGTGGGATGAGCCGCTCTGCAGAGTAACCCGGAATAGTTTGATAGAAACGGCAATTACTCCTGCTGAGCGAGCGCGCCTACTGGCTGTGGGTAGATGGGAGTCGGGGCTTTGGCTTCAGGCACTACCGTCGTCAAATATTGGCACCATGTTTGACGATACAACTTTCCGCCTCGCTACTTGCTTACGTATAGGAGCACCGTGCTGCTCCCCTCATCGCTGCCACTGTGGTGAGGCTGTCACCAGCCTCGGACACCACGGCCTGTCGTGCAGCCGCAGTGCGGGCCGTATTGCCCGGCATGCAAACATCAATGACATTATACGTCGGGCTCTTGTTGCCGTCGGGGTACCAGCTGTATTAGAACCAAACGGCTTGGCACGCGACGACGGTAAGAGACCAGACGGCATGTCGTTATTCCCTTGGAAGATGGGTAGGCCTTTAGTATGGGACGCAACCTGTGTCGATACTCTTGCGCCATCACACCTTCCAAGTTCTGCGTGCTGTGCTGCTGCTGCCGCTGCGGCTGCGGAGAACCTCAAGCGGCGGAAATATAGTGGCCTTGTCGGAAACTATATTTTCGAACCGTTTGGGGTTGAAACCCTCGGGTCGTGGGGTCCGAATGCCCACATTCTATTTAAAGATCTCTCAAGGCGGCTGGTTGACGCTTCTCGTGACCAGAAGGCTGGCTATTACCTCGGACAAAGAATCAGCATGGCGATCCAACGAGGTAATGCTGCCAGCCTCTTGGGCACGCTCCCAGTTGACAGCGATGGGGACGAATTTTTTGACGCTTTTTAGTTGTTTGTTTTACTAGGATAGTTTTTGATTTTTATTGTAAATATGTATTGTAAATATCTGTGTAAATAAATTGAGCTTAATTGTAAGAATCTACTAATGAAAAATTATTTATGTACATTCGGATCCCTTTTAAAAAACAAAAGTCCAGTCAGCCATTGTTTCCTTAGGACACGCTTCAATTAAAAATCAAAACAAAGTATTCGAAAAAAACATTAAACACGATCTCCGAGTGAACAGGCACCCCTAAAACATAATATCTCTAAGGCTGACGCGTAACGATATCATAAAATAATTTATTACCCTCCACGACGATCGAGTTCGCAATGAACGCTCGATAACAGAATAATACTCAGATTTAACAATAGATTAAATTTTACCGATAAATAAATCGAATCGTTTCAAATCGATTTTATTATCACCATTTCTCAATGTAAAGTGAGACATTATGTAAATGATCATCGGAATCATCAGCCTTTTTTATCGTCCCACTGCTGGGCACAGGCCTCCTCTCACACGGAGAATGATTGAGCGTTAATCACCTCGCTTGCTCAATGCGTTATGATTTCAGACTATAAAGTCCAGGTTTCTTCAAGATGTTTTCACCTTTTTATCAGCCATTGGTGTCCAATATATACTTAGAAAGTACATGCAAACTTAGGTAAGTTGCACTGGTACTTGCCTGACCTGCAATCGAACCTATTATGTAAATATTGTCGATAAATTATAGTATCAAGCAGTGACCTAAAAGGATTGAATAATGTACTCTATAAAAACCTGGAAACTAGGTCAATCTATAGACGTGGGTATATTAGAGTATGTTGAATAATATATTGAACGAACCGTTGTTATATTGTGCGTAATATATTTTCAAAGCTTAGTTATTGTGTTGAAAGTATTGCTTGGTGATATGGGTTCCAATTCCGAGTGGGACAAAGTGTGACTAGTTTTCTTGGTGAAAATTTGAATTGAAAGAATCTCTTTTAAAGCGATAAGGTATTTTAGAGTTTTGAACTTACAGCTGACAGCAGTGTTGTTTAAAGTCATAGTTGGTTTTCATAGTTCAGAATACATTTAGAACGTTTCAAAGACAGAAAGTCAGTGGGCTAGCCAATACGTTATATTTGTCTAGCAAACAGTACTTATATTTAGTTATTTTGTACAAACAACAAAGTTTAAGTGCCTCCACAGCAGAGGTTGAGGCTGTCTATACTCTAGAGACATTTGTTATCGGAACTCCTGTCGGTTGCAAGATCATATTTTCATAGGTTAGTAGTTCAGATTATAAAAGTATATATCACAAAAAAAACAGATTTTGAAAATAAAACAAATTCATGAGTTTTTCAGGAATGAAAAATAACAAGAAGATTTGAAGCATATTGGCCGATTGCTAATCCGAATCAGACAATACATATAACTCCAGTTAGATGAAAAGCAGCAGTTTGATAAATTCTGATCAATATAAAAAAATATACGTAGGTATCAGCTATTTACCATTTACTGTAAAGGTTTACTTTATGTATAATGTAAATAATAAATAATTTCAAGATCCATCGTTAATATTCCAAGTTTAGCTCAATTAGTCTGGCGATTAGACGCCGGTGGACTAAAGACGACATTATGGATGCATACATAATCCTAGATTAAGACCATGTTGTCTACCTAATTTATTTTTGGTTAGACCTTAAGTTGAAGTTGTAAATAAATCAAGTACGTAGATAAATAAATAGATTAACATAACTTTCATCTTTCATAGAAGTATTTAGGCCTTAGTTCACTGACAATATATGTAGGTAAATGTCAATTTTCAATAGTAACTATTTACTATGATTTTCACGTTTAAGTTTCAAAATAAACAGTTGTTATAAGAAAAACTCACGTTTATATTACGGTCCTTCATTGTAGCATGACGAAATAATAAAAAACAGCTAAATATACATATAAGAAAATGCATGCCACATACACTGCACTCACACCATGAAAGATGAATCCCACTGACCTACATAACACAATGATTTAATCAACCCCGAATAGCCTATCAGCACAGGTAACAAAATACAAAAGAAAAAAAAGAAAGAAATCCTCTCGAATTAGCGTAAGTATCTCCTCAAATAAAAGGGGTTCCGTAGTCTTGAAGATAATTGTATTTGTTCGGGACTTCGGGACTATTCTGTATGCTCGAGAAGCGGGAACTTCGAGCGCTGATGTGGGATCTAATGAAATAATGAAGAGCCCTAATTCTTGGAGTGCTTGATAGATTCTATCTTGTTTTTTTGTACTTCAAGATTGGAGTTACGAGTTCTTTGTTCTGTGAGTAGTCTTCGCATACTGTAGGACTAAACTGTAGGCTGATAGATAGCCGACAGTTAATTTTGAAGGTCATTGGAAATTCAATTGAGGTTTTTAGTCAGTCTATACTGAAAATTGCACTAGTAGTTCCTGAGTTTTAAGCGTTCAAGGGAAAAAAGTCTTCTGCTTTATAATAAGGTCTGTAGAAATAATTCCATATCATTTAAAGAAAGTTCTAAGAAACTAGTATCTCTCAAGTAGAAAGAACGAAATTGTCGATTAAGAAAATTCAAGATTTCCTTGCTTTTAAAATGAAAGTAGTTAAAATTATACTTTGAAGCAAAAGCGAGGAAGAAAAACTGTAGAAGCGGTTAGGAGATTTTTAATTATTCAACTTTTATATTCTAGAGTTGAAAATGTCATCTTTGCATTTGTTGGTAGAAAAAATATGTTTGAAAGGAAGCTGCTATTACTTGTTTTAATTTGTATTATACCTGATGTTCTCAAATCAAAATGGCTCATTGGCGAGTAATTAGTGAGTCTATATGCCACGACGAGCTCACAAGTTCGATTTATAAATATAATAAATTAAACATTTGTGTACTTGAAAATAATTTGATTGCATATTAGTGTTTTCATGTGAAAAAGCATATACCTCTAAATGTTTACTACTTTTCTAGTACATATAGTATAAGCTCCACTGATTTTGAGATACTTTAAATCTGAAAATCCGTAGAAAATCAACAGGATTTCCAGGTAAAATCAATAAGGTTGGCTTGCATGGAGTGGAACAAACTACAAAGGATATAGCTGCTGGCTGTAAACATATCGGTGACCGCGCAAGACTTTGTTTATTTTGCCGATCAACAACCCTGCGTGCTGTAGGGTTGACAGTTTTGAGTTTTTTTACATTGTTTCGTAGGGTTAGTAAAATTTGCAATAATATTCACAACATATAATATACACCTTTTGTAAAGAAATGCTAAATTGTGTCTACATACATATCAGACTGAAAACCTTTTTTGAAGTCGGATAAAAATACGGGTAATAAAATTTAAGTAGTATATTTATGTTATGGTCTAATTTTTCTCAAATTGACGATAGATTTCCTCATTACTCATATACATATATAATGTGCACATTATAAAGTGCAATGTATAATTTATAAAACTTACAATGGTACTAGCCTTGTGTGGAATCGAACCACACACTCGTATTCGAAAGACTGGTGCTTGAGTGACAGCCCTAACCAAACTGTTACAGAAACTAGGGCCGTCACGCACGAGTATTTTCCCGATTTTTGACAGTGGTTTTTGTGATATGTTTTTATTCTATTTCCCTTTACGCCCCATCGTATTTGCACAATAGATGCTTGAACGAATGTATTGACAGGAATGTAAGTGACGCATCTGTTACGAAGTGAATGAATGGAATGCTGACTGAATGAATTGTGTTAGTGAACGAAGTGAAACTAATCAGGAACTATTATTGGGACTACAGCGAGAAGTGGAAATAGATTGATGGAATATGATTAAGAAAGTGTTGTTGGGAATGAAATAAATAATTGAAACATAGGTAACAAACTACTTATTTTTGAATATATCTGGGTCTGTATAGTTGGTAGTTTCAAAATGCATAATTAGCGCTTAAGAACGATAAGTTTATCGAAAGGATATTCGACATAGATACAAAAATTATTTTAGACCACCGAACAACTGTTAGTTGCATAGGCATTATCATTTAAAACACTTTGCAGATAATAAAAAAGATAATTAAAATCCTATCTAAATCAAAAAATAACTTAGCGCAATCTCTTAATACCTTCATTCCAATATCTCTCAAAATCCTATTACCAAGAAGGATTTAATTTAAAAAAAAAGCTCCAATGTTCTTTTTTTAAAGCGTCGTCTATCTATGCAATGTAAATCCAGCTGTTGAGGGTAGTGCGAAATTGGATTTAGAAATGGGAATCGAATGGCGGACCTCGTTGAAATCTCGCAATAATAGAAAGAGGCTGTTGAGTTATTCTATCTCGGATGTAGGCCGGGAGTTAGTGACGTTTTGTCGTGGGGGATTTATTTAGATATAGCACACGACTGGTGGATTAAAATATAGTTTGACATAGTCATTTTTCCTAAACCGAACACAGGGTTAGGTTAGGCTAGGTAAAATAATAGGTGAAAAGGGTACGTTATAGGTTTGGTTCTTTTTAGATTTAAAAAAAAACATGTTAATGCCCTTCTCTCATCCCACTTTCCTCGTAATTTGAAGTCGGCACTCGCTTCGCTCCTTCTTCTATACTTCTTAATATCATCATCATCTCACAAGAAACTGACTTTCAGATGTCCATCGTTTCTTGGTCACCCTTTCCCCAATATCTACATTCATGATTAAAACCTGTCATGTTTATGTAACACAGAATATTATTTTGATAACAAGTCACATAGTAACACGGAGTTCTAATTATTAGCAGACATTTGATTACGGAAATAAAACCTTATCTCAATAGGTGAATGGATAAATACAGACTAGCTAATTAAGTACATCTGATAACATCTTCATAATATAATCTAGTTTAGATGAATGAGAATGATATTTTCCAGTAGGTTAGATAAATGAAACAGAGTTGTAGATTAAAAATCATAATCAGTGATTTGACCCAAGATTGTGACCGAGATACTGTTATCAAATGCGATAGTAGGTAATTCTGTCTGTTTTATAAATGAAAAATAATAGTACACGGATAGTCTAGAGACTGAAAAAGGACATCGGCGTCTTTTCCCAGGTAGGGAGCGAGAAGTAATTTTCCCGGAATACGAGTAAAATCGTGAGAAACAGCTAGTTTATTATGTTATTAGAATCTTAGTGTAAAACCAGATGAGACTGCAGTTATTGAGCAAAGCAATCTATTGTATTTAATTAACAACAATATGTACACTAGTATGCAATAAATGAATCTTTATCTTTACCACGGTATTTCTTGCGGTTTTCACCAAAAGATAGATTTATTTATGTCTTTAAGGTACATATCTATGAATGGGCCTATGCAGCCTGAAAATAAAGAGATTTAATTTGATTGATTGATTGATTTACTAGGAAGCTTTAGGTAATTATTCATATCCCTGGCGGGCCGAGATGCAGGTTGCAGTTTGTATGGCAAAACAAATCCTTAATTATGTTGAAAATGACTTCTGAAATTGTGATACATCATTGTTCATTAATGATTCATTTTCTCTACAGTTATTTGTCTCAAGAAGAGATTTATCTTAATTAACAACGAAGATGCTGCAAGTGTCACAGTGTACATAAACACGTATTTCACACATATCTTGTGGTAGTTCTCCTCAGATTGTCGGCTTAAACCTTGCACTTTGAAATATGCGACACAGTGGCTAACCATGATATTGCATGATACTACTACCTACATGCAACTACTAACGGAAAGTAAAAGTGACATGGAGTTACACAGACATACATTAATATGTAACTACTTATATTATAAAGCTAGAGACTTTGTTTGAACGTGTCAATCCTAAGCATGTATTCTAAGATCTAGCAGAACAATAATTTCTTTCAGTGTTAGATGGCCCATATATTGAGAAAGTGCACAACCTCCTGGTTACGAATACTGAATATTTGAAAGCTTATAGAAGATTTTAGAAAAATACTTAGAGAGTAAAAATTTATAAATTGATAAATGATGATATCATAAATTTTCTGATAAAAAATTACTAGTTATTTACTTACGGTTAATTACTCTAATTTCGCACAATAGAAATGACTTTTCCACACAGAATTAGACGATTTTAAAGATAGAGTAATTCCTATATGAAACAAGATTCTGGATCCCTTCTCCCAGTCTACAGCACAATGTGGAAGCATCAGCTCTGAGAGCCACCTATAGAATATTGACCACTGCTACCCCTTGCCGGGGCGAAAGCTTTACCTCCCAGATTTGAATAATGTCGGGTAATGGCTCCGAACTCAACTTTAATGCGCTAGTTTTAGGTAGGGTAAGTTAAATACGGTGACAATGTGGTGGTGAGAGAGAATATTTTGGACCTTGTAAAAACTGTCTTTAAAACGTATGTTTAGAGCAGCTTCATACATCATCACAATAAGTGGTAAATGAAGCTCACTTCTAAATATTTTTGTGTTTCCTTTTCACTCAAAGCTGATGATCGCTCGAATCTTATTTTGAGAATGAAATCACTATAATACTACTAGTATCAGACCACTTACTTATGTAGTTTCCTTACTTCCTACTAATATTATAAACGCGAAAGTTTGTATGTATGGATGTTTGTTACTCTTTCACGCAAAAACTACTGAATGGATTTTAATGAAACTTTACAATAATATAGCTTATACATCAGAATAACACATAGGCTACAATTTGTAAACATATTGTTCGAAATACTAAACCTGTGCAGACGAAGTCGCGGGCACCAGCTAGTAGATTATAAATGTGAAAGTAACGTTGTCTGTCTATTAAGATTTTACGTCAAAACTACCGAGTTTATCAGTTATACATATCTAGAGCATGAGGGAAGACATACATAGGGTCCTTTTTATTCGTACGTAGAAAAAAGTTCCATTAAAACACAAATGAAACCTCGGGGAACATCTAGTACCTTCACAAACACATACAACCATAACACATCTCAAACAACCACGTGGGCATTCCTTACGTTGCGGTGTCATGTCCACATTCCTAAACTACTAGCTATGTGGTACAGAACTATGTACCACTTGTGGGACGGTTGAACTATGTACCACATGTGGTACACGTCTCGTGAAGCCGCAAGATGCTGTGGCCTGAGGTGTTGAGCGGCCATATTGGTTTGTTAGTAGTAGGTATCTAATTATAGAATTGCAATTGTAGTAGTAGTAGTAGTATGAGATATGTAAAGGGTAAAAGTCTATAGAAGTATTTTTAGACAAAACTGTGTCTTTTATCAATTTAACAATAAATTGTTCTTAGTAAAGAAACAAGATGTAGAGTAGTAAGTAGAATGTTTTTGGTAAGTTCACAGATGATGGCTTTTTTAGGCTGAAGCAGTGACTTATATTTGAAAAGATGCTGCTAAAGGTGCTTTATATATGGGTACACGGAAGTATTTTGGCAATATATCACTTTAATCGATAATTTAAAAGACATATCTACTTACAAATCATAGCATACTTAAACAAAATTAAAACAATAAAATTATACATTCATTCGCCTACAAATAACAAACTTAAAAAAACCCCAGTTATCCAAATTACTACCAGCGGGTTGCGAAACTTAATAAAACGTGCTGAAGGGTTTAATAACCACTACATTTCTCTCGCTCTAACACGAACTGAAAGGGTAGGAATGAAAGAGACGACGGTATTGTAATGGGTAGCTAAGTGTATGGGCATTTGCGCGGGGAATTCATATGTGTCGGCGCAAAACATTCGTTATTATCTACTATTACAAAGGTTCTTATTTCAGTCCGTTCTAAACTTGCGTTTGGTACATGTGAAAGAAAGAATGAGTTGGATAAGGACAATGTTTATTTACCGTAACGAATTCCATTTTTTTTCAAAAACATGTCTTCGTTAAAAAAATATACTAGGCTTATACACAGTTCATAAAAAACACAGTCGAACGGAGTAACTCCCTTTTTTTGGGTTGATTAAAACGATATGAAAATAAACAAAACATTTGGGCGTACGAAACCTGTAAAAAACACTCAAAATATGGTGGCAAATAACAGCCTGTTATTAGTTTCTAAACACTAATTTTACAGCAAAAGTACGCAACAAAAAGCCAGATAAAAGTGTTAAATCTTTTAATTTTACTGCGAAATTTTCAATCAGCTAAAACTTTCAAACCTCTCCTCTCATAACTTGCGCCACAATATGGACGATACAGAATCTGCGGAGCGTATGTTTAATCAGCACCCTGTGGATATTGCTCAAGCAATAAAACATGCTGTATAAGGCTTCATAGACGTATCGTGTTACAAACACAAAGACGATTTTGTTAGTGAATATGTACCTAGTTGTTGTTTTAGTAACTAGGAAGTTGTTGTGTCAAATTCTAATTATTGATCCTTTTATTATTAAAACATTGTTATTTAATCTTCACTAAATAACAATTTTCACTATATGTATTTTTATAACACTACTACATCCAGTACTATAATATAACGACATCCCTTAAATAGTGGAGAAATACTTACTGTGATTTTTTAGGTTCATTGCACCCGTACGAAGCTAGCCACTAATAAAATATAAACGAAAATAATCACACACACAGTCTTAAGGACGGATGTCTTTATTTTAACAAACGCTTTATCAACATAATTACATCATTAAAAAGGCTACTTTTTTAACTATTAGGATATGCTCTTTCATAAATATCACATTCAAGGCGCTATCTGCAACAAAATGATTAAGTAATACCAACTAATAATATTTTGGAAATTATTTAATAAAGGCATCGTATAAGGCACCCAAAGATATTAACCAAAAAATACTGAAATTGATATATTTATCGTCTCCTAAGCCTACAGGCCTGCGGATCGAAGTAACCTGTCAATTATAACTACCAACGTTTATTTATTGGTACACGACTAACAGTTAGTAATTGGAACACGTTAGCCGAATAATAACGAGTCGTTTTGTAACTCGTTGCTATTTTCCCGTGGCTTTACTTTTTCAAACAGGCATCCGCCAGTGGTTTTACCAGCTTTCGGGGGCAAGTACTTCTCTAGCCTGTATGCTATGTCTTTTCTCAGGCTCCAGATTATCTGTGTATAAAATTTAATTTAAATAGGTTCAGTGGTTTTGGCATGAAGTGAGACAGACAGACCGACATATGAAGATATAATTGCTTGTGTCGGACCAGTAGTTCCTTAGATTAGCGCGCTGAGTTCCTGATATTAGTATAGATATTTAATCATTCATCTAGACTGTGTATCTTAAAGACAGAAAGATATAAAACTGCAAGCCACAGCTTTTAAAAGGGAAAAATCTCACCGTATTTGCAAGGCAAAAAAACGAACATAAAATAAACTGGCATCAGCTGTTTGCGTGACTAGTAAAAGTCTGCAAGACAAAGGGTTATTGTTATTTCTACTCTAGCAGATTAGCTATGGCCGTAATGTACTGCAATATTATTTACCTCAATATATTTTATATTTGCGTAAGTATTTTAATCTAAATTATTTTTGGAATTGTTTGAGATATCTTATTTTTGCGTGATTTGGATTATCGTGTTATTTTTAGGTGATCGATTGATTATTATGTTTTCGTCGTCGGATCTTCGTTCTGATTTCAAATCCGAAAATATGATGTTCTCTGTTTGAAAATGCCTATAATGACTTTTTGTTAAAAAAATAGGACGTAATAGTGAACTGCCTTTATAAATGTTAGTCTCTCTATTAAACAGGGTTGCTTATTGAATTGCAAGCCCTGAAAACCTGTATATCTACAAATTTTACGGTTAAAATACAACAGTGAAAATAGAACGATGAGTAAATTACATTCTCCCTCTGTACCTAACTCTTGTTTGACAGTTTTTTGAGTAATTTTTGACATTGCCACATTCATATTATAAAACTAAGTCATTTCTCGATTACAGTCAAAAATCGAAATAGTTTCAAAGCGCACCGCGTGATTAATGAATGAAAGTGACGTCACTAGCACATCGTCACACCATGTTATTATAATCTAATCTGCCTGTTAATCCATCCAGTCGCCAGTTCCGGATTAAAACATTAACTTATTAGTCTTAGTATGCACATTCATTCATTATGCTTCATAAATACTTGTGTTGTTTTTAATAGGTATGGATTAGTCAATGAAATAGCAAATTGCGTAAGGAATGGGATTATTTCTAGAAATAAATGAGAAAACAAGGTTGTCGTAGTTAAGCTTTAAATTGATTGGCTTCAAAGTGCATGGAAAAATGTGCTAAAAAGACACCAAAATGTATGTCGATGATTGCATATAGTAACGGTGAATATATAATATGAATTAAATGTTTTCAATTTTCATTACATAAATACATAAAAAAAATACAAGTCTTCAATTCAAGCTTATTTAAAGCCTTGAAATCTGTCTACACAGACCCATCTCTATTTAATGTATGTATGAAAATTAACGTCTATGACTACATCCTAGCAACGACTCAGGTAATAAGAATAAGAACTTATATAGAACCAAATATGACACAATTCATACCAATTATTTCAAAACAGATTTACGAACAAAGATTAACATAGATCCATATAATCCAGATTTGAAGATTCATTCCCTAATCTGATTCTAGAACATTTTTTTCAATACAAGGCGTTGTTCTTCAGTTTAGCCAAAATACTTTAAATCTTATCACTTAAGTTATAAAGCTGAGATTAGTGCAACAAGCAATCTTATCTATTACTCATATTTGGGTCTGTTCTGATATTGTTTTAATATAAATACGCGAAATTATATTTCGAAATCACAGTTTGACAGCTTTATACGCCAGCAATCGTTTTGAGAGACATTCAGTAAATTAAATTCTGAGGTGAGCTCTGAATTTCAATAAATACAATAGTATTATTTTGAATTAATCATTTTCATAGTCAATTACTTGGTTTGATTTGAAAGTGACGTTGAATAGGGAAGGTAAAAGAAATAAATATGGGAAATATCTATCTTATGGGCTTTACTTCCAATTGTCATCGAACGTTAATATCCAAGTGATTTACCAAATTAACAATAACCTATCTCTTGTTACAGCAAAATGAAATACATGCTCATCATCGCATCCGTTGTGGCTTTGGCTACAGCCAGCCCCACCCGAGGCCTAGTGGAAGTCGGGCCCGGCGGTCCCGCGCCAGTCCTTCCAGAGCCCATCGCTGTAGGACCCGCCATCTTGGACTTCGAACCAGTAGCTATTGGACCTGCTCCCGTAGTCCCGGAACCTATTGTACCTGTGCCAACGCCTGTGTTCCCAGTCGAAGACCTGCCTAACCCTGCACCCGCTAACCCTATTGTTCAAATCATTTTGAACATTAATGGACAGGTTTCTATTCCCGGTATTGTGGACCCCAAACCTCCAATTGGTGTGCTACCTACACCTGTGCAGGTTGTTGATGTAGCTCCGGAACCTGTAGATATTGCACCTGTTCTGGTACCTGAACCTATTCAAATAGGTACACCTGTTTTACCTATTCCTGCTCAAGTGATGCCAGATGAATTAAATTAGGAAGATGAAGAAGTCTTAGTGTTAAGATTTGTGATAAGAACATTATTGTGATATTTTATTAATAAAGTTTTTTTTATATAATTATGTGCTCTTTTTTTGTTTGCTCTTTGTAATAGTCGAAAAACCAGTATCAATCGTTATAAATCTTAGCTCTCAGCTCATGTCGCCCATTGACGATTACAGGATTATGATCCCTCTTCTCTCATCATCATTTATGTTTTTTGATTGTCTAGTCTATTTCTGAAATTCTTTAAGTGTCTAACTTCTTGTACATAAAGAAACAAGCAATTATAAAAGACATTATAAGGCCGCATTGAAAACTCTATCGCTTATAAAATATTTGTTACACATACAGTTTTAGATACTGCCTTAATATTATCATATCATATCATCATATCATATCATTTATTGCATTCCATAATGTACATTTGGTGGAAAATATAAAATAATAGAGGTAGTCACAATTATGGACCCTGATGGGCACAGCAAAGAGTTAGAAGAGAGGAAGGCGTTTATTGTAATATAGTAGGTAGTAGGTATGTTTTTATTAAGGCTTTTGGCATAATTTAATAGTTATGCCACAAAATATGTATTTTTTTTATAAACTTTTGTAACTTGTCTACCTCAAAAATGGAAACCTAGGCATCAAATAAGTAATATAATAAATCTTACAGGATTATTCTCAGAAAGTGTTCCATCCTTGACCGCTTTTATTTAGGGACAGTTATAGTGGTCACAAATCTATTTTACATTGTACCAATCTCATGAAGAATGTATAGGTAAAAAATCCCGATTTCATCGCTCCTGTATTATTTTATAGGTTAGGTAGAGTTTTTTCCGCACTGTTATCAGTAATTTCTGTTACGGTTTAAGAAACTCTTTATATGTTAGATAAGGCAAATAAAAGGCGATAAATGCAACTGGGCACTGACCCATTTTGGTGCTAATTAAGTGAATAAATAATAAAAATCTGTCAAAAATCAGACCATAAGGACCCAAGCAAACTGCATACTTATTATACGCCGCCGATAGTTGACCCGACTGTTATATTTTGAAGGTTTTTGTGAATCCATTTTTTTTGTCTGATGATACTGTTTGAATATTTGCAACTGTGCTGTTTAAGATTGAATGACAATGACTGACAGTCTATTTGGTATTTATTATGGGTATTTATATTGTTGAATCTTTTAATGGCAGTAGTTTATTGACCTGTCCCATCAGAATTTTGAATTCGTTTCATATTCATATCGTTTAAACTGTTACTGTTGTTACTATCTTCAAATAAAAGATTAAGTATAAAATTAAGGTTTTAATAAATAAATAAGCAATAATTTTCCGAAACTGACATGTTTATTAAGTCATCAAACAGCCAACCGGCCTGAATTCCAACAACGAAACATATAGGCCGTCGACTAGCACGACATCTTGGCAAGTGGTTGTGTAGGTGTTCACTCAGGTGCGCAGTTCCTTCTCAATTGGTTGTTCAACTTAGTTGAGTGCGTCAGGCAGCACGGCGACGGGGCTGGGCAGCTGGGGCACACCGATGGCGACGGGCTCAACGGGGACCACGGGAGTGGGGAGCTCAGGGGTGCCGATGACAGCGGGGGCACTCTCGATGACCTGGACGGGCTCAGGGGCAGCCTCCACAACCTGGACGGGCTCAGGAGCGGCTTCAACAACGGCGACGGGCTCAGGCACGATCACAGGGGTGGGGATGCTGATGGGAGTGTCGATCACGTGGCTGACTCCGTTGATGTTCAGGATGATCTGCACAAGAGGGTTGCTGGCGGCAACATTCTCGGCTTCATCAACAACCTGGACGGGCATGACAGGTACAGGCTCAACGATAGCGGGTCCAACGGCGACGGGCTCGGTGTCAACAAGTGCGGGTCCAACAGAGATAGGGTGAGTGGGGAGTAGGGCAGGGCCGACGGCGATGGGTTCGAATTCCAGTATAGCCGGGCCGACTGCGATGGGCTCAAATTCGGGGGCTGGGATGGGACCAGCACCTCCGGGGGCGACTAGGCCACGGTGGGCGGGGCTGGCCACGGCCAGGGCGACGAAAGAGGCGATGACGAACAAGGTATTCATATTTGCTGGAAACGAAAACGGTTAGTTAGTAAATTAGAGGTATAGCGTCCACGTTTAGTTTCAAGGTAAAGAGATGCAAATTATTATTTTTTTAGAAGAATGTAGTAGACTGTTCAAGATATTATGTCACTTATCACCTTTGACAGACCACTATATTTATTTTATAGGTATTATATAAGTTCACTTCTTACCTGCTTTTTGTTTGTTAGGTCTTATACAAACTATGCTTAATTAGAAATAACTTGTGGTTTTTATACAAAACTGTATCTTTAGCGCGGCTCGGTCGATAAATAGAAGATAATATTTTATTGCTGTTAATCCAGATATTAAGATACAATAATGATAAAACTTATGGATGGATTACAATGTATGATTGATCATTTTACGTGCGATTCGCAAAGTATTGAAGGATTAGTAAAAAATAATCATTGGGTAGGCTGTTTCTATCTTGAGTTGATATAATGAGTTGGCCAACCAACTAATTTTACAATTCTTTCACAACTTATAAGTATATAAAGAACATTTGAAAAAAATGTTGTAGTACGTGAGGCCTTTGGTTTTCAAGTTTTCAAGAGGTTTTTAGATTTCCCATTATGATTTTTCAGATCTTTATAAAACTAGCCTCCGCCAGTGTTTTCACCCGCGTTCCACGGTTTTACTTCCCACACCCGGTTAAAAAATACCTAGCCTTAATCAACCAACGGTCTACCTGACCCTCCTGTCCTTTATTAATACACACACTGATCCTCCCTTTAGATAAAATTATGCTTTCAAATAAAATATTTACGGCATTTAGCAACAGCCTGTATATAGTGTACCCTTTCGTTAAGGAAAATTACCGTATCAGGATTTTTATTGCAATTTTATTATTTGTTGTAATTATTAGTTTTATGTATTTTTATTATAATTTGACTTTCATAATGCAAGTTTTTAGCACAGATTAAAACTAGGATGATTTATTGCATAGGTTTCCACAGGAATACAAAATTTAATGTTATATTTTTGTTTTTGGAAATAGTTTTTGAGCTTTTTCAAAATAGTTTTTGTTTGTTTTTCAGTGTCCTCTCTTTTAGGAGACTGGTTAAATATTTAAATGTTGCTTGTCCCTTTAGCATATTATGGCGACATCCCGATACAGTATATTACAAGTTTTTATGAAAAAAAAACTTTATTTTTCGTGTCCCTTTTAAAAATATGACCTTTTTAATTATTATCAAAGTAAATTAAACGAGATTAAATAGAGTTATTGCTATCATTAATTTATGACACCTGATTAAAAATTAAAGAGTAATAAATAAATATCAATAGTTATCACGTTGACTGATATCGGTTTCAGATAATTAGAGTAATTTGGTAAATATATAGAGCTTCCTCAGTTGATTATTAATTTCCTTGTTTTAATTATTTTGTTAGTCATGGCTTTTATTCTGTCCATTTCACACTAAAATTACAAAGATTAATGTGTGTGAGTATATTTGTTACTCCTTCACGCTCAAACAGCTGAACGGTTTTCATGAAACTTGGCAGTAATATAACTATAACTTTTATAGGTTGCAGTTCCCTCATGAAGCTAGTAAGGATATGAGTTTAATGTCATTTTTGTTCCAAGTGTAAATAGTTGTTAATATTAACGTTCAGCGTTAATTAAGCAGACGAAAACTAAAAACCGCATAGAAAATAATAATCTCACATTATTTATCAAGTAGATCCCATCAAATTACGTTCAAAACCGGGCCATTATAGTAGCTAGAAATTCTTAATTAGTTTGAAAGTCCCACATAACTGTTAGCCGACTATAGTAAAAAGTATGAATACTAAATAGGTAGAATAGCGGGGCGTAATATAGCCAGTGCAAGCTGGCGCAAGCCTCTACACGCTTCGCTCGTACGTGCATAGATTATGTGACTGTTTAATTAATATAGATAGGGAAATAGGCAAAAAATTGACTTGATATTTAGGTATTACCATCAATTTTTGAAATTCTTGAAGGTATGATTGACCTATAATAGTGTGTTTTGTGTAACTTTTTTACTGATAATCAAAAAAGCGTTTTATAGATGCAACAAAAATATACATCATTGTCTTTCCGCTCTTGTTAATGACGTAAATTCTTAATTAGTCTAAAAGTCCTACATAACTGTTAGCCGACTATAGTAAAAAGTATGAATACTAAATAGGTAGAATAGCGGCGTAATATAGCCAGTGCAAGCTGGCGCAAGCCTCTACACGCTTCGCTCGTACGGTCATAGATTATGTGACTGTTTAATTAATAAAGATGGGAGAGTGGGTAAAAAATATGATGTCATATTTCCTAGAGTAACTTTTCAGATGGTAATATTTACTGTGCTGTCTTGCAATGAAATCTAAAATGTACCGGTATTTATTTATAAATCTTCCATTAACTCTGGATTGTACCTTCGCGTTTTACGGAGAGTTAAAAAGGCGTTCATTAGATGAAAAAATATTGTATTTATAGGTCTTTTATTAACGCTTTCTGGATCATTGTGAAAATTATCGTTAAATTATTCTTTATTTCTACACACAATTTTCTTCTATCTCCTAGAACCTCGACAGAAACTGCCAAAATGACACCACCCACGTTCCTTCCCTTTCAATATGTGGCAAAATAATCGTTATTGTCTTACGTGGTCAACAGGCGTGGCTAATAAGCGGAGGCGATTGCTCGTGGCTTGCAGGTTTCGTGAGGACGTTTCGTTTTACGCTCCGTTTGGTTTTATTGGCTATCCGAATGAATTGTGGTTGGTAGGTATTTATATGACATTTTCGAAGTATAGTACATGTTAGGGGAAACGGGCTAAAGTTTTCTGATTGGTGTCTTTCATATAAATAGGTTCGATTTAATATTTAGGCTCAGGAACGAACTAATACCTATCACTTTGCGTGATGCCGTTACCTCCAGAGCTAACTTTTAGATTATTATTAAAACTTCTTTAAAAAACTTTGTATGCACATTGTGTTCACATAAGAAATCAAAGTACTTTCCCATCTTTATTTAAATAATCTTTGTCACGTTGCGGCAAGTCGTAGCGTGGATTAAATCGCACGCAAGCGAATGCACCGATGGGCTAATAGCTCACACAGACATATTGACAAACGTTTTCATTATTTTAGTACGTAATACTGCCAAATTCCAACTCTATAGTAAATGTGGTGAAATTGTGTAATTGATTAATTGCTATTTTATGAGTTATAGCAACCACGAAGGGATATGTCTATTAGTCTTTTATATGAGAAATTCTATAATTTAATATTTTGATAGGTCATAAATTAAAGCATAAATTACTCAGTTTATTTCTTTGTCAAATAGTTTAGAACGAAGTGTGTTGCTAACTACACGATAATCAAAACGGAATCTTTCGAAACACGGAGAAATTCGTCATGATAAAATAGTCGCCCGTTCACGGACTCATCCCGCTAAGCGTTGCTTAACCTTATGATCGACTGACCTATTAATGACCATATAAATAAGTCATCTCATTATGCCTTCCAGTCGCAATGTTCTCTAAGGTCCTCATAATCAAAACTTCAAGCAATTAAGGTGTATGTCGGTGTTGCATTGAACTACTGCACGATTCACTGCAGGCTTGCGATATCTTTCCGCTTGATTTGCGAAACAGGTTTTGTCTGACAAACCTGCTGAATTTCACCTGGACATGCAAAACCTAGTACTGTACAGAATCTACTGTAGGTAGTATTGGAAACTATGGTTTGAATCTTATAAATGTTCCTTGAAACCGTGAAACTAGCTTGACTTGTCATAAGAAACTGTATTAAGTCTATTTGAAATAACAAAAAAAAAAAAAACTATAACTTTGACTGTAAATACTTATTTACATACTAGCTGTTGCCCGCGACTTCGTCTGCGTGGGCAATTTAGAATTGACAAAATACTATTTATGCCGTATAGGTGTATTCTTTTACATAACAGTATAATTAGGATTACCACTTAGCAGCTCAGTATGGGTTGATCAATCAAGGTGGTGTCGACGATGTGTGACTATTTATCTAAACAAAAGAAGTAAAGTTTGTGACGTTGTGGAAATCTCTGGATCTAGTCAACCGATTTGGAAAATTATTACGTAATTCCCACAGGAAACAAAGGTCTGACAAAGCTGTCATTTGTACATTTTCTTGGAGAGGCCTATGTCCAGCAGTGGATTGCGATAGGCTGATGATGATGATGATGTACATTTTCTGCAGCAGCTGCATCAAATCAGGAGCCAGAAAGTCTGTCAAACACTTTTACTTACCATGGATAACGGGGTGTCTAGTTCACTGGGTTGAAGAGATCAGATATATACTACTCCAAGTAAATATTGGTACTCAAACAGAGTACCAGAACAGAGACAAACGGTAATTCGATATATTACATATTCGATATTCACACTTCTACAGAATTGATGTACTTAAAAAGGTTCGACAGCGGGCTGCAGTAGCGTAGTTAAACTAACTGAAACAATCTTAGTGATCCTACAATAAAGTTAGGGAAGCGGGTGTGCATGATGAACACTAAGAGTTGGTAAATACGTGATGAAGACGACCAAGTCCCCGCAACCAAAACTAATTCATTACTATTCTAATTTGTTCATGTACCACAAAACTCAAATGAAGGTGGAGAAAAGGATTACCAAGCTCCCGAAGGCCTGGGCATTTGCAACACGTTGCATGGCGTCCTGGAAAGTTTCGTAATTCTCAGCCATCCGTTTGACTTGTTCATTAGAGAATGCAGTCTTCTGTCAGCGAAAATGTGATTGCACTGGTCCCGCTATGGGTGCAGCGTGAGGGAATGTCAGGCTTTGGCCCTGGTGGGCCTCACAGGGGTTTGCTGAATCTCCTTGAGCCGGAAGGTCGATGACCCACTCAAAACTAATCGCCTACGGTGGCCGGGAGTCGTCTCTCAACATCCGGCTTTCGTGGTGTCTTACCGCAGTGACTGGGATGAGAGGTGGGAATTTTCTGTCGCTCCGCCGCCTCATTCTTTGTCATCCCATTTCTTCTAGCCTCAGACCATGGTTTAAACCAGGGCCGGATGCGATAGGTCGCACAGTCCACACAGTGGTGACACCCGGGCGCCACCTCCATGAGATCAGAGTTGGGAATGTATGTTTGCAAAAAAATAATAGTACAGTTTAGCGAAAACACGTTTGATAGCAATTCTGTTTTTGTAACTGAATGATATTCAATGATATAAACGTAGTTATATAAAAAGTGTTTTTTTAGACACAGTCCGTGGGTCTGACTGTGACTGTTCGTAATCGTGAACGGTGTATTTGTGATCAGAAGTTGAAAGCAAGTATGTCTCTGGTCTGCGACGCGTAATTTGTACGTTTTCAGGGGCAATAAGGCATTTTACGTGCGTATTGTATTAAATCGAGAAAGCTCTCATTTCTCTAATCTGCACTTTGTATCTGAGCTTGTTTCTAAAGCTACAGAAATTTACCTTAACTCACGCTTAGCAGTTCTTGCGAGGGACATATCTTTCTTCTAGGATCATTAAGCGTTACATATTTTGCACCACACAAAAAATATTTAAGGTCTACTTAATACTACTCATTCAACGTAAGTTGCTTTTAGGCCGCCACATTAATGGAAGATTAGCTAAAATAAAACCCCAGCTGAATTTGTTTATGAAAAAAAGTTATAAATTCACACAAGTTATAAACTCTATCTATGACTTTACGTCTAATAATTTTGACGTTAATATTGTTGACTTATTGTGACAGGTAGTCATTCCCATTGATGTTTATTGTAGAAGTGACACAATGTTTTCGCTCGTATTTTGCCTACATTCTTCATTACTCAAAAAGTATATTAATAAGGCCCTTCTATTTATATGTAAGTGAATTCAAAATAATGTAGGTAATATATTAAAACCAGGAACTTATTTTTAAGGATGTTTGAATATTAATGACAATGTTTTTTTTATAATAATTAAATCTTAGACTTGCAATGCGCTTTCAGTGTTATGCATGTTTGTTATTGGATGAAATAAATGGATATCCATGTTTATGAGAGGTATAGCTTATTTGTCAGAACAACATATTAGGTATGTAGAGTTTTTAAGAATGTGGGGAAATTCATAATTTCTTCGGGACGTGGGTGACGCTTCCCATGGGAACTACTGCCCGCACCGGGATAAACTATACCCTATGTTACTCGCAGATAATGTAGCTTTCTAATGGTGTGAGAATTATAAAAATGTCCCTGATGATGCGCTGATATTTATTGTACATATTTACAGTAGCGAAATACACACGTCGTCATATTATTTTTTCTTGAAAGTAAGAACATACCATGACAAAGTGAAGTCTGTTTTCATTGATATTTTACCTACTACCAGTTTTATGGCACATCTGTTTCTGCATGATTTTCTTAATCAATAATTTTAAGATATTATTTCTTTAAATTCTGTTTTTGCTCAATTTACTAATAGAGTCGATATTTTCTATGTAAAGATTGATAATAGGCCGATAAACTTACAAAGTTCAACATTCAAATATGTGTCATTATTGCACCCGCTGTTGCAGAAACGTTAACAGAAATTATCGTTCATTGCTCATCCTCTGTAGGTGATAGCGTGATAATATATATCCTATATGTTGAACCGGCCCCCAGGTAATATTCATGCAAAATTTGATATAAATCTATGCAGAACTTTTTGAGTTTAGTGAGACCAAACATACAGACAAACAGACAAACAGACATACAGACATACAGACAAACAGACAAACAGACAAAAATTCTAAAAACTATATTTTTGGGTTCAGAATCGATAGTAGATCACCCCCCAAGTATTCTTTTGAAAAAATATTCAATGTACAGTTTTGACTTTCCTATCATTTTATTATATGTATAGATTGCTATTAAAAGTACAACTCAACCTTGATTGCATTAAGATCAAAGTGTTTTTACTGAAACGTTTGCACAATGGACTATTTTCTATTTTGCACCACAAATAAATCGAATTTAACTTGAACTTATTTAAAGCACACAAGCGTTCAACCGAAAACCGGGTAACTATAGAACTAAAGGCAACAAATAAATCTAGTGCATTTGTAAACCGCATTGCAATTCGGGACCGGAGCGCGAACCGAAATCTTTCCCAAACCAAAGTCAGTTCTATCACCAAATAAATTGCCACAATTCCAGATATAAATCTAGGAATAACTGAGGCGGAACTCACACTACCACTCTGCTATTCTCGTTATAATGTTAAGACGTCCATTGCTGGTCAAAGGTGTCCCCAAGCTAGAGGGATTTGCATACTCACCGAGCTGTTCATGCGCGTTGGTAAGCGTAGTGTGGGATACTTTTAGCTTCGGAGATGTTGCTGTTAGATTTTTGAAGTCCACCATGGTAAGCTACACTGGAATTTGCAGTTAAACATGACGATACATGACCATGTGATGGACCGTGACTAAAAAGATAGGTGATTTTGTATTCATTCTTAAAATCAAGTACCATAACTACTCTCTAGAATTTAAAGAAATCAGATCACAATTAAAGCTGCGTGGTACGTCAGGTTATCCCTTTTTGGACTCACGTATATGCAGCAATCCAAAGTTCGGTAGTGTGAGGTCCGCCTAAACGGGAATTGCTTAAAAGCATCCTTTCCTGATTGATGTTGGAACTGGGAACTCGGAACAGCCATAACCGCTTTGCAGGACAGTAACAAACTCGACAAGTTTCATCATTTGAACAAGTTCGGTCGGCGGCCATTTTTGTTGTGTCTTTCGAGTTCGTAATGGAACTCCTGTAGATTGTTCAACGCTAAGTGGGGTTTGTGAATGGTGGACAAAAATAGATGTTTGAAAAAGACGTTATGGATAAGGAAAACTGTATCGTTGAAAGAAATAAATCTTAAACTGAGTTTTCTGTTTCTTATTTACGAGTTTAAACTTAAGCTAATTATTATCAGTCATTTTAAACTGGTACCAATATAAATTGCACTTTTAAATTAATAGCATTGGTGTGTAAATAGGTACTTATGGTATCCGCACACTACAAGCTTTTAGTCGGACGATATTTCAAAGATCATGTATTTAGCCGCTAGACTGACTAAAAAGATTGCAATCAAGATTTTAATTACAATTTTTTTTTGCCCACCTTCGGTTCAACTGTCGGCCGACTGTTTAATCTGCAGTGTGCGCGTATTTAAACTTTTTATCCAGTTCTTTTTGTACAAAAATGTTGTTTTTCATAAAACAAAAAATATAACAGTTTTTCTTCTTTACCAACCATCATAGAAAACCATCAACAAAGTAGTATGAAAACACAAAGTTGGTAAAGTGCAGTGGTATCGTTTGTCGCAGCTGGCGCCAACTTTAAAGTCGCTGGCTCGCGAACTAGTCACGACTCGACTACAGCTGCTATGTGTGAAACTGTTTTATATTTATACTGAGGGCGGTAAAGTACTCATAATAATATGTGTTTATAATATAGTTTAGCTTCGCTTACGTATGATGTCGCATGAGGTTACCACCATCATGTTAATATTGCTCCCCAGTCATCTGGTCATCTGCCGGGGCTAATGGATTGTTCGAAAGAGTTATCATGGCCCTGGTACATAAACATTTCGCTCAAAAGAAAACTTTACGTACGTAAATGTCGCAGCCAAGTGGTTAAATAGTCTGAGTTTAACATTGCTGGTCATTGTATTTTATGCGCACTTCAAAGATTTTTGCTGCTGGTGTTTGTAAAACTGTCACTGTCTTCATGGCTTAATAAAGCATATTTTAGTAACACTAGAACTTGCTAAACTCTTACTTAATCATTGTAAATACCATTGGAAGATTAGAATAAAACCTGCTTGCCAGCAACGCAAAACTACCATTTGAAATCCAGTCATAAATAAACCAACAGAGCAGACTGTAATACTTGTAAACAAACAACAATATACAATTCATAGACAGCTTCAAATATTTATAGACAACACAATAACATTTTTAGAGACACGTAACAACGATGTCGGCACGAGTGTACAAATGCCGTCTAATTTTGTAAAGCGCTGCTTATTGGGCCACTTCACGCGTTTCTAAGGAAATATAAGCAGTTCCAACTAGCTACTAAAATTAATATCTGTACAGACATTTTTGCTTGAAATTCTTCTGTAGCTACTTAGGTGAAATATTAAACTCTTATTTTGAGAAAATATCTAGACTTTCTTATTTCTTTTAAGATCATACGAGTATTCTCACAAATTAAATGATAAAGAAGATATCACAGCTTACAGAAGAAAATAAAGTTTGTCACCAATATAATTCGTTACAGACAATACAATTGGGTTGCTCGGGTAACTGGGTTGAGAAGGTCAGATAGGCAATCGCTTCTTGTAAAGCACTGCTACTCAGCTGAATCCGGTTAGACTGGAAGCCGACCCCAACATAGTTGGGAAAAATTCTCGGAGAATGATGATCATTCGTTACAGACAATTAGATTTTTTTTTATTATCATTTGTTACAGACGATTGACTCATAACTATTAAGAGAGTTTCATCGTCTTTAATTCCACAACATTATCTTCTAGAACCCAACAATACTAAAACAAAACAAAATATACCCTAAAGAAAATAACCCTAGTTCGCTCGCAGACATGCGATTGATGTGTACTCAGTTGCTTGGAATTCCTCCGAGTGTGCCGACATTCGACATGCTTCAAGTACCGACACTCGATGTATCACGGTACGGTACCAAATGGTAATGGGTAGTAGTACTTCTAAGATTTTTCACGTATTTACTTGTCTGTTTGCCTTTTAGAGTTTAAGGAATATTAGCTTGTCTGTCTGTTTAGCTTCAGACTACTGGGTTTCAATAACCTATTATTTTATTATGTGCAACTTGACGTTACTCGTAAGAGTAGCGTCAAAATTATATCTGTATTGTGCGAATTAGCTTATAGAAATCTACAAGAATCTTATTTTTAGCGTTTATTCCGTCATGTGACGGGGTCGGCTCTCCGTATCTTCTTTTTCCACTTCGCTCTATCCTGGCAATCTTCCACTTGGAATTTCCAGATTTCCATGTCTTTCTTTACGACACTCAACCACCGCAGTTTTGGCCTGCCTCTGCGCCTTTGACCGGCTATATCGAGAAAAAAAGCTACAAGAATAAGTTGAATACGCATAGCTGAGGACTGAAATTTAGCAATGTAAAGTTAGCCCTATGTAAGAATAGTTGTCTTTAAATAAATAAACTTTTATTAATTTAAGAAAAGAATACCATATTCTCTCTGAAATAAGGTAAATAAGCCATACAATCTTTTCTAAAAATCGATTTCAAAATCAAAAATACGTCACAAAACTTTCACTCCTGCAATTACGTAAACTTTCATCTCATATTTTTAACTGCAACCTGAAAAGGTTAGTTTAGCTAACTAAGGTTTGTTTACAGTTTAACGGGCAGTTTGCTCACGCGGTCGGCTGTAAGCGTCGCTAAACTTTGAGCTTGATTAAGGGTGCTACCGTTCCCCTGGATTTGTATTCGTTAGCTGGGATTTTAGAAAAGCTGGCATATCTAGGCTTTGTTTTGTTCCTCTTGTTAACTGATCTGTGGATTTTGTATGCTGTTTTTGACGTAAATGATTGTATGAAATTGATTTTTGATGGTGAAAGTTTAACTTCGTTTTTAAGTAATACCTAAATTATCATATATGGTTAACATAGTATAAAATGCGACTATATGCGGTCAAAAACGAGTGGTCTTATTACAAAAAAGTTAAGGTTAAGTTAAGTTCGTCGAGTGTTTAAGGGAAATTCTCCATACAATTTTAACTTAATAAGCCTGTAAAATTTTCAACTGCCAAACATAGAATCATAACATGTCAAATGTATAACATGAATAAAAAAAAAAGAAAGAAATTCCAGGGCGTCAGAAATTGAAATCATTCCGGTTTCATTTCAGGAGCGATTTTTTCTTTGTTTCTGCAAATCTTTTTAACGGCCAGCAATTTTTTCTTATCCCTTATTAGATAGAGGTTATCTGTTTTTCCGTTTTGTGTTTTCCGCAATAAATGTCCGTTTCCAAATCCTTAGGCAGTTTCGTTTTATGAAATTCGCGATATCAAACTCTTATTTGGGGTTTGAATGGTACAAGAATGAATATTTTGCTTGAGATCTAGACGTTTTAGGATATATTCAGATAGGAATCTGAATAGTTTTTGTGCTATTGTTTTAGATTGGTATAAAACCGAAGTTGGCAATTCTTTTTTAATTTTTATTGAAACAATACTAAAATTGTCTTTTAAAAAGGGTGTAAACTAGAGTCTAGTTAAACTTAATTTATTTTAAAACTTAATTTAATAAGTCAATACACGCAAAAGAAAAAAAAAGAAGTTCACAAAATAACGCACCGAATTTTAATTTCAGATTAAGTTCTAGAAATAATTTCATCTGTCTCCCACTTTTGAGTTATTACGATGAAACTCGAGCTAACTTTTGTCCTTACTTTTTAATTGTAAGGAGAATTATTTTAGCGTAACGGCCAAGTTAAATTGGTTACGTTTACTGCCTATCAAAGTTTGCGAAGATGTTACCTGGTACTTGAGGATGAAAAGATGGTATTTGGGTCGGTTGACATCAGTCAGGTCTGTACTTCAAGTCTTTAAATGTGTAATAAAGAGGAATCAATTTTTTGTTTGTTTGCATAAAGTGTATAGTACATAAATCAACAGTGGTACATATACAGTATTTGTTTGTGTTCTGTAGGCTCCGAGACTATTGAACTGATTTGAAAAATTCTATCACTGTGGGGAAGTTACACTCTTCCCAAGTAACATAGGCTATGTTTTACCCCGGTACTGGCAGTACCCACGAGGCGACGGTGAAACAGCGGGGAAACGGCCAGTCTATAATATGATTCGAAGTTAGATTTGTTCTTAGGTACATAAGTTCCGGGGAAATAATGTGCAAAGGGGTACAATTTATTCAAAATAACAAATATTAATCAAGAGTAGCGTAGTCAAGTTCAAAGTAGGTTAAGTATTTTTTGGGAAAATACGACAAACTAGTGTTGTCATTTCCAAATGAAAAATGTAGTAGTAACTAACTTAAAATAATAAATTAAGCAAAATTTTGGCAGAATCCCCTAATTAAATAGAAACAAAATTAAATCTCAGGTCATTCCATGAATAATAGTGTTCTTTATATTCTCTTTTTTTCCACAATTTTGGCCACAATAAATCTGTGAATCTTAAGTTTTTTCGCGAAAAAGTTGTCTAAAAGCAAAATGAGCGGCTTAAGTGCCTAAACAAAGTCATTTAGCATCAAACAAAGTCGAGTGTACACCATGGAGAACAAATTGACTAGCGGAGGTGCCATAACGGAAAATCGCCTAAGAAAGTAGCGCGCCAAATGCGTCAGCGGGGGACGAGGAACGTTACTGTTTTCGCTCTTACACGCCATCTTTGGATCCTACCATTTTTTGTAATGCTTAGCAAAAAATCATTGTCAGATGTCTCAAAGAACCAGAACGAGTCGTTAATTCACTCGTAACTGATCATTTGGTCATGCCCACCTTACGAATTTGACCCAGAAGGCGCCTGACCAACCTGTGTTATTCCATATCCGCTTATATTTCCTTACTCCATGAGTATACACCTAATCCTAGTGATATACATTTTTGCTAAGAATTACTTCAGTCGGCTAAAGTGAAAACTTTATACAACGTTTTGTCCGGCCAATGTGGTAAATAAGTAAAGTTGTTTCGCTAATTTGTTTTGTTGATGAGGACGTATTTAAAAACCGGCCAAGTGCGAGTTGGAATCGCGCACGAAGGGTTTCGTACCATTATTTATAAAACGGACAAAAATAATAATAATAAATAGCCCAAGTAGTTTTCATCCATAGTTAGCAATAGTTTAGCACAGAACCGGGGATTGTCCTTGGGTACATTTCTATAGTGTATACAGGGATAATCGTCGGTTTAGTGTCACCATTTCATTAAAGTTGTCTCAAAAGGGCTTCAGCGTGTTGGCTTCGGCCCCACGTTCGCCTCCCAAAAATCCGGGACTCTATAGTCCCGAGGTCTGGTAGAGACATACAAAATAATAAAAACAAATTTTTAATAGTCTGAATGCCCTAAATCTATCAAAATACACTTACCTAACATTGCAAAAAGCCGCTATATTAAATACATGTCGCATAGTCAGAAAATTTCTACAGCTAGATCTGGACAATAATTTCAGTGCAGTACCAAATTCATCATCTCAAATTATCCCGTCAATAAATTAGTATCTCACTTTGGCCTAGGCCCGTAAGATACTACAAATACCAGGTTTCAATAAACCTGAGAAAAATAAATTTGAAAACCAAAATAATAATAATGATTTATTTACCAAAACAAATATCACGTTTGTTGTATGGGAGCTCCCCAAAATATTTATTTTATTCTAGTTTTCAGTATTTGTTGTTTAAGCGGCAACAGAAATACATCATCTGTGAAAATTTCAACTCTTTGACTATCACGGTTTATGAGACAGCCTGGTGACAGCCGGACGGAGGAGCGAAAACTATAGGGTCCCGTTTTACCCTTGGAGTACGGAACCCTAAAAATGGAGTACTATTTTAATAAGGTTTCTTTAATAACAGGTCAATCTACGAAACAACTACGGGGAAGTTTTGATAACAAATAACAGTCGTTTGGGAAGTGAGATGAGATACTTAACTGAATATTATCTAATAATGTTCAAGCCATCTGCGGGGAATTTTTGCAGAAATATTTTGGAGGCACGTTAACTTTTTGCTTGGGAAAATTGGACAGAGGGTTTATATTATTGCCATAGTTTATTTATTTATCTTACTTTTAACATCTTATTAGATTATAAAAATAAAAATAAAAAAAAACATTTCAAAATATAAAAAATAGATGGACACCGATATTCGGCACAGGGTCCAAGGTACCGGTGGTTAGGGTACCAGAGACAGAAACCTCCTCACAATACGCGCCGTATCAAGGAGTACTGCCTTCTGAATCAGTCCCTTGATCCAGCCGCCCAACGAGAGCCTCCTGAGGTGTTGGTCGAGGCTCTTGGCTATAAGACCATTGGCCGTAACGACAATCGGCACAATAACAGCCGTGTCGACATCCCACATGGCGACAACCTCGTGCGCTAAGTCAAGATATTTTATTTGTTTCTCTTTCTCTTGCTGTAGTTTATTATTATCTTTTTTTTTTGTTCACAATAAACTAATGTTAAGGCTTACCTTATGTATTTTGTACTATAACTACATATAATACTCCAAATAGTGTGATTTAGACGTTTTTAAGATTCAACACAATTGTAAGTTTGAAATTGAGTATCAATCAACATGATGGATTGGAATATTTTGGAAGATAACCCACCGATTGGATCCTTAGCATTTCGATTCCTATTACCATTCATCAACACAAATATAGACTGTATTTCCAAGACTTTAAGGTAGCTTTTGCAGTGTGTAATAAAAATAGTGAAATCAAGATACCGAACAACATAAATCAAGTGTTAGTTTTAAAACGGAAAACGACTCTGTCTAACAAAACCTAGTCTGACTTCGAAGCCCTGACTTCTCATCATTACTCTTGAATCACAGGTTTTGTACATTGAAGACTCCTTGAGACTTGAAGATAAATGGTTTAGGAATCTACCTACTCGATTTTTGCTTTACAAAAGCTTTGTGTAAGATTGCAAAAGAGGTTTTCTGGTTTCAGATTTTGATATTAAACTGATCTTAGAGTAGCCGCATACTAGAAACTTTTAGTCGGCCGATAGTTTGTTTGGGCTCATAAATCTATTTGGCTTATCCTGAAGGTGTTTGGGTGGTATCAGACCGAAAACTGAAAACTATGGTAGGAATCGAGGTTTTGTTTAAAAAAAAATTTACCTACCATCGGCTGTCATTGAACATCCTTGGCATTCGTTACTGGTAGTCAAAAGCCAGTAAGTCTGACACCAATAACCAAGGGGTATTGGGTTGCCCGAATAATTGGGTTGAGAAGGTCAGATAGATAGTCGCTCTCGTAAAGCACTAGTACTCAGCTATATACGGTTAGAGTGGAAGCCGATCATAAAATATGTAGTTGGGAAAAAGGCTCGGAGTATGATGATGGCTACCATTGGGTCAACTGTCGGCCAACTATTTAGTCTGCAGTCTCCGGGTAAGGTAAGAGGGTGATTGATGAAACTTTTGGTATAAGTTACTAGTATAATAAGAGGGTTAAAACGGAATGCTGGTAACTAGGGTTTTTATATGAAAAGCCTTGAATAAAATGCTTTATTGGAGGGTTAGGCACTTTTTATCCATTTTATCCAATTACGAAAGTGAAAGTCTGATTCAGAAGCGTAATTAATTATTTAGTTATCTATTACTTCACAATGATTTAAATTCAGAATGTGTAATAATTGTTGAATAGAAGTGGTTAAAAATTAGTGCATTGTAAATATATTTTTTTATTTACCGTGAATGTAGCTTTTTAAGTACCTGAATAATATCCCACACAGAAAACGTAAAGAACCAGTCCACCTAAAGAAGTAATTAAAAAATCATTCATTATCATAAAACAAGTGCATTAACAACAAAACTGAAGGTCATTTCAAGAAATCCTTCGACTGAATCCATCAAAATATCCCTTTAATCCGACCTCTTTGCTGACCACAATAGTTTGCAGGGACCACAAATCCACAACTTTTCCGAACTAGGTACCTCGGGACCGAGAGACCCCGAGTCAAAATGTGACGAATTCAATCATGAGTCGAAGAAGGGTTGGCGCCAATGATGAAAATAAATTCGGAAAGTTTTTACTTTGTGGGGCACTATAGGGTCTGAAAGATTTTGTGTAACGATCACTTTGTTCTTTTTGGAGCTTGCATTATCGAGATTGATGGATTGACATTTTATTTTAGACTGTCCCACGCACTCAGAGACATTTAATGATTACTTTAGCCATTCCTTAGTGAAGGATTTGTATGACATTCCGTCACTAAGGAGTGACTTAAGTAATCATTAAATGTCTCTGAGTGGGGAGGTAAGACCTAGTTGCACCTTTTAACTATAACGATAAGAAAAACAGAACCAGTCGTATACTTGCCGCACATTGATCAAATCGGAGAATTGACAACTGAAAATGGTTCGGTTATCGTTATAGTAACATGGTGTAACTTACCGTAACTGTTTTAATTTCGAGTTAAGTGAAGAACATTTAACATTTACAAAAGAGGCTATAGTACCTACGAGCTACCAATAATGGGTGCTTGGTTGGCGTATTCCGGGAATCGAATGGACGTTATATCCATTAATGGGTTATTAGTCTAATATTGTTTTGTGATTGCAATTGCTAGACAAAATGATGCAGTGTTTAGGTAACTACATTTATATTGTAATAGGTAAATATTAATAAAGGGATTCAGTCATTCCCGTTGATTATAGGATACCTAAACTAGCTGTTTTACTGGTTTTCACTCATAAAATAATTTTCAATATCGGTTCGGTACATCCAGAGCTTATCCCCTACAAACTTTTCCTCTTGGTTATAGTACTTTTTAGTAGGGGAGGCCTAGAAGGGATTCCGGGATTTACTCAAGCGCGGCAGATTAGTATATAGGGAGGTACCTATTACCCCATTTAACACCTCCACCAAATATAAGCCCTGTATATGCAGCCGCGCGTCTAGAATAAAGGATCAGATTAGTAAAAAAAAAATTATCATCTGACATTCTCCAGCGCGTCAGATTAAGTTAGGGTAAGTTAGTTATATGCTAAAAAGTGTATATTCCACTAATCTGACAATTTGCGATTGACGATAAGAAGTAGGAAGGTTACAAACTTGTAAAAAAAAAACGTCATCTTGACTTTCTCGAGCGCGGCTATTTTTTTTTTTATTTTGAAGGGAGTAATTCAACGTTCACGAAAAATATAAAATCTGACGATTCCCGATTTATTTAGAACTATAGGTTAACACGAAAGTATAGATATGGTTAACTATTACTAAGCCACAAACCAGTCCATAAACTAAAACGTTAGCACTAAACTCAAATAGCATGTAAAGCAAACTTCATATTGCACTTACTCGCGCGTTTCCAAGTCGTAACTTGTAACTTTTTCACGTTTAATATCAGAAGTAAGTGAGCGACTTCGGAGGGATCACTACATAATTGTACAAGTTGCTCTGAGGAAATATAATGGTGGTTGCAGATGGGGCGTAGACGCGCGTTTTAAATGGCAAAAAAATCTAATGCGCATAGAGGATATAAATAAAATCAAAATTGAATGAAAATAAGGGTCCTCGGTATTCTTCTATAATGCCAAAAATTACATAAAAAACTATTACCTACTATTTATCATCCCAACTAATATTATAAATGTGAAAGTAACTCTGTCTGTCTGTCTTTCTGTCTGTCTGTCTTTTCTTCACGCCTAAACTACTGAACCGATTTGTGTGAAATTTGGTACGGACATAGTTTGGAACTTGAAAAAGGACATAGGATAGTTTTTGTTACAAAAATAAAAAATAAAATTTATTCCGGACATTATATCAGTCAAGCGCCATCTATTAGTCAAGCCAAAAATCTGCAAGAAGTCACTTTTCCACGCGAACGAAGTCGCGGGCAAAAGCTAGTTTAATATATTTTAAAACCTATCTGTAATCTCATATGATCCAGACCGGCTGTTAACTAACCTTTAGATCTCTCTTATCCATTATAATTTATTGATTACTGATACTTGTATTACTTTGATAACTTCAGATTGTGAACACATGGTCACTGACAATCTAAAATTAACAATTCAGTATCGAATCAGTCGATGTGTTACGCTGTCATAGAAAACACTAGTAGAAAAAAGTGTGTAAAGATTCGTACTAATCTAGGAAAGACCTTTGGACAGATAATTTAGTTCAATTGTACTTAGGTTTATTGGTACGTGAGAATAACGAAAACTATTTGTACAGTACTTGTAAATCTTGTTTTATCAATATCTTTACTATCTGCTATCTATAGAAACTACTTTATACTATCTATAAACCTATTTTAATAGTGATAACGTTACCGCACGTTTTTTAATCCCGTATTTTTCACTAACAGTTGTAGCGCCCTTGTTTCGTGGCTCGCTTACAAGGAAAATGCCTTCGTAAGCCCCAAATATTGAGTATTATATAGATTTATTGTTCCGCAAAGCTCATTTACTTTTGTTTTTTTGCTTACAACAAAATATATCGTTAGACGTAATGTTATTAATTGACTATTAACGTCATTTTCGATTATGAGGTCTTAGAATTATATTACGATGAGTAATAGTGGTTTTCTTTAGTTGGTATAGTTTTTTTGTTAGTATGTGTTTGGAAAAGCTTAATTGCCTCAATGATGGTTTGAAGCCCCGCAAGCCGTAATTGTCTTGTCTTGACTATACAGTGACCAGTTTAGTTGGCAAATAATTGTGAAATCAGAGCAACTTTTTAGTCGGCTGATACGTGATTTTTGTAATGTGTGTTTCGAAGCCATATTGCGCGCTATGTGGTTATACGAACCATCAATTTCCATATGAAAAACCGAGTGGACAATCCGCTTATTTAAAAGCGCCCTTGCAAGTCAAACACTTCTTTACTCATTTTTCTTCGCATTTCAAAAGAAGTCAAGTTGTTATTTAAAAATGCATTATGCACCTACAATATTTTGTAGAACATATTACAGAAGATTATAAGTTAAATACTAGTATAATACTAGGTTTACTCGGCACACTATTCATAGAAATATCTAGTAAATACATTATTATTACCTTAAAGCTAAAATAGATAGCAGAGCAGTTTCCAAATGTATTACTATTCAAATCTATGTAGATAAATGTAGCTGTAGTCAGTCTAGAGATAGTACTCAGTTCTGCTTCTACCATCGTTCATCTTACGGTTAGTTTAGACTTGAAATTCAAAGTTGAGTATTATATAGTATACTAAAACGATGTACCTATGTTAGATTTGTTATGTCTGTTAATGGTAAATTCCTTTCATCTAAGGCTACAACTGAAATTAACTAATTACTATAGCCAAGAATCAATATAAATGGTTATCTTTCTTTATAAAATATTTCCTTAAATGATAAATACTGTTATTTTTGCAACAAACTTCTATCTGCAGGTTTAACCACCTTACAAGCCGTAGTCTCAGAGTTTTCTCACATCCACCTGACGGCCTCTAACATACAATCATAGCAACGACTGGTTCTTATGCTAATGGCGGCATGCATATTTCACACACAGGCAACTAACTGATTAAATCCTCCAGACACATTATAAATTTTTCACCAGTTAAATAAACGATCGAAAAACACTAAAGAAAAAAAAACTTTCATCTAACCAGGCAGTACTAGGCTGTCATGATCAAAAAGAGGTTGGCTCGCTACGTCGCTCATTCCTCGCTTATTATTCAGTGGGTGTACACCATTAATATGCAAATCAGCTCGTTAACGTAGCATGGTGAGACAAAAGATTCCGTCCTCGCTACTATTATATTTGAACAACGTCTTTTTAGAATGGGGATAGTGTATCATTCAGCTTGTGGGATTTCTGGACTGGTAGAAAGAAGTTAATATGTATATTATGAGAACTACCTTACGCTTCCAATTTCAGCTACATATAGAGAGATTAGTAGAATTGGGGAACTGGGTTGAGGAGGCCAGATAGGCAGTCGCTCCTTCTAAAACACCCAGTTAGACTGGTAGCCAGCCCCAACATAGTTGAGAAAAATCTCGGGAGATGATAATGACAGAGAGATTAAAAGAAGCATAGATATTATCCTGATATATTAGTTATTACTGCTAAACATTAAATAATCGGTGGACTAAAAAGCCAAATGCTATTTATTTACCTCATAAATAAACAGCAAAGTCCTGTCATGCGCCTAAGCTGTGCATTTTACCCCGATATATACATAATAATAATATGTATGTGCAAGCCACTTTCAAGTCCAATATTAAATTGGTGAATGATTGATAGTTTCCTTACAGCAGCCGTGTATTGAGGTTGGAGGCTCTTATGAGGTAGCTCCGCATAATGTGATTTTATATTACAGATTGAAAAAAGATATAAAATATGAAGAAGTCTTTTTTGGAGACAGTGTCAGTATTGACCAATATGATAGCACTTCGTCTTAGGCATAGCCGTTACCTAAATAGATTTAAGTGGTACTTAGCAGTTAATGCCCATTTAAGTTGGTTTGAGCTTCCAAATGCTAGATATAGGCTCTATGACACATCAAATGTAGAAAAAAAATTGCTTAAAACTTCAAGAGGATATGAAGAAGATATTTTTAAGTTGGTTACAATCGTCACACTCTAAAGACAAGACCACACATACCTACGTGCATATACTCACCTACGTAGGTACCTACACCTCAACGGAAAAATTCTGAAAAGCATTTGAATATTGCAAGCCCGTCAGTTCTAGTTAGCAGTTTTGCACAGTTTTTGTCATACGAATGGTTGATATAAATTTCAGTGCAGGCTGAAAATTTAAGGGAATTTCGTGTGTCGCCCTAGAAAGTTAACCGGTAACTGGTTCATCTAGTTATAAATTTTCGCTAGAGGTGCTAAATTTTATGTTTGGGGAATGAAAAAAGTGGAAAATGCCAGGAGTATTTATTGCTTAACTGTTTGGGAGTGGATTTTCCTTATGAAGAGGAGGTATGCGTATTAATAAAGCATTTTTTGTGGCTTTGTTTTATTAAATTGATCATAAAATTATACGTTTCTGCTGTTCTACATACACGATATAGATAAAAAGTAACTTTAAACGATAAATGGGTTTTCTTACACTGACACTATCTGTTATAATGTAACCTATAATAAAAGAAAATTAGAAACATAATATTAATTTTATTAATAACAGATTTCCCCAACCCTTTCCCTTATTTTATTAGTATTAAATCTTCAATCAATGTAGTTGTAAATATTCACACTACCCAAAGCAATCAATCACTATCGCGGCCAACTTTAGAATGCTTTCAATAGAAAATAATATAAATATTGGGAAAATTATAACATGTTTTACTAAACTTAGTGTCATGTTCTTTATTAAAACCACACGAATATGACTCTTTGGATGTATTTATCTATGTTCATAATTGAAGCAAAAACTACCAAACAGAATTTCTAAACAGATTTGATCAATCGTGGCGGAGTAGCGGTCTATCGTCAGGACAGTCACAACTCACCGATCCTCTCGAAATACACATAGAGTGTTGCTACCTAATTGCTACAAGCTACCATTAGTTGCTACCGCTACCCTCGTGGTTAAGAAACGGCGCAAAAGTATTTTTTTTTTTTCACAGAGAGTTGCTACCTACCCTCCAGACTTAAATTTTGGACCATATCAATTCCGTAGATAAAAAGATATTAAGTTTGATAAAAATATTTTAACACGGCTTGTTTAAAACCAAAACAGTTCTATGATAGTACAATCAAACACAAGTCGTTCCCAGCACTAAGCTGGTACAATCGCGTGCATCTATCGCTTACGGCAGACTAGCTCTGATTTATAACGCGTTTACGTGGTACCATGTAATTTTGGTGCATTAGGTAATGTTCTATTAAATTGTGGGACGGTTAACTTGACTTTAAGGTATTTTAGCCTTTATTAAACTGACGATTATAATACTACGATGAAGGAAGAGATGTATTGCCAGTTTTATTTTTATATTTTCACTACCTAGCTGTTTTCAAGCGGTTTCATCAACATCCCGACGGAAATACTTCTGGTACTCCGATAGGGAAAGGGAGTATCATATGTCCGCCATCTATTCGTTCCTAAGCTATCTAGGATGTATCTATCTATTGCACCATTTCCAAAAATCGTAGGTACTCGAGTTCAAAGTTCAAATATAGTAAATAACATGACTTCCTTCTATACTATCAGTGAAATTATAAATCCAAGCGTACTTATGTCTAGTAAAGTACACAAAAACATAAAGCTCCAAATCCACGCATTTATTGCGGTAAAGTAAACAAAATCCTAATTAAAAAATCTCAAATATGCAGAAACTAAGCAGTACTAAGTAAACAGACGAGCGATTTAAAAACGTCTGTATGTAACTGTACCAACTTTTTCAAATGAAATTCTGTGGTCCTTCAAGTTTTTACTTTGAAAGAATAATTAATTTATCTGTTTGCAGTCGGTTTTAAAACAGTTTATGTGTTTTAGAAAAGTTATTGCACTAAATAATTAAAGTTAGAAGCTGTCATTGGAACATATTTGGCAGTCGTTATGGGTAGTCACTGTAGTCAGATACCAGAAAATCTGTCAACCAGTCTTAACTAGATATTGGGTTGCCTGAGTTGAGGATCTCCTTGTATATTGGTACTCAGCTGCAGCCAGTTAGACTGGAAGCCGACCCCAACATGTTGAGAATAGGCTCGGCAGATGATGTACTATAGTTGAACAGTATTTTATGCTTGACGGATATATTATTAAAACAGTACCTATAAAACTCAGTATATTACATAACTACCAAAAACAAACAGGAAAAGATTGAAAACGTCATAAACTATTTAAATTAAACAATTGTACATTTAAACAAATTATCGAAAAATTCAAACCAAAAAACTTTTCGAGATAATCTTAGTCATCTTAATTTCGTCTTTGTGATTAAAAGGCATATTGAAGGGGCCGTATAAATGAAAAGCCGTCGATCTCTGACGTCACAAGATGGCTACAATTAAGTCATGTCAAAGGTTTTTAATGCGCTTTGAAAACTTTGGGGCTAAGAACGTGGAGTTTGTAAGTAGATGGGACTTGGTAGCGACAACTTTTGGCTTTTATGAAAGATTTTATCTGCTTTTTGGAAAATGGCGTGTTTTGTATAGCTGATAGATCTTAATAGAAATGTTTTGTTAATCAAGTGGTACGAATAAAAAAATAAATATAACCTAAATGCAGTCATTGGTTTAGTTTTAAAAAGTCGTGGTGGCCTAGTGGGTAAAGGACCAACCTCTCAAGTATGAGGGCGCGGGTTCGATCCCAGGTCAGGCAAGTACCAATGCAACTTTTCTAAGTTTGTATGTACTTTCTAAGTATATCTTAGACACCATTGACTGTGTTTCGGATGGCACGTTAAACTGTAGGTCCCGGCTGTCATTGAACATCCTTGGCAGTCGTTACGGGTAGTCAGAAGCCACAGTAGTCTGACACCAGTCTAACCAAGGGGTATCGGTTTGCCCGGGTAACTGGGTTGAGGAGGTCAGATAGGCAGTCGCTTCTTGTAAAGCACTGTTACCTACTCAGCTGAATCCGGTTAGACTGGAAGCCGACCCCAACATGATTGGGAAAAGGCTCGGAGGATGATGATGATGCAGTCATTGGTTTGGATCAATTTTAATATGAATAGTTTACAATAATAAATTAATAAAAAAATAAGCATGTATATTTTTTCTCAATACCAGTAGGTAACTTATGACACTAGATATTATTATTTTACCCAAAAAATCTCAATTTTCTTACTCCACTCCATAATTTTATTATGGCTTCCACACTTCGGAAACATTCGGGTTTCCGAATAATCCCGAGCGTCCCAGACTTTTATTCTTTCAAACTAGATTTTAATTCACCGTTCGAAGCGTGAATAACAAATTGAAATCCCACAGTTTAAACATCGTTTTTAATTTCGTCGTTTAATTTCGCGTTCATTGTGGTATGAATTAAAATAATAGGTCTCTGGAGGATGGAGTTTATTTACTAAAAGAGGTATATGGTGGTTTGGTTACTCTTTTTCCTTTAACTTATAATCAATGTTCGTGGCTACATAGGAAAATGTGTTTGTGTGTTAGGAAAATAGTGACCATGCGTGAACCAGACTACATGTCTTTTGGGTGTGTCCAATCCTTATGTAGAAAAATAAAATTATTATTGTAAAAATTTAGGATTTGAATCGGTACAAATTATATAACAAACATATCTATAAATTGTTTTTTAGTTTAACCCAATCAGACAGACATAATGCAAAAGTTTTTGTTTTATAATTACAATTCAATTAATATTAGGTAGCTACAAATTCACACCAGATTATTGGCCGAATAACTAACCTTAGCCATTTGAAATTACCTATGTACCATTTACGTTGAAAGTTCATAGCATACGTGAGCATAAGAGTTCTTTAAAACGAAAGCAATAAGGTCCATAATCGAAAGTTTCTTCTCTAGAACAAGATTACAGAACTAATGGACAAGAAATCTAAGTTTAAGAACTGGAAATCGTCTTCTCGAAGTGTAAAACTGCATCCAAGTATTTTATTTATCGATAGAATATGGAAAATCGACCCAAATCGTATTCAAATGTGAACTGAACTTTCGAACACTTGTAACTATGCCAGCAAAATTTTACAACTACTTTTCAAATGGACTGTTTTTATGGGAGAATCACAAATAAGTTTAAAATATTCATCATCTGCCTAGCCTTTTCCCAACTATGTTGAAGACGGTTTCCAGTCTAATCGGATGCAGCTGACTACCAATGTTTTACAAGGTGCAACTGCCTCTCTGACCTTCTCAACCCCGAGCCCCAGCGCAACCCAATACCCCTTGGTAAGACTAGTTGTCAGACTTACTGGCTTCTGACTACCCGTAACGACTGCCAAGGATGTTCAATGACAGCCGGGACCTGCAGTTTAACGTGCCATCCGAAACGCAGTCAATGGTGTCTATCTATGATGCTCCGTGACAATGTTCAAGTTAAATATAGGTACAAATAATATATTGAACTATAAACAACTATAAATTACAAAAAAAATAGCCACAAATCTCAATTTCAAAATTAGAACCCATATAATATTTCAAAAATCGTATTCAACGAATTCCATTTTCAAAACACCAAGCCAGAGACAAGAACCTTTCACAACTAGTGGAGTGCACAGCTCATAAAATTTAATAACATCGACTGTGCTCTTGTATTTTTCTTTTCATAAAAGGGTAATTCCATTTTTCCGCCATAATCGAGTTCTGCGTCCAGGAAGTAGCGGTTAAAATAAAAAATAGAAAACAATTTTTCCTCTCACATCTTATTACCAGCCAGTGTTTCTTACAGTTTTCATTTTCTAGTACATCAGATGTGGTTCTTTTTTTTTAATTGCTTTTAGAAATTCATTAAATTCTGCAACGTGTTGGTATAATTAAATAACGGTAAGTAGGTATTAAACTATATGTATTTTGAGTTATTAATAGTGGCGTACACTTGGAGAGGCCTATGTTCAGCAGTGGACTGCAATAGGCTGATGATGATGATGATGATGAATAGTAATCACATTTAACAAGTTTCATAATTATGTTTTATTTACAAAAACAATTTCAGTTGTTTTTACCTATTGTCAATGTATTAAATAAGAACACATTATTGATTTCTAAAAACAAACCAGCACAGCTCTGTAACACCAGCCAGTAGTAAACTACGCTTTCGAAGTATAAGCTACGAACATTTAACTTACGACTTTCTCACTTCAATTATTTACTTCCACACAAACACTCGCTCACACTCACACATATAAATCATTGTTACACACAAGTAAACAAAGTTCTTTTCTTTATAACTCCTTGCGTCTGCTTTTTGTTTTCCATTTACAAATTAGTGCCTTATTGTTCAGTAGTTGGAATTGTTACTGTGGTGCGTGAGGTCCTGCATTCGATGAAAGTTTCTGGTATTTTCTTTGTATTAGTTGTACCGCGGGAAGTCGTGGTAGAAAATCAACCTCTCAAGCGTGGGTGTGGGTTTGATTCCAGGTATGTCAAGTACCAATGCAACTTTTCTAAGTTTGTGTATGCTAACATCTTTGGCAGTCGTACGTGTAGTAGTCAGAAGACAGTAAATCTGACAACCAGTCTTACCAAGGGGTATTAAGTTGACCGGGCAACAGGATTTTGGAGGTCAGATAGGCAGTCCCCCTGGAAACAGCTGGGTAGGTACAAGGAGCGAGTTGGAAAGAGCTAGTTAGTGAATAATAAATAGTCGGACAGTCAGAATAGTCGACAATAACTTCATTAGTAATTATTTGACATCGTAAATAATTGCCGACAAATGGATGTGTGCTTAAAATTTCATATATTAAACGCATATGTGTTTAATATTCATTATTTATCCATAGGAAATTAATAAATTATGTATACTATTTGCTAATCGACTGATTAGTTTTGGGCAAACAGTCGAATAGATTGATCGATTGGCACGTCGACGTTTTCAATTAGGATAATTATAAATGAGAACTTTTGTTTATTTCTATAATATACCTACTGTATAAGTCTGTGACTTGTTTTTGAGTCTTGGCGAATTGTCGACATTGCTAGGAAGGTGTAGGTACCCGTATGAGATTTCTCTGACGATGTCATTAACAAACTACTGGCAGGATATTTGTACGCATCACGATGGTTTGTAGTGGATAGCAATTTCACCTTATAAGTAAGAGAAAGTAAAGAGCCCTTTTTAGTAAGTTGTTATGAAATTGAACTGTATAAACAAATATATTGAACACTTTTCAGCTGCGTGATTGTATTTAATTCTATGATAGACAGATATGCATTATCTACCCATATTGAACTTATCCAACTTTGCATATACATACATATACATAAGCTGCAATATAACGCACACATCAAATTATCACTTGAAGTACCAGGAGCGCATAGCATCAAAGAGCTCTAACTCAAGTTCTAAAACAGAGCGCAATATCTAAGTTAGCCAGGAGTTATCGCCAGCTGACGCAACGCCTTTGAGTTTTATATTAAAACGCTCGTTACGCTTGTCAGTTTGTATATTACGTTAAATAAGAGGTTAAGTTTTATAAATTTTTCAGTAATTTTTGAAAATGTGTGTTGTGAAAAGTAATCTAAGTTGATAAAAAATACATGTGGTCAATGTATTTTTTTACTTATTTAGGCTATACCTACTGCCCCACTCCCACAGCTGTACAAAGGCCTCCCCAATAGCCTTCCATCTATCTATTAGATATACGAGTAGGTTGTTTTTTGCAGCCAGTTCGCGAGGAAGCTATCGAAAAGTTCGTCCTATGAGCTGTGAATTTTAGGATGAATCATCCTACGATTTACACATTCAGTATCATAGAATCTTAATAAATGTAAACTTTCTAAAAATTGCTATTCTCTTGATTATAGGCTAAAAATAAACCTACCCTTTTCTCTTTATAGTCAAGTGTTGTTTTAAATAATTACTCTAAAGTGTCACTCGACAAGGAAAATAAACTTAGGGGGATGGATTTGGAAATAAAATCGCTCTTAAGGTTTAATTGGAGAGGGATAGAAGTTACCGTGATGGTATGTTTACACGGAAATACCAAACTGGCAATGCAAAAATCTGATCCAACTTAGGTCAGATTTTTGCATTGTCAGCTGTCAGTCTACCCAAATGCAACTAAGTAAACCAGTGTTTAAGAAACCCGGTACCCCTTGGTAAGGTGGGTTGTCCGACTTTCTGGCTTCTAACTACCCATAACACCTACCAAAGGAAAACCTGGACTTACCAATAATTTTATCATAGACTAGCTTCTGCTAGCGGTTTCACCCGCATCCCGTGGGAACTACTTCCCGTACCGGGATAAAAAGTGGCCTATAGCCTTCCTCGATAAATAGGCTATCTAACACTGAAAGTCAAATCGGACCAGTAGTTCCTGAGATTAGCGCGTTCAAACAAACAAACAAACAAACTCTTCAGCTTTATAATATTAGTATAGATGGTACCCCATAGGGCACGCCACCATCGTGGCGGTAAGTCCCCTCTTTGAGGAGTGGCTCGGGAGGAGTCACGGCGCCCTCACGTACCGCATGACGCAGGTCCTCACCGGACACGGTTGTTTCGGGAGGTACCTGCACCGCATCGGTCGTGAGGAGGCGCCCGGGTGTCACCACTGTGCGGACAGCCCCGAGGACACGGTGGACCACACAGTCCAGGAGTGCCCTGCGTGGGAAGGGCACCGCCGGGTCCTCGTCGAGGCTTTGGGCGGCGGCGACCTCTCGCGTCCGGCCCTGGTTCAGGCCATGGTCCGGGGCGAGAGGGAATGGGATGCCGTCGCCTCCTTCTGCGAAGCGGCCATGCTCGAAAAGGAGGAGGCGGAACGCCAGAGAGTTCGCACCTCTCATCCCGGCCGCCGCGCTGGACCAGGTAGACACCATGGGCGCCGGGTGTCGCGAGATGACTCCCGGCCACCAATGGCGGTGAGTTCGGGTGGCTCATCGTCCCTCTGTCTTTCTAGACGACAGACCCGTGTCGACGGCGCGCGTTGTTCCACGCGCTCCTCAAAGAGATGTCAGCAACCCCAGCGGGGCCCAGCAGGGCCAAGGCCTGCCGGGGCTGCGGGTTGTTCGAAAGAGATACCGCGGCCCTGGTACATAAAAGGCTTGTGACGGAACACGACGGTTTTTTAGTCAGTAAGAGTCTGACACTCCCCTCTCCGCTGCTAACCCACAGCGGAAGGGGTCATTTGATGATTTTTGACGTCGTTAAAAAAAAAAAAAAAATGGTACCCCATCCACGGACAGCCAAGCAAATATGCCAAGCATTGCATAACCTTATGATCGATCGACCAGTGTGCCTTCATTTACACATGTTCATACACCACATAAAAATAAAGCAACACAACCTAAAAATAATCCCATTTTTTCCCCATTTCCGTACAAAGATCGTCAGAAAGCTTAAGTTCTAAGCTTACAAAGTTGGTTCCTCATTACGTTCGCTCCCAATAATGAGTCCGGCTAATAAGAGGGGCTGTCCAAATATTAATTAGTAGCTTTGTGAAGACGTGCCATTGCCAAGAACTGTTTCAACGAGAAAGGTAGAAAGAGTGCTTTGTTATAATAAGAATCAATTTTTGTATAGGTAGTTCTTTATGTCTCTAGAAATAGTTATTGCATTGTTATATAATTTGGGAATAAGCAATACTAAAAGTATCTTATGATTTTGAACTAGAAAAAGCCGTAGTGTTATCGAATGCGATTGTGTTGTTGTTACGTTAGCAAACTTAATTCCGCATGGTAATTACATAGTGCGTGATTCGCTTTTGTTTTTCTAATTTTAAGAATGGTGCTATCAAATGACTTTTTCATCCCACCATCTCGGAAAGAATAGTTTTACCCTTTGATATCTGAGCGCAAAAGTCGTTTTTATCCTCTAGAGCGGCAAAGTGATTTGAATTTAGAACATCGTGTGCAATACTCCATTTGTGACAATCTTGATAAGACTTTTCAAACAAATAAATATTACACAAATAAAATACTGCTTAAAATAATTTTTAATTTTTTGAATTTTTGACCTCGTTTCATTTTTAAACCGAGTTTTAAATAAAATGAACTTTAATAGGTACTTCTTTTAAATTTGATACTCATATGTGCGCGCCATTTTGTTTTTAAATTTCCTCGATGAGGTGGGATGAAAAGTTACGTGTTGCACTCGAGTGCAAAGATTTTTCACCTTGTGCTCTTTTGATTCCGTCGCTATCGCTCAGGATTCTAATTATTGAAACACTCGCTACGCTCGTGTTTCAATTTTAGAATCCTTCGCTTGCTCGGTCATCAAAATTGAGCACGCGGTTAAAAAGCAACTTTGCACTCTTGTATAACAAATAACTATTACTGCTGCATTGAAAACTGACAATTGACTATTGAGCGGGAACTCACTAAAAATCAATCCTTCAAACTGCTCTTTGCCCTTCTCGTTCCAAGGTCAAAATTACTTTTTATGCAATACGACAAACCTGATAGATATGTGATTCGTTGGTAGGTACATCTAAAAGACGAGATAGCCAAGTGTTATTGAGGCAGACATCTTGACAGGAATACACAATGTCTGCAGTTTGTCGTTAAAATTCAAGAGGGTGATCTCAGGCCAATCGGGGTAAGGGTAGCGTCCTAGTAGTTTTCATGCTATATTTTGTGGCACAGAAAATTTATTTAAAACGGTTAGATGACGAATGCACTTGTGTTATGAGAAACTTCATACGTCTAATTATATAATGTATAGATATGTGTTGTATATCCTTTTTTTAAGGTCTAAGCTTCGTACCAAATATATCACAATGTGTTCATCAGTATAGCACAAGACAGTGGCACATTACAATATACAGTATACACTTACATTAGGAACATTACTCATCATTTGGATATTAAAATTAATATAATAAATGATAACCTAATTGTCACAGTGATTCCTCAACCTTTGAATTGACAAACATTATAACACCTCAAAGAGACACAGAGATATTACATACCTCACTTTTTAACCACGTTCTAACTTCATAAAAAAAACGCTGCAAGTCCAATGCAATAACTTGGAACAGCCATCAATCAATCCGGTGACTAGATGGATGGGTAGACATCTATCATTGGCCACACTCGTATTTTTGACAGATAGAAAAAAACAATCGCTCCGAACTAGCACTGGCTTTCTGCTGTGTAAACACAGGTTATGTTTCTAGGACATTGTTTCATAACTCCTGTATTTTTATTTTATTTTTTAAGGGATTCGAACTATACTTAAATAATTATACTTAGAAGCTAAGTAATTAAAAAATACTAAATCAAGTCTTATGGCAGTGCTTCACCCCAAATATCTAATAATTATTTCTGCATTTTTATAAATAAGTTAAAAATGAAAGAAAATCTCGTAATCTCGTAATGCATAACGTCCTTCCCCAGCTCGTTTTCATTTAATTTCATAGGTTGTAACCTAATTGATTCTTATTTTGTTCCACTAAACTCTTTTTTGTTTCAAGCCGAGCGTTGCGTAAATTATTCCCTTGGCGTAACCTACAAACATATTTTTCGTAATTTTGTTGACTCTTAATATAGAAGTTTTCATATTAAAATGACGAGGTTTTTAACCAAATATATATGAGGCATCTGGTTATGAAGCCTGCATTTGCTTGAGCCATCGCGACATCTTGATATTACAAAGAACTATCACTTACATTTCAACTAGTTCAAACTTACGTTAGACAGGACTACATATTATCATATACTGTGACGAAGCAGGAATTTCGACCACTTTATCTAAGTGTACCCAAGATTAGTGATTACCAACTTTAATTATTTTAGAATTTTCCAGTACAATAAGTACCTAATTACATAATTTTCTTTTCACGCCTTTTAAACCGCATGGGTAACATTAGAACAACTGTCCATACATTACCCAAAATTACCCTATCTACCACAGACACCCTAACACCTAGACGGCACGTTCGCTCAATATTCTGGCAGCAAGTTTCTTTGGAAGTACGATCGAAAACTGCTTGAACTACACCTGTGCTTCTTAGTTGTTACTCCAGAATCTTGTTACACTAAAAGAAACATGTGAACTTTGCAATTTGTTTGAATGGTGTGAAGTGCGCTTCGAAAGTGTTGGTGAAGAGTTGTTTTTAGCGTGAAATACAATTTTGGACAGTGGAACTTGGGGTGGAAACAATTTTTACATTTTTCTTTTTATTTTACCATATAATATATCTAGATCGTGCAAGCAACTATGTAGATATACAACGAAAAAAATATGGTTTTAAAATAAGAACAGAACACAATAAAAAAATAAATACAAAATTGTAAAATTTGTATTAAAAGAGCTAAAGCTGCCAGTCTCTTGGGCACACGTATTCCTAGTAAAAGAGGATGTGAAAGAATTTTGAGACGCAACATTATCCCTTTTTCAGTGTACTTTTTTGATATTCGATGTTATTAAGGTTTAAAATAATTTTTAAACGCCCTGTAATATTATAGCATCGCCGACACTGTACTTGGAGCATGCAAGCGCAGATCCGACATGAGATTTATATTTGTGCCTGGCATCGGTCCAGCAAATAGCAACAAGTTAGTGTATTTTAATGCCTACGTGAACGCTAAACGGCTCTTAAACACTACCACAATTACTTTACACGAGCGTTTGTTTGTTTATTGCTTCGGTTTTGATCGCTTGTAAAAGATATATTAAGCTTCTTTGGATATATTATTAGGAGTTTTTTTTGTAAGCTTAGCTTAAAGTTTGATAGGAATATTTTTATGGTAGACAAACTTAATGCAAGTTTAGTATTTTTCGCTGCTCCATATCGCTTACCCAGATGAAGTTGCAAGCATCAGCTAGAATATAACCCACTGCAACGGTAAAATACTATAACTTTAAATAAGTTTTGTACAAGAGCACATTAAAATGGTGCAGCCATGGTAATAGCTGACAAATCTTGTCTCTGGTCGGCACGGTTTCAAATAAACTTTAATATTACAAGACATCAATTACCTGCACTATACACCCCTAAAATACACCCCTAAAATACACAGAAAGCCAATGACTTAGTCCCGCACTATAATTTACCCTCCATCCCTCTTTTACCCTACACAAACAATATAGGTATCTCTTTCTTTAAAGCTCGTTCCGAAGACATTATAACGGTTATCCTTCCTTATTCAATATTTAAATGAAGTATGATAAAATAGAGAAAGGTTTTAATATCTCAGCCGGTGCACCTGAGTATTAATAAAAGTGAAGCAATATTGCTCTAAAGGTACCTTTAATATTTCTCCAGTCGCACAGAAGGTATTCTTGAGATTTTTGAGCGATTCTCTTTTTAATTTATTTCAACAAAAAGTTCGTAGTGTCGTTCTTTTTATGAAAACTGCGTTTGACTGATGATGTTTTTACTTTTTTTTTGCGTTTTAATGGCTTCCTGGCTTTTATTAAAATAATGGCCGTCAAGGCTCGGTGGCTCTTTATAAATAAAAAATGGCGGGACGGTAGCCGCTAGTATCTGATATAAATAAATCAATCACAATAATCTCATTCAATCTTTCCGAAATCTCAAGATTTGATTGATCGTGGAATTTCAAAACGATTGATCAATCTCACCTTGGAAGTGGACACAAATCCTTAACAATATTTTTAACATGACATGTTTTTAGGAAGGAAAGTTCACCTAACTTGGTTAATCTTACCAACTACACAGATAATTATAATGCTCGTGTAATAAATGTGAAAATTACTCTGTCTGTTTGTGAGTCGCGCTTTAACACTAAACTACTGAACACATTTAAATAAAATTGTAACACAGACAGTCTAGTATTTATTTTATATCAGGATACGGAAAGTATTTCCCTCAGGATGCAGGTAAAACCACAGTGACCCAGCTAGTTTCATATAAATATTTTAAAATACAATAATATAGGTAGCTTTAATTAAATTAATTACATAACCACAAACCACAATAATAAAACTGAAAAAGGTTCTATCAGCTTCACATAAAATACCTACTTAACATACAGGCGATAAACGTGAGATAACTGAACAAATATTTATCATTTCAATTAAGTATATGAACATACCGTATTATCTGCTATCGGAATTCATGGCCCGGTTTGTTATGGACCACGGAGGAAGAAATTATAGTGGAGATGCCATTAGGAAGGTAGGTCTGGTGCCTTCTTGTAGGTCAGAAAGCGCCTTTTTGTAGGCCCAAAGTAAGTAACGGAGGTATGGTAGGCGTGATAAGCTACTAGTTCTAAGGAGGCGTTCGGATTGCTTATCTGCCAAATCTGTCAATGATTGTGCAAAAATTCTTTATTTATTTTCGATTTCTTTTTGAAAGTAATGGGCGGGTTCTATAGAAGGTGAGTAAGGGCGGAGCTGGTGGTCTTGGTCCCCTGAACAAACGCATTTTGGCGCACAACCAACTTAGGAGATTTTGCGTTATGACATCTCCGATAGTCATTTCATTCTCCATGATATGGACCGAATAAAATACTCCGCAAACATTTTTCAAGGGATATTAAAATAATATCCCTTTTGGAAATATTTCAGTTGTACGGGAAAAATGTGGTATTTTCCTGAAGCGATACAGTTTATGTAATAAAAGAGGTTTAACCTAATTATTATGTTTATATACGCACTAGTTTTTGCTCGTGGCTTTGTTTACATTAAGTTAGGATTAAGTTAAAAAAGAAAGACTTACAGACCATAAAGCTGACGAGGTTTGCCTTTCCTTTAATAGATTTTTGTTTCTTCAGGAAGAATAAAGTGTTCATACTTCAAAAAATCTTTCAGCGTTAGACAGTCAATTTTTCTGGTTCCCAAAGAGTTACATGGGACACTAATATTAAAACTTCGCTGTCCGTCTATCGACCATCTCTTAGGAACCTGATGGTTAGACGGTTGACACTTTCACCGATAAAGTATTTTCTTTAACAAAAAAATACTGAATCCCGGTTGTGACTAATTATATTATTAGTAAAGATACATAAATTATGTAAATTATCATATAAGTGCATATGAACTTATAATTACGAATATCCTACCGCCCACAATTTTTCAACGCATCTTAAATTCTGACCGCCGACTACGGCTAACAGAATAACCCTCTCGGTCCAATAACCGGAGTATTCTTGTCACGTGCCAATGACGTCACTAATGAACCCCCTCCCAGCTTTTTAATAGCACCCTTCAGCGTGTGAAAAATAAGTTTTTTAGATAATGGAGGGACCATGGAGGAAGGAAAGGTGGCAGAGATGCCATAAGGTAGATCAGGCGCCTTCTTGTAGGTCAAGTAACGTATAGTTATCGGCACGAATGTTGAGCTCTGACCTACATCTGCACAGAAGTAATTTATTGGGTCCCTTTTGTGGTATGAAGTGAGGCGCGGGAGCGGGCTAAAGCGGTGATTGGCCCGCAGTGCATCGCGTCATAACCGTCACTCGGGATTGGTTCTTTGCTAATAAATCACTTCTGCGCAGATGTAGGTCTGAGCTCAAGATTCGTGCCGATAACTATACGGTTAGCCAGATCAGTTACAAGAACTAACGAAGCATTTGGGTTTTCTGTCAAATCATGACGAATCTGTCGAAGATTAGTCTTTATTGCTAAGTGATTTGGTTTCCTGGTTCTAAAGAAGGCGTATGTCGGCGGAGCGAACACCAGTATTTTGGTGCGTTACTTTCTTAGGAGATTTTGCGTTATGACATCTTCGCTAGTCCTTTTGTTCTCCATGGAACCGAGGGTACGAAGTTTTGCGGCACCGAGTTTAATACTGGCGGGACGTGAGTTTTAACTTCGGAAATTTTCTTGCCGTATAGGTTGAGGTTAGTACGTGCTTTTTGAGTTATAATTTTTAATAGGTTTTGTGTTTTTCATTTTAATCATCATCTGGCTAGCCACTTTTTCTAATTGTATATGCCTGTATGCCAGTGTTTTACATGGAGAGACTTATTTAAATGAATATTGAATTGACAAACTGCGGTCAAAATAAAATAAACCAATTTTATCTTAGTTCAAGTTGTGTTTCAATAATAATTTATTTAGCAATGACCATTACAGTAAAATAAATAAAAATAACTTTTTTAATTTGATAGGTTTTTGTAACCGGCTCACGGTTGGATCATGTAAATACGATCGGGCTGTAACAATAAAAACTGATTGCAATATTGATGCTGCGATCCTACGTGATATGCAAACCAATTATTGCATTTTTGAATATTTTTAATATGACCTGAAATAATATGTAACAGTTTGCTTTATTTTACATATTCAACATCGAAAGACTAAGTGAAAGAACCTGGATGTCTAGGATCTCGAGAAGTTATGAAAGGAAACCTCAAAATTATATTGACTCTCGACAACCTTTATTTATTTCCACTTATACAAGCCCCTGCATCGGATATCTACCTCTCCTCAAGCCTCAACCACTAATACCCAGTTGCACCATTTAACTATAACGATAACCATACGATAACCAATCGTACATTTGCCGCCCATTGGTCAAATAGCTTATCGTAAGAATAAATCAAACACAACCAAAACAATTCGAGTAAAAAATCATGTCCACACCAAAACAATACACGACCATTCCATTTTTAAACGCAAACAAACATGCACTTCACTTATTCGGAACTACCTCATAAATCAAGCAGCGAAACGTAATAAGTTAATTTCGGAACAACACGAATATAGCATTAACAAAACGTTATCATGAATTGACGTTACACCAATATGAGAGCGATTTATTTGGAAATTTTCATTTTCTGCGCCCTCCCCGGGGAATGAGTTATAATTTTGTTACGGACACTGCTGTAAAATCATTTTATGGTAATGTAATTTTGCTGTTATTAGGCCTTGCGTATATTTATTTTTCGTATATGTACTTACATTGTATGCGTAGGTATATAACTCTTTGTAATGCATGAGTGAGTGTGTTAATTACGTACGTTGTTGACTGTGAAATAATTTGAAAAGATTCGCCTTTGCTGCCAAATGAAAACTGATCCAAATAAATAGCAACTAACATTTTCGAACAATCTTCTCTTGCCACACATTATACTAAGCAGATTTCCCACTACTAGATTTTATCGCGCGTCTATGCCCGGTGTTCCTCACGCGCACCAAAAAAAAAACCTGTCAGTTGTCAATTGTTTGTGGTCGCTTTCATAGACGCTTGCAACACTGCTAAGAACAAACCGAGCCTTACAGCGATAAATAACCGACCGTCAAATCCCCTAGTATGAAATCGGTTTTAGTAACCTAATAAAAACAAGGTGCACAATTGCCAATTGCAGATTCAGATTCAATGCGAATGACAACAGCATTGCCTACTGAGACCTAACCAGCCTTTGTGTTATCTACTTCAATGAGTAATGCTGTCGAGAACAAATTGATAGATAATTTGTATTTACCAACTAGGTATGTAAATTGATAGAATAGTGAGCTCCAGATGTTGTTTAATAGATTTTGTGGATAAAATAATAACGTTTAACTCCCGATGCAAAAAGAGGAGGTGTTGTAAGTTTGACAGCTGTGTATGTCTGTCAATGTTTATATCTGTAGCACCGTAGCTCTTACATAAATGAACCGACTTAGTTTCGCAATTTTTAATTGAAAGATGGTTTGCCAAAAATAGTTCTTAGATAAGTTTCATCAAATTGGCTCCACTATTTTTAAGTTATTAGCAGTTTAGTCAATAGTGGAGAGATCAACTGTTACCACTGTTTTGAAGTCAGTACTGCACTATGATCTTACTACATCCCTGCTAATCCCTACTAATATTATAAATGCAAAAGTAACTCTGTCTGTCAATCTGTCTATCTGTTACGCTTTCACGTCTTAACCACTGAACTGATTTTAATGAAATTTGGTAAAGAGATAGAGTGAACCTTGAGAAAGAACATAGGATAGTTTTCATCCCGGACTTTTGAAGAATTCTCTTGGATACTCGATATAACCGAACTCTACGCGGGCGAAGCCACGGGCGGAAGCTAGCACGGTATAATATCAACGCACATATGTACCTACATAATGTACAACAAAGTTATGTTACAACATGTGTATGTACATGAAATTGCCGCGAACACAATTTCCGCATTACCTCTCGTGCTTCAAGCATTTCTGTGATAATTATTAATGATTACGCTTGCCATGTATTTGAGTTAATTTTTACATTTAGCTTATGACGATATGATTGTGATAAAACAAATATTTTGTAATTAAGCATACTATTAGACTCATACTCTCTTATTTTATAAAACATGGTTGAAAGAAGTTCTAGTCTTAGTGCTAGGTTTAATCCATTAACTTTCTTAAAGATGATATTTTGAAGCCATAGCTAAAGCTAGCTCTTTTTTAACACCACTTTTTAAAATAAGGCGGACGCAGTTTTAAGTTAGAATGAGCCAACTAAAAGTGAGCCAGACATCATGTATGCATTTACACACACAAGCAAAGCTCACACGCTTTCATGAGATAAAACATCAGTAACAAAATCAAGTGCAGCAGACATGATAGACAAAATTTCATGTCGCAATAAATCGAGATATTCTTTGCAAATTCCATTTGAAAGTCATATAGTGAATGCTAGAATTTTCAATATTCATATCTCGGACATTCACCTTTACATTGCTGTAACGCGATTGGTAGTAAGCCGGAATAAATCTAGTACCTATAGAAATATAGGTACCATGAATAGTTTTATTACTGTTTGTTTATTCTGTAGGTAGGTAATTGTTGTTTCGGGTTAAGTCTTTGATTCGTGGGGTCCGAATGCCCACATTCTATTTAAAGATCTCTCTAGGCGGCCGGTTGACGCTTATCGTGACCAGAAGGCTGGCTATTACCTCGGACAAAGAATCAGCATGGCGATCCAACGAGGTAATGCTGCCAGCCTCTTGGGCACGCTCCCAGTTGACAGCGATGGGGACGAATTTTTTGACGCTTTTTAGTTGATTGTTTTACTAGGATAGTTTTACTAGGATATTTATTGTAAATTCATATCTATTGTAAATAAAAGTCTTTGATTATTAGGAAAAAGTGGTTAAATATCACCGTCCTTCTGGCACTGTGGCTTACCAAAAAATATGCTTTGTTGAAATACAATCATTATTTACTTACTCTAGGCGCAAAGGTATCTAATGTTCCTGTTTCTTACATTTAAACATCTTCATTGAATAAACCCATATTTTAATTCCCTTCCCACCAGTCCCCATAATTATTCGTCAACACAACGTTACTTTTGTACCTTTCAAAAATAAAATTCTCACAAAGTTATCAAGCACAAAAATGACCATTTACAACCTTACATGAAAAGAACAACCATTAATGATTGTGCAGAACAGCAACCATCCCACCGACAGTTCTTTGCTAAAACCGTAAAATTTCAAACTCAACGGCCTTTTTGTTAAAACCTTTAATAGCATAAAATTCAATCAATCATCCCTTAGCTGGTACTGACGTAGCTGCGTTTTTATTAGGGTTCCTTACCCAAAGGGTAAAACGGGACCCTATTGTTTTCGCTCCTCTGTCCGTCCATCCGTCCGTCTCTCCGTCCGTCTGTCACCAGACTGTATCTCATTAACCGTGATAGTTAGTTGAAATTTTCACAGATTATGTATTTCTGTTGCCGCTATAACAGCAAATACCGAAAACTAGAATAAAATAAATATTTTATTACATACAACAAACGTGATTTTTTTGCTCATTTTTGCTCGATATCCATAAATATATATGTAGAATATTAATTTAGATGGTACGAAACCCTACGTGCGCAAGTTCGACACGCACTTGACCGGTTTTTTCGTTTAGAAATCCAACAAATTTCCCGCGATTTTTTCTTTACATTCACTTTAAAACGATACATTTTTTAACAGTTTGAAAGCCGGCAATGATTGGTGGATTACGTATTTAGTTCCAATGAATGTCGGCTGATATTTGAATATGTATACAGACCAACAGGCTTGCGTTTTCAATTCGTTTAGGCAGAGAATGAAACAGCGACAAATGAAAGCTATTTTGAACTTTTTCAGTAACACTAATGTGTTGTTCCTAGCCATGTCAATAAAATAATTGTCCCTTTTAATATTTCAGTATCAGGGTCGTGGTAACTCTTTCAGTCATTAGTCGGTCTCCGGTAAGACGCTACTTAGTATTGTAAAATAGCACTTAAGAAATATGAACCCAGCAAGTTGTAGCCAGTTTTTGAAACCTAATTTAGACCTCTTAAAAAAAATTAAGACCCCATTATAACGGTATTTTAAAATCATGAAATTCAGTTGAAAACAATTCACATCTTACTCAATTCCCTCGTCTCAGAATGTGTAGTTTCAAGCAGCCTGATGTATTTGTAGGTGCAAGGTGCAGTCCGTGGGACCACGCGAATCGCTTGCACCTGTTGTGTTCGGTAAACAGCCCTCCTTGCACATATTTTGCACTCGACATGCTTTTGTTTTTATTTTAAATCGTTGCCTGTTTATTTGTTGTTCGTTTTGAATTTAGAAAAATAGGTTGGGATGTTTAGTGTAATAAAGTCTTACTATAATTGTTGAAGTTTGTGGTACAATACGATATTGGAAAAAAGTTATAACATTTGGATTCAGTGCGCATTTTAGGAGATATCTTAAAGATCAATGACTGAGTAAAGGTGAAGGAAAACATCTCGAGAAAACCTAGATTTAAAAAATCTTAATTACCAATCCTTTTTCCAACCAACCAATTCTTTGAACAAGCGTACTGATTCCTATTAGAAGTAGCTTATTCCTATGAGAAGAGGCCTGCCTCAAAGTGGGATAGTGAAAATAGCTGGTTGAGAAGATGAGTTTAAAAAGTAATAACGTAGTTCGATAAGACCATATATTTGCTTCATTAATATTGTAAGCATTTCACACCTCGTGGTAGGTGGATCGTGACTGGATGCTGGCTGAATTATTCCTGACATTATCTCTATTGAAATCAAACAGTTGCTGCTGTCATATGTAGGGCTAGGGTTGACAGACAAGATAAATAAATCCCGACTTAATGATACTCGGGAAAAGTGTTTATTCTTTTGATTGACCAAAAATTTCGATGAAAAGTAAAAAGTACATTACTTACGGCTATAAGGTCTTAGATGAAACGTCTGAAGCCTTTTATGGCGTTGTAATTTATCTGAAATACCTAGTAACTTATCTCAGAAAGCAAAAGATACGAAGGTAAGTTAGATGCCTCTTTTCAAAAAGTTTTCTTTATTTGATATTTATTTGCTTGAAAAAAAAAACTTAACATAAAAGTAATCAAAATCGCTTCTAGCAACCTGCAGTAAAATCCTTAGGATAGCACTCAAACCTTTTATAATGACTATCTAACCCCACACCAGTCAACCCTAAACCGCATCAATTAAAATGTCTATCGCCTCGCGTCATAGTTTTGAATGCATGAATGTTAGATGTCGGCCGCTATAATTGTCGGTCAGAGCCGCATGCATGCTGTCATGGATTCGCACCTGCATATCATATGCATATTGCATATGCGTGCTGATTGAACCGTGGTACGGTTAAATGTTGTAGCAAGCTTTTGTTTTTACTGAATTGTTAAAAACAAAACACAATCATCTATTACATAATACTAATATTACATAATAGATGATTGTGTTTTGTTTTTAACAAAAGCATAGGTGTCCTACTATGTCACCCAAATTGTGCTGCTAATAATGGTTCTATTTTATAGCATTTTTCTTTTTCAGGTAGTGGACGGGTCGTTCCTATGTATTAATAAAGACTTCTTGTGGCTCAAGAAACTAATTTAGACATTGGCGTTTGATGGGCCATATTCTTATCTCATATGAATTAACTTTTTCGTTTGAAGAAATAGATATTTAATTTATTTCCTCCTAAAGTATCAGTAAATATTTTATTCAGTAAAGTAAAAATCAGGTAAAAACCGTATTCCGTTTTCACAAAAACACAAAAGTTCCAATACCCAGATTTCCATCCAATGAATGAACGTAAAAAACCCAACTTGGTGACAAAACGTGGTAACTGGTCACCCATTGAGCAAAGGACGATTGAAAGCTAATGGCTGACCAAATGTCTCCGGTCGCGCCCTCTGATGGATCGAGCTGATTTTTAAACCACGATTAATGTACTGGGCATGGCGAGCATCCATCTAATAAATAAATATACGGTTTAGGGAGGTATGGGACTTTGTTTGTTGAATGAACAGAAATAAACGTATGGGGAAATTGATTGGTCAGTATTTTGATGTCGGATCAATAGAGGGTTTTTTTGTGATGGGATTGCCTTTTATGTCATAGTAGAAGCTGTGTACTTTGGGTCTCACTCTGTGGGAAACGACTAAATCGTAGTACTTGTAGCGTAGAGTAAATATCATGTCCATACGTATCACGCTCTAAACTATTAATGTCTGCTAAACCCCATTATACCTTAGTAAAAGAATTGTCTGTCGCAGAAATAAATTGATTAAAGTCGCAAATCACACATCTACAATATACGTACGTGTCCATACCCCACCACACAATTTTAAAACTTAATCAAAGCCAAAAGTAATTTAGTGCAGCCGCAAACACGTGAAAAACCTTGATTGCATTAACGGTATTACATAATAAATGCAACCGAATGTGCACGGCAAACCACTCGCTCGCTCCGATGTCACCGCAGTGCATATCGTCCAATGCATTTTTAATATGCACAAAAGTCTTATGACACCTTTTGACTACGCAATAGGTAAATTATGAATATTTTGTCTTTCTTTTTTGTCCTTCATTACCTACCCACTTCAAAAACTACTGAACAAATTATGCTGTTTTCACTAACAAATAAAAGCCTATGTTACTCGGGAAGAGTGTAGCTTTTCAACAGTGACAGTTTTTAAAATCGTTTTAGTAGTTTTGGAGCTTTTAGGCTACAAACAAACAACAAAACAAAACCAACAAATATTAGAAATTTATTTGTTTAGAAGTATATCACTCTGCGTAGCCGGGACAGGTCACTATTCGTATTTGGGTGGTCCATCATTAAAATATTATACAGATTATTTTTATAATATTCAAAATCTAAATATGAATATGATGAAAAGCATTCCAACTTTACCCAACCTGTAGCAAATAAATCCTTCCTTTCCTCATAAACCAACGTAATAAACAACAGAACTTACAAAATATAATAATTATTTTTAATCACCGATACCGGGATAAAGGTTCATTGTGAAAATGTCACCCTTAAGGATTAGCCTTATTTATATTATGATACGAGGGTCTTTTGTTTTATGAATAGTGCGATAGTAAGCGCTATTTATGTAGGTCAGTAATTGGATGGGTTAGCCTAAAGCCTAGCGATTATGGTTTAGATAAATAGCGAGATAATCCGAATGGTTGTAAATGTGCTTTTGGCTTATGAGCTGGTTGTATTGTTATTGTGAATGTGCTATTTTGTTTTAGGTCAAAGCTAAAATACATGGGATATATTTTGGGTTACTTAACATAGTTAATAAGTATATGTATAAGTAATTTTTTAAGCTCTGATTTACAGATTTCCATATACTGATTTGATATATCGATTTGTATATATAAGGGCGTAATGTAGTATTTTAAAAACGTGCCTTACACGGCACAACACACACGTGTTTAAAAAATATTCATTTAGACTTAGGAATAATAAGAAGTCCAATTACAACATTTCACACAAAAAAGTGTGTTTTTTTTCTATAAGTAATTCAAATGGCTCTAATTTCATCGAAAATTTTCCAATCAAAATAAAACATTAAATATAAACAGAAGCCCAGCTGTTGTTGGCTTACGTTTATTTTCGTTTCGACGTTGACAAATACATTTAATTTGCCACTCAAAGCGCTTAAGATTTAATACTCTCAATCATCAATCATATTTTTAAAGGGGCCGAATTAATTGTTTGGATTTTTCGTCTCTATACCCAATTTATTGTGAAACGGAATGGTAAGGAATGAATTTTGTTTTTATATTTAGAAGTTGTATTGGTCCTTTGATATTTTTAGAATCTTTAGTAGGTTTTTTGTTAGTTCAATATTATTGAATATGTTATGTGTCTTTGGACTGATGAAATGAAATATACGTAGGACCGGCTGTTCTTTAAAAGATAGGTACATAACAAAATTATCTCGACTGTTTTCAGGACAGATTAGACACATGACATTTTTATATACTTGAATATTTTAGATCGATGAAATGGTTTCATCAATTGGGCTCAATTACTCACTCAACTTTCACATCACATTATATGACCTTAGGAACGTAATAAACGAACACAAAACGCTAAAACCTATATTTTAACATCAAGTAACAAACTTTCAAGCACTCACACTTAGGCCTGACGAAAGTACTCCAAATGACAAACAGTGACGTACAGAAACATCTATTTTAAGGCCGTGTACACATGATTGTGAAGGATAGAACAATATATTCGGTTCAGGCAAGGTGAAGATATATTGTAGTGAAGAAGTGTAGCTGTCGGCGGTAACAGGTGCAGCTGAACAACCTCAAATGAAGCGCGTACGTGATACCTGAATGTGTGGATGTGGTAGAAGTTTTTGTACTTTGAATATTAGAATAATATAGAAATATACGGTTTGCCATTTTATTAGTCATAGATTGAATAAATCAGAGAAATATCCTATTTGATAATGCAACAATTGTGGCCAGGACTGTCAAGAGTAGTTTTGCGTTGGTGCGGACTGTCCAATGATAAGGCCGTGTATTCATGATAGTGACTGATGTTCTGAGACACTTACTTAATTTCCAAGAGCTCCAAGAGTTAGATTTAAACCTTGTGGATTTATAACTTATCGTACCTTAAGCCAAAAAAAATCGTAACAAAGGATCGTTTTATCACACGTAAGATTGGTTAAGCCCAAAGGACCAGTCCTTCGATTTCTACCTATTATTCATTCCTCATCTGCATAGAAGATCCTTCAAAAAACCAATACAGTGGACTCATCAATCTTAACAGATCTGTAAGTAAATCTGGAAGGAAGGTCTACAAAAAGGTTTCAATATTTTTTTGCCGGCAAACATGGAGAACAATATATTATTACTAGTGGAGGTGCCGTAGGTAACAGCAGATCGCCTAAGAAAGTAGCGCGCCAAAATGCGGGTGAGCGGGGGACGAGAAACATGACTTTTTTCGCCTTTTTATACGCCTTCTTTGGACCTGATTTTTTTTATCTATACATATAATAAATCTGTAGAAAAGTAATTTTTGTACATTGAAGAAATTGACAAAAAAAATAGCCAGCATGTTAAAGGATAACTAACAGAACCCATTTCCATCATTTTTGTCATTTTTGTCTGTTTATCTGTTTGTTTGTTCGTGATTCACGTAAAATCTACGAATTCAATGCAGACAATGCTTATATACAAAAATTTTACGTAACTTGGGGTATTACTTAGTTTTTGTTTCATCGAAATCGATTCACTCTATCAAAAGATATGATTCATTTTGTGAATTTAAGATGTAAAATATTACGACACGCAATCTGTTTGTCAAAACTGTACATTTGAATGTTGTACCTGTCGAGTTGATCGGCCTATTATCAATCTGTACACAGAAAATCACACTTTTATAAGTAACTTCTGAAGAAAAAAAAATATGAAAATTTTGTTTAGCTAAGGTTAAAGTAGCTCCATCTGTGGTAATCTGTGGTAAATAAAATACATCAAATTTGTTAAAGGAGCGAGGTGGTAAATGACAATTAATTACCATACATTCTTTGTAGAGGATTATTATTTCAACAGATGGAGTTGTGTATTTTCCGTAATTTACCATATTTTAACACGTAGTGTAATTTTTCGATAGACATTTCAATAGTGTTTGTCAGTTTGCCGTACCACATCAAAATCCAACTATAATTATTACCTTGATGAAAGGAAAATTAATAGTGCTCAGCCAAATTTAAAACGGTGCCATCTAAATTATTTTTTGAACATTATGTCAAAATTGATGACTTTAGTGGAACAATTAATTATCATTTAAAGTTACAGATGGAGTTCATATCAGGATTTTTTCATAAACATAGTTTAGCCTAATGTGGTGGCCTTAAAACAAATTACTTTGAGTGAGTAGTATTAAGTAGACCTTAATTATTTTTTCTGATGCAAAATATGTAAACTTAATTCTAGAAGAAAGGAGGATCTATCTCTCGCAAGCGCTGCTAAGCGTGAGGTAGGTAATGTAGGCTTCTGTAGCTTTAAAAACAAGCCCAGATACAAAGTGCAGATAAGAAATAGGAGCTTTCTCGATTTAATACCATACACACGTAAAATGCTTTATGCGTCTGGAAACGTACAAATTACGCGTCGCATACCAGAGACATGCTTACTTTCAACTTCTGATCGCAAATACAATGTTCACGATTACGAACAGTCTCAGTAAGACCCGAGCCAAGTCTAAAAAAACACCTTTTATATAAAACTACGTTTGATGTCATTCAATTACAAAGACAGAATTGTTCTCTGTTGCAAATCCTATCCACCTATATCCTATCCTAATCCAGCATGCATTGCAGGTGTGCATTGCACAAAAACCAATGGTATCCTATTCGAGAAGTCAAAAGAGTCGGCCTGCCAACGTCAGCTTTTGCGCTAAGCAAGTGTTCTTAATAGTACCATCAGAATTACATTCATCTTTGAATGAGGTGAATACATTTTCAGAAACCACAATAGCAGTAGGAGCCAAAGAGTATGATCGCTTCATAGAGCTCTGATTGGCCCCAGGTGACCAACTCAGGTCTGATTTGTTCGTTCATCAGATCTTTGAAAGTGTTTCGGTGACTACTTACTGTCGTCCTGTTTACGTGTGACACAAAATATGGTATATAATCGTCCTCCGCAAGAGCGAAATTTTCCCGGTGTGCGGTAGTGACGCACAGTATACTACACTTCTGTTTCTTTTGATTTGCTGGCTCCACCAAGAAATGACAAATTGCGAGCGTACATGGCAAAACTGCAGGTTTCAAGTACGAACACATGAAGTGGACTCTCACAAATACGTACATTTTGCCTATTCGTGAACTAATGCAAACATTTCGGTGGAGTCTCTCCCGGTTTAGGCCTCCTCCACATTAGGCGTGCGCGATCCTCGGGCGTGTGAGTAGCGCGGGCGCCGCGCGTGCGTCGCGAGAGCGTTGCGTGAGCGTCGCGTTTTGCTGCCCTGTGGCATTTGCAGCGCGCTCGCGACGCCCGCGCTACTCACGCGCCCGAGGATCGCGCACGCCTAATATGGGGTCAGCCTTACCATAGTAAGTGAAACTATCCTACCCTATGCGCCTGCTGATGATGATGACTCATTTTATCATCCATCCAGCTATTCCCCAACTATGTTGGTGTTGGCTTCCAGTCACCGAATCTGTTTGAGTACCAATATTTTGCTTGGAGCGACTACCTATCTACCTATCTTCAATCCAGTCAACTACACAAGACGATATCCATGGTAAGACTGACAGACTTTCTGGCTTCTGATTAGTCGCAGCAGCTGCAGAAAATGTACAAATGACAGCTTTGTCAGACTCAAAGCCTATAGACATAGATTATAGCTGTTTCCTGTGAAAATTACTTACGCACCATACGTAATAATTTTCCAAATTGGCTGACTAGATCCTGAGATATTCACAACGTCACAAACTTTTCTTCTTTTGTTTAGATAAATGGTCACATCCACAACACAACCTTGATCAATGAATCTATGCGACTGCTAAGTGCTAATCCTAATTATACTGTCACGTGAAAGAATGCACCTACGGGATAAGTAGTATTTTGACGATTCTATATTGCCCACGCAGACGAAGTTGCGGGCAACAGCTAGTAATATCTAAAATTGTTGACAGATGTCTCAAAGAACCCAAACGCTTCGTTGAATAATTTGCAACTGATCGTTTTGGTTATGACTACTATAAGAATTTGAACTAGAAGAAGTAGCTTGACCTACCTGCATTATGCTAAGCGAGGGCCGTATTGCACGTTTTAAGATGCATATTTTCCCCTTATTTTTTTGCTATTAGGTGTATTTAAGTGGTTTATAGTGTCTTTACACGTGTAATCAAACATATTTTCTTTCTTTCCATCTCCGCCTATCTTTCCTTGCTCCTGTGCCGAGAAAGTAATTGCCAGCATGACAATGATCATTTTTACTTGTCGGATGGGTGACCGAGTGTTTCATGCTATTTCCTTTGACCGCCATCTTTATCTTGATGCTCGTTTCCGTGACCGAACTAAGAATCGGTTTTCGGAGCGTAGAAAGATATATTTCCGATCTCCCGAGTTCCGACTGTCTGCTTGTGATGTTTTTTGGGGTAAGTATTGATATTGTTTTTTAGGGTTCCGTAGCCAAAATGGCAAAAACGGAACCCTTATAGTTTCGTCATGTCCGTCTGTCCGTCTGTCACAGCCGATTTACTCGGAAACTATAAGTACTACAGTGATGAAATTTGATGGGAATATGTGTTGTATGAACCGCTACAAAAATATGACACTAAATAGTAAAAAAAAGAATTGGGGGTGGGGCCCCCCATACATGTAACTGAGGGATGAAATTTTTTTTTTCGATGTACATACCCGTGTGGGGTATCAATGGAAAGGTCTTTTAAAATGATAAAAAGTTTTCTAAAAAACATTTTTCTTAAAGTGAACGGTTTTTGAGATATCAGCTCTCAAAGTCGTAAAAAGTATGTCCCCCCCCCTCTATTTTTATAACTACGGGGTATAAAATTCTAAAAAAAATAGAGGTGATGCATGCTAATTAACTCTTTCAACGATTTTTGGTTTGATCAAAGTATCTCTTATAGTTTTTTGAGATAGGTTGATTTAACTGTAATTTACGGAACCCTTCGTGCACGAGTCCGACTCGCACTTGGCCGGTTTTTTGAAATGTAATTGATAAGTGCTGTGTGATGGAATTTATCTCTACTTTATTTGTATGTATTTTTGTAATATTAATTTAAGAATTCTGATTGCGTTATTGAATGAAAGTAATTTGATGTATCATAAGGATATCTAACGACATAGTTGTTGACACTTTTTAAAGTCCATAGATATAGTACCTATCGAGTCTTTAATATAGTTGTGAAATCAGTTCGGTGGTTAAACGCACATAAAAATACATAGTGTGTTCCCAAAACATTAATTTCAGTAGTATCTTAAATAAAACCATAATTAATTCATAAGGACTACATAAGACTTTTATTCAGAATAAAAAGACCAAAACTCAGTACCTAAATATCGAGATTTTTTATAACTTCTTACCAATTCAGGCCTATTCATTAGGACTCATTAGGACCCCCTGTGTATTGGTCGACCAGGATTCTAAGCGATAATGAGGCTCCTCAGAATCACAGATAGACGTGTTCAGCTTAATAAATATGATATATTCTGGTCCTTTTGGTCTTTTTTGGAGAAATTCGTTTATTCAGCGTGTGGGATGTCTAGTACGAAATATTATTAAGTGCTAATGTTATATTGACTAGTCTGTAGTTTTATTTCTCACTGAAGAAGGTTATATTACTTATAACGATCTTATGAGAGCTTATGAGTAAAATTACTGTTGTTTTTTTACAAAAATCTGTCACTGCCTGGCAATGATGGCTTCCATATAATCATTAGCCGTTGTAACCAGGGCGCTTATATACAGCCATACATAATGTAAGGTAACTAATCCTTCCTGATACACCCATGCTTTTTCTTGATTCTTCCTTATAAAATTCAATCTATTGGTAAACGACATGAAAATCCGAGCAGTAGATTTTCAGTTTATCAAACCACAAATTATTGTTGATACAACTACCATACTTCACACCAAGTCCACACCAAGACCATTGTGGCTTCTCCATATGAAAAAGTCGGTTAAAAAATTACCACCTCCACCAGACACCAACATCTCCGTCATACAAAGACTAATGATCCAAGTTTTCCGTCGTGTGTTACACGGATTTGTCAAGGTCTGTCTACACTTAATCTCAGCTCCAAATACCGTGGAACGAACAAACATAAATACTGACTCAAATTAACATGCAAGAAATGGCTCTGTATTTAAATGTGGTGTTTGTATTGAAAGAGATTCGGTTCCATTTGTTTTCTGGGGATGTTTAGCTCGAGGCTTCTTTCAAGACTTTTGTCAATTTATTTTTAAGGTTAGCGGTGCTTGCCGCGGTTAGTCTGAGGATGGAAAAAATTGTATGTATGCAGGGACTGCTTATTAGATTTTTGATTTTCTTTATGGATGCTTGAAATCTGAAAAAATATAGACAACTCATGTTTCTCTACTTCATCATCATCAACCTCTCCCGAGCCTTTTCCCAACTATGTTCGGGTCGGCTTCCAGTCTAATCGAATGCAGCTCAGTACCAGTGCTTTACAAGGAGCGATTGCCTATCTGACCTTCTCATCCCAGTTACCCGGGCAACCCAACACCTAGGTTAAACTGGTGACAATGTTTCTCTACTTCTTAACCTCAATAAACTGCAACGTAACCATCAAAAATTCAACAAAATCTAGATTATATTCTTCATAAAAAATGTATCATAATACCTCGGAAAATGTCCGGGTCCAAGTTTTCACAAAGGCCACATTCCTATACTTTATTCCGCACTCGGCAACGGTAGTCCATTTTGCACACGAAAATCGCCCGAGCTATGCACTTTGGTCGAAGAGAATTTTATAGCACAATGCACTTCCAGGAATTCGTTTTAAGCCTCGAATCCTCGTGTATGTATATCGAGGAGTGTATTGAGGTGTATGACGCCTCGGGCTTGGCCAGTCACACGCCTGATAGGGACGGGATGACATTTAAAAAAAAAAATGTTGATAGGTTCTCCGTGTGAGAGGAGGCCTGTGCCCAGCAGTGGGACGATAAATAGGCTGTAACTAACTGATAGGTTGAAAAAATTGTGTGTTGGAAGTTTAAGTTTGGTGCACGAGTGCTTTCTTTCTAGACAAGAGGAGACAAAAGCAAAATGTCCTTTGACCTCTGATATGAATGATTACTATGCATTTAAAACGTTAGGTATTTCTTGACTGCCCAAAATAATATCAAGTTTAGTTTTCTCTGACTACGATATTAATTCGTGTATAAATCTACCCAACTGTCTTTTCAGATCAGCGCTGCACATTCACCAAGAAAAAAGGGGGTTGAACGTTGAGGGTTTGTCTTTGACGGACAAAATTGTATGCTACCAGAAAGACGGTTATCGAAGTTCGATTCACCAACACACACCATTAGTCAAAAATAACAGTTAAATAGCCTAAACCCTAGCACACATAATACTGACAACATGAAGCTAGTAATTCTCTTGCGGACAGCTTGTTCCCCACAAAATTAAATAATTAGTTCTTCAATATCTCGCTGGTGTGGCCAATGGGAACATAAAAGAAAAAGGCTTTCCAAAATGGTAAATAGGTATAAATAACTTTTATTGTAGAAGAAATTATATAAACGTGCTCACAGGAAAAAAATTTGAACAGAGTGATCTTCATTCTTTTGTTCTTGACAATTAAGAAAAAATAAAAATAAAATACATCCTCCAATGAGGTTTTATATGTCATGAACATGCTGGGGCCTCAGCCACAAGCTAACCTCATCATTGCCAGTATGACAATTGAATTAAAACATTTAAAATAACTACCCAAATGGATTAGTAAAGAAATTAAAGATAAACTAAACCCAAGAGCAATTCTTGCTTTAAAAATAAAGGGTAGATACATTAATTATAATCAATAGGTAATGAACACACCTTCATAACACTTGTTCTTACAATGTGACATTTGCTAGTTTTTACCTCCACTGCATGAACTCAATCATCTTTTCCTGGAATGACCTTTACAATTCTACCTACAGGCCAGTTCAATGGAGCTACATTATCAGACCATAAAAGCCATAAGCCATTATTCTAGCCATTGTACTTAAATTAGAATACTTATGTATAAAACTATAAAACAAATTATTTTCCTTACATTTTACTAAAGTATTACATGTTGAAGGAATCAAATTGAGCTCAGAAGTATCAGGAACATCAGTATTTATCTGAGAATTATCATGAACATATTCACTGTTTTGCAAGTACTGTGGACCATGAAACCACAATGAGTTTTCAATTAACTGATCTGGTTTAAGACAGCGAGATAAGCAATCAGCAGGATTCTCGTTGGTGCTGACATAGTCCCAGTGTACATCTTTTGATAACTGCTTGATTTTTTCCATTCTATTAGCAACATAAGCAGTTAGTTTTACAGACTCAATCTTAAGCCATGACAAAACAATCTTTGAATCTAAATATAAGTAAATAGGAATATCATTATATTTTAATGCTAAAGTATCATGCACTTTTCTTGCCAACTTGGCTAACAACAAAGCACTATTGAGCTCAAGTCTAGGAATAGTTAATGTTTTATCCTTAGGATTTATACGAGACTTGGAACACAAAAGGTTAACATTTACAGTGTTATCATCTCTGACTACCCTCAAATAAAGGCAACACCCATGTGCAATATTAGATGCATCAGCATAACCAACTAACTCTAGCCTTTTATGTGGATATACATTGATATTTCTAGGAACAGATATACAAGACATATCCATCAAACCTTCAACAAATTGAAGAAATTTTTTATTTAAAGAATCAGGGAGAATATCATCCCACTTTAAGTTTTCAAACCAGACTTGTTGCATTAAGTATTTAGCTTGCACCAAAATAGGACCTACCAAACCCAAAGGATCAAAAAATTTGCTAATAAAACTTAACATTTGTCTCTTAGTAGAAGGTTTTTGTATTTCAGCGCTTGGACACTTCATATTTAAAGTATCAGAAGTCACATCATATGACAAGCCTAAAGTTTTCACAAAAGTATTTGTTTTATCAAAATCCTCCTTATTTAATTGATGAAGTTCAATAGGAATGTCATCTAATATTTCAGTGTTATTTGAACACCACTTGTGTAATGAAAAACTAGCTAAGTTCAAAAGCTCAATAAGTTGCCTTTTTATCTCAACAAGCTCTAAAATATCGTTGGAACCACATAAAACATCATCGACATATGTAGAATATTTCAACACAAAAGATGCTAATGGATATTTCTCTTGGTACCGTTCAGCAAGTTCAATCAAACACCTAGTTGCTAAAAATGCAGAACTCTTTAAACCATATGTGACAGTTTGTAGCTGAAGACATTGCACACTTTGATCAACAGAATCTCGCCAAAGAATATTTTGCAAGCAGCAATGGTCTTTACTCACTAATATACCCCTATACATAGCCTTTATATCACACAGTAAAACATATTTAAAACTCCTAAATAGTGTCAAAATGTCAAATAAATCATTTTGCACAACAGGCCCATTAAGCATCATGTCATTTAGACAAATACCATTATTGGTTTTCATGCTCGCGTCAAAGACAGCTCGAACCGGAGTAGTTTTACTATTTAAATTAATGACTGGGTGGTGAGGTAAGAAATACACATTACCTGCCCTAGGATCATAGTTAGATATATCAAAGTACATGGCATGGCCTTGCTCAAGATAAACATGAATGAAATTCTTATACTGTTGAAATAACTTATCATCTTTAGCGAAACGCCTTTCTAAATTATGAAAACGATGCAATGCCTGATTAAAAGAGTTACCCATCTGGATATCATTTAAATTAAGTTTTAAAGGTAAATCTACACAAAACTTTCCATCAACAAGTTTGACAGAGTTTTGAAAACATTCTTCAGCTAGTTGATGTTCAGTAATACCTTCCTTATAAATTTCAGGTACTTTTTCACATTTCCAAAAATTTGAAATAGTATGTTCAATACTATCAAGTTGATCATTATGAGAATTATGAGAAATATGGGGGGTACCTTGAACTGTTATACACAAATTTGAAGAATGGATGTTTCCAACAGATACTGGTAGGCTGCCTGCTACAATATAACCTAGGCTGGTACTAACCAGGTAGGGACCTTGCGGCGTTAAAGGTAGTGATTCCCTCTGAAGCACCTGGAAAAATACATCACACCCTAATAACAAAGAAATTTCACCAGTTTTATTAAAGTTTTTATCTGCCAAATAGACATGCGAAGGAATATTAAACCCAACATTATAAAAACTCTGTTGTGGCAGTTCACAAGTTATATTCTTAGCTATATAACAGTTTAAGGCTAATTTAAAGTTGCTATTAGCAGCATAAATATCAAAATTTGCCCTCTGGTGCATATTACTAGTGCCTTGTAGAATACCTGTAATGAGCTGATTTGCCGGTGTAATCTTGCAATCAATTTGATCAGCAAGCTTCTCTGTAATAAAAGATACCTGGCTACCCGTGTCCAGCAAAGCGCGTGCATGGATAAATGTACCATTTTTGGTGATAATACGCACTATAGCGGTAGGTAGCAGCACATCCTTCACAGGCGAGGTACTTGACATAGCTACTGCACTGTCAGATCTTCCAACATCAACACAAGGCACTGTGGCAGTAGAACTGGCAGTGGCAACATTGCTCGCCTCCTTCTTAGCCATTTCCACACCATGCAGAAGCGTATTGTGCCGTTGCTGACAGATAGAGCATTTCAAACGCAGCTTGCATTTACCACCATGCGCATTCAAACAAACAATGCATAATTTATGTTTTTTAACAAATTGACCCTTGTCATTATCAGCAGCAAGTTTAAATTTGGCACACATGTATAATCTATGATTAGTATTGCAATACTTACATGAGACTGCTGCTGCTGTATTACATGCAGGCTTGCCAGGCTTCACACCACTGGGAGTACTCACAGGCATTGTTTCCATTGCATTCTCCCTGGCCAACGCTCTGGACTCCAAAAAATCTATGAATTCCTGTATAGAAAACACAACCTTTTTATCCCGTCTCAAGTGAAACTCACTGTTTGTCTCAGAATCCACTTTCCGGAGCAAAATATTAACCATTATTGGACCCCAAGCTTCAACCGGCATGTTTAAACTTTTTAGTGCAGTTAAATGCACATTAGCACTTGCTACTAAAGATCTAAGATCAGCAGCAGTGCATTTAGGCAAATCAATCAAAGTATTAATGTGATGGTTAATGATCATTGGCTCATTGTTATAGCGGTTTTCTAACAACTTTAATGCTTCTGAATAATTTAGTTCAGTCAAAGGCAAATTTTGAATTAAGCTTAAGGCTTCCCCAGTTAAAAATGATCTCAAATAATATAATTTTTGGCACAGACTCAAGCTTGTGTCAGAATCAATGACTGCCTTAAACATATTAATAAAAGGTAGATAATCTAAAATATTGGCACCACTAAATTCTTTTATTGTAATTTGTGGGAGCTTCCTGAAATTATTTGCATTTTGCCTAGGAGGCTCCGCCTCGGGCTGCCCCGATTTACGACAAGCATTGAGCTGACGATCAATTTTGGATATGCAGGTGAAGTACTTACTTTCATACACAAAAGGGTCTTCTTCGTCCTTTGGATTTATGCACAAAATACTCTTGTTAAGGTCCTCGTAAGAGGCAAAGTTTTTCGCCAAGCGACTGCGCCGCTCTGTGAGCAACTCACTAGACGCGATCACGATTTCTTCGCTGTTACAAAAACTTTCTTCACGAGTTATTGCACCCTTTACATAGCCCCTACGGAGCTTTAATTGAGCCAGCTCGTCACTAAGAGCCATGGTGCTATATCCTAAGATGCAAGCCAAAACCCAGATGCAACAAATGTAAGCAACACCTTAACGTTAAGTACACTGTTATAAATAATATACAACTAACAAAACTAATAAAATAAACAGAAACGTGTAAAAAAAATGGCGACGCGAAAAAAAAATGATGAACGCCGACAGTCAATTCATTCACTCGATGTTCGATATTTGGCCGGAAACTCACGGCAAATGTTCATTGTTCGGTCGCTCTTCGCGCGCTCATTGGTTGCGTTTCGTTTTCTTGGGTTGGCAGCGCCTTACCTCGTTTGCACGTTTGGATACGCGCGATGCACGCAGCGAAACTGTTTTCGTAATAGCACGGAAACACCCTTACGCACAATTATTGATGGATGACTCTGAATCCTCCTGTGGATTTCTTCTTTATAACCACTTTTATAAAGGGATTGCCTTGTAATACGAAGCATCAAAATTCTCCACTTCTATAAGATATTATCTTCTTACATATATTTAATTTGAAGGAATAATTCTCTTCTATGCAAGTCGAAGACAATCGAAGGAACAATTTTTCCTTATATTCGAAGGACCAGCTTCTCGAAGACTCGTAGAATCACTTTTTCGAAGGCTCGATAGATCAGGTTCTCGAAAGCTCGAAGGATAACTTTTTCCTCGAAGGACCAATTTTTATGTTCCCCACAAAATTAAATAATTAGTTCTTCAATATCTCGCTGGTGTGGCCAATGGGAACATAAAAGAAAAAGGCTTTCCAAGTGGTAAATAGGTATAAATAACTTTTATTGTAGAAGAAATTATATAAACGTGCTCACAGGAAAACAAATGTGTACAGAGTGATCTTCATTTCTTTTGTTCATGACAGTTATGAAAAATTAAAAATAAAATACATCCTCCAATGAGGTTTTATATGTCATGAACACAGCTGGAGCGCCGCTCATTACACTTTATGACGCGGCGACGTTTGTCACTCCGTGTCGCTCTTACCAGGTAACTATCCTGTTGTGGAGTCAGTTTGAGGTTACAATGTCAGGAGGTCTTTGTACGAGGACAGGAAACGCAATATCTTAGCTTAACGAAAAATACTATAGCACGATATAGCATAACATATATCTACTTATTTCAAAAAAGATTTACCAGATTACCTACTTATTTCCACAGCCTTTCTTCTTTCTGAATTCTACGAACAAAATCGTCTTAACTCCAGAACAATGAACATTCACAAACTAAATACCTAAAAACCTAAGCTATTGTCGCCACCATTTTCTAACTAAAACAAGCACAATAACTCTTGATATTGAAATAAATAACAAGCCGGTATTCCAACAATGCTGGACAATTTATCATTGAATTATTTTGAACGAAAGCGATTCACCATCTTGGGCGACATCCAAAAGTTTGTTTGTCCCCAACAGATTTATTAGCGGGGTTCTCGCTACGGTAAGGTTTGAAGCTAGAAGGTTCACTCACTTTAGACGAGTCATTCATTTTGCGTTTGAGATTTATGTAGCCTTAAAAAGAAAAGATGTAACGGAGACTTAACTGTCGTTTATTTTGCCAGCGTTTGAGGCATTAAATGGTATAATTTGGTTTCCTTGAATTGTATTTGAAGTGTAAATCACAATGCGAACCTCATTTATTGGCAATGAAAATGTGCAATCCTTACCTGCAGTGTCTTACTTAAGACCATCTAAACTGAAAATACATAGTGGGAATAAGGTCACATTGCTGAAAGTCTAACAATAATTTTCTAAAAAAACTATTACGCATCTTGTAAATTAAGATGTACCTCATCCTATCACTTATAACAGAAGAAAAGGTTTGTCTATTATTAATAAATTGTACTTGTTATATTGCAATGAACCTTCGGCCGCCACTTTGTATAACAACCGTCACTGTATGACGGATTGTTGCAAACTATTAGCTATTTGCGGTCACCATGGTAACCGTGGATATCGGTGCGGTCTCCCAACTTGCGTTATAGTCTCCCGATTGTTTCAGAGGTGATTAAGATATTGTAACAGACGGTGCGACTGTTTCCTTGTTTTATGTAGCGGCTGATTTTAAGGGTTGTTTAAAGTTGGCGGGAGTACCTAAGATTGTAGACAAAGGAAAAGAGAATGAATTATAATAGCATGTCAGTTTGTAATTAGATTTTGCTATGGTAAAAAGATAGTTTTCTAAGTACATAATCTACCTATATTGATATAACTGTTGATTTGATTGAAAAAAAAAAGCATTGTTAGATAGCCCTTCTATTGACGGAGGTTTTAGGATACTTTTCATATTTATGTAAGGAGTAGTTCCCAAAACGCGAGTAAAATCACTGGCGGAATCTAGTATTTTATTCCCCTTTTACGAGAACTTATGACCTCGAGCTGCTAATAAGGACCCATCAAAAAAGGTACGCTACATAAAATGTCAACTTATAAAGATTACTTCATAAATCCGCTATTCAGCGTACCAGGCACTTTCGTGAAAGACCCCAAAAAGTAGAATTCGATCAATAAGCGCTAAATAATCTGAAAATTACGTCTTATTTCAAAGGAGAATGATTTTCTTCACCTACTTAGCATTTTTTCCTGTTAAAACTCTTGAGAAAATTCAACGTTTATATTTTATGCGGATTTAGCTACAAAAAGGGTTATAAAGAGCTTTACTTGATCATGCTTGCTGTTTTACTTTTTGCTGTTTTCGCTATTGCAGGGTTATAGCAGTACATTACAATTTAGTTCATAAACATGCTATCTTTTTAGGTAAGTATGGGTTTAAACTTAAGTTCAAAATTAAAAATAATGCTAGTACAAAAACCTCAGTCTATTATATTTGATTTCGGACTAGCGTTCCATTTCTAACACCAGATCTCTAGTGACATCGTCATCTGCTTAGCCTTTTACCAGCAATGTTAGGATAAACTGCTAATGTAATCAAGCACATCTGAATACTCCTGTTTTACAAAGCGTAACTGCCTATCTGACCTCTTTCAACCCAGGCAATCTGATACTCCTTGCTAACACTAGTTGTCATACTTACTACTACCCATAACGATTGCCAAAGATATTGAAACTGAGACAGTCTTTCCAGAGTAAATGAAAACTGCACACAATATCTTGACACAATATAATTCGAAGCACAGTTGCAATATCACAAACAGCAGCCACGAGAATCAGCGGGAGTTACGTGGCGTTGTAAAAATTCAATTTTTATTTGATAGCCAAAACGATATTCGTAAAATTTTACTGTTTCACCCGTACAACCGTGCGAGGTTGGTATGCAAATCGCCCTTTTAACGTATCACGGTGTTATTGGATGAAAGATTATAGGGGCCCTGGATTTTTGTTATTAATTGGCTTTTTAATGCCTGAGTGGTCTTTTCTCAATTATTGTTTATGAGGTTCCGAACATGGTTGCAACTATGTCTCTAGAGAAAAAAGTACTTCGTTCACTTGCATTAAAGTATTTATCAAGCTATATTACTACCAAAATTCATCTAAATCCAGTTGTATTATGTACCTATTACGTGCATGTGTAGGTAGCTATATGATTAATTACGCAATTTATCTTTGAAAGTCGTTTACTTTTCTTATAATAAATGGACACGAACAAAAAAAGATATTCATAACACTGAACAAAACTTAAATAGTTTATAACTATTTAAAACTCACTACTCAAAAACTTATAACAACTTTAGTTTGTAAAATGCTCATTGTAAATTAAGTCTGCTTCGAACCTTAGGCGAGCACCTGTGTCTGATTTTAACGTCTCGCCTCAACTTATTTATAAAGTACCGAAACGACTTTAAAGCCGGGCTCAAACGACTTCGAAGTCGGCGTCTTATATTGTCAAAATTTGAGTAAATACTTATTGCTTGCAGTTTTGAATAATGATGGTTTTGCTGATCGGAACGAAGAGGAATGGTAATGTTGGTTTGAAATTAATTGAGCAGACTCCATTGACGTGGTATTAGGTTTAAAGACACACCATAGATACCCAATCTTATTGCTATTGCATAATGTAATGTAGAACAGTTAGTTTATTTCAAAATTGAAACAATTATAGACCGAGTCGGGTTCAACAAAATATGTTTTTTATCTTTAGCTGTCCCATCTATTCTTAGAGATTAATTGAAAAACTATAGTTCGCAAACCTACATGCCCTACTACGCATTAGTAAGTAAAGCAAGTACAATAAAATTAATTATCTCAACCAATCCACACTTGCAATCTTACCATATTCATTTCACCACACCAAGAAAACCCTGTTATTTTACAAAATCTTCGCAACTTAAAACGGTTGAACCACAATTTCCTTCCCACAGTGAAATCAGGCAGAAAATTCAGTTCCAAGTAGAAATAACAATATCTCAGGTAATAATACTGTCTTCTCAGACCGAGTGTAATTTAATAAAGAAATTCATTAAGGAAGGTTTGCCTTTAAAACTGTATTAAACATGTTTAAATTTTCTCCTGGTTAAGTCTTGTTATGGAGAAGTACCTACCTACTTGTGAAATAGTGACTGTTAAGGATTTCAGTTTTATCTTATATTTTAAAGAGTTTTGATAGTAGGTAATTGATGCTAGTTACCTTTCCGTTATGAAGGAGGCAAAAACTTTGTAATATGTTAGTAAGAGTAAATTATTATCGTTTTTAATTTTATCTATTCATTTAAGTCGGCAGTGTGTGTCGTAAATTAAAAGTTAGTTGCGTCTTAATGGATTTCAAAAATATGTTTAATTTTTCACACAACATTACTGAAGAACTAAAATAATATAGTTCAGTAAAATTGCATTCTCAACCAGTTGCAACCGTTTTCTACTTAACATTCTCAAACCATTTTACCTTTTAACTCCCAAAATTCTACATTCAAAAGGCATTCAATAATATTACCCACAAAACAGGGAATATTTATAGTGTAACAAGTCAATGGATTCCGGACGTAGTGTTGTGGCGCAAATAATTTGTTACTAAGGAAACTATCCGAATGAATCCCAGCCTTGTTTGTCAGGGAAACTGGAGGAAGTGGCGGATTATCTCAATGGTAATAATGGTTTTGGTCTTTATATACTGTCGTATATCCTTACTTAGATAAATTATGAATAGGTTAGTTAAAGAATTGTGAGTTTGCAACGTTGTCGTAACTTTTGTCGACCGATGCCTATCGGGGCAGAGCGGGATTTTGCGGAAGAGTTACCCCGGTAGGTTCTAGTCTGTAACAATCTGGTCATCTGATGATGGTATACAGTAGGATGCATTCCTACTAAAAGTAAAAAAAACTTCTATAAAGGCTGACTAAAACTACGGTAAAAACAGCATCAGAAGATCAAACTGAGACACTCCCTTTTTTAAGTCGGCCAAAATTATAAGTCGATAAAAACGGTAGCGGTTTAAGACTGCGGTAAACAGCTAGTAATAAATAATCACAGCCTACAATTCAAGAGAAACACGTGCCTTTTATGAAAAGCTTAATTCATTGGAATTAAATTTCCGTGCACTGAAAATATTTTCATGCTTCAGACGATATCGAAAACCGCTCCGTTTTTACGGTTCAAAATAAAAATAATGACTGGTTTCATAGTCGGCGAATTCATGTAATGGCCGGTATATGTCGGTAATGTTTCACGGTAAATGCTGTTATAATCCAAATGGTTGGAACTAGTGTTTTAGGGTAAATTTTTTGTTCCTGGAATACATTGGAGTAGTTTTTCGCATTTTAAGGTTAATGACTGAAATGTTTTTTGTTTTATTTCTACTACTGTAATCAACTGCTACATCTTTAGTAGTATTGTAAACGCGGAAGTAACTCCCCCTGTCTGTCTACTTGTTGCGCTGTTTCGCCAAAAAATTACCCATATTAAAGTTTGATGTATAGACAGTCTAAAGCCTACAAAATTAAGGAAATAAGTATTTTTATCTAGCTGCGGGTTTCCTCATAACAGAACAGCTAGTATACCACAAACTCTCTAAAAATTACACTTGAAAGGGAACAGTATACCATCAAAGTAGGAACAAGTCCATAAAGGGGTAATACTCCTAATACTCCTGTTAGATTGTGGTGGGCTCACAATCTAACAGGATATTGCAGCTCACAGCTGAGTATCGCGGGAGTCACGTGCCACTATGATACGGAGTCATGGCGCCCGCACATACCAAACGCTGTTATTACTATATTTTGCAGCCTTATCCTTAGAAAAAAAAAATGATAAAGTGTAAGTTTTAATAGTGATAATAAAGTTTTAATATTTCATAATGATGGGTGTTTTCTTACATATAGCAAATTGTATTATGGCTGAACGCTAACTCATTCAAAGGGAATCCCCAATAGAAACTCTTTTTTACTTTATTCCTTGATAGAACATTTGTCTAGAACACACTGACTTAAAACTGAAAGAAGATATAAAATCAGGCTCTTATTTCTGTTTTATACTAACATCTTAAACCAAAACAAAACAAAATTACTTCACAAAACCCCTAATCTAAAAACCTATCTTCATCCCACTTACCCTAAATGAACATCCTGGAGTTAGGCAAATAAATCCGGCCAGAATACAGCCGCGGGACGTGACAAGAGTGCAGACAACTTTAAACTTGGAATGCATCTGACGTTTCGTTATTTGCTTTCAATAAACAGATCGATCGGAGATAGGTCGAAAGGAGTTTGAACTACATTGATGAATAAAGTGGGTGAAGTCGGGTGAAAGTAATAATTATGTTTTCTTTTATTAGGTTGTGTACACATTTTAAGTGTTTCACTAATATTAGCAGCAAGAAAGCGATAATTTTTTAAGCTTTGGCCTCAAAAATGATGTGTGAATGAATGTTGGAGTGAAATGGCAAGCCATATAAGGGAAGTCGCAAAAGACGTGTGCGGAGAGTCGAGAGGAAAAGGTTTGATAGATAGAGATACATGGTGGTGGAATGATGAAGTACAAAAGGTTTTGAAAGAAAAGAAGGTAGCATTCAAAGAATGGCAGAATGTTGAAATAGTGAATGCAAGTCTGAAGGATGACAGAAAGAGAATCTACATGGAATGGAAGAGAAAAGCAAAGAAGGCGGTAGCAGTTGCCAGAGCTAAGGCGCAGGAGAGGTTGTACAACTCCTTGGACAGTCCAAGAGGCCAAAAAGAGCTCTACCGAATTACGAAAGAGAGAGAGAGACGATCGAGGGACATTACCCACATAAAATGCATAAAAGATGAGTCTGGCAAGGTTTTGTGTAAAGATGAGGAAATAAAAGAGAGATGGAAGGTTTATTTTGAAAAGCTTATGAATGAAGAGAATGTTTGGAATGGAATACTCCAAGAGGCACAAGTAAATAAGGGATTGGTAAGAGAAATTAGCATGGATGAGGTAGAAAGAGCACTTGGAAGTATGAAGAATGGAAAGGCCTTGGGCCCTGATGATATACCAGCTGAGGTGTGGAAGGTGTTAAAGAAGAACGGAAGTATGTGGCTGACTTTATTCTTCAATAAGTTGCTGCATGAAGAAGTCATCCCGCAAGAATGGTGCAGTAGTACGCTAGTGCCCATCTTCAAGAATAAAGGGGATGTGCAAGATTGCGGCAACTATAGAGGGATAAAGCTCATGTCGCATACTATGAAGGTATGGGAGAAAGTGATAGAGAAAAGAGTGCGAGAAGAGAGTGAAATTACCCAAAACCAATTTGGGTTTATGCCAGGTCGAGGAACAATGGACGCCATCTTCGCACTTCGCCAATTGTGCGAGAAGTACAGACGTGTGCACAGGAATCTGCACATGGTGTTCATTGACCTTGAGAAAGCGTATGATAGGGTGCCTCGGGAAGTGTTGTGGTGGGCCATGAAAGAGAAAGGTGTGCCTGGGAAGTATGTGGAGTTAGTTCGTGCGATGTACAGGCAGTCCTGTACGTATGTCCGATCGTCGGCCGGCAATACTGACCAGTTCAGTGTGGCTGTGGGCCTGCACCAAGGGTCTGCTCTAAGTCCTTACCTCTTCCTGCTTATTATGGACGCCTTGACGGCGGACATACAAGAGGAGGCACCTTGGTGCATGCTGTTTGCCGACGACATCGTCCTGGTTAGTGAAGACGGACCTGAGATCCAGAGCAGATTGGGGAGTTGGCAACAGAGACTGGAGAATGTTGGCTTAAAAATCAGCAGAACCAAGACCGAATAAATGTTCTGCGATTTCCAGATCTCCAGTCCTGAAGCCATAGCGCTTGATAACGCACTTCTTCCAGTCTGCTCCGATTTCCGGTATCTCGGTTCGCTTATTCAGGGTGATGGCGAAATAGATCGGACAGTTACGCACAGAATTAACGCAGGATGGATGAAATGGCGGCAGGTAACGGGAACAACTTGTGACCCTCGTATTCCCTTTAAACTTAAGGGGAAAATTTACAAGAGTATGGTCAGGCCTGCTGTCTTGTATGGATCAGAGTGCTGGCCCACAAAGGCGACGAATGAAAGACAATTGCATGCGGCAGAGATGAGAATGTTAAGAGGTGTGTGTGGAGTTACGCGAATGGATAGAGTGAGGAATGAGTATATAAGAGGAAGTTTGAAAGTAGCGCCGGTATCAGAAAAACTGCGTGGAAACCGGCTGTCGTGGTATGGGCATGTGATGCGGAGGAATGAGAGTCATGTTGTGAGGAAGGTGATGAGTATGAACGTGGACGGATATAGTGGAAGAGGAAGACCAAAGAAACGATGGATGGATTGTGTGGAAGTAGATATAGTAAGAAAGAATGTTACTTGTGAGATGACGGCAGATAGAAGTGTATGGAAGAAGAAAACATGCTGCGCCGACCCCAAATAAAATTGGGATAAGGGCAGGAGGATGATGATGGCCTCAAAAAAGCTCATAGAGATTGGAAAAAAACTTCCATAGGAAAACTTTTATAGAAATGTAGCACCATGTTGTCTAAATAAACTATACTGCGTTGACGTCGTCTCGTCAAAATTATGTACTGTTATATCTATTAAACATACATACGTACTCGTAACTAGCCAAGTTGGCAATCGTATTCAATCTTAAAACACCCGACACGCGTAACAACACACACATAAATAAAATAATCCTTATACACACAAAAACAATAGGCGCTCAAGGAAACAGTTCGGGAAATCTTTTTACAGCGTTTTATTTTATCCCTTCCGATACGAAGCCGATCTACTTGTACCGTTCGCAAAGTCGGTTAATACGCGACTTTCCAAAGGGACCATGTAAACGGATAACCGGATCCCTGTTGGCCCGTATCAATAAAATCCTGAAGTTTTTTTTTGAAATCTCTGCTAGTGGCATGCGAGAGATATATTTGTTCTTATATTTTTTTACAGATAACAATGGGGGTTTTTAAAAGTGTTACATTCTGTACAATGGTTTAGGCGTTTTCTCCAAGTCTACCTTTGGCTGGTGGAGAAATAGCAGTGATAGGTGCAATGATTATAGCAGTGATAGGTATAATGAACTAGCTTCTGCCAGCAGTTTCACCCGCATCCCGTGGGAACTACTTCCCGTACCGGGATAAAAATATGTCGGAAGGCGCCATCAGGATGGCTGGCACTATCGTCCGACATCAGGTAGGGTAATCGAGCAAAGAGATAACTCAAACAGAACTCAAAACTTAGAAACGTTTATTCAAATTAGTCAGACCAAAAGACAACCCCCAAAACGCCCGCCCTTCGCCACTTCCTATGTGTTTTGGCTGGGAAGAAGAAGTGGCGGAACAAACTCCCCAGCAACACATGTGTGTCTGTCAGGTTAGAAGAACCTTTACATTTGAATCTACAACGGTACTACAACGCTAGGCAATAACACTAGGTACACTAGACGTGACGCAAGGCAGTAACACTAGATACACTACACGTGACGTAGGGCAGTAGACTCGACGAAGACTGAACTAAGACTGAATGAAGACTGAGCTCCGCGGACGCCGCGCTGACCGCCATGCCACGACATCGCCAAGCGCGCCAACTTGTTGTTTCACCGAAAACGCCACCAGAAGGCGCGCTTGCGTCTCGTTCAGTGACCGTACTATTGACTATCTCCGACAAATATATATATATATCTATAGCCTTTCTCGATAAATGGGCTATCTAACACTGAAAGAAATTTTCAAATCGGACCAGTAGTTCCTCAGATTAGCGCGTTCAAACAAACAAACTCTTCAGCTTTATAATATTAGTATAGATTTATCGAGGTTGGATACAGGTTACTCTTTATCCAGGTGCACGAAGTAGTTCCCACAAAATGTACATGAAACAAATAGCCGAATATACGTAATCTTTCCACTTAAAACTTGTTAGTTTGTTGTTAAAACCGATGATTTTTGTTGAACTGCCCCATTTGTGTTTCCTGGTAGATCAGAAACTATACAAACGAAGGTTTTTCCTGAAACCATTGGTTGGATTGTAATACCAGGAATATTGGCTTCAGCGATATTGGTGCTTGTAGTCAGGCACTCCAGTGAAATGGAGGCAGATTGCTTTTCTCTATTTATTTGTTAAAGGAATTGATGGATTGTAAAAGGGTTACAAAATGTAGAATATTTATAACTTTTGATAAGATATAGTTGTGACGATTATGTCAATAAATAATCTTATGCAGATTTTGTATTGGGTATACTCTTACATGACTTAAAATAAACTTATTTATATATACAACCAAAAACAAATTGACTTTATTATTTTATAGACCTAAAACTAAATCGTGTACCTTTAATGATTGCAAAATTAACTTTGTGAACCGAAATCACCTTTACTCTAGAAACTTATCTTTCTTCTTCAATATTATAAGACTAAAAATATCTCCAAAACTGACACAATAACCCTTTTTCCACCAAAAAAAGTTCGTAACCGTACGTCACCTTAGCCTACATGTGAAGTTTTGAGAACGATTCCATCAATCTGGAACGTTAAACTTCATAGTTCGAATCGATTTCACATGACCCATCTCATGTGTCAAATGTAATCGATACCGATTTAGTTAAGGACACAGAGAAGTATTGAAAATGGAATACGAAAATGCTAAAGTGGTGATCTGTTGCTATAAAATTCGCCAAGCCTTGTTCCCCCTGGTTTTTTTAGTAGTCATTACATATCGTCAAACTTTAGTCACATGCTAGAAAGTTTTATGTCTAGTGTTGAACTTGAACTTGTTTATCTGTAATAAACAAGTTCGTAAGCAGGCACCACCTTCATGTAAAAGTACAAGTACTTATTTATTTACCTAGTTATAGAACCTCATAAAACCACCTTAAAATGAACCTACTTGTTCTAATAAAATGATGACGTGGTATTTCATCAACAACAACATAAAGGAAAGGATATACTAGGACAACAACGTATACTACTCTATAGTAGGTACCACAGTGAATCATCCATTTACTAACTACTCCTTTCCAATCGAATTCTCTTTAAGGCATGAGATTCAGAAAGTTATTTCTATGTAATTGCTTTGTTTGTTCGTGAGGTAGGCAGACTGGTTAATTATTATGATACCGTCGACCTGAGTCAGACATGCTATTCTCTTTTATTGCATACACATTTAGAACTTTGATAGCATTGCTGTTTGTTACCTTTATTGTATTATATTTGGTGTAACTTGTGAATGAGAAAATGAGTATATAGGTACATTTTTGTTGGTTCGGTAAAGATATACAAATAATGTATCAAATAAATAAATATATCTACAAATAAATAGTTATTATATAAAAAAATAATTATATAATAAATAGTTATATAATTAATCAAATAAGTATTTAATTTGCAGTTTCGAATTCATATAATCAGTGTATAAAGATAGTCATTATTAAATGAGCACTATACCTAATTATTTTTATATTCTGCAGTTTCGTCAATTTGATGTAAATGACGTACCTACATGTGACAAAATTTAATTTATTTATTTATGGAAATTTTAATTTAATTCATATTTATTTATTTTTATTCTTACTAAGGTGTCATATTATTATTTATCTCTAAGCCACGTAAAATAAAATTTCCTGCCAATCGTTCCACATTCCTGGCTCACAGAAATATGAATCTTTAAATGCAAACAAACACTCTGTTGACTGGTATAAATCTTCGATACAGATACTTCACGGATTTGCATCGAAACGGGAATGTAAACAATATTGCACTTGCTAGCTTGTGAATAAAAATTGTGACTGAAATGTGGGAAGAAGTATATATAGTTCTAGTTTCTAGGCAATAAGAACCTGCCTTTTTGGTCTTACTGATTTTATTAATCAATTATTATTGATTATACCAACTCTTATATTGTAACTTGATATAATTGTATCAACTCTTGTATTGCGCCAACTCTTATATGGATGATGGTCAATGATGGTGCATCCAGTACCTATACCTTTGTTATACTAGATGCACCATCATTGACCATCATCATTTTTTGGCGATTTACTCAGCCCACAGGTTCTTAATTCCTCATCTCTTAACGACGGTGTTTTTCCTCATTTTTTCTATGAAAATACTTTTAACTAGGTCAAAATCTCAAAAATCTAATTAAATGGAATGCAAACAAAAATACTGTTGTTACTTTTTATCAAAGCTCTAACGAAGGAACATTGCATGATACTAAAAACAACTTCTAAGTAGTTTTTACAGATACACAAGCACAATCACCGAATAACCATACCATTGACTCCCACAATCACGCAACTTCGAACCAATCACACTAGGTACAATATATATATACGTATGTACATATATCTTCGAACTTCGATCGCAATTCACCCCGTCATGCATGCAGTATGCAAACGCGAACATCTTTAATACCTCTTTACATTCAGTATCCCATTTGCAATATAAAATACTGGGACGTGTAATGTTTTGGACGTAAACCTAACTCTAACTAAATATCTAAGGATTCGATCTGAAAGATGGGAGTATGTAGGATGGCTAGGTAGAGGAGTTAAAGCGAGATAAGTCTTGTATGTTCGATGAACGTAAGGAATTTGTTAATTTGAATCTAGGTAAAAAACACTGAAATATAGTGACCAGTTTGTAGAGATTACTTAGTTATATGGAGATTGTATATGGCATGCCCAGCAGCGAGTATGGACAAATCGCCTTAGCTTTTAAGATGGCCTATGTCCAGCAGAGGACGTTTTTCGGCTGCGCCGAAAAACTTCTAAAATAATATTATTTATTGTACAAAAAGGTTTTTCGCTTTCCTTTATAGTTTTCACCTAAGTATATGCTTCAATCATTCAAATTAAAACAAAACACCCAGCGTCCATCATAAAAATATATCCTAAACCACACTAAAAAACTTGTTCCCACTTACCACCGACAAACCAGCTACGATTAACCTCACCCACACAGGTGCATAAGTGTATAACCGTGACGGTGGCACAAATTTTCCGCACGCATGGACACCCTACATTCGCATCGTGTAGCGAAACACTGAGATGTGTCCCGTTTCTCATAAATCACGAGGGCATCCTACATAACGACTCTGCAACTTGGGGCAGCTAAAATGTTGTGTTTCTGTTTAGGCCTAAATGAAATAAAAAGCCATAACTGAACTCAAAATTGCCCTTTTTGAAATCGGTTCATAACATTACTCAAAGTACTTCAACTTTTTCGTTGGTATCCAACTTGAATTGCTACATGATTCCGAATAAATAAATATTGTAAAACAGCTTTGCCGAACTTTTCAGTAAACAAGCTTTTTTGTGTATCTGTGACCAAAATAAAGTGAAAATAACTTTATTTCCTTAACTTAGAACAGCAATTATAAAGTAAGATATGGCTTCATTAAGCCGAGCTAAACTTGCCCGCTTTTGATAGCTGAACTAATCTAAAATAAATAATTATGCAAGTTTCGCGGAACTTGTGTGTAATGCACACAGTACGCGTTTGTTTTGAGATCGGTTGCAAAGCAGTGTTTACGCAAAGAAAATACAGTTTTGGTTATTTTAGAATTTTACGATACATAATTTGACAGTTTAATAACATTTCGTTATGCCTCAGGACAATTTCTTGTTCCTGTAATACTTAGGAACCATGAGCAATAGTCAAATTACATCAGTACTTGAAAACTCACATTCGTCACAAAGCGCCATATTAGGACTCCGAACTCCTGTGACTTTATTTGACTTGCCTGTGTTCATAAATTTCCCCAGACATTTACAGTATTAAAAAGCTTAATTTAAGTGATCCGTCAGTTTCTTGAGTTTACGTCTTTTGAGAAGCCACAAACAAGCATGAATTACTTCTAGAACTTTTGAATATATTTACTAAAATTAGTATGTTGTCAAAAGCGTGACTATCGTAAATAAAAAACTTAGAAGAAAAACCATCACTAGTTGAGGAGGACAACACAACAACTCCTCACTTATTGATGTCGCAAAAATATTATCATAAATTAAATCCTTGTCCCTATATAAAAAGCAAACAAAAAGAAACATTTCCCAGTCTTTAACGATGTTCATATTTATACGGCACTTAAATTCTCATTTCAACACACTTAGGCCGTAAATGTGCCGATTCTGGTTTCTCTCACACCGATGCCATCGAGTGAATATTTCATATCTTATAGTCAGTGTGTCGGTGTCTTCTCCCCATGTCGTTATAGTGTCGTTCCCTCGTGATTTAGATAAGCACTTATTGTTAGTGTGGGAAGTGAAGTGAGCGATTGTAGAGAACAATTTAAGGGGTATTTTGGCTGTCAAGTCAGCAGGTTTTGGAGACGAACATTCAAAAGAGTTATGGTGTACGACGCGATTATTATTGATTAAATAAAGAACGGACGTTAATGCTACTTTTTATCTGGGCGTGAAGTAGGTCCTTGTGACACTTAGATAGGACCGTGGGTAATAGCTAGTTTTCTATAAAAAATGGCTCTAGGTTGCATAAAAGGTTTTTTAGTTTGAATCGTTGTGACGAGGGTGTAGCCTTTGACAAGCTCAGATATTGCTTACTACATATACCGATGTATATCGATGTTGCCACTGCATTCACTATTCTGAACAATGACTTAGTTTTTAGGGCCAATCGGAACTGCACTTTGATATCTTTGTTTTCTTTGTATCAATATTATCTTTGTAATAATAAAACATCTCCGTTAATTCTGTTTCTATTTTTTGCAAAATTCTGTAATAGCCGAAGTCTGTTAACATATGTCCCTAAAAACATATATCTCAACATAATCCGGGCAAAGGAATTTAATTTGCTCAGTATAATATGGGTCGATAGCGAAAGGGTAGAATAACCGTCCTGTTTGCGCCAATTTTAAGATTCCTTTCATTTTGACTGGATGACATAGTCTGCGTTGCGGTTACATTAAGTTTTGATATTAGACGTAATATGAACAGTTTTGGACTTCAGAGATATTTAATTTAGGTCGATTCATTCAATACTTGGATAAGGACCCGATCGAATTGCTGTAACATGTTCTCTTTATCTTCTAAGATAATTTATACTACGAGAAGTATTTCCATTTTCGGCCAAAACTTCCAACTCCATTAAAAAAAAAAACTTTCTTAAAATCCCTGCATATAAATATCTTTAAAACTACTGTTCTCGGAGTATAAAACTGCTTATATTATACCCCTTAACTGATTAAACTGGACCTTGGGCCCTTTATTTTTGCCTGTAGGTAGTACCCGCCAATCGGATTGTCCAGAACTTTCCTGAATTTTATTTGGAGCCACAGAACTAGCATACGGTTTTCACAACAAGTTGACAAACAATTAGTATGGAGGAGGAGTGTTTTTACTTTTTGCTATATTTTTAACTAGGAAAACTTAAAAGAGGTAAACGTTTGCATAAGAAATGCAGTATACTACATCATAAAATAAGTGCCCCCTTAAAGCATTTATGAAATGGTTCCAAATATTTCCAATACTTTCCTCTCAATAATTTAAAATCACAACGCCAAAACTCGCAAGTTACCACCTCAGTGCTTGAGACATCCGTACAAACATGCTTTATTCAAAATTCTTGAGGATATATATCAGGGATTGGCTTGAAGCCAAGAATATCTTTGTCACCAAAGCTTGTAACCAGACACGTAAGTGAAACTCGGTTTGCAAGCCAAATTGAGATAATATTTTATTGAGAGCAAGTGTATTTGTTGGTGCTAAAGGTTTGTGCTGCATTTAGTGCTGTTTTTAATAGCTGTATTTTTTATCGATACTTGAACTGAAATTGATACATCCCTGATACTTATGCAAGTTTATGTTTAGTTGATAAAAGATGACTTTAAGATTATGTTAAGATAAAGAATACGTCTCACGCGGAAGAACAACTATTTCAACACATGCTCAATTTACTTCTTTATTGAATTATATATCGATATTATTATTTATTTCTTATTTTTTCGTACCGATTACATTAACTATTTATTTCTTATTTTTTCGTACCGATTAGATTAACTATTTATTTTCTTGCAATTTTTTCTTGTCTTTGTTTTCCTTTCGCCTTTCTCATGGCCCTAATTTTTTCTCACTATGACCTCACTCCAATTAGGGTGGGTCCGATTTGTGAAATTGACTGAATACTTGAGCGCACAGTCATTACGCTTAAATCAGTTTCACGCTGATTCCGCTCGTTTATAAGTAAAAAAAGTTCGCTTGAATAAGCGAAAATGACGCAACGAAGCGATGGCGATCTTACCTGACGTTTGACGTTTGGCTCGATTACCTGTTTTTGAAAATGGGCTGATGGCTGGAAAGATTGACTTTCTACGATAACTAGTTTTCGCTACTCAGCCGAAGTCACTTTTTCTTTTTTCTAATACTGGAACTGATCGGTATAAGAAAATAACGCAAGGTCCTGAGGGGACTTAGCTATTTTCTTAATTATACCAATGTTATATTGATACTTGAATATATTGTCAAGATCTGTAACTTACCTTTCACACAATAAAGATTACTTTGACTTTGCCTTGACTGAAATAGATTCCAAATTTCGTTTGCATTGTTTTCTTAATTGACTTTAAGGGTTTTCTTAACTTTGCAATAAACTCTTCATCCTCAATTTCTTCCATACAAAAAGCGATAAGACCTCTTTAAATCCATGTATTCTTGGAGGAAAGATAAAAAGCTGCAACTGCCGTATCTAGCACGTCTGGATGCATTCGTCACGCCACCTCTCGGCTAAATTGAAAACGTGCGTGTAATACGTGCCACTTCCTATTTTGTAGAGGAAATGAAAATATCTTAGAATTTCATGAACATCTTATGAAAGATCAGCTAGGAATCTACAATTGGTTTAGCAATAAGTGTAACTTATACACTTATATTTTGATAGCCCTACCTTTACGATTCTTAAAATACGCTTCAGGTTAACGTTGCACAACTGATTTGTTTATTTCTCTTTTTCTTTCATGCAAAAACTGATCAGTTTTTATAAAAATGCATTTTATTACTTGCGTGTACCTACCTATGTGACAGCAATGAGCATATAGGTCTCTTTTATGAAGTCGTCAATCTACGGGTTCAGCTCATTGCATATATTAGGTACTTATTATTTTTCCAAGCTTAAACTTACCAACAAGTATCTAAGTAAACAAAGTGCTATTTAAATCCTTTTTTATCTAAAAAAATATCCAGTCTAATTCAGTCGCTTATAAACCTATTAGGGCAGCTAAGCAGCAAATCGCGGTGCCTCGCTAACGATCTCTAACGTGGTAATGTGGCGGAGACGTCCGCTCGCCACGAAATATGGGCCGCGATTGTGGTGATAATGCGATGTGTTCTAAGAGCGCTTCTAAGTTCTGGATACGCCACAGCCGTGTTCCTGTTATACCTGTAATAACATTGTGCAATATTACAAAGAAAATATTGTGCAATCAACATGTTTTACGCTATACCTTGCTAGCGGTTGCTCAAAGTACCTATGACTCTGGAATGGGCTAGGCAGACGATATCTACCTAATTGATCATTTAAGAAGCGTCTTGTTTTATTCTTGAATTTGACAATTTTCTTGTGTGATCGCCTCTCGTTCAAAATACCAGACTACCTCGGATGGTTTTTCACGTTCATGGCGGCTCCCGTAGGTTTAATGCTCTCAGAATGTACGCGAGTTCAGTGTTAGCCTGATGTTTAGGGTTCAAGTGGTGGCTAATTGAATTGGGTTAACTGATATGCGGGCCAAACTTAGCCCAGCTCCATGAAAAGTATTAAGGTACTTATACTTAGGTACTTGTAAGTACTTATAGGTAAGCAGTTTATTTGAATTGAAGACTGAATCGTTTATAATATAATTTTTTTGAAGTGATTTTCTGTTTCCTTTTTTGATGATCTTGATGTTTTTCTATTATGGATATTGGATAAATGTTTTGAAAAAAATGAAAATTAATGATATATCTGTGTTTTACCCTAAAATAATCATTGCTGCATTAACTGCGAAATCTTCTTACAGACTCAAAAGTTGTTTTGCATCCCTACCAATATAAACTAGTCCAAACCCCACTAACCCATATAATATTTTTCACACCTTAGCATTTCCCCACAAGGTGTGTGACTCATTATGCCTCTAATCCCCATCACTTGGCCGCCAGTAAGCCGGGTGAACCGGGTCGAGTGCGTGCAATGTTGCCCGGTCACTTGCATTACGTGTAGCTCAAAGAGTTAGGGCATAGTGTTTTAAACACTTTTAAGGCAGAATATTTGATAGTTAATGTTGATTTTGGTGTGAAAGTTTTTGTAAGTGACTAATCAGGTACTATTGAAAATATTTATCCTTAACACAACTGCACAATATTTAGTAAAGTCACACTATTACGTTTCCCCACAAGGTGTGCGAGTCATTATGCCTCTAATCCCCATCACTTGGCCGCCAGGTGAACCGGGTCGAGTGTCGCAGCAATGTTACCCGGTCACTTGCATTACGTGTAGCTCAAAGAGTTAGTGCTAGTGTTTTAAAGACTTCTGAGGAGAAATATTTGATAATTGACGTTGATTTAGGCTGTGGAGTAAATAGAATAGGACTGTCAAATATCTGTTTACTTCTCGAAGAGTGGATTGCATCAAGTAACTACAACGATAAACCATAGCCAGCTGCAAATTCATGCCAATTGGTCAAATCGTTGATTTGGTTACCGTATATTTAGATGTATCACTACATAGTATAAAACAAAGTCGCTTTTTCTGTCCCTATGCCCCTTTGTACGCTTAAATCTTCAAAACTATGCAACGGATTTTAATGCGGTTTTGTTCAATAGATAGAGTGATCAAAGAGGAAGGTTTATACGTATAATAACATACATTAAATAATGGGGAAATACTGTTACCCCCTGCGAAGCCGGAGCGGGTCGCTAGCAAGCTATATTACTGTAAAGTTGGGTGGGATAAGAAACCTTAGTTTGCCAAACTTCAAAACATGCAAACATACTACCTACCTATTTATATGTAATACCTACCCGTTAAATAAAACCTATCTAATCTAATTTCAAAATTGTCTGTGAAAAACGAGAATTTGCTACCAAAATTCCCAAAAAACACCGGCAAAATTATTTCAAGTTAACACCAACGTAAAAATTGTTGTACAATCAATAGGAAAACTCTCGGGTTGGAATTTTTAAACTCTCCCTGTGGAAATATTCAAAACAAAGTTTTAACAGTAATTAACCTATTTCCGTAACTTGTTGCTCGAGGTTAGGCTGTTGACATATTTTACTAACTAGTTACTAGGTGAAACTTTCTGTTTTTTTAGGAAAGAAAATGTGACATGAGTACCAATATCTAATAAAAAAACCTCAATACTTTTGCGCCGTTTCTTCACACTGGGAAAAGTGAAAACCATTCTGATATCAGAATGGCTGTCACCTTTGGATGCTGAATATCTTCAAAACCACGAGGGTAGCAACTAATGGTAGCTGGTAGCAATTAGGTAGCAACTGTCTATATGTATTTCGAGAGGATCGGTGAGTTGTGACAGCGGTCCTGACGCAGACAGTTTATTGTACGGCATATTTGAAACATTCGGTTGTGAAGAAATGGATAATTCAGTAGGTGCTCTTATAAAGTATAGATGTAGGTATTCTCATAATTTGTCTCACAACACCAGGCGAGCCACTGTGTGTGTCTAAATGTACATGCATATTGTCTTTGCGCGCATAAGTTCATGAGCGCTCAGTAGTGTGGACGAATCGTCAATACATACATACTGCTGTTAGATTTTCATACACAAGTATGACCCCAAGTATGCCTCAACCGATAGGTACAATCAACTAGACCAATAGCCAGACCGTTTAGCCATCACAAAGACAAAGCAGAAATGTTTGTTAGTAGCGAAGCGAACGTTTCATTACCGAGAATATCGTGTACTGACAGACAAACTCACTTGCTACATATGGTAGATACACATACCATGGAGAATATAATGACTAGCGGAGATGTCATAGCTCAAAATCTCCTAAAAAAAATCAGCGCGGCAAAATGTGTTTGATTGACGTGGAACATTAGGTACCAGCTCCACCCTTATGCTCCTTAAATAGAACTCACCCATTATTTTTCCCAAATAAAATCACCAAGTTAAATCCGAACGCCTCATTATTTCCAGTACCTAACTGATTACTTTGACCTACAAGAAGGCGCTTGACCTACCTTCCTTATGGCATCTCCACTATCTTTCCTTCCTCTGTGACATAATACCTATGTAACGTGAAGGCAAAGGATAGTTCGTGGAAATACGCGTGTGTAGTTTATAATTTATTTACAGTTTGTAGTGTGTAGTTAGTGGTTCCTGTCCTGTGTAGGGTTAAATTAAGGGGACGCTGTGTGGGTTGGCTATTGAAAGGCTAGTGTCAACTAAAGTAAAAAAAGTACGAACAAAAATTAAAATTTAGTCGATGTTTTAAAAACATATTTTAGCGACGATTTAAAGTGGTCAATCTATTTCAGTCCAGTTTCTTTTGTTACGGAAGTAATTCTAATTTTGATGTTGATATTTTTTGTTGCTACTTCCTGGTAAGGACCATATCTACCTCGATTAGCCATGGAATCCCATTACATTTATTTATGTAAGTGTTGTTGTGTGCATTGCAAAAAATTAAATCAGACAAGTCTGACTATTCTGAACGAAAAACCTAGAACTTTGCCCATAAATTCTCTACCGCAAAAACGGGAATAAAAAATACTCTACACCAAGCTAAAGCTACTGCTCAAATACTGAATGCAGTTAGCTAGAGGCAAATGCAGCGCCTTGCAGACTGTCACTGTGAAGCGATTCACGCGTTAGAACGGTGCCAAAAGCGCTTAACGCTGAAATTCATAAGGTTAAGAGTACCTATCTAGTTTTTTGATCTGTGAAAGAGCGTTAGTTGTATCTTGTGTACCTTTGAATGAAAAGAAAATGGTAAATAAGGGAAGGAATCGGAGTTAGGAGGATTAATCTTAACTAATGTTATAAAGGGGATTTTATTTATTTGTTAGTATGAACCTTCAATACTGAATCTAGCATTCATAGGCAACATTTTATCGGGGTACTACAGGAAGATGATCTTTTAGGACGCGGACGAAACTGCCAGTAACAGTAAGCAATACAACGACTGCTATGATTTAAACATGTTAACCCTCAAAGTTCCTTCTTAGTTTCATTTAAATAAAAAATAGTGCTTTCCAACTACCTTCTCATAAGTAGTATAATAAGTATGTTTTAACATTTTAGAACGTAAACAATGTTCGCAATGCCTGCCTTATTATGTTTGATTAGCTGGCAATATTCTTAAACAAAAGGTACACTTTACTTTGCGGCTTTCAAAATGCATTTTAGAAGGAGCAGCACTAGGTTTTAAAAAAGCTCTTAAGATAAAATCTCTTGAGGTAAAAGCTGTTTACATCCTATGTTTAAATTTAACTAATAGTGTAAGTAACCAAACAATAGAATTTTAAAAAACTATCATCATCATCTGCCTAGCCTTTTCCCAACTATGTCCTGGTCGGCTTCAAGTCTCACCGGACGCAGGTGAATACCAGTGTTTTACATGGAACTACGACCCTTCGTGAAACTATCATTTATGGGAAATTTTCTCCCCATTAAATCCTTATAACCCAATTAACTTACGATGTTTCTAGAACATTCGAGGAAAACTTTCTTACATCGATTCATCCCATCTCGGACCATTGTGTATAATGTACTACAAAACATAAATATAGGTACTTATTATGTTTATGTATGTTATGAAAAGATTTCTTAGAATTCACCCACAATGCGGTTTTTTGTGTTTTGTAACAAAAATATTTGCTACTTCACTTATTAGCCCAAATTGTATAGCATCATGCTTGTTTGCTGACAATGGACTTCTTTCGCTATAGGTTTTTATATTTGTGTAGTGGAGGAATATTCCTATGCTAAACACTGGTATGATTTCAGAATTATCCTTTAAAAATGCCCAATTGTTACTTATAATATAACAAAAATATGTATACCTCACAACATTTATATGTGAAAGTAGCTCTATCTGTCTGCTGAACCGATACAAATAGATCCAGGTAGACACATTTTTTTACTACTAACAACAGTTCGCATAGCCCGTTTTATCAAATCAAATACCTTTATTTTCAGGCTGCATTGGCCCATCCATAGATAAATACCTTAAAGACTAACATACATATATGATACAAAATTGTTAGTATATAAAAACTTAAAACTATGTTAGTGGCACTTCACTATGCACTATGTCACTGTGCGGTCCTGTGGCACTTGTCCGCGGAAGCGACGGAACACCACGTCCTGTGGCCAGAAGTTCTCATCCAACACGAGGTGCAGGAAATACGTCGGCACCACAAATGAAAAAAAAATCGTTTATAAAGAATAGTACGAAATCCTACAAGCTTGAGCCCGACTCACACTTACCCAGTTTTTTTTAAATATTAATGCCATTTAATGGCATTATAATTATCTTAAAAGTAATATTACTGAGGAGTGGCAGATAGTTTGGTCCTCCCTTGAAATTACTCCTATATTGACAAAGGGAGGACATTATAATCTAATAACCTATAACGATGTTTACTCGATTAAGGTTAAATGGTTAATCGCTTCCTTATAATATCTATTAGGGTAATCGAATTCATTATAGTGACATGAAATATGATATTTGTTTGCTTAAAAAGGAAATTATTATTAAAAATTCAGCAGTTTTCCTAATTAGGAAAAACTTGTCGAAAACTCTTGCATTACATTACGATAAAAAGGTACCTATAATTATAAATAAAAAATAATCTATGTTTAGTGAAATAAATGAGTTAAACTTCTACTAAACAAAAAAAATCTTAAAAATATACTTGCAAGGAATCACTTATCTTACTTAACAAAACTGCAATTTTTCAACATTTTAGCTCCATAAATCAATTAAAGGAATTAAGCTTGTAGAAATTGTTTTTCAAACTAACTTTCCTTAACTTAGTAGAACTAACACGGAAACCCTTTAGAGCATTCACCCTTGACCGTTTTAGAGATAAGAAAAAAAATACACAAAATAAATATTGCAGAAGGCCATCTAGTCGAAGCCGTTGAAGTCTATTATTGGAATGATTATGATAAATAAATACATCACGTTTGTTGTTTAGGAGCTGCCTAAAATATGTTTATTATTTTAGTTCTCAGTATTTGGTAAAATAGCATCAACAAAAATACATCATCCCTGATACACAGCCTGGTGACAGACGGACAGATATATACAAACGGACAGGTAAAAAGACGGAAAGACGAACAGACGGATAGCGAAGTCTTATAGTAATAGTCTCGATGTTTAAGGGCTGATTTTGCAATCATCAGTTAACTTCTATCTGAGGAATAAATATGGCGGGTTGACATATTTTCCATACAAAATGTCAAATCGTCAAAAAAATTCTTCAGATAAAAGTTATCTGGCGATTGAAAAATCAGCCCTTAATATCTTGTGGCACTGGGCCTTCTGAAAATTCAAAGTTACGTCAATATCTTGCCGAAATCTTTGGAGACTTGTAAGAGTTATTACTTTCTGTTTCACCCTTCTTTTTTAATTTAAGTAGCTTTTTCTCATTTGCATCTGTCACTTTGACCGGCTCTTAACGAACTGGGAAAAGGATGATTACGAAATTATCTTTGATCATCTGTTTTTTACCCTATTGCTGCGAAACTTTAAGGATTACAAACTGAACTTCTTAAAATGGTTTGTGTGATTTTCACGTTTCCTCACACTACTTCGATTTAAATATTATTCCTGTGATTGTTAGATACATACACAGTTTATTTATTGAGGAAAAGTTATAGACTTAACTAAAACTAAAAAGTTATAGACTAAGCAGTATTCCCGATACTTGACCCTATGTTTGTCAATTTTTTTTAAGGACCTGGTAATACCTGATCTTTGTAATATGCCTACTACGATTCATCTTCATAATGATTTATGAGCCCAAACAAACTATTAGTCGACTAAAAGTTTGCAGCTTGTGGGTCAAGCCAACTGAGGTTAAAGGTTCATACACCGAAATATTTAATTTTAATTCGTCTCTCAGTTTTTTGTGCACATTTATCTAAATTGAATTGGCTATCGATTTATTTGGCTATTAGGTACATTAGACTTTTGAAACGATCATTAGCAGAGCTTTTACAATTTAATGGTTATTTTGACTTCTATTCATGCACATGTCGGAGGCAGACAGGCAGAGTCATGCTTAAGAAAATTATGAATGGAAAGTAGCGTGAAAACTAATCATAGAGACAGGGCGTCTCTATGTTTAGTTTTCACGCTAAAACTACTTAAATTGACATATACTACAGATTGACAGACTTAAATGTAATTTCTTACACAGACAGTCTAGAGTCTGAAAAAGGACAATATAGGAACACAAAAAACAAAGAACACAGGCATTTTTTTCCAGATTGCGGCTTGTGTTTCTCTCAGGATGCGGGTGGAACCATGGAAAACATTTAGTTATAGCATAAGTAGTTTGATTGTTAGTATACCTACCACTTCAACTCAGATACTAACACTAACTTATGATTCTTAACCTGCCTGATCTACCGACCCACTTACCCACTCCCCATAGAAGTATATAATATATAACACACAATAATATTACATAATTCATTCACTACCTACAACAGTTCGTCACACACTACACATGTCTTCTGTTATCAGACGCCGTGATCTTGAGATGGGCAAGACAGCTACCTTTACGTGTTCACACAATAACACCTATATGTATGTTTGTTTTGATAGCGTTGAATATTTAAGATAAAAATGAGTTTTTAAAGAAAGAACAGCCTGGATAAATGTCTCTATGATCCTCTGCTGTCTTCAGTTCTCGTCTGTCTTATATAGGTAGGTATAGTCTTTTTATGGGATTCATCAAATTACCCCTAGCCTTACTATCCCATGGTGTGGTGCCATACCACAAACTATGCGGCACCTTCTATGCTGCCCACTATGCCCCGACAGCTGCATAGTGGATGACCTTTATAACGCTACTGACAATGCCGTATGCGTAGCGAAATATTGGGCCTCCAAAATTTAAGTTTGCCATCGACTCGCGAAGAAGAAGAAGACTATCCCATAGCGTCAGCAGACACGGGAGCAGATTGTAGAGTGCAGAGTGCAAAGTTCTAAAGCCTTTTATGAACCTGGGCAGTGGTAAGTCTTTCGAACACTCTCGCAGCAACGGCATCATATACAGTCTGATAAGGTCATTTAGCTAATGGCCACCAAAATTGTTCGCGAACAAAACATATCTACCCACAAATGTTGCAGTTTTGCGGACATTGAAATATGTTTATCATACTTTATTTATCATTAGAGAAAACTACCAAAACCGACTTGATGCTAATTGAACCTTTATCCTAACCATAAAAATATTCGAACCTCTCATTCCCAAAAGTCCAAAATCTTATCACTTTTGTAACGTTATCGAAGTACATAGACAAGAGGGTGACACGCCATCTTTAGGCGTTGCCATGGCAACCGGCGAGGCTCGCAGCCCGGTCGACGGCCCACGCTGTCCTTGCGGCTCCAAGGTTGCTTAATCTAATAAAATTGAAATGCTTTTACAATTGTTTTTTCATTGCAAAGATGTTTGTGTGAGAATACGAACGATTTTTAACCCCCGACGCAAAAACGACGGGGTGTTATAAGTTTGACGTGTCTGTGTGTGTGTGTGTGTGTGTGTGTGTGTGTGTATGTGGCATCGTAGCTCCCAAACGGATGATCCGATTGTAATGCGGTTTTTTTTGTTTAAAAGGTATGTCAGTCGGGAGTGTTCTTAGCTATGTTTGGTGGAAATCGTTTCAGGTCTTCAAGGTCATCAGCTCGTTTGCTAGATGTGATAGGAATGTTACACGCTCAGTTTACTTGCAAGTATATGTGGGATCTGAAATTTGAAACACTAATGTCTTTTGGAACCACTGAGCTGGTCTGCTGTTAGGGCACAAAGGTAGGAGATGTAACCCTGAACTGCCTTTTAGTAAACCCATCGAGTTTGGGCTCGTTGAACTTTTCTTGACGAGTTCTCTTCATGTTTCTGACTGACGAGAACCTGATGCTGGAAATGGGATGTGGCGGATGAAACCCTGGAATGCCGGAATGAAACGGATAAACCGATTTATATTTTTGCTGAAAATCTAGAATGTCCAAAGGTTAATCTTTATTGTTTCTCAATCTGTGCAATTCTCCCAGAGCCAGTTTGTCACGAGGATTGTTAAACAGCTTCCTTTGGCCGAGATCGCATAGCGACCCCATCTTAAGATTAAATAAATTAAATGCAAGAAGGAAAGATTAAGGAGCTCCTTTAAAAAGCATGAAATAAAATTAAATTATAAATTTAAAAAAACCCCCGACCCAAAAAAAGTACGCAATAATTATGACAAAGGGTTAAAAACGCTAAACCCTATAAAAAGCAAAAAATAACTTTTAACACTACGTAAACTAAATTTTGACGTGTCGGGGGACCGATTTTTACCTTCATAAATACTTACACAAATCAAATGATACCTACCTAATTACAACATTCGTTTAAAAAAAAAAACCCGTATCTAAAGTAATGAATTAGAGCGGTCCCCCGACACGACAAAATTTAGTTTACGTAGTGTTAAAAGTTATTTTTTGCTTTTTATAGGGTTTAGCGTTTTTAACCCTTTGTCATAATTATTGCGTACTTTTTTTGGGTCGGGGGTTTTTTTAAATTTATAATTTTGTAAAATTTTGTTATTAAATAATCATTAGGTTTTAAAGGAATTTTGTAGTACTATAAAACGTATATTTTTATGGATTTTTCAATAGGGTTTAAACTGCTCATATCGTTTACTGACATATAAAACTTTTCATTGTCATGAATTGGTATTTTTATGGAAAAACGATAATATATGTATGTATGTACTTCATTATTAGGACTACTTTTTAGATTGAGTTTTATATGGATACAGTCAGACAAAAATCGACATAATGTATGTATAGTAGAATACAGCTTGCTTAGTGTTATAGGTTATAGTACGCGCCAAATAAACTTGTAATAAAGGTCATTCAACCGCCCTGCCGTCAGGGGCGCATCACCTGTCCGCCATTTTGTAACAATGTCCTTCCGTCATTCCGAATTTGGAATGCGCTTGTCTGCCCATATTTGAACTAAAAACGACTGATCACAATTTTGACCAAAGGTTTGTAATCCTTTGCGACAAGGACGCCTCTTACCACGATACACTTGTATTGATCGTGTTAGCGACACTGCCCATACATTTTTTTCGTATCGTTTTGAAATATTGGGATACATTAGTAGAAGGAGGTGAACGAACTTTATTGCACGCTTATTTGGCGCGTACTATAGTGGTGCTTTCATGTCGAACTACTGAACCGATTTTGATGAAAAATCTTGAAACCTCAGAAAGGACATTGGCTACTTTTCATGGGCGGGTGAAACCACATTGAATATCTAGTTACTTACACAAGTGAACGAACTTACCCCCATTTATCTACGAACTGTAATTTAGTAGCAAAAGAAACTTATCTAAGTACATCACTTAATACATATATTTTTGTGAAACTTTTGAGCAAGATAAACATAACGACAGTTTGAAACTGCGATATCGCTGAATAAATCTTATGACCCTGTGTATAAATAAACATTTTAATACTTTGGTAACTTTGATTTATTTTGTGGTGGTAACACCAATGTTATCAATGTATGTGTGAGTAATATTTGAGGGAAAGTAATGAAGTATTTCTAAATGCTCCAAAACCACTAAACTGATTTGAAAATTTATTTCGTGGAAAGCTACACCACGCTACACTGTCCCCGAGCACAGGACGCGAGTTAAAACCGCGGGAAAAAATCTAGTTTTCTATAGGTATAGACAGAGCTATTACATTTTTCTTTAATTGCCTCTCGAGAAGCATCTTTTGTAGAAACCATTTATTTGCAATTCTAAAATCAATACTTTATTGAAATATAAAAAATGGTAAGTAACTAAATAATGCTCGAGTAAATATTATCGAAATATGATTGTAAGTAGAACGCACACCTGTACCAAAATCCATTAAGAAAAATGAGCATGATACAACATAAAAACTCAAAGTACCTTACAAACATTAATTTACAGATTCCAATATATCGGTACATCATTCAACCACAAACAATGCTCGTACATTATCTGAACGAATGAATGAACGGAATGAACGAAACGTATTGAACTTTATTCATACGATCGTTCACTGTGTGTAATTAAAATGTAATCCTTAATAATCCAGAATATTCTGTGTCGTGTATCATTTTGTTTCGAAAACGATATTTCGGTTTTAATTATATTACTTGCGAGATTTTTTAATGATGACAGATTCGGTGTAAATATGGGTGTATCTACATAGTAATGTTTTTATGTATCGTTGGTAGGTCAAAGGGAACTTCAAGAACTTTCAATAAACAATATTTTTTCGGTTTAAACACTTATCGAGTAAACATGATCATGTTTGTTCCTATTTCACTCCAAAACTTCAGTTTTTGACGATTCCTTATAAATGAAAATTAAATTGATGAATTTTAATGGCTTTTCATTAACATTCTGTTTAGTCGAAGGTAACGATTATTTTGGTATTTTAATATCAACTCAATATACAATCGATGTAAAATATAAACATGTTGCAATGATATTTCTTACACAAAAAGTTACTAAAACTTAAAACTGCTCACCAATTTACTCCCACAAACACATCATCACACCATTTTTATTTATCAGAGCCGCGGTCTCAATTCCCTACCTGTCGGGCCACGAGATATACGGCCGACTACCTGTCACCGCTTGATATAAAACTATTTCATAGTCATAGAAGCGAATGAGTCTATGACTGCAACATGCTATAATGCTTGGTGACAGGATTTGTCAAAATAAAAAGTCGTTGAAATGTAGGGTGAGTATGAAAGTATGAAAGTTCGGAATATTTTTGTTTTGAGTTATATATTTTGAAAATTAACATGGGACAAGGTGTAGTCACTGAACTTAGGTTTTGATAGACTCAGAGATCGTTTATTTGCTATTTTATTTAGTAGGAATAAAATTGAAAATTATAAATAAATAATCTCTTCAGGCAATAAAAAATGTGTTGATTTCTCAGGTATTATGAATGGACTTGTATATTTTTATTAAATACTTTAACCTACGACTCTTGATCATCCCTCACTGCTACAAGAGATAATATTGTGATCCTGAAAAGTATGTTTGTTTGTTTACTTCGCTATCTCAGACTGCTTCATGATGAGAAAAACAAAATTCACTGTTACTAGCTCCATTTTATCCGGATAGTGAAGTAATTCCCGGGACGCGAAACCACTGAAGTACACCAGTGTAAATATACAGTAAGTACATTAATTGTGAGCTTGTATGTATGTACATAGTGTCAAAGGTTCCCGCAGAAGATTTGTTGACAGCGCTTAACCCGGTCGCATAAATTAATCAAACTTCAACCTTGCTTATGCGATGTATGTATCTTCTCGGCTAGTTATAGTAGAAGTCCTGTCTTTGGTTGACTTATAATAATGTCGTATGAATTGAAATGCTACTTTGGCTAAGAATGTGTTTAATACTCGGGTCGATTTAAATTACAGATTTGTAACGAGTAATGTGAAATTAAAATATAATATCATCATCGTCTCCTTAGAATTTTTCCGACTATCTTGGGGTCAACTTTCACTCTAACCAGATGCAGCTGAGTACCAGTGTTTTACAAGGAGCGACTGCCTATGTAAACTCCTCAATATGAAATATTTGAAGACTATAGAAAAATACATTATCAACACGATGAGTTTCGATAGCAAAAAATGCTTTAATTTGCACCTACGTATTTACTTTTTATTATTACAATATTTTAATACAATAAAGAAAACGCAAGCAGCTGCCATTTTTCTTTAAGTAGGTACTTCTAAACCAATTTAAAAATGATTCAATAAGAATGCTAAGTGGGCGGATCGTTTTATTTTTCTTGACGAATTAATTACAGCGCAGCTGCTAGACTGAACATCTGAGCATCTGAGCAATATTCTATGTTTTATGGATATTGTTACACGAACAAATTAATTACGCATAATTTTAAACTTAATTAGATAATAAAAAACGAAAATGTTTGTTAGTGTCTAGGCTTTTTTGTCGACAAAACGATTACCAAGTATAGTGAAGAGTATAGATAATCTAACCCTTGCTGACCTCACTGATACTCTTACAAACATTTTAAGGATCTTTTTAATAACACTTCTTTAACTTAAAATGTAAAGCAATAAATCACACTTTCTAAGCCAATCTCTGTCATAATAAGGCATTAAAAGTTTAAATAACTTACCTAAATCACGAAAACAAATTCCATTCACCTGCGCCTCCACATTTCCACTTTAGAAGTACACTATCAAGCCCACAACTAAAATCAAAACAATTTAAACTTATAATTCTGTGTGGTAACCCTACTCACATACCGTCACCAACTAGCACCATACACTTTGATACCCACAAAATGAACCTTATTCACTTGTAACAAGATCGATGTGACACGCATAACCAACGTTGGCGTTCCATGCATGACATGAAAACTCATGAATAGATATTGCGATGACAAAACCGCGTAAAATTGGACTTTGGTATGACGTAGAATTATTGTTTTATTCCCGTTTAGAGGTGCGTTTAGAACAAACTGGTATCCAGGGAACGGGATGCGCAAATACAATTATTTGTTACGTACCTTACATATGCATGCGTGAAGGGATGTGAAAGAATGTGTAATGTATCTTACATATGTAAAATGTGACAAATTGAGTACGTTAGATTTACTTTCTTTGTATGCCGACAGAGGCTAACATAATGTAGCTTTATAATATGTGTGAAAAAGCATTTTCATTCAGTGGTTTCTCCTGCGTCCCGACCTACTATTTCGCACACTTAGATTTTGAGTAGACTGTATCCTTTCTCGATAAATAGGTACTAAAATATTTTTTCAATTCGGTTCACTAGCTCTTGAGATAGCATGTTTAAACAAACAAACTTTTCAGCTTTATAATATGAGTATCTGTGGATTTGAATAGTACTTACCTGAAATCTAGATCTCAGAACGACTACAAAAGCTACCTGAAAACTTATCTATTCTAGACTTAGAGACACACTTTCATAAACGACTACTGAGGGAGCCAAGTGAGGTGACAACATGGAGAACTAAATGACTAGCGGAGATGTCATAACGCAAAATCTCCTGAGAAAGCAGCGCGCCAAAATACGGGTGTGCGGGGGACGAGGTACATTATTACATAGCTCGCCTTCTATGGAACCCATCCATTATTTATAAAATCCTAAAATAAAATCAACCAATCATGAGCAATCTATGACAGATTGGTTTTAATTTGAACCCGAAGTCTGGTTAGTTTAAGGCTGTGTTCAAACCAAACTGACTGTTAGCCGCTGAATATGAGCAAACGTTACGCAAATTATTGTATTTCCATACATATTCACTTCTTCGTTCTCATCTAACCGACGATACATCATACGGTTTGAATTCAGCCATAGTAAGTGATCACGCCTACCTTACGTTGCTTGACCTACAAGAAGGTGCCTGACCTACCTTTCTTATCGCATCTCCGCTACATTTTCTTCCTCCGTGAAGCTTAGTGTGGTGACATGCTATTACATTCTGTATTCACTTAAATTAATCTCCAGAGGGGAAGATGTTCCTTAATCGTAAACTATATGATGTAAACTGTCTCTAAATTATTAATTACACCTGTGTGAGACAATATAATACTTGAATATCTGTTTGTTTGTATTTTAATAGGTTAAGCTATTTGTTTGTTGTTTCTGTACGGTTATAAATGTCTGAAGGTTTTTGTGTAAGAGGAACGCTCAGAAAGGAAGTGGAATTTGACTTTATTTTTGCATTTTACTAGCGTTATTATGGAGTAATGTCTTTGCTAGGATTTTTTGGCTGATTACTTAATTTAAAAAACGCCATCACGATTCTAAATCAGTCCGCGTAGTTTCTCAATATTAGTTCTCAATATACTAAACCGTCTTAAAAGCAAATCCACAGATGTGTGAATTATCCACAAATAATAACATTTATTAGAGTTCGAAGCATTTTCGGGCTTGGCTATCCCAAATTCTTGAGAGCAAAATCCTGTAGGGCAGTATTACTTATAATGTGTACAATAAGGAAACGCTTATACATATAATAAATCTAACGATAGGCGGTAAAATGAATCCATACATTTTGCACATGAGATAAGAATAAATACCTATCAAAGTTAAAATAATATATAATTGTACACTTCTTAATAAAAATAATTAGATAAAAAACTAGTAGTAAGTAAGTAAGACTGACTTGAGTAATTGGATTTCAATAATAAATACTTCAATAAGGTTCCTAAGTCCTTCCCCTAAGTCTTACGAATACTGTGCTAAATCCAAACGTTAGATAATCGTGCACAAATGTACATAGCGGTCAAAATGAGAAAACTCCTTCTTTTCGAAGTCGGCAAACAACTCAGCATCAATTACTCAATTACTAAAGTGCTTAACTAAAACATAAAGCAGCTGCAGCTTTCAACGAGAATAAAGCGCTCAAGATTTATCAAACTCAAGCTTGTTAAATTGTATGCACGTTTTGGCTCAAGCAACAGAAATTGCCTCTGAGGGGTGCCGTCATAATTCATAAATTTTCAAAACGCGGCCACGGTTCATCAAGTTGGCCTGAATTAGTTATGTCATACCCCGAGAAGGTCGAATGTCACGTGAATATATTAGAGGGAGTTATGCTACAAAGATGGAAGGACCAAAAATGCAATGATGCAGCCGGTCATTAAATTTGCATTAGGTATTCGGAAGGAAATATTTAAAAAAAGAGTCCTCTTGGGACGGTTGGACGCGGTAAACTGAAATTTGAAAAAAAAAACCTGTGCGTTTGTTTCTGTAGTTTGAACTAACTGTCTCAAAGGACCATTTTACGTATTTTTCAGCCATCATTAAATGCATCAAACAAATATTTATATTGGGAAAGTTGTTTGCACATAGTTAGAAATAATTGAAAACCCGTAAATTATCCTTTAGTTAGGACAAACTAATAAAATAAAGCTAGTCACAGCTATTTATATATTTCCATGAACTGGTAAACATTTCTAGACTTTATAAAAGGAATAAAAATGCAAAGAATGACTCTTTTGATCCTCTCTTTTTCTACGGAACTAAGCAAACATAAACAAACAACGAGCAGTCAGTTTATAAATTAACTTCGAGATAGAAGTTTATATAAAAGTGCAATAAGATTCTCTTATCTCTTTTTATAGAAATGAGAGTCAACAAGTCTCTATTTAAGATTAAAAAATATACTGACGATATTTTTTATTTAACTGAATATTCTTGAGTATCAATGCTAGAGAAAATATACATCTTTGAAGGTAATCACAACATTTATGTAAAGAAAACTATACTATATAAAGTTAAGAACATAGATTACAGGTGTCCTTCAAAATAAAAAAATATGGCCGACTTCTAAACTTACTCAACACTCTACAACTTAAAGATTTACAAATCCTATATTTTTTCCACCAAATCTCTTTAATATTCGTAATCTGACTATTGATCCTATAAGCCCTGAAGACTTAGGAGATCGCTGTAACATTCTACGTGTTAAGAGTACCACACTACAAACTTTTAGTCGGCCGATAGTTTGTTTGGGCTAATAAATCAGTATGAAGATGAACGGTCATACGCACATTACAAAGATCAGGTATTGAGCCGTATCAGAGCGACTGAAAATTGTGATTGAATCCACGATTTTCTAAAAAAAACAACCATCGGGTCAACTGTCGGCCGACCGTTTAGTTTGCAGTGTACGGGTTTTCTTGAGGGTACAAAAATCGCCATATAAACTGGGGAATTAATGTTCTCAAAACAAAGTTTTCTCAAAGATTTTCAGTCAGTAAACAAAGTATGGATTACGTAAGGGTGTTTGGGTTTTTTAGGGGCACGATTTTCGGGGGTAAATTGGGGGAAGGGACAGAGTAAAAAGTTGTGGTATAAGGATACTTGCTACAATATTCTTTGTTATGTATAGTATAAAGCTTTTGTCGGTTATAAAATTTTGAATTTTATGGTTTTATTTTACACCTTTTTCTTTTGAAATTTGTATATAAAGTATAATGAGATATTAAGATCTGAACATACCTGTAAATCTTGATCCTTATCAGAATGGCGCCTACCTCGCACTCTTGCTCTTAGTCGACGTCCTGCAATTGAATGATAATTTACTCATTCATAAAAAAAAACATTAATTAACATCTTCCTTTTCCCAGATGGGGATAAAAAAATATCCTATGTCCTTCACCCAGACCTAAGCTACCTCTCCACCAATTTTCAAATATAGTACAAGGAACCTACACTTACCTATACCATATTTTGTACATGGAAGAAAAGTTTTTCTAGAACATATATATTTTACACACATATGCAACGTAAAATCCTCTTTGGCACTTGAAGTAGATAAGCAACATTTCAATCTGATTACTCGATACAAAAGGTTCGACCAGGGACTCAATTCTTAAGGCCAGTATCCATAGCTGTGTTATCAACAAGTAAGAAATCTTTTATTCACTGCTAAATAAGAAATAGAGGTGTTTCTTGTTCTACGTATTGAATTCTTGTAGCTTTGTTCTTTATAGTTTAGGTCTGAATTTTAGGGTTCCATACTGAAACCCTAAATAAAACCTATTACTTAGATTTTGCTATCCGTCTGTCCGTTGCCAGTTGCCAGGTTGTAATCTCATGGACCGTGACAAAGATTAAAAAAACATATTTTAGACGCCTTCGTGCGAAGAGATTAAACCGATGCACACATGGTCGATTTTTGTTCCTTCGAGCGATCTAAAGTAAAATATAAATGATTCTGATATTTTTCTGATCATTAAAAATTTCCAATTTCGAGCACGACCTTCATTTTCCTACACACGCAGAAAGGAGCGATACCTATTCCGAAGTCTTTTACGACTTCAGAAAATAGGAAAAATGTATGCATTTCGAATCGAATGCAACTCCGGTTTAGATGCATATTTCACGGTTACACGTAATAGGAAGTGACAGGTTACCAGTGCATGTCTAGTACCTATGTACAATACTATCATGTTGCTACTATGCAAAACCTGAGCTATGTTTGACCATGTAATGTGTGTAAGGAAAGAACTCACATTCACAGAGTATGTCTGTATGGTTATTAATTGGGGACGGAAAGAAATCTTGAAAAAATATCAAATTAAAATAGTTGGAACGTAACTCTTACTACAGGTAGCTAATACCTACTTACTTAAATACCTCTAGAGAAAATATTTTTAACTAGCCGGGTTCCCTGAGTTTAAACCGTGTACCGTGAGAACTACTACTTGCAACTAAATAAAAAATAGCCTGTATTGTTTGAGAAGAGTGTAGCTTTTCAACAGCGAAAGAATTGTTCATATTCGTTCAGTCATTTCGGAGCCCTTCGGATACAAAGAAACAAAAATATCCTCTTTATTGTATATAGATTAACTAATAAATTTCGATCAGATGACTTCCAAATTCGACTTTGAAAACAGTAATATATTTTTTCCGTTCCCCTTCATTTCCCACACGTGGTTACTATCAACCAGTTTCCAATACCCGAAGATATTTCCAAAGCTAACACTACAAGTAAATAACACAAGCCTGAGCGATAAAACATTAATATTCCTCTCGCCGTCTTCGATATTTCACCGAGTTTAGGGCGACCATGAGAATATACAAACCGGGAAATTCCCATTTAAATAACGTTACTGAGAATTGTATGGAACACTTTTATTGCTGGTTATGTGATGTTTCGAATTGTCGTGTTGAGTTTTCGTGTGAAAATCGTACAAAAAATTATGGCAAAAAAACATTTTATGATCTAAAATATTATGTGATTATCTTATTATTTAGTTGAGAGAGCGTAAGCTATAATATTGCTATATTTGATAGCACATACCTGGGTTAAAATTCATAAAAAAGTAACATACTAAAAGCTAGTCATTAAAAAATGGTTTTGTGCACAACAAGTCCATAACACAAAAATAGTCCTATTGCAAAAACCGCAGCAGTCGAAATATTGGTAAAATGGTGTAAATAAAAATTGAAATAGCGGCTGCAAGCTTTTATTTCAATGTGGCACAAAACCTTTTTTTTTTGTAATGTATTCGTTGTTACACAAAACTATATGTAACATATATGAACACTACCGAAAACGTTATTAATTTAAAATAGTTCGATATATATTCAAAATAGTTTAAATTCTTTTTTTTGTAATCTATTTTGTGACTATCCCGGAAAACACAGAATGCGTGGAGTTACTCTATATTAGGCGATATATCATTTGTGGGACCATTAATACGGTGGTGCTGTCAGTTCAATGAATCGAAATTAAATATAAAAAACTTTTATAGCCAGTTGCGAATTCAATACTAACCTCAACAACTGCATACATTATAGTTTTGTTTCAGGACCATTGAATATCTTAGGTAAACTCAATTAAACTGGCATTTAACCCTAGGCTGTTATGGGCAACTGCTTTATAAAGAATAGGTATGTGAATCAAGTAAGAAGGGTTCAAAAGTAATAACAAATAAAAGCTTCACCTATGTTTAGGAAAATTTCAAGAATTTCCAAGATATTAAATCGTAAGGTTTATGATTTTTTACCCGAACAAAAGTGTTATTTTAATAGAATCTATTCAGACACAATGTTGTACAAAGGTATACGGTACCTAGAAATCGAGTAACACAAGAGCCATAATACTATCTACTAACATTACAACTTATTTCCGCATTCATCACTTACAAGGATACCGTACATTCCGACAAATTTAGAGCATATTAAAATACGCGCAACGCATTTCACTAAATTAAATGTGTCAAGTAGTAATTTGACGTTAACAAGAGATAGTACTTATTAACGTCTGCAATAGTGCTCTTCTAAGTACGGTGGGTGCTTAAATTAATTCAAGTAAGAGTGCGCACACTACAAACTTTAAGTCGGCCGATAGTTGATTTGAAGATGATCTTTCTCCGGTGTTGTCGGATTGCCGTCCCATCGGGCTATGATAGTTAAGGAATAGTGAGTGCACCTGTATCGCAAATCCTTGTGCACTACAACATGTCCTGCGCAGTTGGCTTATCTTCTTTCATGAGAACAGCCGCCGTAGCCGATAATCGGCTAGGAGAATATCAATTTTATTTTATTCTCATTTTCCTTTCGCAGGTGTGCTGGAAAGATTTATTTAGAATAAGCATTACCTTTGTAAATTCTTTCTTTCCTGCTGTCTTTCTTTATTATGTGTGTGTACAATAAATCGATAATTAATAAAAAAAATCCTTCCATCGGGTCAACTAAAAGTTTATAGTGTGCGCACGCTGTAATAGGATGGACGCCCGTTGTTCAAGGGTTGTCATCTCCAGCCAAGGTTTGGACGTGACAATCCTGAGTTACCCGGACACTTGCCATTTCTAGTCCGGATTTCCTCATTACTGATTATATCCGGAGTTTTGAAGTTATGTTGTAAGGAAGATTTGGAGTTGTAACGTCATTTTGGAAATTTATTGATGTAAGTGGAAGGACCAGTTTTGTTCTATAATCAATTTAAGTAAGTAATTTTGGGAAACACTTACATCTTTTTCGCGATTAAGGTAAATAAGGAAGCAGAAGATTTCACCTGCGTCCCGGGGGAACTTTTTAACACTGTTTATATTATTCTGGTATATAGGCTGTATTACTACTAAAATCCAAATCTTTATAATGTACACCAATTTAAAAAAAATATAAGGTTTAAGTTTAGGTGACATATTGTTGGGTCTCATCGCTAATAACGATCTCTTACAGACAACCTTTAGTATTTTTGCCTTTAACAGAGTAAACGTCCATACATACAAACATTTTATAATGTTAGTACCAATTTTTTCAAAAAAAAACTACAACATAGTAACTCAAGTATACATGTTAGTGCACTTAAGAAAACACTTCCAATCAATAGCGTCGAAGGCGTGAGTAGTTTGTTTTAAAAGTTTTATTACATCCTGCGGACTCCCGGGGATAGATCGGACTTACTTAAACTTTGCACTCTTTCTCTTTGAAATGGTATTAGCTTAGCTTGCAATCCCATTCGATATAGTGCCGATATCTTTAATTATTATTACAGTGTGGATACTCCTTGTGAATTTCTCCTGTCCATTTCAAAATTATTAAATGCGTATCAAAAGGCCAGACACTACCAGCTTTTAGTCGACCGATAGTTGGTTTGGGCTCATAAATCGCAATGAGGATGAATAGAAGTACACATGTTACAACGATCAGGTAAGTATTTGTCCCGTACCAGACCGACTAAAAACTTTTAATGAATTCACTATTTTCTAAAAAAAAAAAAATTACAACCACTGGGCCAACAGTCTTTAGTACACGCGTAGGCTTAACCAGATTGAATCTTTCTAGTACTTCCTACAAACATCTGACCATAAAAATCTGGCCACAATAACACTAAACACAACGTCTATCTAACCTCGGTCACTTCATATTCAGCCAGCCGTACATAAAATTGTCACATCACTACAAAAGGAACGTCGTAAAAAAAGAAAAAATAAACCCGTTGACGTCAAGTCGACTTGTTGCTTGCCATTGACATATATTCTAGCGATAGACAAGAACATCCATACAAATAATTTACCCGCTTATGTCGTCTGTTGACATCTCGTTGACGTATTGTGACATGTAGTCATCCTCATTGATGTTAATTGCTGAAGTGTCGCTCGTATTTTGCCTACATTTTTCATTACTCAAAAAGTTTATATCTAAGTGAATTCAAAATCATGTAATATATCAAAAAGTTTATTTATATCTGATTGAATGCAAAATCATGTAATATATTAAAACCAGGAACTTATTTTTAGAGTTTTTAATATTAATTACGATGTTTTTTTTTCTTAAGAGGGCTATCACAAATTTTCGCGAATTTAATTATTTTTTCTTGAAAGTAAGAACATACCATGACAAAGTGAAGTCTGTTTTCATTGATATTTTACCTACTGCCAGTTTTATGGCACATCTGTTTCTGCACGATTTTCTTAATCCATAATTTAAGATGGCGGGCGGGAACAAATTAATGCATATTTGTAAAATTGAATTATAAATGAAAAGTATGATATACAAGCGTTGTAATAGCATGAACAGCGTGTAATTTTACTAACTTGACTCTCGAATAGTTTATATGTGTAAGTTTATACCTTGATATGTATTTTCTATTTTATAATTGTCGTTTCATAGACATCCATCTGACGCAGGCGTCAAAATCGCTCTGATTTGCCATTTTGGGCACTGCATAGTCTGCACTGCAGTTCAGTGTGGTAAGCTTTTTGTTCGGAACGTTCTATCTAGTACGTAGTACATATATATCGATGTTGCTTGCCGTGTCGGATCTGTCGTCACGTCATGACTGTCAACGTCAAACGCGGTTGTCAATTTTTGGCGGGTTTTGTTTTTCGATAATCTGTGGGATGCTTGCTTCCTGATAATTTGGGTATTTATTAAATTGAACGAGCATTAAAAGATCACTCACAGGTACTACTGACTTGTAAAATTAGAACAATCTATGTCCTAACACCTTTATGTGTTGCTATAAGACAAACTACAAGATAGTCAAAGCAGTAGAGAGAGACAAAATAGTCTACTTGCAAAATAGTTGTACCTATGTATTTATGAACAAATTAACGGTTCTACTCGAGTTTCAAGGGGAACTACTTCCAGTACCCGGATAAAAAGTAGCCTATGTCCTTTCTCGGACCTGTATCCGAGTAGGTACCTGTCGAGAGAAGATATGCAGATCCAATAGCTTCAAAGTAAAAGTTTCACTTTGATAATATTAAGTAGTAAATATACTAGGAAAGGATTTTACGTACATCCTTTGATGAAAAGTAAAAAGCAATTAACAGTTCCACGTATGATTGAAAATATACAAAACCCACACATACACAAGCAAATATTTATTCAGGAATTTGAGCTTACGTTGGATTGAAAGCGAATACCGTTATAATTACGGAATATGAAATTGCGTATCGGTTTTCCTAGAAAACACAAACAAACAGAGCTTTCATTCTGCAATTCGCAGACATTTTTATTTCAATGAAAATTGGTATGCCAGTACAAAATCCGAGTTTCCAGAATGATATTTAATACTCTTCCATAAATATTTTTGTTTATTCTTGTATTTTTTAGACTTCAATAATACCTATGGTATTTGAAACCTATGTGTATGTTTTGCTACGGACAAAGTATGTAAGTTGAAAGAAAAGCAAGTAAATATGTGTTATTTTTTGAGCTTTACCATCAATTTTTTGAAAATATTCAAGACATTAATATCGGTATTTTTCAAACGGTAGATCCACTAATTTGACATTAATTCAAAATTCTACCACCAATTTCAAAGACATTTGGGGTCCTTTCAAAAACAGCTGAGTCAAAACAGTCAAAGTGTGTGCACACAACTGTTCTCAAAGCATATGTTAACCAAATGACGTGCTCATACCACATACATTCTAGACGTGTGACTAACTCGATAGGCTGGCTAGAAACGCTACCTGACCAATCTCTCTGTACGTACCATGGAGAATATAATGACTAGCGAAGGTGCCATAACGTAGAATCAAGAAAGTAGCGTTCCAAAATGCGTGTGCGGGGGACGAGGAAAGTTACTGTCTTCGCTCTTAAACGCCTTTGGACCTGACCATTTTTTGTAATGTCAAAAATCGTTGAATCACCTCGTTAGTTCACTCGTAAGAGATCGTTTTGGTCATGTTCCCCGTACCTTTTTGACCCAGAAGAAGGCGCCTGACCTACCTGCATTATAGCATCTCTGCTCGTTTTTCCCTACTCCGTGCTTCGTACCTAATGTCATATGCATAGAAGATGGAACAGAAACTCCATTTGGCTGCCAGGTGAAGCTGGTTGTGTAGCTAGTGATTGTAAATGGGTTAAACTATTTGTGGTGAATTTGAGTTAATAGTGTTGGTGAATAAATCGTGTTTGCGAACGGTCAAACGCACGTAAGCGGGCAGGCTGGCAAGTTTGTTCATAATTATAAAAGTTTGAGTTAATTTTATAAATTAAGAAAAGTGTCTTGTTGTTGTTGTTCAAATACTGCTAAATTACTGTCGACCAAACATCGGTCCTGGCACACTATCGGCCGACAGTTTAGTCTGCAATGCGCGGATTTGCGTGCTTTTCAGAGATTCAGACTAACAACGTACAATTATTTACGTACTCAAAAATATAGTAGCATGATTTGAAAACAATAGTACCTAGTAACGAAATAGGGAATTATCCTAAATCTAAGCCAAAAACGACAAAATATGTATATCTGCATTCTAATCCATAAAGGTGGAAAGCTTTTGTCAAGATACTCTTCAACCGAACATATTATTTTTAAAAGGCAAGAAAAATAAATACAGGCACTTAACCGAAATTGTAGCTTAACAAAAAGACATTTTGCCAAAATATCTACAAAATTGTGGGTATTTGATAAAACGATGGTAACGAGCTTCATCTTGGCAAATAGGTACATTATAATAATTTGGAAATTTGACTCCATATTGTTATTACTTGATTTTTATTGTGTTTTGACGGTATGTCGTTTGTAACGGGTCTGGGGATGATGGATCGTTTGTGTCTCCAATTGGAATTGGTGTGAATAAGCTTCGGCTTGTTTGAAGGGTGAAGAATTGGAGATATTGTATTGCTTTAAGTAATTAGGTTTATTTTTGGAAAATCGGTATTGTTTATTATGTAAATAGAGAGTAGGTATTACCTGTGCGTACAGGATCCCCTTACAGAATCCTCAGTAGTTGTGTAGTCTTAACTATGAGATACCTATTAAATGACAGATAGCATAGAGCTTGGAAAACAACCAAGACTTTTTATCTGGCTACAGAAAGTAGTCCCCACGGGACTCTGCTGCAATTAACAATTTATAGGATACAGACTTTATTTCATAGACAATTTCAGATATATTGTTCCAGGCAAAGACTTTATTTTTTTGTTTCCAATTACTTAATTACCAAAGAGGTAAAGGTAATTAAGTAAAAAGGTCGAGTCACGTACTGAGTCGTTTAGTAATGCAGTGAGATTCCGCTGAGTCATAACAACTTGTCCATTAGGCCTCTTGTCTAGATTCTATTATTCTGACCCAAATCTTGATTAGATTTTCAGCTGAGCCGGATTGCAGCTAGTTAGAAAAGCTAAAGGCTAAGTTACATGAAATAAAATAGTTCAAAGTTAAACCTTCAGACATGTCATACATTCATAGTGTATTTAGGAATATAAAGCCATTTCAAGTTATTTACATTTTCTGTGTAAGATATATGACACTAGCCGTTCCTATACCACGTGTAGCCTATCCTTTCTCGGGCTTCAGATCAGACTATAATTTCAATCGGTTCAGTTTTAAAACCAAATTAATAATCTTAGTTCACAATCAAGATATTGAATTTGAAAATCAGTAGTTTATTTCAAAGCGTAACAGACCGCATTACTTTCGCATTTAGAATAAACAAGTAAGGATTATACTATGTACACTATCTATGTATATCTATACACCTTCGTTGACACACCTTCATCCCATACCTGACAAAAACTTCCATAACATGTTGGTCCTTTCTCCCACATCCCGTAGAAAAAGTCCAGCTTATTCTTCAACAAACACTGAAGAAAAACCACCAGACATATTGCTAACATTTGCGTTGTACCCATGGAGAACGAAATGACTAGCGGAGATGTCACGATAAATCTCTTAACAAACGTGCTAAAATGCAGGTGTTCGGGGGGGACGAGGAACCTTATTAGCACCGACCCTACACTCCTTTTTGAGATCCTCCTAATATTTTCAAAATAAAATCACCAATCATTCAAGACTTATCTTTCACATTTGGTTTCGATTGGACCAGGAACCCGAACGCTTTGTTAGTTCTAGTAACTATACGTTACTTGACCTACAAAGAGGGGCCTGACCTACCTTCCTTATACAATCTCCGGTATCTTTCCTTCCTCCGTGGTTGTACTAGATACAAAACCTTATCTGTTATAATAAATCTTTGCGCATAACTCATTCGCAGGTGCACTGGACTCGACTATAAAGGTTATGTCTTTAGGGGATGGGCAGAATAATATTTTACGTGACTATACCATTTGTTGGTGGCTTCATTTACTGCAATTTGTTTGCTTGTGTGCGTACACTGATAGTGAGTACATTATTTGGAAAGTAAACTATGAATTTGAAATGCATTAAAGTGCGTCGTGAATTATGAAAGATTGGTGTGGCGTGACAGTGATTGTCACCTTATGCCGATCATATATTATCATCTCTACCTCACTCCCATGGTAGGTAATGAAATTTATAATGTGACTAACGATTTTCATAGAGCAATGTAAATGGAAATGTAGCATTTACAGGTGGCTAAGAGAAATGTAGTTAGGGCTGTTAAGATGAATTTTGTACCTATTTTTGTTAAACGTTTCAAAGAGATGTGACCGTGCATTTAGATAATACTATAGTAGTACGTATTATTTAAATAATAATACGTACATATGCTACTCAATAATACAATCCAAACATAGTTCTGTTTATAATCCAGATTTAAACGCTTAATTAAACAGAACATAATAATTTAAATACCCATATCGTTTATCGTTATGCACGATAAAATAATCTCCATTTAGAGTTATTAGCATTTCGAGTTATGAATAAACTATCAAAGCGTTAATTAATTTAGTATTATTTTAATGCCTAAGCTTATTATTGTGGTCTCTCATTATTGGGTTATTATATTCAAGCTGCATCATTATGTAAAAGGTATTTGCTGTCTTATTAATCTTAGTTTAGATATTGTTTGAAAGTATTGCAAATAAACAAGAAAGGAACTTTTTGATGTTTTTTCATCGCTAAAACCCTTCAAGTCCATCTGGTAAATGAGCTATCTTAATTCCTAGTTGTACAAATTCATAGGAATTTAAATATCATGACTTGTGTCATTGAACATTTAATGATTTGTGTATTATATTAAATGAATATTCAACAAAGAGATTTTTGACAATATTCAAAATGTAATAAATAGTTAAAAAATTAATTTGAATACACTAAATATAAAAATAACTATTATAACGTTTAAACGTCCATATAAAAAGTAATAAGATAAAACCAGATTTGCGAACGAAAGTTGTTACTTTAAACGTTATTAACTGCTATAAAAGAAAGGCATTTGCCCCTTACATTCACAATTACATTCCTATGTAATATTATGTCTTTTATTTCATTAGTGGACACAACACATCCCACTTCTTATCACATTTCATCCCACAAAGGATCGTCGTCAGATAATATTTTCCTTATTGCAATGTTAACATTTGCAAGTTAAGCAATTTATACAATTTACTTCTACGTTGGTTATTTATATTGCAGCAAATTGGTCACTTAAAGGTTCTAACTTTAGCAAGCTTTTTATAATCATCTTCATACCAGTCTATTGCCATCCACTACTGAACGTATGCCTCAAAAAATCAGCGCCAACTATCTGGTCTCGTAGCCATATTATATCTGGTATGGTAGGTCGTATCCGAAAACCGCCAAAGTCTTTCATCTTAACAGTATAGGTCCGCCCAATCAAATGCAACAACTTAGCTTTCACAAACCCAGTAACCTCATATTTTCACACCTTTAAGACTTCAAAACTTTCAAAATCCCGTTCCAACACATAACCTCCATACTCTAAGTATATGAAAGTACTTTCCAAGTGTGACGTCATGAATTTCACTTGTTAAGACCTGATCGCGAACTTCGAAGGGGGCAAATGGCTCCAGGTTCACAGCTCGGGCGAAGCACGTCATAAAATGTCGACGTTGTTAATTTGTTCTTTGTTTTACGATCTTTCTGATGCTGGCTCTGTAATTTATAGGGCTTCATTTCTTTTTCCGCTGACTCATCATTTGCTTGAGATTGAAGTGCACGTAGTAATGTTAGTCAAATCAGTGGTATACGTCATTTAGGGAATTTGGGAGAAGCTCAAATGTTATCTGGTCGTGAGAAGACAATCTTATTTATCTCGAATAGGGACACATTTTTTACTTTATGCCAAGAACCTTATAATTAGTTATTGCAACATCAATCATTTATTGCTAACAAAAATGTTTGACTGCCCTAGCAAAAAAAATATCGTGGAAAAGCCGAGTCACAAGTCACTTAACATTATGAGCAACCAAATAACAATTTGCATAAAAAAATATTCAATTTTGCGACTGTCGATTCCCCCCAAATTCTAGCACCACCCTAATGACTAATTCATGCGAATCAAAAACGGACACCAATAAACATTTTTCAATAACCCATTTGACGTGCCCAAACATCTAAAGTTACAATTGATTGATCCCATTGACTAATCCCAAATACCCATGGAGAACAAAATGACTTATGGAGGTGCCGTAACTGAAAATCTCCTAAGAAAGTAGTGTCCCAAAATGCGGATGTGCAGGGGAAGAGAAACGATACTATCTTAGCTCTTATACGTCTTCTTTGGACCCGATCATTTCTTGTTTTACCAAAAATCAATTCAAAGAACCAGATACCAGAACTCGTTAGATCACTCGTATTTGATCGTTTTCGTCATGCCCACTGTACCTACGTATTTGACCTAGAAGACGGCAGCTGACCAGCATTATGGCATCTCCACTCATTTTTCCTTAAATACCAATGACATGCGATCCCGGATTCCGAGAAAAACTCGGAACGCATGGACCGGCAGACATGTTGGAACATTTTCAATTTCCGGACATTTTGTGACGTCACGAAGGCCCATGTTGACGAATATTTTGATCTCGTACTTGGCAATTTTCTTTAGCAAATGCTTTCCTGTTTGTGGATGGAAATTGTTATTTCGTTATTATATCGGCTGTGGGCGGTTTCTTTTTTGTAAAGGATACAATATTGGGGTGTTGTATTTTCCTTGACGGTTAAGTGGTTTAGATATACTTTGGGATGTTGTTAGAGATCATATTAATACTTATCTTAAAATGTTTTTATAAATATCCGAGTATTTTTTACATAATTAGACCAAGAGTCTTTCTTATACATTAGGACATAGCATTGATCCTTCAAATACGTCCACATACTGCCATCAATCTCTATACTAAATAATGCATGAAACTATCGACTGAATAAAAGCTTGCAATGTGCAAGAACTCTAACTGCTTAAACGCATTCGTCTTAATTCGCCACCAACTTACCCAGACTTAAACGATCCACCAAAATTAGCGTCATCAGTTACCAAAGAAAATTTTCCATAAAACACTTGGCGAACCAAATCAATCTTTATAAGTATGATGTGAAAAAACTTCGGGAAGACGCAACTTATGTTCCGGCAAAGCGGAAAACTTTCCGATCGGTTATGGAGGCAAATCCATTAAGAAGAGATGTTGAATTTTCAGTTTTCTATCAGACCACAAGTTTGTCCGCTAAGTTTTTGAAAGAATATGCAAATTTACTCAACGCATCGCCGGTTAAGTGTGAAGCTGCATACATGCATAGATTTCAATTTTGATCGGAAGAATATCTGGTTTAATATAGGCATGGAAATATGCGGATACTACTGCAGTCTGCTTTACTAATTTCACTGTATATAAGTTCTTACGGTTGGTAACTAATTTTCCAAATCATTAATGTTGACAACCTTGGATTAGCTATAAAGAAAATGAACAATATATACTTTTTAAATACTTTGAATAACTGAGTACTTGTATCAGAACTAATCAAAGCAAGGAGAATTATGATGCGACTTATCCTATATAAAAGTTGTTATTAAAAACATATAAATACTTTTATCCCGTGAATAACCCTTTACATCATACCACTTAAACACACAGTTTAATTAAAAACTGAACAGCAAGCGTACCGTCAACGCATATAAATGAGAGCAAACAAAATTGTACACAATTAGAGAACCAAATGAACCGGCTTCGACTGAAATGCTAATGTGTTCAGGAACTCAGTATTACATAGTGTACTAAGCAAATATGCTGGAGTTTGCAAGCAAATCCAAAGGGCGGTATTAGTTTAGGGTCTGATATAGAAGTGATTGAACTAATGGAGCTAAATTGGGAACTGTGTGGTGCAAATTTTTGGTGTCTATTTCGGGTGTTGCTTTGTCAGCTTTGTAAGCTAGGTAACAGACGTTACTCGGTTGTTTCTAGTTTTATTCATGTCATTATCTTCATCGTCTCAGCCATACAACGCTGCTGAATATAGGCCTCGTTCACTGATTTACATGAGAACCGGTTGGATTTATATTAATGAACTAGCTATTGCCCGCAACTTCGTCTGCGTGGGCAATATAGAATAGTCAAAATACTACTTATCCCGTAGGTACATTCTTTCACGTGACACTATAATTAGGATTAGCACTTAGCGGTCGCATAGATTCATTGATCAAGGTTGAGTTGTGGATGTGACCATTTATCTAAACAAAAGAAGTAAAGTTTGTGACGTTGTGAATATCTCTGGATCCAGTCAGCCAATTTGGAAAATTATAACATATGGTGCGTAAATAATTTTCACAGGAAACAGTTATAATCTATGTCTATATGCTTTGAGTCTGACAAAGCTGTCATTTGTACATTTTCTGCAGCTGCTGCGACTAATCAGAAGCCAGAAAGTCTGTCAGTCTTACCATGGATATCGTCTTGTGTAGTTGACTGGATTGAAGGTAGCTAGATAGGTAGTCGCTCCAAGCAAAATATTGGTACTCAAACAGATTCGGTGACTGGAAGCCAACACCAACATAGTTGGGGAATAGCTGGATGGATGATAAAATGAGTCATCATCATCAGCAGGCGCATAGGGTAGGATAGTTTCACTACTGGGGAGAAACACTTGTATGACGGGGATTTTCTGTGCACTTACTCACTATGGTAAGGCTGACCCCACATTAGGCGTGCGCGATCCTCGGGCGTGTGAGTAGCGCGGGCGTCGCGAGCGCGCTGCGTGAACGTCGCGTTTTGCTGCCCTACGGCATGTGCACGCGAGCACGCGGCGCTCGAGTTGCGTTCTTACCCCTTCGCCCGCTATCCCCGCCGCCCGCTAAACGCCTTAGCAGTTAAACGTCAAGGAGAGCGGCACGTGCGCGCCGCGAGCGCGCTGCAAATGCCGCAGGGCAGCAAAACGCGACGCACGCGCGGCGCCCGCGCTACTCACACGCCCGAGTTCGTACTTGAAACCTGCAGTTTTGCCAAGATTTTCAAAATGTACGCTTGCAATTTGTCATTTCTTGGTGGAGCCAGCAAATCGAAAGAAACATACGTGTTGTATACTGTGCGTCACTACCGCACACACCGGGAAAATTTCGCTCTTGCGGAAGACGTTTTTAAACCATATTTTTTGTCACACAGGACGACAGTATCCACCGAAACACTTTCAAAGATCTGACGAACGAACAAATCAGACCTGACTTGGTCACCTGGGGTCAATCAGAGCTCTATGAAGCGATCATATGCTTTGGCTCCTACTGTTACTGCGGTTTCTGAAAATTTATTCACCTCATTCAACGATGAATGTAATTCTGATGGTACTATTAAGAACACTTGCTTAGCGCAAAAGCTGACGTTGGCAGGTCGACTCTTTTGACTTTTCGAATAGGATACCATTGGTTTTTGTGCAATGCACACCTGCAATGCATGCTGGATTAGGATAGGATACAGGTGGGTAGGATTTGCAACAGAAAACAATTCTGTCTTTGTGATTGAATGACATCAAACGTAGTTTTATATAAAAGGTGTTTTTTTAGACTTGGCTCGGGTCCTACTGAGACTGTTCGTAATCGTGACCAGTGTATTTGCGATCAGAAGTTGAAAGTAAGCATGTCTCTGGTATGCGACGCGCAATGTGTTCGTTTTCAGACGCATAAAGCATTTTACGTGTGTATGGTATTAAATCGAGAAAGCTCCCATTTCTTATCTGCACTTTGTATCTGGGCTTGTTCTTAAAGCTACAGAATCCTACATTACCTACCTACCTCACGCTTAGCAGCGCTTGCGAGAGACAGATCCTCATTTCTTCTAGGATTAAGTTTACATATTTTGCATCAGAAAAAATAATTAAGGTCTACTTAATACTACTCACTCAAAGTAATTTGTTTTAAGGCCACCACATTAGTGGAAGATAAGCTAAACTATGTTTTTGAAAAAAATCCTGATATGAACTCCATCTGTAACTTTAAATGATAATTAATTAGTATACTAAAGTCATCATTTTTGACATAATGTTCAAAAATTTATTTAGATGGCACCGTTTTAAATTTGGCTGAGAACTATTAATTTTCCTTTCATCAAGGTAATAATTATAATTGGATTTTGATGTGGCACGGCAAACTGACACACACTATTGAAATGTCTATCGAAAAATTACACTATGTGTTAAAATATGGTGAATTACGGAAAATACACAACTCCATCTGTTGAAATAATAATCCTCTATAAAGAATGTATGGTAATTTATTGTCATTTACCACCTCGCTCCTTTGTCAAATTGTATGTATTTTATTTAACACAGATTACCACAGATGGAGCTACTTTAACCTGGGCTAAACAAAATTTTCATTTTTTTTTCTTCCGAAGTTACTTATGAAGGTGTGATTTTCTGTGTAAAGATTAATAGGCCGATCAACTAATATAAGTACAACATTCAAATGTGCAGTTTTGACAAACAGATTGCGTGTCGTAATATTTTACATCTTGAATTCACAAAATTAATCATATCTTTTGATAGAGTGAATCGATTTCGATGAAACAAAAACTAAGTAATACCTCAAGTTACGTAGAATGTTTGTATATAAGCATTGTCTGCATTGAATTCGTAGATTTTACGTGAATCCCGAACGAACAAACAGATAAACAGACAAAAATGACAAAAATGATGGAAATGGGTTCTGTTAGTTAACCTTTAACATGCTGGCTATTTTTTTTGTCAATTTCTTCAATGTACAAAAATTACTTTTCTACAGATTTATTATATGTATAGAATAGATAAAATAAGTGAGCATAAATAAAGACTGAATACAGTTGAAATTGAGTCACCTGACTGCAGTGAACAGTGACTTCCTGAGCCAGTGAAGACCATAGGGGTGTAGAATTATATAGAATACCTAAACTTCAAATTATCATTACCCTCAATTATAATTATAACATTAGGTATCAAAAAGAACAGCCAATCACTACAAAATATCTACAAAACAGTAGAACAAAACCGTCCCACAAAATAGTTTAACACTCGACAAATTCTCTCACCTAAGCGTCTCGACAAATCGATGCGGTAAATAAAAGAGTTTCTGAGCACACTCCACATCAAAGGAAGAGGTAAGAGGTAGCCACTCTGCACAGTCAGGATAGGACGAATCATCCGCACAATAGTATTGTAAGAATAATCTCGAACGTTGGTTTTAGGATTCGGAGTTCTTTTGTCAACGGTTCTTGTTTTGTGAACATGTGTCGGTTTGGGTGGTTGGTTATATTTTTATTTATTTAATTGGCTTTTATGAATTTTAGTTTGAAGTGCTTAAATGTTAAAAACATGTTGAAAGGAAATACGAAATATTGTTTTTAGTACATCGCTTCAAATAATAAGCAAAGAGTTCAATGACATACCTACTCTAAAGAAGCAGTGGACTTACAATAGATATTAATTGTCATGTACTTTTTATATTTTTTTTTATTAGGTCAAATACTACTTCAATTAGGTACATACTGTATTTATTTTCATATTTCATTAACGATAGTCGATAGAAGCCATTTCCCAATCTAAAGAACTTATCGGGAATTTCAGACCGCAAAGATTCACTACAAAACCTATTAGGCTTATTAGTTTACCTACCTATAACACCTTTTAAAATAAACCTACTGGCTTTTGGGTTCCACAAGAAACTTAAAACTACTTCACTGTACAAAACCGGATAAAACCAGTCTAGTTTTCAAATAAAAGTTCCGTTAAGACATGTAATTGCAACTTAGCGAAACTTTTTATCTCTGAACACGGCTGAAAACACTTCTGCCGTGTAATGCATATTACTAATTTTCTTGTTAACCTTTCTAACTAAACTGAAAGTTAACGGGAAGTCCAAACCTCAGCTTGAACTTTAACTTAAGTAAAGCTACTTGTAAGTACAAGTTGGACTACAACGAGCGGATGGAACCCACTGTCCGGTCGTGTTTGAAGACTGTTTTAACGAACTACAGACACTTCTAACTATGCTGTGAACGTTAGAATAATTATAAGTTTTGTCTATATCAGTGTCCATGTGTATAAAGATAAAGATAAATTTATTTGTTAAGAATTATAATCCTAATAAAATAATCGTGAAAGTTTGGATGTGCCACTTTGGATAAATGAATTTTGATGAAACAGCATAATATAGCTCGTTCTTCTTCTTTCGTGTCGAAAGCTCGTAAAACAGAATGACATAGAGGTATACATATACAGTATTTTAATCTACGTCCGGGAAGTAGATACGTCTGTCGGGACACGGGTGAAACTGGAAGCTAATCCATTATTATAGTCTTTATAAAGCCTAAGTTAACATTACATCACATTTAGTTATAAGAACATATGACATCTTGTAAAATATCATGCAGCATAAAAATCCCTTTGATACCCAACAAACAAACGCTTTTCCTTTGAGGAAAACTACAACTCTCAGTCAAACTTGGAAGAGGAAATTAGCTTCTGAATTAAAACGTGCTGAAGGTAACATGTCTACGGAATCATTGAAAACTTTATAAAGACTATTCACAGTTCACTCGGAGACTCGCAATTGTGAGCAACTTCACTCTGATTCAACGCGTTGTAAGTTTGGTGAATTAACGAGATAGTTTTGTTTGTGACTGTACTCGGAAATAATGTGCATTTTCGAGTTTGAACGCTTGAATTTCAGCAATAAAATAAAGTGTTACATGTTGATATATTATTATTTTTTTAAGTATCAAATGGTATTTGTCTGATTGATGGCTATATGCTACGTAGTTTGCCATTTTGTCAATACAAACCCATGATTATACCCCGTTTACAAATAGTACATTTGTGATCACTACTCCAACAAGGCATTTAACACCGTAAATATATCTTGTACCTAGTATATTTTTGTTTTCAGTTTTCAACAAATATTAACAAACGTATTTTTATGTTTTTTTTTTCAACAAATATTAACAATCATATTTTTGTGTGTTTTTATTTTGTAAATATAATACCCTTGCTATAAATTCTCTTTTAACTCTTGCGCTGTATTTTTATTCAAACATTTCACATGATACTGACAACAGCTCTCAGCATTTCCTAGAACTAGTTTTGCCTAGAATTTAGCAGAAAATATATAAAAACCTATGTACAATTTTCTAACTAGTTATTCCATGGGAATATTTAACACAAAAGTTGATCGTGTTTCATAAACTGTCAACAACTTTCTACTGTAATTTTGAAGTTGAGTGTACGTGGATATAGGGCTGTAACACTTAAGTATTCAATAAGATATTAAAAAGATATTATTGATAAATGTTTTTATACAGTCAAAGAGTACCTAGAGGAGAAATAGTTTTAATGTAAAATGATTGTAGGTACTTTTTTAGCTATAGGATTATAGAACTTGAAATATTTGCATGACTCAATTATAAGTCAAATATAGTGAGACCATATTTTGTATTGTATCGACCATTATATTGTATCTATATTCTGGCAAATAAATAAATTTCATTTCAAACGCAATATATTTTTTATTTAGTAAGTCGCGGAACAGAGTAGGTACCTACTAGTTATTTCGCTTGTTTTTATTTTGTTCTATAACCTGGATCTTGTAAATTGAATTTTAGACGGACAATTAAACGTAAAACTCACATTTTCTTCTTGATATTTGATCATCTGCTTCAATACTTCACTGAAACTATAAAAGAAAGCTATAATTTTTACTTAAGTCCGAGTCTTACAAACAAGTAATTGTACTACTACTCCTACTTGTACCAGCTGTTTTCCGAGTTTATCCACGCCCCCTGGAAATTTCCTGTATCCGTATAAAATACCTAAAACCGATGTTACTCGGACATAGTTTAGCTTCCCAACAACTTATCAATAAAATTAAACAACCAAAAAATTTTGAGTATAGATACCGGATATTACCAAAAATAATTTCTCCCTCAGTAGACAGCCCTGTTCTCATGTAGACTTCAATTACATAACGCGGAAGGATTGCTAATTGAGTTGCACACGACGCGTGTGATAGAAGCTAGGTATTCAGACGATTCTTAAAAGAGGGAAACTGAAGTTTTAAAATGATATTATAAAATTAGGTCAAGTTGTGTTTTTGTTAAATCTATAAATTAAAGAGGTTATACCAATGACTCAACTCTTTTAACTCAAACTAGTTTATTTATTTCACAGATATAGCAAAAATAAATACAATAAAACAAATATACTTATCTATAATTTATTCAGCCACTTAGCTCAAAGTCACGTCTGTCCTCGACGGTTGACTGACAACCAATCTCCCTGCTCAGGCCAAACAACGCCTTTTATACAATTACCCCCACTATTCACAACACAAACTTTTTAGATAATTATTTAAAAATATCTACTAATAAAATCACATTTTTAGCTTAAAATTCAAGACTTAATCCGAAATAATGAATTTGTTTTAAATTAATTACAATTAAGTATTTTTACCAGATTTTTTAAACTTTTCGATATAAAAAAAAAATACAATCTTTAACAACACTTTTAAATTTCGGATTGAATTTATAGAAAAAAAACATACAAAATAAATGTTAATTACAACACCAACTCACTTTAATTATAAGTATTTATTTTGATAATCGATTAATAATTATCAATCGATTATCAAAATAAACACTTCTAACAACAATATTCTAACACGGCCATACTGACATGTACTTCGTTCTCGAAGTACCACACAAAATACAAATTTTATATATATATATATATATTTTACATAGTTATCAAGATAATCACACCTTACTATCTATTATGTGGCCAAACACCCGCTGTCAGTGAAGCTTAAGCACCCGCCGTCAGTGAATGCCAGAAATAAATAAAAATTTGTTAAATAAATAAAAAGTGTTTATTTTGATAATCGATTGATAATTATTAATCGATTATCAAAATAAATACTTATAATTAAAGTGAGTTGGTGTTGTAATTAACATTTATTTTGTATGTTTTTTTTCTATAAATTCAATCCGAAATTTAAAAGTGTTGTTAAAGATTGTATTTTTTTTTTATATCGAAAAGTTTAAAAAATCTGGTAAAAATACTTAATTGTAATTAATTTAAAACAAATTCATTATTTCGGATTAAGTCTTGAATTTTAAGCTAAAAATGTGATTTTATTAGTAGATATTTTTAAATAATTATCTAAAAAGTTTGTGTTGTGAATAGTGGGGGTAATTGTATAAAAGGCGTTGTTTGGCCTGAGCAGGGAGATTGGTTGTCAGTCAACCGTCGAGGACAGACGTGACTTTGAGCTAAGTGGCTGAATAAATTATAGATAAGCTGGAGGTTGCAGTGAGGAGACTAGATCCGGATTTTAAAAGACTGGAGTGTGATATTTTTGTTAATGTTTGTTAATTTAATGTTTAATATTTTAATGTATGTATCCTAAAATACACCAATCCTTAGGTGGTAGGAGAGTGACCACCAACAATTGCATTCCCAAAGAGGGTTGACGTCAGGCAGGCGGCCGGTCGTAAAAACACAATGCCAAATCATATAGCAATATGTCGAATGTTGAAGAGATGAGCGATAGGGCTAGGGCGTACCCCTCAGGCGACGCGCAGGGGCAGCACCCGGCCCCTGTGGGAAGTGGACAAGGGTTTTTGCACCAACCTGGGCGGGTGCATTGTAAGAAGCGAGTCCGGGAAGTAAGATTGAGGTATGCAAGTTGGAATGTAGGAACGATGACTGGAAGAGCCAGAGAGTTAGCGGATGTATTAAAGAGAAGACGAATAAATGTGGCATGTTTGCAAGAGACTAAATGGAAGGGCACGAAAGCTAGAGAAATTGGGGAAGGATACAAGTTTTATTATTGTGGAAGTGATGGGAAAAGGAATGGAGTAGGCATTGTGTTAGATAAGAACTTGAAAGAAAGTGTGATAGATGTAAAGAGAGTGAATGATAGAATAATAGTTGTTAAAATAATGTATGAAAGTTTGATAATAAATGTTATAAGTGTGTATGCTCCTCAAGTCGGTTGTGATGACAGGGTGAAAGAACAATTTTGGACGGATTTCGATGCAGTAATGATGAATGTGCCGACGAATGAACAGGTATTTGTGGGAGGAGACTTTAATGGCCATGTTGGCAGAATGAGAGGGAATTATGAAAGAGTGCATGGAGGGTGGGGGTTCGGTTGCCAGAACGACGAGGGTGAAGCCCTGCTACAGGCTGCTACTGCGTTTGACCTAGCAGTGGTAAATACGTGGTTTCAAAAGAACACCGAACATCTAATCACCTATAAAAGCGGTCACCACGTGACACAAATAGATTACTTTTTGGTCAGACGCAGTAGTTTAAAGAACATCAAAGACTGCAAGGTGATACCAGGCGAAGCTGTAGTCTCGCAGCACCGACCCCTAATTATGGATGTGATTTTAACTTCCCGGCCAAAAGCCAAAGAGAGACGGCCCCCCAAAATCAAATGGCATCTGTTGGGGAAGGCTGAGTTGGCCCGGGAATTTAGAAAAGTAGTGGTTGATAAGATGATTGAAATGGGAGAAATGAATGAAAAGAATGTGAATGAATGCTGGAGTGGAATGGCGACGTGTATAAGGAAAGCGGCAAGAAGCATTCTAGGAGAATCAAAAGGGAATGGAGTGATAGAGAAGGAAACTTGGTGGTGGGTGGAAGAAGTGCAGAGTATATTAAAGGAAAAGAAGATGAAATTCAAGGAATGGCAGCGGACGGAAGACAATGATGATAGTGAAAAAGCACAAAAAAAAGCTGAATATGATGAATGTAAGAAGAAAGCAAAGAAGATTGTGGCTGTTTCAAGGGCAAAAGCGCACGAGAGGATGTATGACTCCCTAGATAGCCCAGCTGGTCAAAATGACTTTTACCGATTGGTTAAATCTAGGGAGAAAATGACAAGAGATGTATGCCAGATAAGGTGTGTAAAGAATGGAGACGGAACGGTCCTTTCGAATGATGTGGAGATTAAAGGTAGGTGGAAGGAATATTTTGAAAGACTGATGAATGAAGAAAATGAGTGGAGCGGTGTGCTCCATCATAAAGCGGTGAACGAGGGCCTTGTAAGAAATGTATGTGAGGATGAGGTCAGATTAGCAGTGAATGGAATGAAAAATGGAAAAGCGATAGGGCCAGATGGAATACCAGTGGAAGTGTGGAAATTATTAAAGATGGATGGATGGAAATGGCTGGCTTTATTCTTCAATAAGTTGTTGCAAGAGGAAACTATACCAGACGAGTGGTGCAATAGTTTCCTGGTGCCCATTTTTAAGAACAAGGGTGATGTGTTGAATTGCAACAACTATAGAGGAATAAAGCTAATGTCACATAGTATGAAAGTGTGGGAGAAAGTTATTGAAAGGAGGCTGAGAGAAGAGAGTGATATCGCACGAAATCAATTCGGTTTTATGCCTGGTCGGAGTACAACGGACGCTATATTCTGTATTCGCCAATTGTGCGAAAAGTACAGGGGTGCACACAAAAACTTGCATATGGTGTTCGTTGACCTCGAGAAGGCATATGACCGGGTGCCTCGTGAGGTTTTGTGGTGGGCCCTTGAGGAGAAAGGTATACCAGGGAAGTATGTGCAGTTGATCCGAGCGATGTACGGCAGATGCCGTACAGAAGTCCGGTCCGCAGCGGGCACTACCACCAGCTTCAGTGTAGGTGTTGGCTTACATCAGGGGTCGGCCCTCAGCCCGTATCTCTTCCTGCTGGTAATGGACGCGCTTACGGCAGATATACGGGAGGAGGCACCCTGGTGTATGCTTTTCGCCGATGACATTGTTCTGGTGGGGGAGAGTGGGCCAGAGGTCCAGAGTAGACTGGAAGCATGGCGGCTGAGACTGGAGACAGTGGGTTTAAAGGTGAGCAGGAGTAAAACCGAATACCTTTATTGTGATTTTGGCGGTATTTCGGGACCCATGACCATAACCCTAGCCGGCATGCCCCTACCAGTTTGCTCCGACTTCCGGTACCTTGGTTCACTCGTCCAAAGTGACGGTGAGGTAAACAGGGACGTTACGCATCGGATCAATACTGGATGGATGAAGTGGCGACAGGTAACTAGCGCTATTTGTGACCCGCGGATGCCCCTCAAACTGAAGGGCAAAATTTACAAATCCGTCATTAGACCTGTCGTCCTGTATGGATCGGAGTGTTGGGCATTGAAAAAGAGGGACGAGAAGAGAGTGCATGTAACAGAAATGAGAATGCTGAGATGGATGTGTGGTGTTACAAGAATGGATAAAGTGAGGAATGATTACATTAGAGGAAGTCTGAAAGTAGCGCCAGTTACAGAAAAGATGAGAAGTAGAAGATTGTCGTGGTATGGACATGTAATGAGGAGGGATGATACGCATGCAACAAAGTGTGTGCTAAGTATGAATGTAGATGGATGGAGAGGAAGAGGAAGACCTAAGAAAAGATGGATGGATTGCCTGAAAGATGATATGAATAGGAAGGGAGTGAGTGTCAGTATGACGAGTGACAGGGGAAAATGGAAGAAAATGACATATTGCGCCGACCCCAAGTAATATTTGGGAACAGGGCAGGAGAAAGAAGAAGAAGTATATTTGTTTTATTGTATTTATTTTTGCTATATCTGTGAAATAAATAAACTAGTTTGAGTTAAAAGAGTTGAGTCATTGGTATAACCTCTTTAATTTATAGATTTAACAAAAACACAACTTGACCTAATTTTATAATATCATTTTAAAACTTCAGTTTCCCTCTTTTAAGAATCGTCTGAATACCTAGCTTCTATCAATCCCACTTCTGATGATAGAAGCTAGGTATTCAGACGATTCTTAAAAGAGGGAAACTGAAGTTTTAAAATGATATTATAAAATTAGGTCAAGTTGTGTTTTTGTTAAATCTATAAATTAAAGAGGTTATACCAATGACTCAACTCTTTTAACTCAAACTAGTTTATTTATTTCACAGATATAGCAAAAATAAATACAATAAAACAAATATACTTATCTATAATTTATTCAGCCACTTAGCTCAAAGTCACGTCTGTCCTCGACGGTTGACTGACAACCAATCTCCCTGCTCAGGCCAAACAACGCCTTTTATACAATTACCCCCACTATTCACAACACAAACTTTTTAGATAATTATTTAAAAATATCTACTAATAAAATCACATTTTTAGCTTAAAATTCAAGACTTAATCCGAAATAATGAATTTGTTTTAAATTAATTACAATTAAGTATTTTTACCAGATTTTTTAAACTTTTCGATATAAAAAAAAAATACAATCTTTAACAACACTTTTAAATTTCGGATTGAATTTATAGAAAAAAAACATACAAAATAAATGTTAATTACAACACCAACTCACTTTAATTATAAGTATTTATTTTGATAATCGATTAATAATTATCAATCGATTATCAAAATAAACACTTCTAACAACAATATTCTAACACGGCCATACTGACATGTACTTCGTTCTCGAAGTACCACACAAAATACAAATTTTATATATATATATATATATTTTACATAGTTATCAAGATAATCACACCTTACTATCTATTATGTGGCCAAACACCCGCTGTCAGTGAAGCTTAATCACCCGTCGTCAGTGAATGCCAGAAATAAATAAAAATAATAATTACAACATTCATCGTAGAATAATCATCATTACACATTAATTATATTAATCAGAACCATCATAATCATTACAATCATCATCATCTTCACAATAATCATCATCATCATCACAATAATCATCATCATCATAATCATTACAATCATCATCATCATAATCATTACAATCATCATCATCATCATTACAATCATCCTCATAATTATTTTTCTTTTTTACAATAAAATTATACATAGTATTTAAATAGAACTATATTACTCAGCTGTACTAGCGTTTTGATCAACCCAATTACCAGGCCATAGACGAAGTTTTTCTTTAGCAACCGTAATATTTCTCAGACTTCCAATACCTCTTAATGAAAACCTGTCATTATCTAGTATACTAACTATCTCATAGGGTCCCTTAAATTTTGCCTTTAATTTGTCATGTCGTCTATGGTCCTGATTTACATAAACAGTATCGCCTATGTGATATTCTATATTATTTCTTCGAGTTCGATCAAAACGTTCTTTTGATTTGTTAGCTACGTCTATTAGGCGCTGTTGTGCTAATTGTCTATCAGCAGTCACATCTATAATTTCGTTATTACCGTTATTGCCTATTACTTCGTTTATTCGAGCTTGTATGCTAGGAATATTAGTAGTTCTGCCCACTAGCAGACGAATAGGTGGAAAACCGGTGGATTTCTGAACCGTACTATTAAGGGACAGTTGGACTTTCCACAGTACGCTCGGCCAGGCTGACACATCAGTACAGGAGGTACAAATCATGTTTGTAATGGTGGATACGTAACGTTCCACTTGGCCGTTTCCTCGTGGGGTACCAGTGGCTACCAGATGATGTCTAACCTGCCAGCTTTCAAATAATTCTTGTATTTGTCTTGAACAAAAATTTGTACCACGGTCGGTTATAATTAATGATGGAGTACCGAAATCAGTGAGAGAAGTACGTAAAACGTCGACTAGTTCTTGGCCACTTAGGGTTTTTAATGGTTTTAAAATACAAAATTTTGTGAAACCGTCGATTATTATAAGTAAATGTTTAAAACCTTCAAGAGATTGTGGAAACGGTCCTGTACAGTCTAGGTGAACGGTGTGGAAAGGTACCGGTGTTTTTTCTATGGGATGTAGCATTCCTTGCTTTGGTCCATGATGTGTTTTCTTTTGTATACAAATGAGACAATGAGAAATATATTTTTTTATGAATTTGTATAATCCAGGGAACCAAAAGTATTCCAGTATTTTTTGATAAGTTTTATCTAAGCCCACATGGCAATTCTCATCATGGAACAAATTAAGAATATTCAACCTACTTCCTTTAGGAATATATAATTTAGGTGCTGTCATTGGATCAGTTTTGTAGTAAAGCAAATTATTCAGAACCATATACCGATTAGAATCTAAATCTCCGGCTCTAACTTTTTCTATCAAGACTCGAGTTTCTGGATCATTGTCCTGAGCGGTTTCTAACCAAGATCGCGGCGGTGGTGAATTTATTAAATTGACCGACATATTGTCTATTTTCAAAGGGACTGATGCAGAAGGCAAAACATGTGATGTATTAACCGAATCCTGGTCTACTTCTGGGTTTCGACTAAGATAATCGACATGATTGACAAACTGCCCCTTTCTATATATAACCTCAAAGGAGAAATCTTGCATATAGGTCCACCATCGTGCGACTCGAGGTGATAAATCTTTTTTTGTAACTGTAGATTTTATGGCATTACAATCAGTAATAATTTTAAAGTGTATTCCTAATAGGTAGACGCGGAAATGTTTCAAAGCATTAAATATTGAAAGGGTTTCCAGTTCGTAGGAATGATATCTAGACTCAAAGGGAGTCGTTTTTTTGCTAAAATATGCCACTACTTTGTTTAAACCATAATGTCTTTGTAGCAGTATGGCACCGTACCCTATGGAACTGGCATCGGTGTGTAATTCTGTCTCTAAGTTTGGATCAAAAATTGATAATAAAGGTTCCTTTGTCAAACAGTCTAAGACATAATGACGAGCTTGCTCTTGTTCAGATCCCCATTCCCATTTTTGGTCATTTTTAACTAATTTAGTAATACAAGAAGTCCTGGTTGAAAACTCTGGTATAAATCGCCTAAAGTAACTTGCAAGTCCCATAAATTGCCTGACTTGTCTAACATTCGCCGGGATTGGGGAATTTACTAATGCAGATACTTTTTTCTGACTAGGTCTCACACCCTCATGTGAAATAGTGCGACCTAAATATTCAATGGTAGTTACAAAAAATTTACATTTACTTAAATTAATGGAGAACCCTGCATCATTTAAAGCTTTGAGAGTTTGGTCTAAATAATCGAGACCTTCTGGGATACTGCCAAATGGTATCAAAAGGTCATCTATGTAAACAAGAATAAACTTAAGATGTTGTACCGCTTTCGTTATAGCCCTTTGAAAAACTGAGGGCCCATTGCATATGCCAAATGGCATTTTTAAAAATTCGAAATGACCATCGGGTGTAACGAAAGCGGTATACTTCACGGATTCAGGTGCTACAGAAATTTGATAGAAGCCATTTTTCATGTCAATTGAGATGTAATATTTTGCTTGTCCTAATCGGTCTATCTGGTCATCGATAAGAGGGAGCGGGTATCGTTCCTTTTCAATGTTTTTATTTAGTGCTCTGTAATCTACACAAAGTCTATCGTTGCCATCTTTCTTTTTTACTAAGAGAACTGGGCTAGCAAATTCAGATTCGCTTTCTTGTATGATATTTTTTTTTATCAAATCGTCAATTATTTGCTTCACCTTCTCCCTTTCAATCGGTGCCAAGCGGTATGGGCGATAATTAATGATTTTATTAGTTTTCATACGTATAGTAAGTTGTCCCGTTTTTACTGTACTTATATAAGTGTCCGTTGGTATGATAGTAGGATATTTTTGAAAGATGTTGATTATATTGTCTTTCAAATATTTATCCAGGTAACTGAGAGAGTCCATGAAAACTTTGAAGTCAATAGACGGTTCAGCTTTAGACATTAGTGACGCAATTTGTAATGGAAATTCATTATTTTTTATTTTTACTAATTTAGAGCCTAAAGAATCGAATATTATAGCTACATCTTGATGTTCGGCTACGTTACGCCCAATTATACAATCGTAACGGAAATCTGCGTCTTTTGCCACATATATTTCTATTTCTTTACATAAGTCCTGAAAATGAACCGGAACCAATATCTTAGCAAAAACATGGAGTTTTCCGTTACCAATGCCATCTAAATACAATGAACATTTAAAAAAATCACAGCCTAGGCGTCTAGCTACAGATTCTTTTATAATACTACAGTCTGCACCGGTATCTAATAGAGAATCAACTTCTACGCCATTTATATTTATTTTAGTGAATTTGTTCGATAGTCATTTAGTTTCAGAGATGTTTATATTTTTATCTTGTTCGCGATGTTGAAAACGATGGAAGCATCTATCAGGTGAATGACCTAATTTCTTGCAAACTGTACAGGGTATACGATGAAAACATTTGTCCAATGTGTGACCTTCTTTTTTACAGAAGGAACACATTTCCTTAATAGTTTTAATAGTTTGTAAATTTTTAAATTGACTGGGTGATTCTTTATCAGTACTGTGAACTGTATTTTTCGAACAACGAGCCATAAAATGTCCGCTTTTACCACATGTGTAACACATTTTTTCATCTCTGGATTTTAACTCGTTATTTGGCTTTAACTTTTTGGCATTATTAAAAGAAGTCTGACTAGAGTTCAAAGCTACCTCCGAGGATCTTTTTTTAGCGACTTTTTCATATGTAGAAAATAAGGCAATCAATTCGGGAATGGTACTGACGGAGTTATTTAGGCTAGCCATCCTGACGTTAACTTCAGTTATTCCACCGCATACAAGCTCAATTAATTGTTGCTGTGTGAAGGCTACTTTCGTATTACGTAATAACCTAACTTTTTCTCGAGCAAACTCGCAATAGGTATCAGCAGAATCAGAATTATAAAGCACAGCTTTCGTTAGTTTTTCAGACAGATTTTTCTTTTCTGGATATAGGTCCACAAGATCTTTTCGTAGGGCTTCCCAGGAACGTTCGGTCTCTGGTTCCCATACTTCAAACCAAGCTAATGCAGAACCCCGAAGGGCCTTACCTGCCTTAGCTGCCTGTTGAATACTGCTCCATTTGAATTCCGCACCAAGTTTCTCGATACTTCTGCACCATGTCTCTGCGCCGTTGTCATTTTTATCAGGATCGAAGAGCGGCAGTGCAACGTCATCATGGCGCTGGTTTGCTGTAATTGCATCTCGAATAGCTTTCGTCATATTTTCCAATAACTGAGAAGGCTCCATATCTGAAATGTAAATAATAATGCCATTAAATTTTTTGAACAAAAGGTTTCGTATTTGATCCCACTTCTGATGATAGAAGCTAGGTATTCAGACGATTCTTAAAAGAGGGAAACTGAAGTTTTAAAATGATATTATAAAATTAGGTCAAGTTGTGTTTTTGTTAAATCTATAAATTAAAGAGGTTATACCAATGACTCAACTCTTTTAACTCAAACTAGTTTATTTATTTCACAGATATAGCAAAAATAAATACAATAAAACAAATATACTTATCTATAATTTATTCAGCCACTTAGCTCAAAGTCACGTCTGTCCTCGACGGTTGACTGACAACCAATCTCCCTGCTCAGGCCAAACAACGCCTTTTATACAATTACCCCCACTATTCACAACACAAACTTTTTAGATAATTATTTAAAAATATCTACTAATAAAATCACATTTTTAGCTTAAAATTCAAGACTTAATCCGAAATAATGAATTTGTTTTAAATTAATTACAATTAAGTATTTTTACCAGATTTTTTAAACTTTTCGATATAAAAAAAAAATACAATCTTTAACAACACTTTTAAATTTCGGATTGAATTTATAGAAAAAAAACATACAAAATAAATGTTAATTACAACACCAACTCACTTTAATTATAAGTATTTATTTTGATAATCGATTAATAATTATCAATCGATTATCAAAATAAACACTTCTAACAACAATATTCTAACACGTGCGCCGCTGCACCACGTCACCAATCACTGACGTCACACTTGTTTTTCTGTCACCAGTTTAGCTAGGGAAGGATTTTTGGTTCATTTTTAGAAACTAGGTGGGTGTATTTATTATACGAATGTGGATACTGTGTTATTTATAATTTTGTACTGTTATAAAACACTGGTACTCAGCCACACCAGCAAGACTAGGCAGATGAATATAAAGTTATAATTCAGTGGTCTTGTTTCGGAGTAGGTATTCATTTCTTCAGGTTTCTTCATTATTTTGAGTTCACTTTAAAACCTACTAAAATGTCAAGGGCAACATTCAGAAGATATTATTCATCCAAAAGTGGATCTAGGTACTAAAACCATACCGAACTCAGCTTTTATCCACAAAACGGACACAAACGCCCAGAAAATAACCCCACCTTTGCTCACCTTTGCCATTGAATAACAGTCAACCGTGAACTTCAAACAATAGAGCATCACAAAGGCAGGATATATCCCTCGCAAAATCTAAGCTTAATAGAATAAAATCCCTTTAAAACAACATAAATCTACGGACGCCATTGATAGGGGCGCCCCTGAATTGCTTATAAATCCAGCCAAATGGTTATTGGGTGAAAAATGGCCGAAATTGTTAGATACCTCGGTTAATTTAACATTTGGGTTACAGGATGATATGTCTACAGATTATATCAGGGCACAATTTGAAGGGGTGTAATGAAAAAAGTCGAGTTTTTTTTTGTTTTCAAAATCTTTTTTTTTTTGGGGTACGGACGTGCGGGTCCGTTTTTATTGTTTGCGTTTTAATTTATAAGGGTTTCAAGAAATTGTAACTTAATTTTAAAATGTAAATGGGTTAAGAATTAGATAAGGGTCGAAGATATTTGTATGATAATCAGGGTCCTTTGTTTAATGAGGTTCATGTCCGTAGAGGTTTTCATGTATAAAGAATCTTATACAACATGCGTTGGCTAAAGCAAGTCTTCATTGGCCAGTAGTTTAAATTTTTTATGGACATTGTATGTAGATCACATATTTTTTCAAAAGCAAAGCGTATAAAGAAAAGATATTAAAAAACTTTCATGTTGTCGTTATAGACGTAGTTTACAGCTATATAAACATTAAACATATACAAAACATTAAAAGAATTTTGGAAATCGGAGTAGCTGTTTCCGAGATTAACGCGTGCCTTACAAATAAACAAAATTTTCAGCTTTATAAACAACATTAACATTGATAACCAGTGAAGGTTTATATAATTACCTATGACACAAAACATAGTGGCAGACAATATCAGAACGATCAAACCCTATGCCTCCTATAGTCCTGTTTAGACATACAATCAAGCGATTAATTACTGAATTGAATAACATAACACGCACGAGTGATTCAAGCAAGCTGCCAATTAATAGTGATGAACAAACCAATCATGAGATGCATTTTAATAATCTACTTGAATATCGGCTTAATTTTGCAGTCAAAGGTGAAATACCTTTTAACCACAGACTTAGCAGCAAAAAATCTGCTGTATGAGCTATAAATTACTACCAATAATTTTGTCAAGAGGGTGAATTAATGCCAAGTTAAATAAAATTATTTTCTTCTTTTGTTAAAAAAAACTTACTTCGATAAATTTTTCCCTTGTGAACATAACAAAAAGATCCGTTTTGAAGCTATATCAAATCAATTTGGTAAAAAAATATATCTGAATACGTAGTCTATATAAACTCATTCCTGTTTCTTTCAATAAAGGTTGTAACAGCCACAAAAGTAGCACTTCCTCGCCTACAAAGTACGGTAGACTGCACATCAGTGGTAACTGTCATGCACCTTAACTCAATAGTAATAAGTACGATTTTCCTGTAAAACTGTTACCACTGACCTGAAGTTGACTGTACAACATGAGACTGTAATAAAGGTCTCGTACGACGGCTAATAGAATGACAACACTTTATTGCCGACACGATGTTCTACTCTAATTCTAGGTCATATGACACACCTTTATCTTTTTCGAAACGTGCTGGAGTTTTATTTTGTTGGTGTACAGAGTCTGATAATTTTTCAGTGGGAATTCATAGTCAGCTAATAACAGAATCATATTTGATGACCAATATATGTATTTCATAGTAGTGACCACAGCCTAAAACGTCCACCTCTGGACAAAGGCTTCCCCCAAGCCACACATAGGGTAAACCCTGTGTATGGGATATTTTAGCTTCAGAGATGCTGCTGCCCATCACCTAGCAAGGCACTTAATTTCCCACTTAGTGCTGTTTAACTCACTCACTTAAAACTATCAGTTTCTTTCTGTTCGTAAAGCAAGACTGAAGATTAACACCAGCTTCTATCACAGGACTATAACGAAACCTCCCCGGAAAACACAACTAACCTTCAACCTAAAAAACTACCATCTTTCATCCTCCCCAAACATTACAAATTCAAATTCAACCGCCAAGTCACAGATGCTAACACAACAAATTATTTCACCTATCAAACCGGTACCGTACAGGTCCCGTACAGCGCCCGGAGTCGTGTCGGAACGTGATCGTCGTACCAAGTGCTTGGAACCGTGACAAACGCGCCGCGAATTCAATAGCAGGGAGGATCGAAAGGCCGGGCTCACCTGTTCGTGGTGTGTTTGTAATAGAACTATTTTAGTTTTGAGGGGGTTGTCAAGTGAGTTATTGATGATATCTATACGAATGTGGTTTGGACTGTGTATGGTATAGTCCGGTTTGAACAGTTCTTTCATTTATAGAAGCAATTGGCTATCCAGATGCGGAGTAGTTCCTACGGGGGATTATATTTTAGTTATTACAGTATAACAGTCATGCTCGCTGTTTCATGAGCAATTTATATAAGGACTTAAATTACATAAAAGCACAAAGAAAAACCGACAAAAACGTAATTTGAAAGCTGAAGGGATTCAGAATCAAAAAGTTTTGCGCTGCGGTTTCCCTTCCAGCCGGTATATTAAATTTCTTTGAGAAAGGTATGTCAATTGGATCGTTGAGTTTTACGTAATTAGGGGGCTCGTGTATTTCCAACCCATTGCGAATAGCTATGAGGAAAAGTTAATAAAAAAATTGGCTTCGGTGACTCAGTATAAATTGCAAAAAATTGAGCCAATTTTCAAATGATATTTGATATTTACAGTAGTAAATAACAGCTTATACACACTGATATATGCAGTCATATATCAAAGATTCCAGTCACCATTTGCAGTCTAAATATAACTTCACTTACGATTCCAAAATAAACAAACGCGTTTATGGAAGAAATTCTTCGAGCTTATCATAAAAGCCCCACTCACACGCGCTCAAATTTTCTTCCTACCAAACAGACAAACGCTCTCACGTATGAAAAGTTAAAATGCATGAAAATGCTCAAATAATCCCTATAAGGTACAGGCCTGCTCAAACATCGTGTGAACCTTTTCATGCCCCCACGGAACTGTGAGCACCATTGTAAGATTTCAAGGGGCTCGCCTGAATCTTGATATAAACTAATTAGGACCACATTCCGAGGGGGAAATGCGGAGATTTTTCTTCCCAAACTTTGAAAAAGACCCGTGTGTTGTGAGGAAGTTTACTTTTTTTATAACTTGTCCTTTTATAACAGATTTTTTTATTAATATGTTTTAAAACGAAAACATATTGTTAACTCTTCATACTTTCAAGATATATTTTTTGGTCCTTTTGGGGACATTAGGACCAATTCTGATTTAAGGACCAGCAGTGTGATTCTATAAGATTTCACTCTAAACTTCGAATCTGAATCCGCCGTGAGTTTCGTGATTGGCATTACTAAAACTCGGTTGATAATTCGAATCTACACTAGCGCTACTCATTCATTGGTTCCAATTACGTGAACTGTTTTAAAAACCTTAATTTTAAATATATAGACTTTAATTATATAAGTTTTTTTTATAATAAAAAGAGGTAAGAACAACAGGAAAGTAATCACGCGTGGCAAAGTGCAGTTAAAAGCAAAAGGGTCGGTTTATCGCCCGTAAACATGTGTCGTGGGTTTGTTCAGCTTAAAAGCTGTTTGTTAGACCCCTTTTGTGCAGAAATATTAAGAAAAAATACAAATCTAAATAATTTAATGTAATCAACGAATAGTTTTAGTATATAAAATTAATTGTACAATAGGCATTGTATATTTCAAAATGAACGCACTATTTAAGATATACAACTTTCAATAAAAACATTAGATGCCAAACAAAAACTATCCAGGGAGACAATTCTCGATCCCTCAAAAATAATCTCGAATTGACGATTGATTCTCATACGCAAGAATTGCCTCCCCAGTCCTTACATGGAATCATAATCCAAATATATATATTCTTATCAATATTCCCAACTTTTATCTCCATAAATCATTGATTTAATATAGTTAAAAAGTATTTCTACAAAAGATTGAGCCGTTAGCAGGCAAATACGAGCGGCATACGAATTTACGATCGAGGGACCGACGAACTTTGACTCTCTGATGGATACAGAGCACAAATTTATGGGAGAAACATGCTTGTTAGATGGGATCGAGAATATACGAAAACATTGTGAATTTTGCTACTTTACATGGTAGCTTTTTTTGTTTAACAGATTCTGAGGATGGGTTGATAGATATGAATTATTTTAAGAGTTGATGACTGCAGTGGGTTAAAAATTCAACTAGATGCTATTTATGTGAAATCGGTCCTTTGCTCCGAAAACAAAAAAAAATACTATAAGTCATGTCCGGTAGGTACCTTCATGTGTGTAAAGGTAATATTTTTTCTCTGCAGAAAACAAATAATCATAATGCTACTTACATAGTTCGAAAACCCTATCAAAATACTGGTTCTAATTCTACGAGACTATACGCCATGACTTGTTTCACCCAGTTCGACTTTTACGCGATTATGACTACAAATGAGTTCCTTGTTCAAGACAATTTAAGGAATTATTAACGTACCAACAGCATGTTTTAATTTAAATTATATGAATGTCTGTTATTTCGTAAATCTTGGAAATGTTTTGCAAAAGAGATGTTGAATTCTGAGTCATTCTAGATTTCGTTTCTAAGATAAATACGTTAGCTTTAGCTCTAAGTGAACCTTGATTTGAAGGGCTAGTACCTACTTTATTTACGGAAGATTGTTTTGACATATTGAAGGTAAAACTTCTTCAGGATATCTCATATTCCCAATCCACATACGTACCTACAATATGCGACATATTATAATATCGGCTCTTTATTAAACATGTAATTGTATCCTTACAAATAAGGTCAGTTCTAACAACCACTATTTTATGCTCACAGCTAGATAAAACCATGCCGTACACTATACTCATATCGATTTTCAGAAAACTTAAAACTGGCATTTCCAAAAGAAAATTTACCTCATTTAACCCAACACAGTTTCCGATTTTCATTATACACTAAAACATGTAACCACAGAATTATGAAGATGTTTAATATTGTTTAATCGCGAGCAGTAAGTGCAGATAATAACCAGTAGTGTCTGCTCTCGCAGCGTCTAACATGCGCTAACTAAGTTTGTACGATGGTCCCGGAGCAACTGAAATCGGTTTACAGGATGCGTGAGGGTTCAGGTAAAGGAGGGAGCGGGTTTGTGTACCTGCCTTAAGACTGGTGTCATTAGATAGTAAATCGGTTATTTTTGAAGTTTAGTATTTCTTTATAGTGTTCGGAAAATAATAAACTTGAATTTGAGATTATTTAAAAATCAATAAACAAGTCTATTGACGATATAGAGGCGCGTTTAAAAAACAAATATAAAAAAAAAAAAAACTATTTATGTAGGTACCTAGAGACCAGTACAGCTGTGTCACTATCACGTATCTACAATTATCAAAAGACAGTGCTCAGAGCTTACAAAGTTTACAAATCTTCATACAGAAATACTCATATACATTACATACGCTCGAAATAGAGAACACTCTTTATGGCGCAGTCGAGTAAAAATGTAAAAGAGCAAGTTATAGTCCAGTATGTTTTCAAGAGTCATCAATTTCCCTCTCAATTATATAACTTGTGGTAACTAAAATCGCTCTCGCTTCTAACTTACACCGCAGCATGTGTCAAGCGTACGACTTTGCACTCAACTTTGCTTATTAGATTGTTTTGTTCCCTTGTTAATTAAAGCCGTCACACACCTAGTTTCGGTAATACCGCCTTAATTTCACGACTTTATTAACAGACGGTATTGTTGGTGCTTTGCTACCGATCGAGTGAGCGCAAGTTTTTCTTTATGCCAGTTTACAATTGAGAGAGTTTAATTGGGAGAAGTTTGGTTGTTCGTGACACGTGTCCTGTAGTGTTTATTATTAAAGTGTACGTGTGTTCTGTTTATACATGATGCTATGATATTATGTATGTACTTGGACGGTTATACTTATTTGGTCCGCTCCAGGTATTGACCGCTAGGCAACACTACTAGACCAACGAGGTAGTTAAATAACAAATAACCGATCAGTGATATATTGGATGTCTATAACACGGTACGTCTAGGAGTCTATCTGGAGAGGTTGTTATTTTTCGTCGTTTTAAAAGCAAAGCCATAATTTTATTTTCTAAAACCTAACCCTAACCCAAAGTGACATGAAACCGCTCAATTCGCTCTGTTAGGCGCTTACAGCTAAGCCGCTGAAGCGCCTAATCACAAGCACTGTAATCAAATGTACGGACATGCGCTAAATTCGTTGTAGTAACTCTTTAGTGGGCTGATAGAGAAACAGATGTATTGTGGTAAAAGTGATTAGAACAGCATGATTTGTATATAAAGTACCTTTTAACCAACTTAAAGGAGGTTTTTTTGTACAGTATGAAAGAAATGTTACAATTTAATACTGACCTATAGATAATGTAAAATGGTTGACGAGGTTCCAAAACAATTTTAAGACTCTTTGACGAGTTTCAAAATAGAACATTCATAGCATATAACGATAACGCACGAGTGAATGTTACCTGCAACACTAGGGCAGTTTAAACTTGTCCAGCTATGCTAAAAACCAGTCATCCTCTCAAGAAATGGCTTTGACTACTAAAGCTCCACCGATTACTTGAATCCATAGGGCATAAGACATGCCTTTGATTGTCTGTAAGAACAGACAGACACCCAAACAAACCCCTCAAACAATAGTAACCGCATTAGCTGAATAATGCAAATAATGTCGGACATAAATACCCAGTTCCCCGCATTAGATATTAACCCTGATAGGCTGTAGTTGTCACCTGTTGGACGCTCCACTGGCTTGTTATATTGTACCTACTACTGTTACACTTGTAAATTAATGTATTTTGGACTATCATGAACCACTGTTTCACCCGTATGTTGTCGGTAACTACTTCAAGCAACCAACTAAAAAGTAATCTATAGCTTTCTTCAATAAATGGACTGTCCAACACTGAAATAAGACCTGTAGAATGTGAAATTAGTGTCCTAACGAACTGACAAAACTTTTCAGCTCAATAGTATTATTATACTTATATGTTTTTGTATAACGAAGATTGTTCATGAGGTACATAGGAACGCTGTAAGATTATTTTGGGAGGTTTCTTGGAAAACTATTGAAAGCAGTGAAGAAGTGATGACAACGACATGACCCAGGGGTGGATTGTTAAGACCTCACCTTCAAAATCTCTCATCACCTTTTCGAATTGATTGCTATTTTATCCTGAGACTCAGTCAAAGGAATTGAAAATTCATACCGTATTTTTGCCAATACACCTAGTGATTTCATCGAACACAATAGGCAATTTTGTATTTTTGCAAAAACCAACTTCGCAGCTTCGAACTGGCCACTTAGTGCGAGCACAATAACGCATTGTTTCAGATTTACTACTGAAAACCTCACTGCATGCTAACCATTGCACTTTTACTTGTCACGAAGTGTAAACAACCTTTTGAATGTATTTTGAGTGGAAATGAAAAGGTCGTTTTAAAAGATGATGTTTTTTTATTGTTATACTTTACTTGTTTAAAGAGTTAAGGAAGCCCGTTAAGTTCGAGAGAGAACATAAGTACCTGATAATTCAGTAAAAGCTTAACGATAGAAGAAGATATTACATACGCATGTAGTTATCGATTCACAAACAGACAGCATTACGTTTATGGCCACCCGTTTAAGTTCCCTCGTTCAGAGGGAACTACTTCTTGCATCGGAATAAGAAGAAGCCAGTTCAGTAGTTTTAACGTGAAATATGATCAGATAGACATTCTTGGCCTTACTAAATAACTTAAACGTCGGTTTTACACTTGTCTAAAAAAATTGTAGCTGCAAAATGAACCAACTTTCAACGTCATAATCTGACATTTTTTAGACAAGTCTTAAACTGACGTTTAAAAGTGTTTGTGGTAAGACGGACAGAGTTTCGCGTTGTTCACATCAGTATTTCAAACTGAAATCTTCACAAAAACTTATTCTAGTCTATCAGTTACTCTAAAAAATCCTTAAAATTCAAAGTCCGTGTAAACCTTTATACTGCTTTAACAAACGTGAGGGTTAACTTAACCTTTTCAATCCGGGATTCAACAGATGTTACGTGCGTTATCAAATGTAGCTGTTGCCAATTATTTTCGTACAAAGTCCACCCGGGGCGTTCCGGTCCATTGGCGTTGTGAGACGTGGGCCTAGGCCGTTTTGCCCCAAGAATTACGTGGGGCGAACTGGACAAAAGGTGTATTTTTCTTGTTATTAGATACTTTTTGTTGGAGGAATTTGATCATTGATTTTACTGGTTTAGAGAGTAGTAGACTGTTTATTTATTTATTTTTTAAGTTCCTGTACAATAATGTTAACATGCTTTTGCAGGATGTTTTTTAATGTTAGGCTCTGGTATACAAAGGGTTTCAGAAGGAAGAAGCGTGTGTTTTAATCAAAAAAAGTCGGATACTCTTCTGTATGCAGTAAGAGGATTATTCCACCTGTCTATTATGCCAAAAAAAAAAACATTCACAAAGTATAACAAAATCAATATCCACAAACCCCACAAATGACCACTTAATAATTCATTAAATACAATTAGCGTCTTTCCAAAGCTTATATTCATTTAGTTAAATCCGAAGAAGTAGCGTCTCAGTTGATTTTTAATGGAAAAACTTTTCCCGTTAGCATGGACGGCACGTTGAGCAATACGCAACTCTAATAACAAGAAAAATATGTTTACATTTTAACGTTAACTTTGATAGTTTTCTTCTCCAGGAAAATATTGGAAAATGAACCACTTAGGTAGCAAGAAAAGGGACGACGAGGATATTAAAATGTCCATTTAAAAATATAAATTAAGTATGACGTACATTTGTCGTGGTGGCCAAGCTATTAAAGCGTCTGAATCTCAAGTACAAGTGTGAAGGTTTGATTCCAGATCCTGGATATTAATGTCCGAAATCTCCAATACACTTACAACAAGCGTAAGTCATCTCATTAATTCCTTCGAGAAGAAAATGCGCTGCACAGGTTCAGTAAAAATATAATAGATCATTAAAAATGAAAAGTAGCTCCACAAATATTATGAAATATAAAAGTATTTGTTGTTCAGGACACAAAGTACCTAATTTCATAGAATGAAGCTCCTAACTATTAACAGTGAATGCTTTGATGAACTAGTAATAGTCACAATCAGGACTACTGAGAATAACAGCCCAGATTGCAAATTAAAATTCCCAGTAGCCAGGCGCTCCCAGTTCCCAGTAGTAATCGCCAGTTATAAGTGAAAATTCCATGTAACAGTTAGCCGGTCTTTGTTAACGTTAAGAGGGCTTAACATTGAAATGGTTGGTACAGAGAAAAGCTGATGGTAAAGTGAAATACATTCCATATTTCCCAGTAGGTATGTTATGCGTTGCAATCTTCTTATCAGTATCACTTCAGACTAAATAGTCGGCCTGTTGGACTGTATGTTTTTATAAAGGTAATCTTGATTCCAATCAAAGTTTTCAGTCGATCTGATACCGGACAAATACTTGATCGTTTATATATGTGGACTGCCATTCTGTGGATACTAGATTTCATCTGAAATTTCGACGACATAAAAATGCCTATCTCCAACCATGTTAAACGATTTTTTAATCGATTCACTTGTTTTTGCCTTAAAGTAACAAATAAAACAAACACACGCATTTAAGTAAGGATTTTCACGATCATTGACGCAGTAAGCGAAAAATTCACACCAGTACCCCAAACACAAAACTTCAATAAAAACATTAAAGAGCACCCCCAGTAACGCATTTCCAAGAAATCCAAATTAGCTCAGAAAACTTTGTGAAAGAAATACAATCGACTTTCTTTCCTTAATTAAGAGTTCCTTTCATTCCTTGTTAGGGAATATTTTCAGAGTTTCCTGCTAATGTCTGGTCGCGTGTTGTTTTGGATATAAACAAAAGAAATAATATTCAATAGCCTTCCCTGTTGTTTTGTTTCGTATTAAATGCTTGTGAACGCAGGATTTAATGACCCTTATATTTCGAAAAGTAGGACAGCGTTTAAGGTACGTTTTATTTTATATTTGTTTTAAAAAGGTCTCTTAGATTTGTTATCTAAGTACTAATAGTTATTCATTTTAAATGTAAACTATTTTCTAAATAGACAGATTACACCAAAAAGTAACTCTAGGGCGATTTGGATCTCTTATCCTCTTCATCCATTTTTAAACTAAGTATATTAATACTTCATCTGTTTATATCGTAACCCCAGTATGTATTATGGTAGTTTTGTATAAGTTCAATAAATATTCCGTGTTACATCGCCTAACAATTTCCGGTAATATACAAGTACTTATTCTGCAGAACATTATTGTGTACGTAATAGGTACAATATTACAAATAGTGGTATAGTTTTCCAGGTAATTCAAAGTGAAACCATATCTATATGTAGCTTTGTCTTACCAAATAACCTTAAACAAAAAACAAACAATAAATATACCGTAACAAATTCTAAGGAAAAGACTGATTTAAACTACAGTGCGCCCGGAAATCTGTCAGAGGGCGGCCCAATTAAAGAATATATAGCGGTCGCGTAATCTAGGACCTTTGTGGCATAGATTGATTCAGAGAGGTTGAATACGTGAATAATTTAAACCACGGCTTTTCATGGAGAACAAAATGACTAGCGGAGGTGCTATGACGGAAAATCTTCTAAAAAGTAGCGCCCAAAATGCGGGGGACGCGGAATGTTACTGTCTTCACACTTATAGCATCCACTGGACCGAACCATTTTTTGTAATACCTAAATTCGTAGACAGATATCTCAAAGAACCCGAACACCTCGTCAGTTCACTAGTATCTGAATGTTTTGGTCATGTCCACCGTACCTTTTAGATGTAGAAAAAGGCACCTGATCTTATTGCATTATGGTATCTCCGCTCATCTTTCCTTACTCCGTGCCGGGCTGAATCGAACGGTTCCTTTGCCGGGTCGAGTAAAAAATACATGCGCATTGTCTTTGGTCACAATGGCGTTGGCGGGAAGATGTGTCAATGATGCGTTATTTTGTACACATTTCATATTTGATGTTTATTGTTGGGTTTTGGGGTATTTTATTACTGGGATGCCGAGTTTTTGTGAACATCTGGTACTCGGGATTTATTCTGTAAACGTGTATAGGGGAGTTAGCAGCCATGATGTTTTGGGAAACGAGTGAATAAGAGGGAATGAGTGAACAGTCGGTAGATTAACTACTTAATAAAATGTTTAATTTGGTTATTAGGTACATATAAATATTCTAAGTTGTTTCTTAGGAATAAAGAAAGGTGGTCGAAATAAATGTGGACCTACTTATTTGTTATTATGTATTTTTTTTATTACTAAGACTGCTATACATGCATAAATATTATTTAAATAAGACAGAGAAAATAACATTTTATAGCAAGCACATTTTCTGTTTCGCAATAATTTAATTTTATATCACAATTTGCTTTATTAAATCTGATAGGGCAGCCATATTATTGCGTGCTATATAACTTGAACAAAGTGTTATTTGCCTAGTCTATTTTGTTAACTTTAAAGTTTATGGTTCTTATAACAAATAATATTGTAGTATTTTAATGCTCATAGGCTTAAAACACATATGTACGTAAAATACATAACGTAAGTATTTACTAAGATTTAGCTTTGGATGGATAACCAAAGCTTTTTGTTATAGAGGATTTGAGAATCAAAAAATAACGTTGGATTTTACTTTTCACTCCCTTAAAAAAAAACTTAAGAGCGTGTACGCTCGGCGCGCGATGTCAACTTTACGTAATTCAACGCAAAAAACCGCGCAGACTAGCGTCGCGGCTGTGTGCGTGCCTATCATACTTCACGTATAGTCACACAAACCATTTTGATCCTTTTGAGTGAAATTGGTAGAACAAATAATATATTATTTAGTAAATAGTTAATAGCGGGAAAATAGTGTAAGTCTATGGATGTCTAAAATATAAAAGCATGAAAATAAGTCGTTAATACTTACACTCTTTTGCAAAAAAATCGGGCACCTATGAAAACCTTGGTTTTGAGGACTTTCTGTATATTACATACAATTTTCAACAGTACTAAATAGTCGACTGATGATTAATGACAATGTTAAGAGTTTCTGTATTTTAACAGATTTCAAAAAAAGAAAGGAGGAGGTTTCAATTAGATTGTTTTGTGATTGTTCTCAATTTGATTGTTCTCGATTTCTCAAAGACGCCTGGACCGATTTGAAAAATTGATTGTTTATATGAATGGTCCAGTCCATCCAGACCGAAAAATTGTGGTCAAATAACAACAATTGCCGGAAAGCCAAATATTGGTGAAGAGCTTGGGTTTACCATTGCAAATAAAGTTTTAAGTTATCTATCCTATATGCTTCAAAAGTTTTTCGAGATCAAAAGTCCAAATTTGGGTACATCCAAAATGAAAAATAAAAATTATAGCTCGATTGGTAACAGACATCTGCAATAAGTGATTTCTAGCCTAAGGAGTCCGCCATATTGAATTTAGACTCGCGACACATTTTTTTTCGAGTTATTCATAGCAAGCCCTTTCATTTGATACCCATATCGTAGGAATGCATTAAAAACATTTTTTTCTCCATCTTGGGTATACCGCCATATTGGATATAGAATCATACATTGTCATTAAAACTGAACATTCAAACAAAATTTCAACTCAATCGATAAAAAAAATATGCTTCAAAATTGAGCTTTAAATAAAATAGTAATGTATCAAGATTTGTTGGTCGCGCTTGAAATGTACTCTATTCTCGGTATCCACGGCAGAGGTTATTCACCCTACGCGATGTGACGGAGCGACACGTCCTCTCTCTGTGAAGCCTTGCGGCGGTCTGGTTTGAGTTGACTCGCGTGCAGCGTTTTATAGTAGTTTTTAAATAATTTATAAAAAAATAAAAACGAGAGATTAAATTTTAATATAAAGTTTATGTTTTAAAGAAATAGTTATATTACTATAGTAAATAATTGTTATATTAAATTAAGTAAGCTAGATAGGTAAAAAAAGCATTTGAAATTCACAATTTTTCACATTGTTAAAATATTTTTTTCTGAAAGATAGAGACCTAAATTAAAAAATGTTTTCAACTAACTATAGGCATGGGGATTTCGTCTATGAGTAAAAAAATAAATATGATTAGATTTGACACTGTTTTCACATGAATTTAAGCTTCGAAATAGACGCTGAACGGGAATTTTATAAAACATCTGTTACGTTATAGGGGTTTTAAGTATTTAAACTACACAAATTGAAATTTATATTCAATTAACTATATACACAGTGAAATTACCTTGCGTTATTAAAAAATAACATAGTTATAGGATAAGTAGTTACTGAGAAACAGTGGTTTGAAAAGTACCATTTTAGGCCAAATGGCGCGCGGTTGACGTACACGCTCTTAATGTGTTCATTCTATCATTTCATCCAGAAATATCCTAGCATGCATGTCGTCGGAGCATCGTCGTGATAATTAGGGATTAATTCCTGCATTGTGTGGCTTACATAGAATTAATGCAATCATAGTGAACAACGCGCTTTGCTCACGTCTGGCACATCATCACTGCCAGGGTCGGACTTTAAAAGGTAGAATATTTTCAATCAACGCATTAATCGATTAAAAAACCTCATAATGACAAATATCTATTAAAATCTTATGTGTCACTACATCGGAGATGAATTTATGAAAAAAAGAAATCATCCATCACAAATCAGTTACAGCTGTAGCGTATATTTTCCATTGTTTATAACAGGAATAAATTAAAATATTTGAATGCTTCATTTGTACGCAGTTGCACTTCAACTACCTACAAAGCACTTGTTGTATTCCATATAAAGAACAAACACTCTAAATGTCCTCTATACGGAACAAAATTACTCAAAACGTGAACATACAGTTTTAACCAAAAAAGAAAAAAGTGATAATGAAATCCTATTCACATGTCGTCGTCCAAGCAAATTCTAAATGGAACAAACTTTCAGGTTTTGCGCTAATTTCTGAATATTGCATCACATTCGGCACTCTTCCTGATTTCTATTTAAAAATGTATTGTGATTTTCTGTTTTGCTGTAGAAAAACTAATGTAGCTGTCCGTATTTGTCGATATCGAGAAATTTGTTTTTGCGTCATTAGTATTTTGTAATAGATGGTTTACAATTCTGTTCGTTTATATGAACGTTATGAACTGAACACTTCGCGCAGCAATTTAAATTATTGGATGTTTATTTCACACGTATTATATAATTAACACAATTAATTAACTACTTACTTTTTAAGTCGTTCGTCTTTAGTTTATCAAATAAAGACACAGAAAGAGACAGAAATTTTGTTAGTGTGTATGTTTGGTACGGTATTTTGGTGTAAAGAAACACGTATATGGCTAAAGAAACAGTTACACTTCTTACCCGTCTTCTTATTAAACTCGAATAACTTCACGAACTCTTGAACAACAACAAAAACCCGGGCAACTCAGAATAAACACAACTTCATACAGATACAACATAATATATAATATAATATAACAGATAAGACACGATATGCCCCGAGGGTTTGTCGGCTGAGGGCGCCCAGTGTGCTTGACGGAATGATTGGGAACGCCGGTCAAGCGTGATCTGTGCTTAACGGTTACGTGTCTTTCGGAGAAACGGTAATGAGCAATTGATTTGATTGGAGTTTGATTACTGGATATAACTCTTTATTTTAGTGTAAGTAAGTGAGTATTAATAATAAACATATTTTTATGAAAAAATGAATTCAAATCTGATTTTGCCAAATAAAAAAGGTGATGATGTAGTGATAACATAACATGTTTATTATCTACGTGTAAATAGTTTCTACGTTTGAAATAAAATATGTTAAAATTACTTCTCTTTATATCTTCATTGAAATTAAGGCTATCACGACATTACTTAGCGAAAAAATGCAGGCCCAGTGTAATCTTACTAAACGAAAACCAATTTATACAACCCTTCAGCAACAATGCATAACAACAGTTGGTACCACAAAAACAAACTATCAAAATTATTTACTACCCACTGAAATTTCTCTTCAATCCGTCCCTGCATCACAGCTCAGGGTAACAATTCATTGATTTACACAAATTTAGAACGAACGCCACCCTTACACCCACACAGGATCAATAATACACACGTATACGCACACATCTATATCAAATACGCGTGTATATACGACTACGTATATGTGAACACCTGCACACACACAAGTGTGAGTGTTTGAACATGTGTGGGTACGACAATGCTTGAGAGTATAGTAATAGTGTTACATTGGCCTCGATATTTGTTAGGGATTTTATAGTATGTGACGTTGTAATAGATATTTAATTTTGACTTAATTCCTGGCTAGAAATATGACGTATTTTAATCAATTTTCAAAAATAAATAGTTTCTAGAAACCATTCGATTTAACGTCCCTTTTAAACAGAATTTTATAGTTGGGTTTACTAATTGAACCAAATCTCTGAGCGTTTCAAAAAATAGATAAAAAAAAATAATAACAATATTTTTTAATTCATTTTTACCAGTACACTTTATAAAATATGAATTCAATTTTGAATAGTTTCTGTAGGTTTTCATGCAAGCTATTTTCGATGATTCCATGAAAGTGCTGATTAAAATTTCTGAAAATACCATTGCAGGCATCTCTTCTCAGAACTGTCCATTGATATAATAATGAGTTCTGAAATGAAAGCTTCATGCTTTTCGTAAAATACTGCTGAAATGTGTAATATTAATAATTTCATGCGAACTACTTTAATGATTTTTTGTGGAATATCGGAAATAATGCACGTTTCTACTGTTTTCGCACACAAAGGTTGCAATTTCGCGGACATTTTAGAAATGTTCGCACGCAATTTGCTGCTGTTTGCTAGAGCGAGCAGACCAGAAGAAACATTTGTGTACGCTTGCACTTTCTTGTAAAAACACTTTTTACAAAAAACAGCTGGAAACCACATCAAAATCGGTTCAACTAAACGTGAGATAATCGCGCATAAACATACAGAAAAGTCAAACTGAGAACCTCCTTTTTATGAAATCGGTTAACAAAAACCGACCGGTGAATAAAACTTTTCTCTCTATAATAAAATTAAGTAAAAATCTACAAAATAACTAGAGGTATTGTGCATCAGGTTACGGATATACGAGGCGTGTACGTGCTCGTCATGCCAATGGCCTTAAACTGAATGTAAACCTTGCTTTATACACTCTTAAAACTACCTACAACTGATTTTAGGATGTAAACTAAAAGCTTGTAGGTTTTAGAGTCAGGTCTCTGGGTTTAGGTAACTACGTTTTGTTGTAAAATAACTAAGTATATTTTAACAAGCAGGAAAAGGGCATTGAAAGCTCCGACGCATTTAAAGATATATAAAATGAGAATGGAAAGCTTGATAATGGTTACTTAATTATTTGGTGCAATTTCACTTACATAATTAAACCTTGAACAAATTACTTCTATCAACTTAATGCAAGCATTACAAAGATACACTACACTGACATTTTATTATAGATAGTGATCATAAAACAAAAGACTACAGACTAATACCACGGAGGAAAGAAACATGAGTGGAGATGCCGCATGGCAGGTAGGTCCAGCGCCTTCTTCTAGGTCAAATACGTACAAATAAGCAACGTAAAGGAGCGCTTTACCTTGCTTGTTTGTAAACGAATCTAGACATTCGGATTCCTGGACACATTTGTCAGAGATTGATCTTGATTGTTTTTTTTTATGTAAAGGTGTCAAAAAGGCTTATGAGGGCGGAACTAGCATCGTTATTCGTCCCCGCGTTTTGGCGACCCTAGTTTCTTTTCTATGATGACATCTTCGCTTGTCATTTTGTTCTCCATGACTAAGACGCAATGGATTACCGATGCAAGTGCAACCGGGAAGCAACACTATAGCAGGCTTTTATCCCAGCGCTTCAGAGCCACTTAATCGAACTTACGCCTGTAATAGAATTACTTACCGGTACTGAGCAGAGGGGGATTTTAGTAAGACTTGTATAAAAAATGATTGTAGATATAGAAGGGATATGGAAGTGTTTTGAGATATCCTAGCATCTTTTAAGACTTTCAATATTCAAGAGTGTGGGATAGGTATGTATATCTAAAGCCCATACGTTTTTTCACGGTGTTAAAAATAATATCTTAGCATATTGAGTTTAAAAATCACATTTCAGTCTATATTTCTTATCAAAAATATCCATATATTATAATTCCCTTACCAAACACCCCCAGGAAACATAACAGTATTCATTATCATCATAACTTACTGTACTGGTAAGTCCGGTCCCAACCCAGTTTAGATAAAGGAATCATTCCAATTAGTCAGAGCAAATACCTAGAATTGAATACAGATTTACGCGGCGAACTTGTGTCAAAGTACAGAGAAAAGTAAAAGGTTAACAACCTTTAAAGTACTCTACAAATATTGTTCTGCAAATCAGCCTAGCCTTTCCACAATTTTATTTATTGAAACCTTAATAGCCTTATTACGAAAAGTTAAACATATGTTGAACACTTGTCTAAAAAATAAGGCTGCAAAAATGGACCTTATTTCAATTTCATAATCTGTCATTTTTTTAGATAAGGGTTCAACAGACGTTTAAAAGTTTTTGTGGTACGACGATTATATTATCTGGCAGCTATGTTCGGATTGTCGGGGTGGGGTTCAGTCTAACCGGTGCAACTAGCTTAACGTTTCGACAGAGCTTTCATATGCCAAATTGAAATTTTAAAAAATTACTTTGAATTTGAACCAGATGCAGCTGGTAACCAGTGTCCATGTTTTACACGAGGCGTCTTCCTGCAACCCGATATCACGTGGTAAAACTGGTTGCTCTAACTTTCTAGCTTTTAAATACTCGTAAGGACTGCCAAAGATGTTCAAATGACAGCCCAATTTAACGTGCCATGACAAAATGCTCACACATTCATGGACCGATCACACCGTGCGTTGCTTAATCTTTTGAAAAATCTACCCATATAGCTGTCACTTATCTACAATCTCTTCTTTGCTAATAAATCATCCTTAATTCACTTATTTCGTAGACTAGGTTTTCTGACATTAATTTTATCGTGTTAATACTGAATCTCCATCGCCTAACGTCGCACTGACCTCCAATTATAATTGTTTGGTATAACTATCTATTGTTACCAGCAACTGAGGTGAATTGTAAATGGATAGATTGTAGCTCCAGAGGTCAAATGTCAATTAATTTGAGCTTAAAGCAATTGTTGTCAAATAGCTTTGATTGTTATCCGTAGTCTTTACATATTTGTTTTAATAATACTAGCATAATATAGCTATAATAGTTAGCATTATTAAAATAAAAAAAATTAACAAGTAATACAAACAAATAGGTAAAAATTTAATTATTTGGACAGCAAACACCAAACCTATCTTTATAAACGCTGTGTCTTAAATAAAGATTTTGAAATAAAATGTGTGTTAAAAAGTTGCAGAAACAGACAGTTGCAAGTCCATTACAAACTCCATTATGTACTGCCTCTGTGTACTCCATTATGTACTGCCCCTATGTACTGCCCCTATGTACTCCATTATGTACTGCCTCTATGTACTGCCTCTATGTACTCCATTATGTACTGCTCCTATGTACTGCTCCTATGTACTGCCCCTATGTACTCCATTAAGTACTGCCCCAATGTAAAAAAAATATTACGGCCGAATTGAGAACCTCCTCCTTTTTGGGAAGTCGGTTATAAATGAAAACTAAAACTAATAATTCTATACATCCCCAATATCTGATTCCAGTTACACGGCAACTATGAAAAATTGCAATTTATATTCAAACAACATTGGTCGACTTTTTGTTGAACCAAATATCACCAAAACATCCACGTTTTGTTGTTTTTTACGCCCTCATATCAATATCCAATAATGTTTTTATAGAAACAATGTCTATCGTCGTAAATAAAATATACCTTAACAAACAACATAAAGAAAAAAACATTTCTTAATAATTAAATCAGTATTTACCTTATCAATTACAGCAAACAGTACCAGGACTTCATGAAACATCTGGTATTGGCTCAAATCTAAACGATCCATGTCCAACACAATTCTCCAAGGATATTCTATATCTACTTAGTACCACCGCATTGTACCAGGCGCCCAGCAAGGCGAGGAGATCTATTATTCCAAATTTCAATAGAGACAAAGTTCGGAACGTGACCGATGTCCGCTGGGAGCCTCGCGTGTTTCGGCTCTTTAGGGCGGGTATATATTAAGGGGGATAGCGATAGAATAAACAATGTTTCTACTACCTTGAAACCTTTGAACAGGGCATAGGAATAAAAGATGATAACCAAAGTCATATATCAAGACTCGTTCGTGAAAACACTGCCGCGCACGTCATTTTGGCAACCCACGTTGACTTCTATCTCGTATAGGTTTTAGGCAGTCATTGTACCTAGATGGTCATTAAAACTGACATAGCATCATATTACTTGGAAAATAAACATTAATTTGTAGCAAGTATCTTATTTTTGCAGAACGTAAATCCAATCACCAAGCATCTATGCACTATCGAAATGTAGGTATTTTAGTGAATCCCAAAATATACCAGTAATTCTAGCTTACGTAGACAAACATTAATAAAATAAGGAAGTACAAGACTCCTATAATAATGCTTAGGTAAATAGTTTAGCTAATTATTACCGATACAGGTATGCTTTGACGACAAAGCAATAGGTTATTTAGATTATACGGAATTTTCGGGAAACTATGTCTAAGATAATTCATCTATCTGGTTAACACGAATTTACGCACGCCCCAATGAAAGGCACTAAGTATGTATGTATTTCAACCATAACGAAGGTTTTCTATCGGTAAGCGATTAAAATCAGTTCAATAGAACTTTATAGACCCAAACAAACCTAACCGCTTTATAATATTGATAAATAACCGATGAGACCGAGAGCTCGTTTATACGTCGTAGAACTTCGGTAATAGTTAGACTAAACATCACTGCTATATATCGAAGTTTGATGTATCATTTTAAATCCACATACCATCACGGTGAGAAAGGGGAACCACATTGACTTTCCTAAAACACAATCTCTTTTACTCAATATTCAGTGACATCCAAGAAACAGCCACCAAGCTACAAAACCAAGAAATTTAAGCCACCACAACAATTTTTAAACCGCTTAAGCCCATTAAAGTGTACCAGCAGCCTTAAAATATCTAGTAGCAAAACGCGCCGTGGATTAGAGGCTTAAGCAGTAGATTACGGAGCAGGCAGGCGATCGGGCGATTAGACTCGCTCCAACTATCATTTACTTAACGGGACTTCAATAGTTATAAATGCATGTGGCTATTAAATGTTTAGAGTAAAGTACCTACTTGTAATGTTAGGCTCCTGAAGTCAGGCTGCGATTTAGTTGGCCTTTGTAGTTGAGTGAGTGAATAAATCAGTGTTTTACTTGGATCTTGAAGCACCTAATTTACGAAATAAACGTTGTTTTACGAATGGGAAAACCTTGTTTTTGTATGTAACAATACTTCACTTACTTTTTGGCTACTTTAAATTATAAAATTCTCCTAATTTTCCTTTTTAACATGGCTAAGCAACACACATTTCTATCTTCGAACAGTCGTAATTTACACAGTAGGTATCATTTCATTACAAAAATTCAAGCCTTTTCACGGTTTCAAAATTAGTTTTCGGTCTTTCGCGAAACATCAAAGGATAGCTCCAAAGTTTAATTGTAAGAAATTGTGCCGACTTGGCCGGGTTTATTTTCGTTTCGGAGTGAATTTACTTAATAATGAACAAATTATTATTAACTTTACATAAGAAATTAGCGGGAGTTAGCCATTTTGGTGTTTAAGATTTTCAGTGTAAAGTGATCCGGTGAGACAATTTATTAAAGAAGTTTGGATCACTACCTGGTGAAAGCTAATATTTTTTACTGAATTGTGTATTATACATTTATTTTTTAAACACTCTGATGCTCTTTTTACCCGACTGCCAAGAAGGGTTGTTTTTTTTAACTTATGTATGGTAGCCACTTGTTATTTTACTTGTTCTAAAAAATAACTAACACTTCGTGCCGGTCACTCATATTATCTCCAAACTGCCAGATTCATATTGCCTAATTTTATTTTTTCACTGAACTTGTCTGAATAAAATCACATACAAAAATCTTTACAACATATCATCTTCATAAAGAAAACTCCTGCTGTACACATTTTACGAGACTTAAAATTACGACAACAGTACTAACGTAAGTTAATTATATTATTAATGGCATAACTTTACGGCGTCATGGCTCATAAAGTTAATATTACAGAGGATCCATAATTCGCTGGTGGAAGATGATAAGTAGGTACGCAGTATTTTGTTTTATTGCCAGATCAGTTTAACTCGTAAACGTATACGTGTCTGATTGCCAAGTTCGGATTGAAGTGTTACCATAATTACTATTTCTTCAGGAATACTGTTTTTTTGGCAAGTTTATTGTAGGAACTGTTTGAAATTTTAATTAAATTAATGCAAAATATTTATTACGTATTGTCGAATATGTCCAAGGTGCATAATTTTCATTTAATTCACTATGATACCTACTTCGATTTATAATTGACACACACGATAACCGTGTATCAATTACAAATCACAATTTACTTTAACTTTTTAATCCACAAATCCATTTACTTAGTGCTCACTACTGTAAATCCTTTAATCCAAAACACGAACATCCAATAATAATCCTTTAAAAACGTCCTAATAAAACAAAAATAAAACGTAGAACTAAACCCCCACTTTAAAATAACTCCGCGATAATTATTCACCGCAGTAAATTAAATAAAACATAATCAATTGCATGCAATAAACAAACGTCGGGACGGTAAAATCTCAACAATAAAACAGCATTAAGGTGAATTTAAACTTGCCACTAGCAACGATGAATTATGCCCGGGTAGGCAAGAAAAATCCGGCCAAGCAAGAAACCCAGCCAACTTCCAGCCCCGTACTTAAAAAGTTTATTTTTTGCAAATCTGTAAATAAATCTTCAAAGGTGGTAGTTGTGAATATTTTATGGGCCAACCAGCGTAAAAAGGACTTCAAGGTGTCAAACCTTTAAATTCCCCTCTTAAAAATTCACGTAAAGCTGCCAAGATTTGGGGGTCTCGGTAAACTGGTGATCTTGACAAGATTTTTTGAGTCAACGCTCTTATAAAATGTTTTGAGTCTCATCTTGTTGACACTCCGAAACTTGGCGGACTTGAGTGCGGTGATTTTACGTGAAAAAGAGAAATCTATGAATAGTTAATTTGATTAAGTTTGTTAGACAAACATTAACTTGCAACGCTTTTTTCTCGAGAGAATCAAAATTTCAATACATAACAAATAAGAGTGTTTTTTGTGCTGCAATGTTAGTTAGTTTTACGAGTTTTTGCTAAATAAATTAAAAGGACTCAGTTTAAACGTCTCGTCTACTGAAATAATTTAAATAACTTTTGAATGAGTTCGTCTTAAATCATTTTGTCTTGGCTTTTAAATACACACATAGTCACAACACTTTTATTTAAAAAAATATATCGCAAATTTACCTAAGACCTTGTGCATCAACGGTTTTAAAGATTAGGCTGTCAACAATAACTCCCAACATAAACCTTCTTACACAAACCACAGACACGACAACATTTTTTTAAATGACATTCCTCCCGTCTGAAAGATTTCACCATTTGACATATATATACAACTTTTCCAATTACCCTGTGAGAGTATCAACATGAATCTCAAAATTCCTGGTGCACTGAAAAGAATTTACACAGTTTGGTAAGCGATATATATTTATTGAATGCATATTGCATTGGTGCGATATTAAATTTTATATTGCGAGCATTTCATTTGGGTATTTTCTCATTTATTTGTTGGTTCAATATGTCTCACGTCCTGTGACACACCTGTGATTTGTAGGAAGAATGCTTACGACGAGTTTTGGTTCATTGCCATTAATCATATGTGTTTCATTGCTGTTTAACTATTGTGTCTGCATGGCGAAAGGATAGTGGGTTAATAATATCAGTTCAATATTATCTACATACCACTTAGGACTCTTATTTTACAGCATTTATATTTTTTCTAAGTGAAATGTCAATGTATAGACACAAAGCATACTTTCGTTGTTCTTCCAAATATAATTTGAAAGGTGGAGGATAGATTGAGCTTTTTAACGTTTTTTTGAGCCACTAATCTCACTCCTGTCTCATTTCCTCTTTATAGATAAGATCTCTAATATATTTTTCTTCAGTTTCAGAGGCAATCAATTTAATCACAAAAAATGCCAGCTGCCCATACCTCGGATACAGAGCTATCCAAACCAAGGAACCATCAAATTGGCTACAGTACAACTTCTACCAAATCTAAAGCTGCTTTCCTTCAGAGTGTCGAAGAATTTCCTGTATTTCAGTTTTGCAAGGCCAGGGACTGACCTGCTAGAGTTCATTGAACTTTGTAGCGATGAGGTATAATGCAGTTGGGTATTGTTATAGTAAAGTCGTTGAACTATTTTAATATTGACGAATTATTTTTTAAAGTGCGAATGATTACATAATATGTATATTTGAAGGTGTTTATATAGAGCCCAGTTATTTTAGCTACTGTCTCGATGCTTGATAGAATAAAGAAATACAGCCATGGATTACATATCGATCTCAATACTTTTAGCAATAAAACTAGTCTACTACTTCATCGCCGGTTCCATAAACCATTTTCTGAAAATACAGTTCGGGATAGAACTTTAACATCTTTTACTATAACAATGCTAAACAAATATATATAAATGGTAATGATAAGTGTAATTGTGTGTTTGTACATAGTCCATGTTATTGACTTGTGTGAGTTTCATATAATTTGGTAAATATACAAATAATTGGTTTCTCCAGTTAGTAAATACTTGTCGTGTAATGTTTCGTCCGTGTCACTGTTCACCTCGTATTGTTAACGTAAGTGTATTGTTATGTCAGAAAATAAAATAATTTCAAATTAATTTTGTTGTTTTCCTTACCTTACATTTAATTAAATTAGGGCCCATCTATCATTCTAAATTTTTTCAAATCCACAAAGTCTACATCGTAACAAGCAGATAAAAAGCACGCATCGTGATCCTCCTATCTCCTTATCCCAAGTTTTCTCCTTATCGATTCAGCTGTTTTAGATGTTTTCATGTCATACATAAACAGCACCAGTCATTTCACCAACCAATTACAATGAAATCGAGCCTTAATCTACTCAATTATCAGAATAGTTAATTGCTTAACCCTCATTAGAAGCTTCAAAGATCTAAAGTGCCCAATACAACAAAACAAATGGGAAGCCCCTAACACTTACATTATTACATTGTGCTCAATCCTGAGCCAATAATGCAGTGAACACACTTAGTTCATTAATCACGTGGTATAGCACACAATATTCGCATTGCGAGGCTTTGCGCTTAACAATACAACTTGCAGCCGTTCGAATGTAAGTTTAGTATTAAGTTCCAAGTATGAGGTAGAGCAAATACACTGCCGACACTGAACATACGAATATAAGACCTGGAGTCCAAAGTGGAGCGGAGCGGGGAAGTTTTAAGCGACTGTTGGAATTTTTCTGCCTAGTAATACTACTCAGAGGATGGCAAGATATTTGAGGAACGAAATTGTTTCGACAATTTTAATTCATTGGTTGTTTAAAAATTTCTCCGCTAACTCCGTTAGTGAAGTCTAGGCCTTATGTCCGTATTCTATAGTTATTTTATCATAAGTAAAGAGTAATAAGTCATTCTTCGCTTAAGCTATCTATAGGAGTAACATAGCATAGCAAAAGTTGAATCATCAGCGCTATATACCTTTTGTATTGTCTGTGCTATTATGGGCCTCTGGTTCTTTCAATAAATATATAATTGTCAAAAGTACATAATTGATGAATTTCGTACAAGTTCTATGGTTCTATGAGAAACCCTTAGTAATACCCAGCACAATAATGTCATGGAATACGGGGTGTAAGTCCTCTAGTACTCAGTACTCCGGTTTAAGCCCTACAGCACACAGTTGTGCAGGGCTTAAGGGAAATAGTACTGGTTTTGTTTTAGAGTATTAGAGCTCCGCTTTGTTTCCCAGCTTAGTACTGCACTCGTTTCTTCTTACAATTGTTGTTTCTTGGTTTGAGAATAAGATGTTTTTTTTTGTTTGATTCTTACTAATATGTTTGGTCTCTAAGTCGCTCGATTTAGACTAAGACAATTTAGTAGTTTTACAGAATTATAGAAAAAAGATTTTCAATATTATTTTGGCAGAATAAACATTTACCTATGCCAGAAAAATACATAAATTGTCAGCTGTCGTCCAAGAAAGACAGCTACAGATTTTTGAAAATACAATGAAAATTTCAGTATTTACGATTTAAAAAAATGTTACAAAATATATTAAAATGTTTGTGGTAACTGCACTGATAAACTATGACAAATAAGTGGTCGAGATTTTGCAAACGACGGCGAAAAGGAATCAAACGATGCTGTATCAGTTTTAAAAGATGTCTCAAGAAGGTATGCACTTGCCGTGGTCGGATGCCAAGGTGCTGCCGGAGGTGCATAAAGAAGTGTAAGAAAGCACGCTGCTGGGGCCCGCTCTGCCGAAGGTGCAACCTCTGTGAAAGATGCCGACTGTGCACCAAAAAAGCCTTTCGTTGCTGTTGCCGACCCCTTCGTGGTTCTCGAAGGGTACCCCAAGTTGAATACTATAAAGTTAAAAGGTGCTGGCGAATGCTCATCACTGGACGATCTTCGGAGGATCATAACCAAGTGTATTTTTGTACTGTAAATAGCAAAATCCCTGAAGAGAATCCGCGCAAAAGTTCCAGTAGACTTTATAAAAAAGAAAATGACAAAGATAATACGGAAGCGGAAAATGAAAAAGAAAGTAAATCGGATAAGGAGAAGGGTAAAGAAATCGGAAAAGAGAAGTCAAAAGATGAAATAGAAATGACGGAAGAGGAACCACAATGCTCTAAATACATCAAGAAAGAGAAGTATAAAAAACCTAAGAAGGAGAAAAACGCGACAGACCTATCTCCAGCAGTCTTTTTTTAAATTAAATCATGTGATTGATGAAATGTGATGTGTGTTGTGGGGGCAAGAATTAGTTTTCATTATAAATGTACAATATGTTATATTTTTAACTATACAGTTCGAGTATTATATTATATTACATAAAAAAGAATTTTAACAGTGTCTCTCTTTTAAGGTAAGTACCACCCTTAAACGTGTCCTGGCTCGTGACATGTCCAACTCACAGATCATATATGTAGTTCTGTTCCCGCTACAACAACAAAATAATACTGAACACTAGAGTAAAATAAGTATTTTTGAAGTCCATACAACAATCATAATACTTCGCTCGTTTTATTGATGACTAGCCGTTTTCCCACGGTTTCATAAAATATAGCCTATGTTACTCCCAGATAATATAGCTTTCTAATGGTGAAAGAATATTTAAAATCGGTCCAGTAGTTTTTGAGTTTATCCATTACAACCAAACAAACAAACAAAGTTTTCCTCTTTATAATATTAGTATAGATGATATTGAACCTTTTGTACGCGACTGCAACTCGCCCTTGGTCGGTTTTTCCTTCACACAGCATTTTCAGAGAATGTTCAGTATAATGGACGGTTATACGAAGAGAAAAGATAAAAACTAGTCGTCCAAACTTCTGAATTTTTACGAACAGATTTAAAAGGCTCATTTTGTATGAAACTAGTTACTCTTTTTAGTTTTCGACATTAATTGCTTATGAATTATGCAAAAACGCAAGTGCGCTCACCAAGTTCTCCTTCGTTAGGGAAAGTTTCTAGTCATATGTTACTTCGTTGTTATATTGATGGAAGATCTATGTGGACTGAATGTATAATTTTCTTTTAGTATTGACGTATTTCTGTATAATATTGACTGGCCACAAATAGCGATGGATAGAGAAATATGGATGCGTTTGGGGATACATTTGCCCAGCAGTGGGAAAGTAAATAGGCTGATAATGATACGCAAGCAAAATGAATTTAAATTTATTAAGTATGGAGAACCGAATAAGAATATGTTATTGTATATGAAAGTTGTAAAATTCTTGCAGTTACAGTACAACTTTTAGATCATCGAATATGCATTGACAAGCATCAATTGATCAGCAAGTGCTCTTTTAATAGATATACATACAACCACTTTGTTACTAGGCATCACTGTTATATGAAACTACATTTAAAATGAACTACTTGACATAAACAGAACATGTCGTCACATTACAATTAACTCGAGTTTCAAGCTGCTAGCTTTGCTCTGAGACAATTTCATAATTAAACTCGACTTTGCAAATAAATATGTATGTATGTGTTTACACGGTAAAGACGTATTTATGAACTTTTGCGTTTTTTATGTCATGTTTAGAGATAATTTCAAGATTCATAAAATGACCATAGTGTGTCAGTTTGGATCATTTTTTTGATCGAGATTATAAGAAACACGTTTTATAACATGATTGATTGACTGGTGTCTTAAGGTGTTTTTAAGCACAACTTAGAAAGGAGTACAAGTGGAGTCTTACCAATGCAACAATATAATAACTACCTAAACAAAAAAATCCTATCCAAAACAATTTTCATTAAACCCTTAGCAATCCATCCAAGTCACACCATTCATACACAACCTAAATAATATCTACTTCCTTAATACTGAAACCACAACCCTTACTCCTTACCCGGTTATAACTCAACTATGTATCATGCTCAACTATACCCGGATTTCAGAATCAATTTATCACAGACATAGTCGACTACCGAAGCCGGTTGACTCCCGGTCGACTCCCGGTCGGCTCCCGGTTGAATAATAAACCGTGGTTAACCGTGGTGCGTTCCCTTTATCGTCCTTCACCACTTACGAGTTATGGGTGCTTTCAAAATTTTGACTTTATGGCTTCTTTACTTGGATGGTTGAAGGAGGTGATGTGGTGTGAAAATGTTTAAAAAAAAGTACGAACATTCTCTTATAATACATTCTTGCAGTTTTACCCGCGTGTCTGGGAAAATTCTTCGCGTGTCCTGATAAAATAAATTCTATATTATCCAAGGATAGTACAGGTTTCTGACAGTGAAGGAATTTTTCAAATCGATTCAGTAATTTTGAAGCATTAAGGCAAAAAATAAAGACTCATTTTTGGAAAGTGTCTTTAAGCAATGGTGTCCCCGCATATGGGTATTGATTAATTTGATCCTCCAAAGCGGATCCCGGTATGGCTACTCTGTATGCGATAAGTTTTTGTCCAACAGTGTCTCTAAAAAATTACCCGATTATGATGATGACTCTTGTGTCAAAAGTTGGTCCCTGTAACCTCCACCCGTTTGATTCCCACCTACGAGGTGATAGAAATAAAAAAAACGGGTGTGTACCTTTTAAAAAATGTATAATGTATAAAAAAACCACAGCCGGAGGCACACAAAGATTTGATTTGTGGGTCGTGGGTATAACTTTGTCTGAAGTCACTTCTGCAGGGATAGGTACTCCCCTGTAGTGGCGGCGAAATCACGCCGCTGGCCGGAGATGGAAGTAGGCCGAGATGTACTGCGGTGCTGTACGGTGACGTCACAGGGATGGAGACGGTGCTGACGTGCACGCGGTGCTGCACGAAGCTATCGCGACGGCGACACCTCGGCTCGTAACAAACCGAACACGAGGCTGCTGCTGCTGGCGTCTTATAGCCGGGTGGAAAAACCTGGAATCACCGTTCGAGCTAATCAGAACTCGGCCTAATAACTTCCGTGCTGGAGTACCACCGACGACAACGAGGATGAGTTACCTATCTAAATGTAGTAGCATTGACGTGGCGGTACTACAGAACGGAGTTTACAAAAAAAAAAAGGAAAAGAAAATAGAATTAAACAGAATTAACAGTTGAGTTGATTAACAGATAAAAAAAAAGAAAAGAAAATATAATTAAACAGAATTAACGGTTATGGCAGTTACAAAAGTTAAAAAAATATTTAAAATTTTAATTTGGAAAATATTATTAACACTTGAAGGTACTTCGAATTTAGAATGACGCAACATTTTTTGTAATTTGCTAATGCTTTTCTTAACTATTGCCAGCTTGTAGATTAAGCCATCTAAAACTAGCAATACGGCAAGAATAAGCACAGCGGTACACAGAAATACAAATTGAAATATGAAAAGCTGCAAATAAAGACAAAGTGAAGCACAAAGCTGGAAATGACTGCATGAATGATATGAATTCGTGTGCTATTCAAAACTTACCCTAATTCGGGATTTCCACACAACAAATATACTGAATCACTTGATTTAATAAAATTAATTTTCAAAATTAAACGGCCGTGTCTGCTAGGGCGCTTGCCACGACGGAATTTGGTAGGAGGTCAACGCACACACCAGTCTAGAAGCGACCAGCGAGCGAATGTCAATGCGGCGCTGCGCTCACGCCCGCCGCTGCATCGATCAAAACCCTTCGTTCCGTTCATTCCGCGCGTTCCTAACCCGCGCACAAACAAAGACTAGCATTACAAATCATGTAACGTTCCGTTACATTACCCCCGGTCCCTCATAAGGATTTTATTTTAAAAATAAAATCCGCATGACAAACTCGTTACAATACCCTTTTATTCATACTTTCATTTCAATCATGCCTCATCTCTCAAAACCAATCATACCAGACATCACACAATATTATAATCATGCGACGTGTCCTACCATACCAAAAAAATCAAGCGACTATTAGTCGTCACTAACTTTGGTAACAGATCTTAAAAGTTTAATAGTGAAAGGGGAAACGTAACAAAGATCGTGTTTATTTTAAGGTAGAAATTTTCAAGTCCTTAATATGCCAAGACCCTAAATTTTTACCGGACATGTCTTCCAAGACATATACAAGTGGTGACAGCTTTTGAATGACCCGGCATTTAATGTATTTGGGAGCTAACTTTTTACTAAAGTGCTTATCTTTATCGCTCAGAACGTAAGCACGTTTATACACTATATCACCAATATTGAATTCGAAAGATTTACGTCTTAAATTATAATATGACGTATTTTTTGCATGAGCATGATACAAGGATTTTTGGACTTGATCAAAGATAGAACTTAGGCATCCAAGGTTCTCCGCATATACATCGCGAGGAAGAAATAGAACCTCATCACCCAAGTCAGTATCTGTATAATGCGAACCACATAATACTATTTCTCGTCCAAAAACTAGAAATGAAGGTGTAAATCCGGTGGCTTCGTTGACCGAATTATTTATTGCAAATTGAACTTTTGGAATAAACAAGTCCCATGTTCGATGATCACCATCCACGAAAGTTGAAATGCAAGTAATTATTGTTTTATTATACCGCTCAACAGTGTTAACTTGGGGGGTATACTTGGGTGTAAGAAAAACGTTCGGTATTTTATATTCCCTAAACAGATCTTGAGTATGACCGCTAATAAATTGGGTACCATTATCCATGAAAATACTTTGAGGAACACCATGAACAAGGAATATGTGTTCTTCCATAATTTTAACGATAATTTGAGAAGTGGCTTTTTTTATTGGGAAAATGTGACAATATTTGGAAAAGCAACAGGTCACCACTAGTATGTAGCTATTTTGTTTACGTGTGGTAGGAAGAGGTCCCATTAAGTCAACCGAAATCATTTGGTAAGGGCGAGAACATTGCTTTGGGCGTCCCATTTCACCAAGAGTAGCATGGTTCTGAGCTTTATATTGTAAACAAGTGCTACAAGAACCAACGTATTTTGCTACATCTCGATGCATACCCGGCCAGTAATATCTGAGAGCAACGCGCTTGTAGGTTTTAAAAATGCCCAAATGGCCTGCAGTTGGTTCGTCGTGATTATCCGCAATAGCCTTTTCCCTGAGCTCAGATGGAACGACTTCCTTCCAAGAGAATTCATTAGTAAGCAAGCACTTATTCTTACTAAGACGGAAGAGAGTGCCGTTCTTAATTTGGAAATTGGGAAAATTTTCAGGTTTTGTGACACAGTTATTATAAATGTTGGTATACCAAGCATCACTAGAAGTCGCGAATGAATTAGCAGTAACCACTGAAGAAACAGGAACAGCTCTAGACAACGCATCCGGGATGATGTTGTCGACACCTCGACGGTGCTTTATATCAAAATTAAATGAAGACAAACGCACACCCCAACGTGCGAGCCCTCCCGTAGGGTTATTTAATGAAAGGAACCACTTTAACGCACTATGGTCTGTGTACACAGTGAAAACTTTCCCATTCTCCAAATAACATCGCCAATGCTCTAATGCCACGAGAACTGCCAGCGTCTCCCGCTCCGTTATGCTGTAGTTCTTTTCTGCCGCCGTGAGTGATTTGCTCATGTAAGCTATGGGGTGCTCTTTCCCGTTAATAGATTGCGTGAGCATACCGCCTATCCCATAGTTACTTGCATCCGTATGCACCTCAAAAGGAAGATTGTAATCGGGGCAGGAAAGAACGGGCGCAGAAACTAAGCATTCTTTAAGTTTTTTAAATGCGATTTCTGCCTCATCAGTCCACTTGAACGGTGGAGTGTTCTTTTTGTTGGAAGTCAACTTGTTGAGTGGCCCTGCAATTGTACTAAAGTTGGGAACGAACCTACGATACCAAGTAGCTGTGCCTAGAAATCGCTTAAGCTCCTTGCGATTACTAGGAGTTGGATAATTGAGAATGGCTTCAACCTTTTCTGGATCGGTTCGCAGCCCATTCGCATCAACTACGTAACCTAAATACTTGAGTTGACTTCGAAAAAACTCACACTTGCTCAAGTTAACGGTGAGGCCTGCTTTACGTAATTTATCTAAAACGCGAAGTAGAAGGGAAACATGCTCTTCAAAACTATTGCTAACAATAATTATATCATCTAGATAAGCAAATATACGATGATCTATGTTACCTAAAAGCTTATCTACAAGACGCTGCTGTGTAGCGGGAGCATTTGTCAAGCCAAAGGCCGTCGTTTTAAACCTAAGAGTTCCTCGACCTGGGACGTAGAAAGCCGTCTTATCCCTGTCCTAGTAAGAAAACGAGCGTCGCGCAGATTATCCAGAATTTCGGCAATGTATGGCAAGTTGTAGGCATCTCGCTTTGTAACTGAATTTAACTTCCTGCTATCGAGACAAAAACGAGGCTGGCCATTCTTCTTAGTGACGAGGAGAACCGGAGACTGCCAGGCGCTTTCGCAGTACTCCACCACATCTAGCTTCAACATCTCATCCACCTGTTCGACAAGAATTTTCTGCTTCTCCGGAGAAAGCCTATAATACCTCTGTCGAATTGGAGGAGAATCGCCAGTATCAATGCGATGGGTTAAAAGGTGCGTACGTCCTAAGCCTTTAATCTCATATGAAATGTCCCTAAATTGCTCAACAACGTTATCAGCAATAGCACGCTGAGACTCATCTAAACTGTCATAAGATTGAATAAAAGTTGTATGATTATTACTATTTAAATCCACTAATGAATTATTTGAAAAATCGACAGAACCTAAATATTTCGGACACAAATGAAAAGCGCGCCAGAAGTCAATACCTAGAATAAGCGATGATTGAACTTCTGGAACTACATAAGATTTAATAATATGAAATTGGTCCTCTAAGTGCACTGGAACATTTATGTAGCCAATACTCTTAAGTATCTGACCACCTGCAGCTACTATCGAAGGTGTATCATCAGTACATAGTTTAAGCCCACGACTGAGTAACGTGTTATGGGAATTATTCCCTAATATTGTAATAGCTGCCCCGGAGTCCAGGAGGCCAGAAGCTGTGATGTCGTTAATTTTAATATTAACGTATGGTCGCGAATCACCCAAAGGCTTAGTATGCAGAATTGATGAAATTTTATAACTGTTGAAAAACAACTTAATTGTTTTCAACCAATTGTCCCAATCCTCTTTATCAAAGCGACCTGCTAACGAGGCTGACTCGAGACAATTCTGCATACTTAGTTTTTTGAAATTTGAACTTTGTTACAATTTGGGCAATCTGGTTTCTTGACACCCTTGTGACCACACTTAAAACACATGATCTCTTTATTTTGACAATCCCTGAGGCTATGCGAATTATTACGGCATCTAGGACAATACGGCAATTTTGCACCAGGGGCTGAATCAGCATTTAAGGCATGTAAATATTTTTCATTGACATTATTATTAAAATTTTGTTTATTATTATTCGAATTGTTTTTATTGAACTCTATTTTATTGTTACTATTATAATTTTGTTTGGAGGCTAAATCAGTTCTTTGTTTGTACGCGAACTCAGGTGCTAACGTATCAGAAGTGGCAGCGGAAGGTTCTCGAAACTGTGCCATGCGTGATTGCACGTTTTCGTAGTTCCTACAAAGAATTCGTAACTGGTCAATCGAAGTGATCTGAGATGCAGAGGCCAGAGTGCTAGCATAACACGGTCTAATGTTATGTAAAATTATTTCTAATTTATCCTCCTCTACTAAAGACCTCGACAAGCGTGAAAACATTCCTGAAATAATAGATAGGTATATGGTTATGTTTTCCTTGGCCCCCTGAGTCCTAGACCGAATCTCAGAAAGTAAAAGGTAATCGTAATCCGCTTTATCGAAATCCTGTTGTAGAAGGACAACAAGTTCATCCCAAGAAGACACCTGTTGTTTCACGCTTCTAAACCAGTGGAGTGCATCGTCCACAAAAATTTCCGTCGCAAATGCTAATAACTTTGCGTTTGTAATATTACGAGCAACACTAAATTCGTTGACTCGCTGGATAAAAGCACGCACGCAAGACTTGCCATCATATTTTAGTTTGGCTAGCTCTGAACTTTTAACATTTCCTTCGCAATTCACGGAAATGTTCAATTTCTCAGGCGTAACTTGCGCGTCGGAATGTGGAATAGAAATGAGCGGGTCTATACTCCTAGCCTTTAACGAAGTTAACGCTTCATAATATTCCCTAAACATGTTCGTACATTCCGTATGCACATCTATGAATTTATCATCCCTACTGATTCTGTTTAGTCTATGGTAAAGATGATGGAAAAGATTTTCAATTCGCCCTAAAACATTTTTATCCTGGGTATCTACCTCAAGGCTAGCCTTAATTTTATTTAAAATTTCCAAACAACTATTTAAATCGTCAAGAGGGTCGAGATGTGAACATAAAATGTCCTCAGACAAGAAAAGTTGGCTTAGCTTGCAAATCTGCCGCCTAAGTTCTGCCACAGTATTAGCTGGGGTTTCACCTCGTACGGCTACCTCGTATTCTAATTCCGACTTTTGCAAAGATAAGTACTTAATAGGGTATGCCATATTAAATAAGAATAAATTAAAATACCAAAATAGAAGTAAGTTGTAAATAGCACACAAAATTTTATGAATTAATGAAAATACTCCGTTCCGTTGCAGTCTAATTTAACAGAACGCTGTGTAAATAAGTAATTAAAAGAAAGAAAAAAACTAAAATTGCGAACAAAAGACAAAACACTAAACAATAAAAAAAATAAAAAAGTTTGCAACTGGCGTGAAGGTAGTTTAAAGAAAAAAAATTATGAAAAAACGGTTGGAATCAATTCCTTAAGCGGCCGAGAGAATATAAAACCAAAAAAAAAATTAAAAAATTTTTACACACTGTATAAAAAAAAATATATATTTTTTTTTTTTTTGACACCTTGTATAAAAAAGAAATTCGTTTTTACGTTAAAACAATATACTATAATAACTGAAATTAATTGAATATAAGACTTCAATCCAGTTGCTGCAAAATAAAAACACAAAGCGTTTTACAAAAATAAAAAAACAAAATACCCACTCACCGTACAATAACTAACTACTAACTACAGAAGCGAAAACAGACAAAACCACGTAATTGGGCGCCAGTGTAACCTCCACCCGTTTGATTCCCACCTACGAGGTGATAGAAATAAAAAAAACGGGTGTGTACCTTTTAAAAAATGTATAATGTATAAAAAAAACCACAGCCGGAGGCACACAAAGATTTGATTTGTGGGTCGTGGGTATAACTTTGTCTGAAGTCACTTCTGCAGGGATAGGTACTCCCCTGTAGTGGCGGCGAAATCACGCCGCTGGCCGGAGATGGAAGTAGGCCGAGATGTACTGCGGTGCTGTACGGTGACGTCACAGGGATGGAGACGGTGCTGACGTGCACGCGGTGCTGCACGAAGCTATCGCGACGGCGACACCTCGGCTCGTAACAAACCGAACACGAGGCTGCTGCTGCTGGCGTCTTATAGCCGGGTGGAAAAACCTGGAATCACCGTTCGAGCTAATCAGAACTCGGCCTAATAACTTCCGTGCTGGAGTACCACCGACGACAACGAGGATGAGTTACCTATCTAAATGTAGTAGCATTGACGTGGCGGTACTACAGAACGGAGTTTACAAAAAAAAAAAAGGAAAAGAAAATAGAATTAAACAGAATTAACAGTTGAGTTGATTAACAGATAAAAAAAAAGAAAAGAAAATATAATTAAACAGAATTAACGGTTATGGCAGTTACAAAAGTTAAAAAAATATTTAAAATTTTAATTTGGAAAATATTATTAACACTTGAAGGTACTTCGAATTTAGAATGACGCAACATTTTTTGTAATTTGCTAATGCTTTTCTTAACTATTGCCAGCTTGTAGATTAAGCCATCTAAAACTAGCAATACGGCAAGAATAAGCACAGCGGTACACAGAAATATGAAAAGCTGCAAATAAAGACAAAGTGAAGCACAAAGCTGGAAATGACTGCATGAATGATATGAATTCGTGTGCTATTCAAAACTTACCCTAATTCGGGATTTCCACACAACAAATATACTGAATCACTTGATTTAATAAAATTAATTTTCAAAATTAAACGGCCGTGTCTGCTAGGGCGCTTGCCACGACGGAATTTGGTAGGAGGTCAACGCACACACCAGTCTAGAAGCGACCAGCGAGCGAATGTCAATGCGGCGCTGCGCTCACGCCCGCCGCTGCATCGATCAAAACCCTTCGTTCCGTTCATTCCGCGCGTTCCTAACCCGCGCACAAACAAAGACTAGCATTACAAATCATGTAACGTTCCGTTACATTACCCCCGGTCCCTCATAAGGATTTTATTTTAAAAATAAAATCCGCATGACAAACTCGTTACAATACCCTTTTATTCATACTTTCATTTCAATCATGCCTCATCTCTCAAAACCAATCATACCAGACATCACACAATATTATAATCATGCGACGTGTCCTACCATACCAAAAAAATCAAGCGACTATTAGTCGTCACTAACTTTGGTAACAGATCTTAAAAGTTTAATAGTGAAAGGGGAAACGTAACAAAGATCGTGTTTATTTTAAGGTAGAAATTTTCAAGTCCTTAATATGCCAAGACCCTAAATTTTTACCGGACATGTCTTCCAAGACATATACAAGTGGTGACAGCTTTTGAATGACCCGGCATTTAATGTATTTGGGAGCTAACTTTTTACTAAAGTGCTTATCTTTATCGCTCAGAACGTAAGCACGTTTATACACTATATCACCAATATTGAATTCGAAAGATTTACGTCTTAAATTATAATATGACGTATTTTTTGCATGAGCATGATACAAGGATTTTTGGACTTGATCAAAGATAGAACTTAGGCATCCAAGGTTCTCCGCATATACATCGCGAGGAAGAAATAGAACCTCATCACCCAAGTCAGTATCTGTATAATGCGAACCACATAATACTATTTCTCGTCCAAAAACTAGAAATGAAGGTGTAAATCCGGTGGCTTCGTTGACCGAATTATTTATTGCAAATTGAACTTTTGGAATAAACAAGTCCCATGTTCGATGATCACCATCCACGAAAGTTGAAATGCAAGTAATTATTGTTTTATTATACCGCTCAACAGTGTTAACTTGGGGGGTATACTTGGGTGTAAGAAAAACGTTCGGTATTTTATATTCCCTAAACAGATCTTGAGTATGACCGCTAATAAATTGGGTACCATTATCCATGAAAATACTTTGAGGAACACCATGAACAAGGAATATGTGTTCTTCCATAATTTTAACGATAATTTGAGAAGTGGCTTTTTTTATTGGGAAAATGTGACAATATTTGGAAAAGCAACAGGTCACCACTAGTATGTAGCTATTTTGTTTACGTGTGGTAGGAAGAGGTCCCATTAAGTCAACCGAAATCATTTGGTAAGGGCGAGAACATTGCTTTGGGCGTCCCATTTCACCAAGAGTAGCATGGTTCTGAGCTTTATATTGTAAACAAGTGCTACAAGAACCAACGTATTTTGCTACATCTCGATGCATACCCGGCCAGTAATATCTGAGAGCAACGCGCTTGTAGGTTTTAAAAATGCCCAAATGGCCTGCAGTTGGTTCGTCGTGATTATCCGCAATAGCCTTTTCCCTGAGCTCAGATGGAACGACTTCCTTCCAAGAGAATTCATTAGTAAGCAAGCACTTATTCTTACTAAGACGGAAGAGAGTGCCGTTCTTAATTTGGAAATTGGGAAAATTTTCAGGTTTTGTGACACAGTTATTATAAATGTTGGTATACCAAGCATCACTAGAAGTCGCGAATGAATTAGCAGTAACCACTGAAGAAACAGGAACAGCTCTAGACAACGCATCCGGGATGATGTTGTCGACACCTCGACGGTGCTTTATATCAAAATTAAATGAAGACAAACGCACACCCCAACGTGCGAGCCCTCCCGTAGGGTTATTTAATGAAAGGAACCACTTTAACGCACTATGGTCTGTGTACACAGTGAAAACTTTCCCATTCTCCAAATAACATCGCCAATGCTCTAATGCCACGAGAACTGCCAGCGTCTCCCGCTCCGTTATGCTGTAGTTCTTTTCTGCCGCCGTGAGTGATTTGCTCATGTAAGCTATGGGGTGCTCTTTCCCGTTAATAGATTGCGTGAGCATACCGCCTATCCCATAGTTACTTGCATCCGTATGCACCTCAAAAGGAAGATTGTAATCGGGGCAGGAAAGAACGGGCGCAGAAACTAAGCATTCTTTAAGTTTTTTAAATGCGATTTCTGCCTCATCAGTCCACTTGAACGGTGGAGTGTTCTTTTTGTTGGAAGTCAACTTGTTGAGTGGCCCTGCAATTGTACTAAAGTTGGGAACGAACCTACGATACCAAGTAGCTGTGCCTAGAAATCGCTTAAGCTCCTTGCGATTACTAGGAGTTGGATAATTGAGAATGGCTTCAACCTTTTCTGGATCGGTTCGCAGCCCATTCGCATCAACTACGTAACCTAAATACTTGAGTTGACTTCGAAAAAACTCACACTTGCTCAAGTTAACGGTGAGGCCTGCTTTACGTAATTTATCTAAAACGCGAAGTAGAAGGGAAACATGCTCTTCAAAACTATTGCTAACAATAATTATATCATCTAGATAAGCAAATATACGATGATCTATGTTACCTAAAAGCTTATCTACAAGACGCTGCTGTGTAGCGGGAGCATTTGTCAAGCCAAAGGCCGTCGTTTTAAACCTAAGAGTTCCTCGACCTGGGACGTAGAAAGCCGTCTTATCCCTGTCCTAGTAAGAAAACGAGCGTCGCGCAGATTATCCAGAATTTCGGCAATGTATGGCAAGTTGTAGGCATCTCGCTTTGTAACTGAATTTAACTTCCTGCTATCGAGACAAAAACGAGGCTGGCCATTCTTCTTAGTGACGAGGAGAACCGGAGACTGCCAGGCGCTTTCGCAGTACTCCACCACATCTAGCTTCAACATCTCATCCACCTGTTCGACAAGAATTTTCTGCTTCTCCGGAGAAAGCCTATAATACCTCTGTCGAATTGGAGGAGAATCGCCAGTATCAATGCGATGGGTTAAAAGGTGCGTACGTCCTAAGCCTTTAATCTCATATGAAATGTCCCTAAATTGCTCAACAACGTTATCAGCAATAGCACGCTGAGACTCATCTAAACTGTCATAAGATTGAATAAAAGTTGTATGATTATTACTATTTAAATCCACTAATGAATTATTTGAAAAATCGACAGAACCTAAATATTTCGGACACAAATGAAAAGCGCGCCAGAAGTCAATACCTAGAATAAGCGATGATTGAACTTCTGGAACTACATAAGATTTAATAATATGAAATTGGTCCTCTAAGTGCACTGGAACATTTATGTAGCCAATACTCTTAAGTATCTGACCACCTGCAGCTACTATCGAAGGTGTATCATCAGTACATAGTTTAAGCCCACGACTGAGTAACGTGTTATGGGAATTATTCCCTAATATTGTAATAGCTGCCCCGGAGTCCAGGAGGCCAGAAGCTGTGATGTCGTTAATTTTAATATTAACGTATGGTCGCGAATCACCCAAAGGCTTAGTATGCAGAATTGATGAAATTTTATAACTGTTGAAAAACAACTTAATTGTTTTCAACCAATTGTCCCAATCCTCTTTATCAAAGCGACCTGCTAACGAGGCTGACTCGAGACAATTCTGCATACTTAGTTTTTTGAAATTTGAACTTTGTTACAATTTGGGCAATCTGGTTTCTTGACACCCTTGTGACCACACTTAAAACACATGATCTCTTTATTTTGACAATCCCTGAGGCTATGCGAATTATTACGGCATCTAGGACAATACGGCAATTTTGCACCAGGGGCTGAATCAGCATTTAAGGCATGTAAATATTTTTCATTGACATTATTATTAAAATTTTGTTTATTATTATTCGAATTGTTTTTATTGAACTCTATTTTATTGTTACTATTATAATTTTGTTTGGAGGCTAAATCAGTTCTTTGTTTGTACGCGAACTCAGGTGCTAACGTATCAGAAGTGGCAGCGGAAGGTTCTCGAAACTGTGCCATGCGTGATTGCACGTTTTCGTAGTTCCTACAAAGAATTCGTAACTGGTCAATCGAAGTGATCTGAGATGCAGAGGCCAGAGTGCTAGCATAACACGGTCTAATGTTATGTAAAATTATTTCTAATTTATCCTCCTCTACTAAAGACCTCGACAAGCGTGAAAACATTCCTGAAATAATAGATAGGTATATGGTTATGTTTTCCTTGGCCCCCTGAGTCCTAGACCGAATCTCAGAAAGTAAAAGGTAATCGTAATCCGCTTTATCGAAATCCTGTTGTAGAAGGACAACAAGTTCATCCCAAGAAGACACCTGTTGTTTCACGCTTCTAAACCAGTGGAGTGCATCGTCCACAAAAATTTCCGTCGCAAATGCTAATAACTTTGCGTTTGTAATATTACGAGCAACACTAAATTCGTTGACTCGCTGGATAAAAGCACGCACGCAAGACTTGCCATCATATTTTAGTTTGGCTAGCTCTGAACTTTTAACATTTCCTTCGCAATTCACGGAAATGTTCAATTTCTCAGGCGTAACTTGCGCGTCGGAATGTGGAATAGAAATGAGCGGGTCTATACTCCTAGCCTTTAACGAAGTTAACGCTTCATAATATTCCCTAAACATGTTCGTACATTCCGTATGCACATCTATGAATTTATCATCCCTACTGATTCTGTTTAGTCTATGGTAAAGATGATGGAAAAGATTTTCAATTCGCCCTAAAACATTTTTATCCTGGGTATCTACCTCAAGGCTAGCCTTAATTTTATTTAAAATTTCCAAACAACTATTTAAATCGTCAAGAGGGTCGAGATGTGAACATAAAATGTCCTCAGACAAGAAAAGTTGGCTTAGCTTGCAAATCTGCCGCCTAAGTTCTGCCACAGTATTAGCTGGGGTTTCACCTCGTACGGCTACCTCGTATTCTAATTCCGACTTTTGCAAAGATAAGTACTTAATAGGGTATGCCATATTAAATAAGAATAAATTAAAATACCAAAATAGAAGTAAGTTGTAAATAGCACACAAAATTTTATGAATTAATGAAAATACTCCGTTCCGTTGCAGTCTAATTTAACAGAACGCTGTGTAAATAAGTAATTAAAAGAAAGAAAAAAACTAAAATTGCGAACAAAAGACAAAACACTAAACAATAAAAAAAATAAAAAAGTTTGCAACTGGCGTGAAGGTAGTTTAAAGAAAAAAAATTATGAAAAAACGGTTGGAATCAATTCCTTAAGCGGCCGAGAGAATATAAAACCAAAAAAAAAATTAAAAAATTTTTACACACTGTATAAAAAAAAAATATATATTTTTTTTTTTTTTGACACCTTGTATAAAAAAGAAATTCGTTTTTACGTTAAAACAATATACTATAATAACTGAAATTAATTGAATATAAGACTTCAATCCAGTTGCTGCAAAATAAAAACACAAAGCGTTTTACAAAAATAAAAAAACAAAATACCCACTCACCGTACAATAACTAACTACTAACTACAGAAGCGAAAACAGACAAAACCACGTAATTGGGCGCCAGTGTAACCTCCACCCGTTTGATTCCCACCTACGAGGTGATAGAAATAAAAAAAACGGGTGTGTACCTTTTAAAAAATGTATAATGTATAAAAAAAACCACAGCCGGAGGCACACAAAGATTTGATTTGTGGGTCGTGGGTATAACTTTGTCTGAAGTCACTTCTGCAGGGATAGGTACTCCCCTGTAGTGGCGGCGAAATCACGCCGCTGGCCGGAGATGGAAGTAGGCCGAGATGTACTGCGGTGCTGTACGGTGACGTCACAGGGATGGAGACGGTGCTGACGTGCACGCGGTGCTGCACGAAGCTATCGCGACGGCGACACCTCGGCTCGTAACAAACCGAACACGAGGCTGCTGCTGCTGGCGTCTTATAGCCGGGTGGAAAAACCTGGAATCACCGTTCGAGCTAATCAGAACTCGGCCTAATAACTTCCGTGCTGGAGTACCACCGACGACAACGAGGATGAGTTACCTATCTAAATGTAGTAGCATTGACGTGGCGGTACTACAGAACGGAGTTTACAAAAAAAAAAAAGGAAAAGAAAATAGAATTAAACAGAATTAACAGTTGAGTTGATTAACAGATAAAAAAAAAGAAAAGAAAATATAATTAAACAGAATTAACGGTTATGGCAGTTACAAAAGTTAAAAAAATATTTAAAATTTTAATTTGGAAAATATTATTAACACTTGAAGGTACTTCGAATTTAGAATGACGCAACATTTTTTGTAATTTGCTAATGCTTTTCTTAACTATTGCCAGCTTGTAGATTAAGCCATCTAAAACTAGCAATACGGCAAGAATAAGCACAGCGGTACACAGAAATATGAAAAGCTGCAAATAAAGACAAAGTGAAGCACAAAGCTGGAAATGACTGCATGAATGATATGAATTCGTGTGCTATTCAAAACTTACCCTAATTCGGGATTTCCACACAACAAATATACTGAATCACTTGATTTAATAAAATTAATTTTCAAAATTAAACGGCCGTGTCTGCTAGGGCGCTTGCCACGACGGAATTTGGTAGGAGGTCAACGCACACACCAGTCTAGAAGCGACCAGCGAGCGAATGTCAATGCGGCGCTGCGCTCACGCCCGCCGCTGCATCGATCAAAACCCTTCGTTCCGTTCATTCCGCGCGTTCCTAACCCGCGCACAAACAAAGACTAGCATTACAAATCATGTAACGTTCCGTTACATCCCTTGACTTCCAAGATGCGGCGGTAACATTTTTACATAATTTAAGTTTTTTTGGAACATCTCCCTTTTTCTAAGCTCCTTATTTTAATGAAGAAAGTCGATATCCTAAAAGCGTTTAATGTTCAGCCGTAACTGGTGTATTATGCTACCTTTGTACCGACAGCCAATTAAAAATATCTTTATTAAGATCTGCGAATGAATTTTATGATAAAAGAAATGTAGGTTTAAAGGTTTAATGATGCTAGGGAGGTTCTTTTTATGTACAATAAAATATTTTTTGTCTTATACAGTCTGATCGCACAAAATTGTATTTTTTCAAGATTTTTAGGCAATAGTTTTCGTGTCCGTGAACCTGGCAGATCATTGTCTAGCAGATCAACTTTTTTTTTGAGTTCTTATCGCATGCAGATGAGTTCTATAGTTCCTGATAGTTTTCAGGAATAGTTCTGCCATTTTCAGCTGAAAAACGATAGGTCACAAAATGATCTGCTAACTTCCGGTAGCAGAGCATTTTTCAGAAAATCAAAAAAAAACTGAGATATTGTCACATAAAGATGAGTTCCATAGTTCCTCATACTTTTCAGGAATAGTTCTGGCGTATTTCAGCTGAAAAATATTTTTTTTCCCAATTCACGTTTGAGTGTTAACAGAGCATGAATAAAGATTAAAGTGTTATTTTCAAAGTTCAATCCAGATAAAAGGGCGAAAACTCATTTGTTTTCGATAGATGCTTCATGAAACTGTAATCTAGACTTCAATTCAAATCTAGAACTATCATTAAAGTATCAGCAGAGCATGGCTGAAAGTAAGAAACTGTGAAATTTCACATTTTAGTATGAAAAAATATTCAAAAAAATATTTTCGCGATTCCAATTACCCTAAGAGGCGGGAACTATCGCGTTTCTGATAGAAGAATACCAGCACCATAATATAACAGCAGATTCAAAACCAAAACTCTCACTAAAGTATCAGCAGAGCATGGTTGAAAGTAAGAAACTGTGAAATTTCACATTTTAATATGAAAAAATATTCAAAAAAAAATTTTCGCGGTTCCAATTACCCTAGGAGGCGGGAACTATCGCGTTTCTGATAGAAGAATACTAGCACCATACTATAGAAGCAGATTCAAACCCAGAACTCTCACTAAAGTATCAGCAGAGCATGGTTGAAAGTAAGAAAGTGTGAAATTTCAGATTTTAATATGAAAAAATATTCAAAAAAATATTTTCGCGGTTCCAATTACTCTAGGAGGCGGGAACTATCGCGTTTCTGATAGAAGAATACCAGCACCATAATATAACAGCAGATGCGAAACCAGAACTCTCACTAAAGTATCAGCAGAGCATGGTTGAATGTAAGAAACTGTGAAATTGCACGTTTTAATGTGAAAAAATATTCAAAAAAATATTTTCGCGGTTCCAATTACCATAGGAGGCGGGAACTATCGCGTTTCTGATAGAAGAATACTAGCACCATACTATAAAAGCAGATTCAAACCCAGAACTCTCACTAAAGTATCAGCAGAGCATGGTTGAAAGTAAGAAACTGTGAAATTTCACATTTTAGTATGAAAAAATATTCAAAAAAATATTTTCGCGATTCCAATTACCCTAAGAGGCGGGAACTATCGCGTTTCTGATAGAAGAATACCAGCACCATAATATAACAGCAGATTCAAAACCAGAACTCTCACTAAAGTATCAGCAGAGCATGGTTGAAAGTAAGAAACTGTGAAATTTCACATTTTAATATGAAAAAATATTCAAAAAAAAATTTTCGCGGTTCCGATTACCCTAGGAGGCGGGAACTATCGCGTTTCTGATAGAAGAATACCAGCACCATAATATAACAGCAGATTCAAAACCAGAACTCTCACTAAAGTATCAGCAGAGCATGGTTGAAAGTAAGAAATTGTGAAATTTCACATTTTAATATGAAAAAATATTCAAAAAAATATTTTCGCTGTTCCAATTACTCTAGGAGGCGGGAACTATCGCGTTTCTGATAGAAGAATACCAGCACCATAATATAACAGCAGATTCAAAACCAGAACTCTCACTAAAGTATCAGCAGAGCATGGTTGAAAGTAAGAAAGTGTGTAATTTCAAAATATTTTCGCGGTTCTGGGTTTGAATCTGCTTCTATATAATGGTGCTGGTATTCTTCTATCAGAAACGCGACAGTTCCCGCCTCCTGGAGTAATTGGAACCGCGAAAATATTTTTTTGAATATTAAAGTGTAAAATTTCATAGTTTCTTACATTCAACCATGCTCTGCTGATACTTTAGTGATAGTTCTGGTTTTGAATCTACTTCTATATAATGGTGCTAGTATTCTTCTATCAGAAACGCGATAGTTCCCGCCTCCTAGAGTAATTGGAACCGCGAAAATATTTTTTTGAATATTTTTTCATATTAAAACGTGAAATTTCACACTTTCTTACTTTCAACCATGCTCTGCTGATACTTTAGTGAGAGTTCTGGTTTTGAATCTGCTTCTATAGTATGGTGCTAGTATTCTTCTATCAGAAACGCGATAGTTCCCGCCTCCTATGGTAATTGGAACCGCGAAAATATTTTTTTGAATATTTTTTCACATTAAAACGTGCAATTTCACAGTTTCTTACTTTCAACCATGCTCTGCTGATACTTTAGTGAGAGTTCTGGTTTTGAATCTGCTGTTATATTATGGTGCTGGTATTCTTCTATCAGAAACGCGATAGTTCCCGCCTCCTAGGGTAATTGGAACCGCGAAAATATTTTTTTGAATATTTTTTCACATTAAAACGTGCAATTTCACAGTTTCTTACATTCAACCATGCTCTGCTGATACTTTAGTGAGAGTTCTGGTTTTGAATCTGTTTCTATATAATGGTGCTAGTATTCTTCTATCAGAAACGCGATAGTTCCCGCCTCCTAGGGTAATTGGAACCGCGAAAATATTTTTTTGAATATTAAAGTGTAAAATTTCATAGTTTCTTACATTCAACCATGCTCTGCTGATACTTTAGTGATAGTTCTGGTTTTGAATCTACTTCTATATAATGGTGCTAGTATTCTTCTATCAGAAACGCGATAGTTCCCGCCTCCTAGAGTAATTGGAACCGCGAAAATATTTTTTTGAATATTTTTTCATATTAAAACGTGAAATTTCACACTTTCTTACTTTCAACCATGCTCTGCTGATACTTTAGTGAGAGTTCTGGTTTTGAATCTGCTTCTATAGTATGGTGCTAGTATTCTTCTATCAGAAACGCGATAGTTCCCGCCTCCTATGGTAATTGGAACCGCGAAAATATTTTTTTGAATATTTTTTCACATTAAAACGTGCAATTCCACAGTTTCTTACTTTCAACCATGCTCTGCTGATACTTTAGTGAGAGTTCTGGTTTTGAATCTGTTTCTATATAATGGTGCTAGTATTCTTCTATCAGAAACGCGATAGTTCCCGCCTCCTAGGGTAATTGGAACCGCGAAAATATTTTTTTGAATATTTTTTCACATTAAAACGTGCAATTTCACAGTTTCTTACATTCAACCATGCTCTGCTGATACTTTAGTGAGAGTTCTGGTTTTGAATCTGCTGTTATATTATGGTGCTGGTATTCTTCTATCAGAAACGCGATAGTTCCCGCCTCCTAGGGTAATTGGAACCGCGAAAATATTTTTTTGAATATTTTTTCATATTAAAACGTGCAATTTCACAGTTTCTTACATTCAACCATGCTCTGCTGATACTTTAGTGAGAGTTCTGGTTTTGAATCTGTTTCTATATAATGGTGCTAGTATTCTTCTATCAGAAACGCGATAGTTCCCGCCTCCTAGGGTAATTGGAACCGCGAAAATATTTTTTTGAATATTTTTTCATATTAAAACGTGAAATTTCACACTTTCTTACTTTCAACCATGCTCTGCTGATACTTTAGTGAGAGTTCTGGTTTTGAATCTGCTTCTATAGTATGGTGCTAGTATTCTTCTATCAGAAACGCGATAGTTCCCGCCTCCTATGGTAATTGGAACCGCGAAAATATTTTTTTGAATATTTTTTCATATTAAAATGTGAAATTTCACACTTTCTTACTTTCAACCATGCTCTGCTGATACTTTAGTGAGAGTTCTGGTTTTGAATCTGCTGTTATATTATGGTGCTGGTATTCTTCTATCAGAAACGCGATAGTTCCCGCCTCCTAGGGTAATTGGAACCGCGAAAATATTTTTTTGAATATTTTTTCATATTAAAATGTGAAATTTCACAGTTTCTTACTTTCAACCATGCTCTGCTGATACTTTAGTGAGAGTTCTGGTTTTGAATCTGTTTCTATATAATGGTGCTAGTATTCTTCTATCAGAAACGCGATAGTTCCCGCCTCCTAGGGTAATTGGAACCGCGAAAATATTTTTTTGAATATTTTTTCATATTAAAACGTGAAATTTCACACTTTCTTACTTTCAACCATGCTCTGCTGATACTTTAGTGAGAGTTCTGGGTTTGAGTCTGCTTCTATAGTATGGTGCTGGTATTCTTCTATCAGAAACGCGATAGTTCCCGCCTCCTATGGTAATTGGAACCATGAAAATATTTTTTTGAATATTTTTTCACATTAAAACGTGCAATTTCACAGTTTCTTACATTCAACCATGCTCTGCTGATACTTTAGTGAGAGTTCTGGTTTTGAATCTGTTTCTTTATAATGGTGCTAGTATTATTCTATCAGAAACGCGATAGTTCCCGCCTCCTAGGGTAATTGGAACCGCGAAAATATTTTTTTGAATATTTTTTCATATTAAAATGTGAAATTTCACAGTTTTTTACTTTCAACCATGCTCTGCTGATACTTTAGTGAGAGTTCTGGTTTTGAATCTGCTGTTATATTATGGTGCTGGTATTCTTCTATCAGAAACGCGATAGTTCCCGCCTCCTAGGGTAATTGGAACCGCGAAAATATTTTTTTGAATATTTTTTCATATTAAAATGTGAAATTTCACACTTTCTTACTTTCAACCATGCTCTGCTGATACTTTAGTGAGAGTTCTGGTTTTGAATCTGCTGTTATATTATGGTGCTGGTATTCTTCTATCAGAAACGCGATAGTTCCCGCCTCCTAGGGTAATTGGAACCGCGAAAATATTTTTTTGAATATTTTTTCATATTAAAATGTGAAATTTCACAGTTTCTTACTTTCAACCATGCTCTGCTGATACTTTAGTGAGAGTTCTGGTTTTGAATCTGTTTCTATATAATGGTGCTAGTATTCTTCTATCAGAAACGCGATAGTTCCCGCCTCCTAGGGTAATTGGAACCGCGAAAATATTTTTTTGAATATTAAAGTGTAAAATTTCATAGTTTCTTACATTCAACCATGCTCTGCTGATACTTTAGTGATAGTTCTGGTTTTGAATCTACTTCTATATAATGGTGCTAGTATTCTTCTATCAGAAACGCGATAGTTCCCGCCTCCTAGAGTAATTGGAACCGCGAAAATATTTTTTTGAATATTTTTTCATATTAAAACGTGAAATTTCACACTTTCTTACTTTCAACCATGCTCTGCTGATACTTTAGTGAGAGTTCTGGTTTTGAATCTGCTTCTATAGTATGGTGCTAGTATTCTTCTATCAGAAACGCGATAGTTCCCGCCTCCTATGGTAATTGGAACCGCGAAAATATTTTTTTGAATATTTTTTCATATTAAAATGTGAAATTTCACACTTTCTTACTTTCAACCATGCTCTGCTGATACTTTAGTGAGAGTTCTGGTTTTGAATCTGCTGTTATATTATGGTGCTGGTATTCTTCTATCAGAAACGCGATAGTTCCCGCCTCCTAGGGTAATTGGAACCGCGAAAATATTTTTTTGAATATTTTTTCATATTAAAATGTGAAATTTCACAGTTTCTTACTTTCAACCATGCTCTGCTGATACTTTAGTGAGAGTTCTGGTTTTGAATCTGTTTCTATATAATGGTGCTAGTATTCTTCTATCAGAAACGCGATAGTTCCCGCCTCCTAGGGTAATTGGAACCGCGAAAATATTTTTTTGAATATTTTTTCATATTAAAACGTGAAATTTCACACTTTCTTACTTTCAACCATGCTCTGCTGATACTTTAGTGAGAGTTCTGGGTTTGAGTCTGCTTCTATAGTATGGTGCTGGTATTCTTCTATCAGAAACGCGATAGTTCCCGCCTCCTATGGTAATTGGAACCATGAAAATATTTTTTTGAATATTTTTTCACATTAAAACGTGCAATTTCACAGTTTCTTACATTCAACCATGCTCTGCTGATACTTTAGTGAGAGTTCTGGTTTCGCATCTGCTGTTATATTATGGTGCTGTTATTCTTCTATCAGAAACGCGATAGTTCCCGCCTCCTATGGTAATTGGAACCGCGAAAATATTTTTTTGAATATTTTTTCACATTTAAACGTGCAATTTCACAGTTTCTTACATTCAACCATGCTCTGCTGATACTTTAGTGAGAGTTCTGGTTTTGAATCTGTTTCTTTATAATGGTGCTAGTATTATTCTATCAGAAACGCGATAGTTCCCGCCTCCTAGGGTAATTGGAACCGCGAAAATATTTTTTTGAATATTTTTTCATATTAAAATGTGAAATTTCACAGTTTCTTACTTTCAACCATGCTCTGCTGATACTTTAGTGAGAGTTCTGGTTTTGAATCTGCTGTTATATTATGGTGCTGGTATTCTTCTATCAGAAACGCGATAGTTCCCGCCTCCTAGAGTAATTGGAACAACGAAAATATTTTTTTGAATATTTTTTCATATTAAAATGTGAAATTTCACACTTTCTTACTTTCAACCATGCTCTGCTGATACTTTAGTGAGAGTTCTGGGTTTGAATCTGCTTCTATAGTATGGTGCTAGTATTCTTCTATCAGAAACGCGATAGTTCCCGCCTCCTAGGGTAATTGGAACCGCGAAAATATTTTTTTGAATATTTTTTCACATTAAAACGTGCAATTTCACAGTTTCTTACTTTCAACCATGCTCTGCTGATACTTTAGTGAGAGTTCTGGTTTTGAATCTGCTGTTATATTATGGTGCTGGTATTCTTCTATCAGAAACGCGATAGTTCCCGCCTCTTAGGGTAATTGGAACCGCGAAAATATTTTTTCATATTAAAACGTGAAATTTCCCAGTTTCTTACTTTCAACCATGCTCTGCTGATACTTTAGTGAGAGTTCTGGGTTTGTATGTGCTGTTATATTATGGTACTGGTATTCTTCTATCAGAAACGCGATAGTTCCCGCCTCCTAGAGTAATTGGAACCGCGAAAATATTTTTTTGAATATTTTTTCATACTAAAATGTGAAATTTCACAGTTTCTTACTTTCAGCCATGCTCTGCTGATACTTTAATGATAGTTCTAGATTTGAATTGAAGTCTAGATTACAGTTTCATGAAGCATCTATCGAAAACAAATGAGTTTTCGCCCTTTTATCTGGATTGAACTTTGAAAATAACACTTTAATCTTTATTCATGCTCTGTTAACACTCAAACGTGAATTGGGAAAAAAAATATTTTTCAGCTGAAATACGCCAGAACTATTCCTGAAAAGTATGAGGAACTATGGAACTCATCTTTATGTGACAATATCTCAGTTTTTTTTTGATTTTCTGAAAAATGCTCTGCTACCGGAAGTTAGCAGATCATTTTGTGAACTATCGTTTTTCAGCTGAAAATGGCAGAACTATTCCTGAAAACTATCAGGAACTATAGAACTCATCTGCATGCGATAAGAACTCAAAAAAAAAGTTGATCTGCTAGACAATGATCTGCCAAGTTCACTGACATATAGTTTTCAGAGCACCTTTTTTTAATAATTGGTTAGATAACCACAGGAAGTTTTTCAGTTTATTACAATTCAGAGCAATCAGAACGATTTTCGTAACCATCCTAAGGAGTTCAGTGTAGGTATATTGTTGCATTTATTTACAAGGTTTCAGTAAGTAGAAACTTTCAATCAAGCAATGTTCATTATGTATATCACCGACTTAAATTGATAGATGTCTCGTTGAGCAAATACTCGGCGAACTTAAGCCCAAAGTATAGTTACATTCATAAATTCTGTGTTAACGTCTTTTTAATAAATAAAAGGCTATAGTTATACCTACCTCTAAACACTCCGATCATTAACACACATAACTAAAATTAACTAAACAGTTCTTACACTCCATGAAACCAGCACTAAGCCGTGGTTTGGCCGGCCGCCAGTATAACAGTATCAATGCCACTTTACTGAGCACCCTCCAATGAAAAGGTCGTGAAGATATAGCTTTTAATTCTATACATGCTATAAGATATGTTACGGTTAACTTTAGTGGAGCGATTTCTATTCAGTGGTCTGTGTATGAGAGTTTGAATGAAGATCGAAGTCTATTAAATAGTCAACATAATGTCGGTTTTAGTTTTCTCAGTAAATGAAGGTACGCCTATAAGTTATACATGGTGGACCTATATTGAAAATAAACTATGACTCTATGGATTTGATGGGTGATTACCACTCGATAAGAAGATTAAACTGTTTTTGACCTGCAAATTGCAATTTAAATCTTGTCATGAGGTTATAGCCCTCAAAAATAATGTAAAGCAACAGAAAAAAAAACGTTATTTCTCAAAGTATGGACAACTGTAACAAAAAACCAACTGCATTAAGACACGTAGTATTTAAACTAAGCCTGACTGAACCTCTCGTGATGACTAACATTCAGCAACTATAAAGTTAGTTAACGTTAAACTGAATGTGCTCGCCGCAACAATGTGCAAGTTACCGACGAGCGTACTAATGACGGTTTGAATTTACGATTCTTAAAGAACATACTCAATTTACATATAACTACGTTGCTTTTGTGGTGTTGGTGTTTGAGGATGGATTCGGAAATGCCAATTAATTTTACGGACGGCTCAAAGATCATTCTAGTGACTTAAGTATGTATGCCTACTTTGCAAAAAATACATCGATCTCTCGTATGCTTTTTAAGTAGACTTTGTGAAACCAAAAGGAGAAAAGGTTTTAGATAACCAAACCATAATATGATTAGAAAATTACGTAAATCCAAGATCTGCAATTTAATATGTATTGGCTATAGACAGGCGACTTTCCGGCATAATGCAATTCAGCTGCACGTGGGCTCAATCAAAGCCAACGTGAACATCTATCAAAAAATCTAGGCTGACGATAATCCTACGTATTTTATAAAAAAAAACATTAAGTGTAACTTATATAATTTATGGTTTCAAACAATTTAGGATGCATCTCATCAAGTGTCCATCTACATCCCACATTTTACTCTATAAACTAAAACTTTTGGTACAAATAACAAAAAACCACATTGTTTATAATGATATTCTGCATTTAAGCACCGCGGGGAGTTTCAGACGATGTTGCAAGTTTTAATGTCTCCTTAGAGAGTTGCCATCTTTTTGACAACGAAATTTTGGGGTAAACTGTTTCCTTTTTGAAGTGCAATATTGTTGAAAGATATTTTTTTTTATCTTGAAAGGAATTTGAGGGAGATATCAAGAATATGTTTGATTACATTTCAGCGTCTCATGTCATTTTGAGTTGAATGCGAGGTTATTTTTCGGTTATAAATTAAATACATTAGGGTCTAGGCTGGGCTTAATTAACTATGTATGCCTAATGAGGAGGAGTTTTTTGATGTCGGTTTTTTAATTATTTGGTTTCTTCTTAGCTAGGAAGTTTGTACATCTATACCAAATTAAAGTTGGCAAATAAGTTAATTTTAAAATATAAAATAAAATGATTCGTTCAAAACTTTATTCTACTTTTCATGACTTCATTATTTCTAAATTTAATCACGCCAACATTAAACACAAAAACAAAAAGCAAAATATACCTATTAAAAAAAAACAAAAGCATCACCAACCCTACCCAGTTAACCCGCAGCGTAATAACATACATTGTAAGAACAATATGCGATGCTAATACGATGTCATAACGTTTCAATTTGCCGGCACATTTCCTAAATATTCCCTCCTTGGTGAATTTATATTAGGCTCCGTACGGCTGCGCGTGAATGCTCTTGTAAGCGTGTCGCTCGCTTTATGATGGCTTGATTGCATTGCGGGTATTAATTTGTATATATTTTTCTTGATATTAATAGTATAATTATAAAAACGTTTATTAATGAAACATACTTGGCATAACTGTCACTTATACTGGGTAAGCCTGTGCTAGTAAAAGTACATTTCATTGTGGTCTACGTAAATTTCTTCTTTTTATTCCAATTCATTACGTCTTTATAAAGAAATTTTGATATTATAATCAATGAAATTAAAAAAGTAAAATTAACTAAGAATAAGTGAGATATAGGTAGGTATATTATGTAGTTTTAGACGAGGACGAAATGTAAATATTATTTTTGTATAGTATGGTAACCGTATCATTTCTCCCTTGCTGTCTGGCCGGACAAAATACGCTTTGAAATAATTTCATCTCTTACAGAAAACACTACAAAATGAATTAGCAACATTACTAATTCATTTCATTCCAAACAGCAACACTTTAACAACTTTGTAGAGAACAACGTCTTTAAAGAAACGTGATGTGGTTACAAAATTCTCTAGTACTTAACTGTTGCTTATAAAAAGGATCCTTTTGTAATACTTACTTCGAATAAACCAGACAATTGAACGCAAGTTGTGTCAGTTTATCTACTGATAGCAGAAAGGCACAAATCCTTTCTACAAGGGTGGCGGTTACGTCCTTTTATATTCAAAGTGTTCTTTGTATGGGACAGGACGCCATGTGGCCGTATTGTTACGGCTAGTAAGCTGTTAAAGAATATTCTGGTGTATAGTTTTCTATGGAGATGTTTATGTTATGTTGTCTTCTGAATAAGATGGCTTAAGATGTTGAATCGAACATAACTAGGTAGGTCTTTCGATACTGATTTTACTTTAGAACTGATAGTAAAATGTTTAAACTTAATAATGTTACTTGTAGAACTATCAGAAATCGTGATCTCAGAATTTTATGTGCCTACCTACTACATCGTGGTTGCGTCGAGCAAAACCAGACCTAGGATTATTCATCAACTAACTAGGTATGATAAAATCAATTGAGCTCCCAAACTGTTGATCAGAGATTCTCAGTTTAGTCTAGGAAGTACACAATCTAGCATCTCCACACTATTTCAATTTAATAACTTTCCGCTGCAGTTCGACAAAAACTAAACCTGCAACGTAAAGACCACCAATTTTAACCATTAGCAACAAAAACCAGCCTACAAATCCTAGGCCTAAACATCACTTGAGCAATATTTCAGGCGTACAAACCACATGATTTAAGTTCAAGTCGGCTTATCTCAGTTGATAAACACGGGCGCTACACGCGAGCTATTGTGTCGCTGCGATTTATCAGCGTTTCGTGAGCGTTTGTGCTGCGGTCGTGTTCTATTGTTGTGGAAGGCTTTTTATCGTATCGCTTTTAGGTCTAGTTTTTATTTGGTTTTGAAGATATTTAGGGTTTATTTGAAAAATAAAAACGTAACGTTAAGATTTGATGAAAGAGGAACCAAAACATAAAATGCATTATTTTAGTAGTTCTTTTTGTGCTTCACAGGATATAAAATAAACAAAAATAAAGGCAGGTTTTATCAAGTTAAGAAATATTGCCCAGTGGTCATACTACTATTGAACATACTGTAGAATTGATTTCTTTGATCATGCAGAGCATCCTTAGACAATATTAACAAAAACACATACATTAAGTAAATAAAATGTTGCTTAAAATAATATTACAAACGATTAAATCATTTTTATTATTGTATTTACTACTTTACATTGACTTTTACATATCAAGATTGTTCATATTTATTTAAATACGAAACCAAACCGCAGTACTTCAATATTTACGTCAGTTTTTTAATCTCAGAAACTTGTTCTTCATAAAGCTCGCATATTCCCTGCGGAGCGACTTCCACGAATGTATGTAGTTAAGCTAACAAACTCCAAGTAATTATATCCTAACTACTTAGACGTTTATCAACTCCCACTATATTGAAATTCTTAATGCACTCTCTCAAAGATTGTGAGTTATTTTAAGTCTTGGGTGAAGTGCATCGCTTGTGGTGTGTGGCAGAAGTTTGTGCAATATCTAGTTAATAACATCCCTATTGAACAAAATGTTTTGTCTCTAAACACCATTACCGGTAATTTAACCAGGTTGTCTGGCTTCTGACCACTTGTAGTAATCCATCCATTTAACATGCCTTACAAAACATACCTAGAGGAACTCTGCACGTCAAGATGGACACCTTACCACAGTCCGACCACGCCAAGGGTACGGCTTTTACTTAGCCACGACCTCTCCTTCCTAATCAAGTACCTATATCAACACAAACTTAATACGATCTTAAAAAAAAAACTCAATACCTTCCCAACCCAAAACTATTTGGGAAAGAGGCGTAATCATACCATAATTATTACCCTATTTCCCCCTTAAATAATTGCTCTAAAACAAAAGCATTTTTTTTAAAGCGTATATGACGTGACTTAGAAGAACATGTCGGCACTAGGCTCAATTACTTTTTCATTAAAGTGAGAAGCAGTGTGAGCCTCTAATAGCCTATTAATGGCCTTTCACATCGAACATCACGAACTGTGTACTGTTTCTTGTGTTTATAGTGGAAATGTTTATTTTTCTTTGCTAACTGTAGACACCTTTCTATGTTTTCTTTTTATAGTGAGGAAGGTTCAGTTAGTTCCTTTGAATAATTGCACGGTAGCTTGATAAATGAGAGTTGCTGTTTTCTGATGTCCTGAACGTAAATAGGAATGTAACTAAAAGTAGATTTTTATTCTGACTTGTACTAAATATATTTGGTAAAAAAATTACGTCTGCAGAAATGTTACAAAGCTGAACAATTTGTTGAAACCAAATAAAAATTAATAAATAATATTTTGATTTTTTACTTTGGAGAAAGCCCATAGGCCCATTGACATTTATCCGGTTGCACAAAGTAGTTCCTACAAGATGCATAAAGGCTATTTATACACGGAACGTGACATTACGTAGGTAGATAACGCGATAGCTATATAATGCCCATATGAAGTTTCTCCTTACCACCCTATTGACAATCAATAAACTTAATACCCAAAAACTTCACACGTTATACAAGAAGCTAAGAGATTATAATAAGACTAAGAACAGCTGCGTGTTTGTCGGTCAAGGTTTCAGGCTTTTTAGGAGATTGCAATCAAGCAAGATACACGACACATTCTCAAGGTATGTTCCACGGAGGAAGAAAAGAGCGGAGATGCCATAAGGCAGGTAGGTCAGGCGCCTTCTTCTAGGTCAAGTACGTACGATGGGCTTGACCAATATGATCAGTTACAAGTGAATTAATGGGTGTTCAGATTATTTACGACATCTGTCATCAATTTTTGGTATTATAAAAATGGTTGGGTCCAAAGAATACGCATTTTGGCCTTGCACACCAGCATTTTGACGCGCTACTTTCTAAGGAGATTTTGCGTTATGGCACCTCTGCTTGTCATTTTGTTCTCCATGGCATGTTCACAAGTATAGAGTACAAAATAAAATACGAAAAAACGAGCTAACTAAAATGTATGTTATTTATTTACAAAAGCGTTTTTACGTTATTATCTTTGGGACGTATCAACATCAAGATACAACTGGGCTGTGAAGAAATTGTATTTTTTTGTTACTGGGACGAAATAAATAGTGTGTTTTGTGACGTGAAGATAAGCAAAACATTTTTACTATTTGCTGTACGAACACGTTTTTATTACGTTGTCTCTCTATTAGACTCCATGAAATGAGACTTCAAAAAATTCCATGGTCTTGGAATATATGATTCCTCTAAGTCTAAGACCATGGAATTTCTTGTCCATTCTTTCCCAAAGACTTTCAGAATGGGCAACTAAAATCAAACTTATTTATATTTATGAGGTACATAAGTGCATGTAAAGTCTAAATGAAATAAGTTATTTGATTAATTCACACCTAGTTTGTAACACTGCGTGAAAGGGAATTAACTCAATATAGGCACTGGTGACAAGCAATGTATTTGAATCTTTTAATTAAATTGAAAGACGTGCTTCCATCCTGAGCAATCCTATCACTCCACTGGTCAAGTGTACTACAGCTACCCACTTTCAATTTACCAAGATAATGGACGATTTGAACTGAAATCCTCCGTAGAACAAGCTAGAAGATTTGCATAACAACCAGTAGGATTTGTTACCGGAGACTGATGGCCAATCTACTGGTGATTTATGCCTGACAAATGTTGTTGGACATCCCTAATTGCTCAGTGGAAGCACTGCTTTGATTTCGTGCTGAGCGAAAATGGCGTGCGGTAACGCAGACTAGAATTTAAGCAGGGAAGCTACAGTTGATAATGTTGTTTTTAAATGTTCTTATCATGTTGCTTTTATCTAGCTTGAATACATTTTAAGCTTTCCATTATAAGTTTATCTTCGATTATTGCCACTTAATGCATGAGTAGATATGAATCAACATATTTTTAAAGAGTTATAATAAAACCAAGTAACGAGCCAAACTCTAACTGGTTCAGGCGATGAAAAAATATACCAAACCATTCGTATTTCTCCCCTTTTGAAGTCCTTAATGAAAATAGTGATAACAATTGTACTTACAATCTTTACTTGTACCTATCATGACCAACGTACAACATATTATAAGTAAGCAGTATCCAGCTCATAGCGAGATAAGATAATGAAAAACAATACTCTTGCCGGCCAATAAAACGCGAAGCAGGCGTATAGTATCACAAACGGCGTATAGTGTACCAAACGGCGTATACTATCGTAAGTGGGACACGGACGTAGTGTCGCATAAACAGGACACATAGTTTTATATAAAAAGAGAGTGTTTTTGTAAAAAAACACCATTTTTTTCTTGTTTTTCTACAATAAATTAAAATAGCATTAACATTTAAACTTACGGTATTTAGGAACTGATACCTATCAAGATCATCCTGCGACACATTATAAGCAGTATGTATATGAAAATTTATTTATTGTATGATATGATATGAAAATAAGAATACAGATAATGAAAAACAATACTCTTGCCGGCCAATAAAACGGGCAAGCAGGCGTATAGTATCACAAACGGCGTATAGTGTACCAAACGGCGTATACTATCGTAAGTGGGACACGGACGTAGTGTCGCATAAACTGGACACATAGTTTTATATGAAAGGACATTTTTTTTTGTAAAATCTCCGTTTTTTTTCTTGTTTTTGTAAAATTAATTAAAATAGCAACATTTATACTTGCGGTATTTAGGAACTGATACCTGTCAAGATCATCCTGCGTCACATTATAAGCAGTATGTATGTATATGAAAATGTATTTATTGTATGAAAATAAGAATACAGATAATGAAAAAACAGTACTCTTGCCGGCCAATAAAACGGGCAAGCAGGCATATAGTATCACAAACGGCGTATAGTGTACCAAACGGCGTATACCATCGTAAGGCAGTTGTCCCACCAACGACGAGAAAACGACTAACTATCGGCTATTTTCTCGCTCAAGAAACGTACAATAGATATACTTTCCAAGTGAACAAAAGAAATGCATATACAAATAGTTGATCGCTGACTGTTCACACTGCCGGCGAGCACTCGCTTCACTAGTTTGTCGCTGAGCGACAAGAGCTATGAAAGATAACACTCGCTCGGCGACACTCGCCAAGCGTTTAGAACTCACCGAGAGAGCAACCTGTGGTCATTTCTCTACAGTGCGTATCTAGCGAGCGAGTGATGCGAGTAATCGCCCGCCTCACTCGCACACTCGCTTGTAGCCGAGCTACACAAATGTCGGAACTATGCACTCGCTCCCCGCGTCTCGCTAACTCGTTTCTAGTTCTAGCTCTACTCGTTACTCGTTAATCGTTGCCGGTGGGACAAGTGCCTAAGTGGGGCACGGACGTAGTGTCGCATAAACAGGACACATAGTTTTATATGAAAGGAGATTGTTTTTGTTTATTTCGTTTGATATGTCCACAGTATGTCGTTGTAAGACTTTACTGTATGAAGGATATGTAGTAGGTGTTTGTACCTTTATATTTGCCTATGTTTCTAGATAACGATGATAAAGGTTTATTTATTATTCATACATACCTACATATCCTTGAAACCTAAAAGTTATTCTTTTCTCTTCACATAAAAAAGCGAAAGGCAATCAAAATCTTTGAAAAAAAAAATGATTGTTCTGGCATCAGGTAAAAATTTTCAAGCACAGCAAAAGTTATTCATTTAACAAATTTCATATAAATTCAGGAACAAAAATCAATGAAACTCCATAACGAATAACTATCACAAAACTCCACAATTGAACCGTCCGTACAACAACAAAAGGGTTCAGTATCGACACCGGTTAAGTTAAATTACCGCTAAAACTTGCAGATGAGTTACCGCTCAAGTGCGGAGAACAAAAATAAAGATACAGACAAAATATTCGCGAACTCCGCAGAGTTGGGAACACTGTTGCTGTTTTGTGATACTAGCGTTTAGACGTGGGTTTTCCTGGTTTGAAGAGATTTTTTGAGTAATTTTGAAAGAAGTGATTAGTATTATTGTAAGCTTGATTTAAGTGAATAAGTGTTTTTTAGGTTCGGGTGGACATTGGAGTTATTTATTCGAGAAAAATCAGAATGGAGCTGTGAGCTGATAGCTGGCTACAATATGGCCTTCGTACTTAAGTCTATTGTTACAACTAATTTCAGAAATTAGTCTAAATAAATTGCAGATTTTTTTTCATATTTTCCTTTAGTTAAGTCTATAATAAAAATAACATCAAAAATTTAAGCCTGCCAAAAATTGCAATATAAATAAAAATAATTGTGCATTTCCAAAAATATTTAAGCAACGAAATTATAAGCCTTTTAACTAATAAAACCTTGGCGTAACGACTTGGAACGACCACATAATACGACTGTAATGGTTCCCATCGAGAACCACACACCATGAACTTTTCAACCATAGAGAATTAAATCACTAGCGGAGATGTCATAATGCAAAATTTCCTAAGAAAGTAGCGTGAAATTCGAGTGTTCGGGGGATCATTAACGTTACTAGCTTCGCCTTTACACGCCTTCTATGCAACCGGCCAATATTTTCAAAATAAAAGCAACGATTTATCAAGACCAGCCAGCAAGAACGCTTCGTTATTTCTAGTAACTGATCAGGCCTAGTGTACGTTGCTTGACCTACAAGAAGGCGCCTGACCTACCTTATGGCACCTCTGCTATCTTTCCTTCCTCCATGTTTTGAACCTACCAGTATTGAAGCGAGATAGCACGCTTCATTGGGTATACTTGTCTCGCTCTATTATCGTTATGGTTGTGGGTTTATAGCACTCGTAATATGATATTGCTTGCAATTATTTCAGTGCATGGTGCATGCTTATTATATTTTATTTTATATTAGAAGAAAAATCACGGTTATTTGGAAAGCTCGATATACTGTAGGTCCCGGCAGTCATTTGTTCTGACAAGCAGTCTTACCTGGGGGTATTGATTGCCCGAGCAGCCGGAGGTCAGATAGGCAGTCGCTCCTTGTAAAACACTGGTACTCAGCTGCATCCCGACTGGAAGCCGACCCCAACGTAGTTGGGAAAAAGCTAGGCAAATGATGTTTACTCAACTACAAGTTCGTTGTGTTCAAATGACAGCGCGGATCCACCAATGTAACATTTCGTCCGAAACACGGACGAACTAGTCATGCTAAAACGGTCACCCATCCACAGACCGCCTACGCCAAGCGCTGCTTAACCTTATGATAGACCTGTGTGGCTCTTACTTTACCACGAACTCACAGTCCGGTTAAAATAATCGTACGCGTTATAATTAAATGCCAATCGCGGTCAACGAGTACAGGTGTACTTGCGCTCTGTGACTGACATACCCTTGTATATTACGTTAAATTCCATTTATTTTAACCAATATTTTTAATGGAAGAAATGCTGCACTGAGAACTTCGTGGCTTTTCGATGTTATGGTAAATAGTTCATGTGATTTTTACTTTGAGGATACTTAAAGGTTATCAAACCAGATGTGTTTTTTTTTATTTGACTCAACTGACTAAAAGCGTTGTTTTAAGAAACAGTTGTTATAAGAAAACTGACGTTCATGTTCTCGGTGAACTTAAGCTTCAAGTACATAAGAAGGTTCAAGTAAATTAAGAGTGAAGTAAAAACTATTTTAGATACAAGAATATGCAAGAACACGATTAATTTTATTGATTTCATTAATTTGTCGTAAGTACCTTACTTAGCAATACGTCCACATAACAAAAATAGCAAATCACGGCAAAAAAATACACTTGATTCCTGTCACGAATACAGAACAAACTGCTAGGACTTCGATATCGATTCAAATCGATTACCTATTCGCCTCACTCGATATTCGGTATGATTTACGCGTAGCATGTTGTGAGCTGGCGTATTTAAATAATGCGGTACCAGCGAGTGTTCGCGTAATATAATATGAAGTATCCACGCTTCCATATTTATGAAGAAGTTTTGATTTGGTGGTATATCGAGCATTTGTTCTCCTTTTTGTGGTAAGTTGAAGAAAATTACTATCATCAATAGCCAAGCTAACCAAAAAATAACACATTAAAATTAAAAAAGGCAAGTGATCTAAATAACAATTCATTAACCCATGAATGGACAATTTTTTTTTTCTTAGCCTCCCCATTTTGTCTCCACACCTCTCGATCCTTAGAGTGCTCATCTGAATGGACAATATAAGAGCAAAATTCAAAAATACAATGAACATCTTAAATCCCTGAATATGTTTCAAATAAAAAAGGTGTATACTAAATAATCGTCGGCAGAACATAAATACTATATCCACAAAACAACCGTCCTTTGCATGTCCCTTTCATTCAACAAAAAACACAAAATCAATCTCCTTAATCAAATCACCAGAAGCCATCCTATAAAATCAAGAAAACGAAACAAAAACAAATCAATTTTGAACAAAAACATCAAAGGCTAGGTGTCGCCTTTACATAGCAATCAAAAACAACATATATTGGTCGTTATTTCCATAACAATGTTACGCAAAAAACTCAATCATAACTCGAGTACTCTTGCGGAGGCACAATAAAACGGTATATATGTACTTAGAAAATTCTTCTCTCCACTCTCGTTGGAAATTCTACTTAATCTATATGGTAATAAGATTAAAATTTGGGAGGCAAGGAGACGACTCTTGAGAGATCTGGCGGCGTTATTAACAGAATACAGCAGGTCGGTATGCTTAATACAAAAATATATTCCTTTGTCTACAGTTTTTGGTTCACTAGTGTCGTTTTGGGGTTTTACTTGAATGGTTTCTGGTTATTTTTATGGAGTGGAAATCAGGAAATCTTCTCGAAGTCTAGTATTATAATTATTTGTTTTTCTCTGTATGTTATAATTTTCTAGGTATGCCATCGATGTTTTTAATAACTGACCTCTAATAACTTGAGAAGGATTTATTTCTAGGCGTTTCCATATTTTTTTCTGTAATATAAGCTGACCAAACACAACATTTTTTTTAATAATTTACACCATACTCGTCCACTTCAAATCGATATTTCGAAACTTCATTAATTCTTCCAAAAAAAAAGTAAATATATACAGATCATCAGATTTTTACTTTATCATTTCTTTTATTGATATTTCGGAGAAAAATAATTACATCCTTATCACTTTGTGATTTTCCGAACAGACAGACAGACAGACAAACAAAAATTCTGTAAACTTTCCTTTGTCTTTCAGTTGATATTATGTATTCTCCGAATAAATGTAAATGTAGCTACATATTTGCGAGTGCTTCGCGAGAACTGCGCTCTTTAATTCGAAGCCTTCGTAGTGAGATACATAAAAATTTCATATGCTTTATAGTGCGTAAGAAGTATTAAATGAAAGGAATATTTGGAAAATTTTGGTAAAAATTATAAGTGCTGTATTATCACTTATAATACCACAAGAGCTTCAAAATTATCGGGTATTTTCCGATTTATTTGTTTGCAGGGAACCTTGAGGGAAATGCCAGATAATTATGAAGCTCGTGTGGTATTCGGGAGATTATTTTTCCGTCCCAAATGTCGGCCACAACCTGTCAGTTTGACGTAGCAACGACCAGAGAAAATATTCAAAAAATTTTCAGTATAATACCATGTAGGTTGTACCACGTGACGTCGAATGGTGCAATTCTATTGGTCGATATTTGGGTCGGAAAAATAATCATCTTAATTTGTCCAAAATTTAAATCTAGTAGAAAAATCTTTCAGTCTAATCAAAATAATTTGTGTATTTTTTTTTTGTTTTTTTACACTGATTAGCTACCAGTAGACTGCATAGGCTCGAAGTAACTTTATCAATCTCTTAAAGAAAATACGAGATGACAAATCTGCATTCTCCAAAAATGAACTTTTTCAGACCAAGCAAAAAACTCACAAGTTCACCCAAAAATGACAAGACTCAAAGCCTAAACACATAAACATAATACTTGGGCACTCGCATTAAGCTGGCTAAGTAAGGGCGGAAGTAACTTCGTAACAATGTACTTATACTAAGTACCCCTGGGTACTGTTGTACCCAGTGACGTACGAACAAAGGGAAACAAGCTTAGGACACTTGTATTACGGCTGTTACTAAAGGGTAAGTAAGGTTGGTGACACTAAGTTAGGTTACTTGATCACAACTTAGTCGTAGCTAGGACTACGCCGTAGGCTTGCTACGCCGTAGGCATGTCATGCATAGACGTTCCCTATGATAACCTCGGCTTACTTATAAGTTGTTTCCTTAAAAATTACGCAAATCATTTGCGTAAATTTTAAAAAGTTAAAAAAAATACTGTAAGCGTCTTACAAAGGGGGGCTTACAAAAGTATTTTTTTCGTAAGTCAATCACGTAAGCTACAGTGAGCTAAGCTTATAAGTTTAAAGGAGACCAAAGGTGAGTATCAACGATATCCTGCGGTTTCAAGAGTATTTGATGGGAATACTCTGCATTCAAACATACTTACCTTCTCCCCTAGATTCTATCTTTTCAATATTTTCTTCTTCCATAGACTAAAATGCAAAAATGCTATAGCCTATATATTACCTTATTTATTATTTATTTATGTATTGTTCTTAACGGTATATTTTAATTTTTTACCTAGTATTAAAAACATGATTTATAACACAATCAACAAAACTCTTCAATGAAGTGTCACAAAAAGTTCATAAAAGTTTGTAGTCATCGTTCAGAAACGATTCCCTCGAGTGTAATAACGTACGTCTGGAAATATCGTAATGAGAAAGAGAACATTTATTGAACTCCAGATAAAAAACGAAATACTGTATTGTAATTAATGATGATAATATAAAAACATTATACGAAAAAAAAATGACTTCAATGGTAACCCTAAAAACTTTCTCATAAGTCTGACAAATACTTTTTTTTTATTTTTTTTTATTGTTCTTAGAGAAGGCTTAAAGACTAATAACATTATCGTATTTTCACTTAAACTACATAGTCAGATTGCTAATTACAAGCCTTCACAGATAAATTAAACTATCGATTGCCTAACTATTGTTATATATAAAACTGCATCAAAATCGGTTAAGCCAAAAGTGAGGTAATCGCGCGCACAAACACGCATGCCAAATTACGAACCTTCTTTTTTTAAACGGTTTTATTTAGCTCACCCAGTTTGTTTTATTACACCGGTCTACAGCATTTTTGCGCACGGGATATACATACCTTATTTTTATTGCTAATGCACCTAGAAATAAGAATAAGAACAAAAAAATGCTTTGAATTTGCTTTTATGTGTAAAAAATTGACATAGAGATAATTTATTAAAGCATACAGAACATTTATTTATGAATAATTCTTACAATATGAGTTTTAAAATGGAGTAAATGGAAAAGTAAAACTGTTCTTTTTTAAATATTTAATTTAATAATGAACAGATTTACTTTTCCTGGCATGTTCAAAAGAAGTTTCTCTTATTAACCCCCAAATATAGTCGCCCATCATACTTTCAGTATACTGGCCTTGGTAACGCCTCTCAAATTCCATTATATCTTGATGGAAGCGTTCTCCTTGTTCTTCCGAAAAAGCACCCATATTACTTTTAAATTTATCTAAATGAGAATGCAAAATGTGCATCTTTAGAGACATTCTACATCCAATGATGGAAAAATTTGTAATCATGTCAGTGATTAAAATAAAAAATGATCAAATCGCTATAACATCTTAAAAAGCAAATATTTTCGATTTGTAATCGCACTTTTTCATATATCTTGGCTTATATAATCAGAGTAAATTAAGTAAAAGCCATGCGCAAAAAAAAAAATAATTTGTTGACCGGTGTTATTTATTCATTCTTGGGTCAAATTTAGTAATTCAAATTTCACCCTCTTCCTGTCAACCGATTAATCTGAAATTTTGTATACACCTTTAATTCCGATGACAATACAATATAGTAATATCAATAACATTGTAAATCCAATATGGCCGCCGGCACAAAATGGCGGATAACATAGATTTTATCAATCCCATCAATATGGGTATCAAATGAAAGGGCTCAACAAGCAGAATACAATATACTATAAAAAATTGAAATCCAAGATGGCAGCCGCTACAAAATGGCGGATAACGTAGGTTTTATCAATCCCATCAATATGGGTATCAAATGAAAGTTCTCAACCAGTAGAATACAATGTACTATATAAAATTAAAATCCAAGATGGCGGCCTCTACAAAATGGCGGATAACTTAGGTTTTATAAATCCCATCAACATGGGTATCAAATGAAAGGTCTCAACAAGTAGAATACAATTTACTATGCAAAATTGAAATCTAAGATGGCGGATAACGTAGGTTTTATCAATCCCATCAATATGGGTATCAAATGAAAGGGCTCAACAAGCAGAATACAATCCTAACTTCCTAACTAATATTATAAATGTGAAAGTAACTCTGTCTGTCTGTCTGTCTGTCTGTCTGTCTGTCTATCTGTCTGTCTGTCTTTTCTTCACGCCTAAACTACTGAACCGATTTGTGTGAAATTTGGTACAGACATAGTTTGGAACTTGAGAAAGGACATAGGATAGTTTTTATTTCATAAAAAATAAAATTTATTCCGGACATATAGCGCCATCTATTGGTACAAACCAAAAATTTATTCCGGACATATAGCGCCATCTATTGGTACAAACCAAAAATATGCCGGAAGTCACTATTCCATGCGAACGAAGTCGCGGGCAAAAGCTAGTATACTATAAAAAATTGAAATCCAAGATGGCGGCCGCTACAAAATGGCGGATAACATAGATTTTATCAATCCCATCAATATGGGTATCAAATGAAAGGGCTCAACAAGCAGAATACAATATACTATAAAAAATTGAAATCCAAGATGGCAGCCGCTACAAAATGGCGGATAACGTAGGTTTTATCAATCCCATCAATATGGGTATCAAATGAAAGTTCTCAACCAGTAGAATACAATGTACTATATAAAATTAAAATCCAAGATGGCGGCCTCTACAAAATGGCGGATAACTTAGGTTTTATAAATCCCATCAACATGGGTATCAAATGAAAGGTCTCAACAAGTAGAATACAATTTACTATGCAAAATTGAAATCTAAGATGGCGGATAACGTAGGTTTTATCAATCCCATCAATATGGGTATCAAATGAAAGGGCTCAACAAGCAGAATACAATATACTATAAAAAATTGAAATCCAAGATGGCGGCCGCTACAAAATGGCGGATAACAATTTTTTATCAATCCCACCAATATGGGTATCAAATGAAAGGGCTTCACAAGTAGAAAACTGTCAGTAACTCCAGCGGGGCCCAACAGGGCCAAGGCCTGCCTGGGCTGCGAGATTGTTCGAAAGAGTTACCGCGGCCCTGGTACATAAAAGGCCTACGACGGAACAAAACGGTTCTTATTCAAGAGTCTGGCACTCCCTCACCGCTGCTGACCCACAGCAGGAGAGGTCATGTGATGATTTTTGGGGTCGTTAAAAAAAAAGTATCTGGAAGGGCTATGTATTGAGGAATTAGATTGTAATAAATTGTCAGGTAAGAGACCGTGTAATAATGATGCACTAAATTAATTAGATAGAATGAGGAATATTAGGTAGGCATTTTCATTAAATACTAAAAACTAGAAAATAAAAAATCGGTAAAAAAACTTTTAAGTTAAACGGTTTTATCTTATGTGCACTGAAAACTAGAAAATAAAAAAATAGTTACTTACCTGTCAACCTACGTAGGCGGTCCCGGTCATATTAGACTAAAATAAAAACGTGGGGCCCCTGTGAAATCCTACCTATGGCAAAGCATATCTTTATACTTTGGTAGATCATGAGCTACGGCTGATTATTGATTGTCAAAATCTCCAGTTACGATTATAGTAAGTGGATGCGATCCACACCTATTATACCTCTAGATGAAATTACTACAGCAATAGTTAATGGGCCCCACGTTTTTATTTTAGTCTAATATGACCGGGACCGCCTACGTAGGTTGACAGGTAAGTAACTATTTTTTTATTTTCTAGTTTTTAAGTGCATAATTTTTCAAAGACACCTCTTGTTTTAAGTTGCTTAAGGGTGCACTTATATCAGGTTGCATTTCAACAAAACTTTCTTGTGCAAACATTAAAATAAAAGCCTGAACTTAAAAGAAATCGTTTGCCAATTACGAAAGTCGTTTCATAACACAAAATGGCGGCGGAATGGAATCTCAAACCGGAATAGTGAACAAACACGAACCACTTAAGTTTATATTACTCGGTAATATCGATGTTTCCAAACGGCCAATTAGCCAATTTAATATTTTAGAGTACTCCGCTGTAATTTGAGAGTCTGTCTTGGATTGTTTTACTAACTGGAATCGCCACTGCCGTGCCTTCTGTCAATCACGATATGCACACTCTCACTTATGCATTTTCATCGTATAGGTATGTATGCACACAACAAATTGACACACACGAACATTATGTATACCTAGTACAAAGGGCACTCTTCTGGCATTATATGGTACCACTTGAGTATACACTTATGTGCGTGCGCATGCGTAATAATTCTTTGTTAGCATTTCACACGAGTCACACGAGTTAGTGTCACCGATGTGATCATACTCAATTCTTTATTTGCATTACACACGATTGAGCTATCACTATTTGTAGTGGCCTCGTCCCCCACACGAAAATTGGCACGCTTATTCTCATACAGGTTTGTGCTCATGACCTCTCTGGTTGGTTAGATGCTCTAAGTAATCTATAGAAATGTAGTACGGCTATAGTAATGTTTGTCTGCGGTTTTGTGTCATTATGCGGATTTGTGTAATGCATTGAATTCTATAGATTGCAGATCAATTATCAACTGAGCGATTTAATTTAGTTAATTGATTTATTTGGTTGTATTTTAGGCGTGTAAGTGGTTTAGTTCATTAACTGATGAAAATTATCAAAGTGAATATATGAGTGAGAGTTGTATTGTGTGCATGCATCATTTATTCAGCTGATACGAGAAATAATCCACAATATGAACAATACAATATCATCATCTCCCGAGCCTTTTCCCAACTATGTTGGGGTCGGCTTCCAGCCTAACTGGATGCAGCTGACGACCAGTGCTTTAAAAGGAGCGACTGTCCTATCTGACCTCCTCAAACCAGTTACCCGAGCAACCCAATACCCCTTGGTTAGACTGGTGTCAGACTTACTGGCTTCTGACAAGAACAAGAAAAGAAAGCAAAGTTTGATGTAGGCCAGAATTTCAATTTGATAAGCAGTATTTTCTTGATTGAATGCTTATACATTATATAATAATAAAATGTAAGCAGAAAATACCAAGTTTTGCCGAGGTACCTCTACACCTATCTAACTATTGAACCTGTGAGAACAATCTCGTTTGACAACTCGCCTAGCTTACATTCCTAGAACGGAGTCTATGACACAGTAGCGTTGCTTACACTAGATACAACCTGTTAGGTATACGTCAAAGTAATTTCTTAGAAGCTATCTATCTCTAGGAATATCCTATTCTCACCAGTCTCTGAGAAATTTCAATATACTTGTCGATTTAATCAATCTCTAGAAGGCATCTTAGTTATGTTATACATATAGGTAGGGGACATTATATCTTGGAAATCCTTACTAATATTATATCTATCTATCTAGATAAACAGAGTTACTTTTGCGTATATAATAGGTTTAGAGACATTTATAATAGTTTAAGAGTAAAACTACTAATGCAATTTGTATAAAATTCGGAACATAGAAAGTACACATATACAATATATGCCCGAGAAAGCGTTTTTGTTCCGGGTACATGAAGTAGTTACCAGTTCCTTTGAGAATTGAGTGGAATCCCGGTAACAACTAGTATATATGTATATTCATAAAGTCTCTATGTAATAGTAAAGCAGTTTAATTAAAATACATAGTCAGTTGTTTTCACCAGTTTTCTTTGTGATCGTACACTATTTTCAGTAACTTGATCGCTAAGTATTGAGACATTTAATTATAAAGCCTTTTTCGTCGCCCCGTTTTCTTTTAAGAGCAAAAATAACGGGTTGAGAGGTTTTTTGTGGAATGTTACAAGACTAAGGGTTGTTTTGCTTGAGATACAAGATTATTTAATTAAAGGGACCGGTCCTCTTTTTTTGTAGTGACTATGTAAGAGTTATTTACTTATATCGTTGTAAAAATAAAGCGTAAGATAACAAAATGTTTTTTTGGCCACAAGTTATTTTATATATTTTTACTAGCCGTTTTCCTAAGGTTTCACCCGAGTCCCGTATATATAGCCTATAAGTAGAGAAGAGTGTAGCTTTCCAACAGTGAAAGAATTTTTCAAATCGGCTAAGTAGCTTAGAAACCGTAAGGGTAAAAAAAAACATTGCATTTCATAATATATTAGTATAGATTTGTTTAACCTTAATACTATCACTTTTGACACAAAAGAAAATATAACCTTTAACGTGTAAACTACACCTCACTTCATTCACACATACATGACCCTATATCCCCAGTAGTCTAATAGCAATCCAGCAAATAAATCCAGCGCTTCACGCTTTTACACTCGTGATTAGTACAAATGGAATACAGCTGAGCTAAATATGCAGCGAGCCTAATATATGCGCTGCCTAAACCAGTCCGAGCTAATTAAAGCCTAAATATTTTGATCGTGCAACTGCATAAATAGGTATTATTATCTGCGTAACATCATGTCCAATTTTGGAGGAAGGTATGGCAGATGAGTCTCTCTAGATTCCTATTTTGATTTAGTATACACCAAGTTTTACGGCTGCAGATCTATAGACAGGCATAAAAACCAAATATTAGGAATTGCTGATAATGGTTTCTTTAACTTTTCTTTTATCTTTAATACTTTTTGACAGTGTCTTCACGTAGTAAGAATTAAATAGCCTAAAATAATGTCAGTAACAGTATATTTCTGTTTACCTAACATAAAAAAGTGAATCATAAAAACCACTAAAAACAAATGATCCCGCAATATAAAACAGTACTTCTAAAAAGTGCCACCCAATAAAACAATTGACAGCTTATAAAATAAAATTCAAAACCACTGAAGCGTCATCGGCAACCGGCATTTACAACACAAAAGGTGCAAATAACCAGTTATACTCAAACAATCAAGCTATTAATTCGAGCACTATCAAAGGTGTTTGACTATGCACGCTGTTTGGCTTTGCTCGGCTTTAAATTAAACTAGAGTCGGAAAAAAAATACACAAAATCATCTACAACAACAAACGGACCTGAAATTGTGTTGCGCGGTGCAAAAGTTGTGGAACTAGCGGCTAAATATTTTTTGGATTATCCTAGTAGTAATAATATAGCAACCTTTTTTGATAATACACGTTCTTGCATATTGTATGAAAAATAGCTGAATCACAACAGCAACACAGGCAATATATTTTTAATAAAAAGCCTGTTAATGCAGTCAGTAGGAAAGACAGCAGTTGGTGCTGGAAGAACAGCAAAAAAAACAAAAAAGTTCGCATCAACAAAAAACCTACGTACCTCAAAGTATTAATTAGCCACAGCTAAACTCATCCCAAAACGAAACTACTGCATTGTATTAGGGTACTCAAATTGACTAGAAAACTAAAATAGTTCCACTAGTCCTATTTTTGTTTCCACTCAAAGTTAAACCTTTAATATGCCACCATTTTTGATCCCCCTTACTTCCCAGTAACGCGGCAACGGGGTCGAGAGGCGAAACTAACGCCACGAAGTTAAATATTAAATTTAATGACCGGCTTTTGTCACTCCGCCGAGTTATAGCAAGCCCTCACCAAGCCAGTTTTACTTTTAATAATTAAAACACTAATTTTGTCGCTGTTGACCTCTAAATCTTGGCCTCGAAGATTTTGTTTGAAAGAAAGTTTTGGATAGTGTGTTGTGTTTTGAAGTATCGTGGTAAGATGGTTGACTAGCGTGTTTTTAAGCGTGAGAGCAGACATTTGTAGCGATTTAATTATTCGGATTTTAAGTTACTTTATTACTACTTACATCAGATGTTGGAAACCCCAGACATAAATCCCAAACTGCCAATTCGACTAAAGCAGGGGTATCAAAATTCTTACCTATTTGTTAAGGAAGTCCTCATGCCACATCATGATGAAACAACCATCACTTTATACTTAAAAAAATAATATACAACATAAATATCTGACATATCTATGTGAACAACTCCTTATCAAAACAACATTTCAACAAGGACATGACAACATCCACATCGATATACTCACTCACGTATCAAACGCGATTCACAAGACGTAGCCGCGGCGCTCTATAAATAATTCATACGCGAACTTTGAGAGTTGTAGTTTAAAGGACAACTGGCTTGCAATTCATGGCTTAGATTCCTTGCTGAGACTGCAAAGTATTGACGTAACATAAAAGTGGTAGTCTGCAGTTGTTTCCTTTTTTTTCGTATGAATGAGAACAATGAACTGAATGAGAAAATAAGAATGAGAACAATAAACTGAATTACTCCACTCTAAATTTATTTGAGGAAGTCATACTTTCTCTCTAAGGCATTTTTTGAACTTACTAACATCAGCTTATCTTCAAGAATGTAGCACTGAGAAAATAACCTTACATCTAACTAATAGAATCCAAATCCACAGTGTCAAGCACACATTCTACAAAATAAAATCACAGATTTATCTAACAGCTGTGCTCACAGCTTCCTAACCTGAATCCAGTCAGACCACAAAAAGCACTAAATTGATGTTCCGACTAAACCTTAATAGAATCGGAATGCGGCTAAGAGCACTATTTATTGCAGAATCCAATCGTGCCATGACTCGATTGCAGCGTCTTACCGAATCGAGTTCCAATCGAGTTCCTACCGAGTTATAAGGCCAGACAATCCTATTTCTAGTTCCCAGTTCCCAGTGAGACTTTTATAGCCTATTTTTGTGGCTTCAATTCGGTAGCCTGCGCGATAGGAGCAAAAAATTAGCGGCCAGCTTACTGGCCGGAATGTGTAGGTTTTTGCTGTTTTGTTTTGGCCGAAAACCGAGTGTAAAAAGTAAGTGGCTTCACGGTCGGCGGGAGAATGTTCTAAATGTTTTCGCGTCGCCCGTCCAGAACATTACAGGGTTCATAAATTAAGTATGGTGGTCAAGTTTGGTTTGGCCGTATCATCGTTACTGAGCTCTTGATATGGGCAATATGCGGTCTTATTTAATGTGACTCAAAATATTACATGCTTATAAAATAGCTATTTGTAAACCTGACCTCTGATTAGATCGATAATCACGAACAGAGGATAAGGAATTTTCCAAATCTGTGTAGGTGTTTTAAAAATCTCGTATCTTACAAACAAGATAAAATACTGGGGCTAGTTGTAAACCCTAAGAATTCAAATCGAAAGAAGTAGAAAAATTACTTCATTTTTATTTTACAGTAAACGCCAAATAGAGTCCTTCCTATACCTTATTCAGTAAAAAATACAATTAAATAACAGAACTATGGTAAAACCTTCCTATAAATTCATTTATCACACCCAGACAGGTCAATTCCCTCTCAATTCTTCATCACAAATCCATCACTCTACCAAGAAATTCATGATGGAACAATTGCGAAATTATTAGAAGGAGTTTTTGCTCCAATTTCTCGAAGATATTGGCGTCGATATGTTCGTAGAACTAATATGAGAGGGGACTGGGTAGAAGGCGTTCCGGTGAAAAATTACATGTTTCCATTCCGTTCCAGTGAGTTATTGCTGTGGTTTCTTGTGGAGTTATCGCTCGGGCGAAGTTAGATAAAGTGCATTGGCTGTTTGTTGACGGTCGTGTTGAATTCGCTAGCATTTTTTAAATTGAAATATGATTGGTTTGAACAGGCGAAGCAGTAATGATAGATATTTGTCATAATGTGTAGTGTAAAAGTGAGTATTTCTAAAAAACCTTTTTTGTATCTTACAGTATACCCGTATTACTTAAAAAAAAAGTAAACACTAGTACTTGATCATCACGCACACTTATGTACTTTTCTTTTACAGTTACATATATTAATACTACAGTTGAAATGCTAGTATAGGTATAACTTGATATAATTCTCACTCCCACAGTTTATCCTATCCGAGTGTAAACCGCTTAGTTCAAAGGGAAATCATCCCGCTGTGGGTGCAGCGTGATTGAGTGTCAGACTCTTATTGACTAAAACGCATCATGTTCCTTCTTTATGTTTAAAATCTCGCAGCCCCGGCAGGGCAGACAATCCGCCTTAGATAGCGAACATCTAAACAATCTATATCTCTATTTATAACACTCATTAAACACCTACCTCAACAATGCCCCCATCAGCTAATTATCGAATCAACGGATTGACAATTAAACTAATTACTAGCAAGCCTCAGACACCTCGTTACGCTGTGAGGCGAGTAGACAAACCGCACTCGATACGCCTGTGACTAAACGGCGAACCGTTCAAAGGTTAAACAGTTTTTCTTTTGTATAGATGTTTAGTATGTGGAAAGCGGGTGTGCCGTGCTTGGGTTTGTAAATACACAGTATGCTCACAGTGACTATAGATAATGTCTACGATACTATATTTTAGTAGGCACCAAAGATACGTCTTTTTACCCAAAAACTTTCCATTAAGTTTAAAAGTATTCGATGCTATTTACATGAGTCACAATTTCCTTATCAATCGAATTTATAATTTTGAACAGTAGTTTAGTTGCTTGATTTGTGATTAGATAAAAAGTCCCATCATGATTGTCCTTCAGTTAAACCACTACTCAAATGGAATTTACTTTATCTAAAAGACAAAGAGATGCTTGAAATGCAAAGTTTTCAATCAATTTGATTACAAGCGTTACATTTTAATATCGCACCCGTGGGTAGGATATCGCAAAAACGCTATGACAAAGTTGTAAGGCTCCAAGCGTCGGCTTTACCTTATTAGACCCCAGTGGCCTGTTACTTTACACCACTTGGAGCCTTTTGAGCGTTCAATTCTTAGAATTTGTTTAGGAGCTTTGCTAGAAATTATTTTTTGGGAGCTGCTAAAAATGTCATTGAAAGAAATGTTTGTTTGTAATGTCAAGAAGGTTGGCTATGTAAATATTGATACTGATCGTGTATACAATATTGCGGAAGGAAGATCTATTTCCTTGTATATTCCTTGTATAATTTACTATACTCTTACTATCGTCAAAAAGTCGGTGTTTTTGTAATTATTCTCTGCAATCAGCATACAGGATATGCCTGGCAATAATCTATTAACAATAATTTAGCATTGGCATTTTTAAACGTTTATCTTTCTTCAGCGTAGTGAAATAAAAAAAACTGTTCCTACCTCCATCATCAAGTACCATTTATAAGCAACAAAAATACCCAAAAACAAAACACATACATTATCCAAAATTGGTTGAAGTTCAACAGAATATTCGAGAAATCCCAGTACCCTAGTACCTTCACCCCTCCCAAGGAAGTCATTAAAGTCTTCGGAACTAAGTGAAAAAGTTCGCGACACTTGTTTTCTCAAAGTGCCAAAACATTTTTCTTGTAATGATATAACAGGGCCTTGGTACCGTGATTTTTTTGTTGGTACTTTCGAAGACGATGTTGTAGGTACTTTGTGTTGTAAGTTTTGGGATGAGGTAAAATGATGAGGTAGGGAAATTTTCAGATTTCAGAAGATTTAAAAGGATGGTTAGATGAATGGACCTTCTAATTTTTTCTTTCAGTTTAGTCGCGGCTCGATTGCGTTTTTAGTACACATTTTTAAAGGTATACAGTTTATGTGGCGCAGTGCTCATATCATTGGTAAAGTATATGTTGGTGTTAAGTTGATATGGCACTTTGATAACTCTTACGTTTAGTTTTACCGCTTACTTTCGCAATTAAATATACTTAGTCATCACATAACTTTGCCGCTCCTAAGCTTACATGTGTAGTACATCAAATACCTGACATCAAGAGCAAAGTTATAACACAAGAAATGTCAGTAGCTTTAAAAATTAATAAACCTTTTACTCTGTAGCAGAATAGTACGTCGGTACAACGAGTATTTCTCAGAAATTATCAAAGTAAAATAAATTAAAGATATTTTCTCGAGAACTTGTTGCTAGCCTCTTCACGGACGATTTGCTAAGGGCTTTCCAAGAAGCTGTTCAACGCGATCAATTTGTACTACAAACCTCTTAAAATCTGTTGTTTACGAAATATTTAAATTGGCTAAATAATAATGAATATTGGGTATCGAAAAAGATACTGTAAAATACCTATTTTTTTTACTTTTTACGAAAAATACCGACTTCTAAAAACACTAATAAGCAAAAAAACTATTTTTCATCCCACCATCTCGGAAAGAGTAGTTTTACCCTTTGATATCTGAGCGCAAAAGTCGTTTTTATCCTCTAGAGCGGCAAAGTGATTTGAATTTAGAACATCGTGTACAATACTCCATTTGTGACAATCTTGATAAGACTTTTCAAACAAATACATATTAAACAAATAAAATACTGCTTAAAATAATTATTCAATTAATTAAGTATTTTTTATTATTGTTTTTACACAGATTTTTACCGTCGTTTCATTTTTAAAGTGAGTTTTCAAATATATGAACTTTAATAGGTACATCTTTTTAATTTGATAATCGTATGTGCGCGCCATTTTGTTTTTTTGGATTTAGTAATTTCCTCGATGAGGTGGGATGAAAAGTTACGTGTTGCACTCGAGTGCAAAGATTTTTCACCTTGTGCTCTTTTGATTCCCTCGCTATCGCTCAGGATTCTAATTATTGAAATCCTTCGCTTGCTCGGTCATCAAAATTGAGCCCGCGGTTAAAAAGCAACTTTGCACTCTTGTATAACAAATAACTATTAAAGTGCACAGACCTAGACGCCAGTGTTTAGTGAATGCAGAAATGTCGATTTCACCACCGACGAGTTGAGAACCAAGAACCTCCTTCTTTTTTGGAAAGTCGGTTTAAAACCTTTAGAACATTCACAAAACAGTACATAGTTTCGTGTTACACACACTTAAAATGCTTGATAGAATTACCCTTCTGCCAACATGATAACATTTGTGTTGAGAAGATACAATGTCTTAAACATCAAACCCATGCTTAAGCTTCACAACACAGATTTTAAAATAAATCACAACAAAACAGCATAATACGTACAAAGCCGATTAAACTTTATTTTTCCGTCAATCCGAGTTGAACCGAGGTCGTACGAAATCTAGGCCAAAATAAACCATAGTACTTATAATCCGCTTAGCCAGTCGTAATATCGGCAGCGCTTTTTGCTATCGCAGTAGGCTTTGCATAATTCTAACGTGGCTTGCTTGGACGGCAAATTGACAGCTTGATAGCTTAATGCAGCGATACAGCGGATTTTTTGTTGGGCGCTGTTCATTTGCTTTTGCATTTCGTGTTTTGTTGCAGTAGGCTTTTGTTTTTTAGGGTAATCGAAGATAGTGTTTTATTTGCATGTAGCTCTGGTAAGTGTAGTGCTAGTTGTAATGAAAGAAAAGGCCTTATAAACGTGATGTCTTATGAATTTGAATGATGTGTTATTTAATAATTAGAAAAAAGCTTCTTTCATGTCTCATAAAAAACACGTGAAGTCCGCATTATTTATAAATGGTATACTTACATACAGATCCAGAAAACCTCTTTATAAAATCAATTAACAACATCACTTATTTTCCAAAGATTCAACACAAAGAAACTCTTAAAAATCTCTTTTGATCCCATTAAAATCTAATAACAAAGAGATCGATTTTCAAATTCCACCTAAAAACGCCGTTTCACAGGGGGTCTATTTCACCCGCTATTCCCCCGTGTATCAGCTACGCAATAACCTGGCACCAGGCGCGTGTCACGTCAAAGTTGAGCAAATACCGCGAGTGTTCCAGTGTGTAGTGGCAGAGTTAAAGGAAATTGGCTTAGTATTGGTACTACACACCACACTCGCGTGAAAAAACTACATGACAACATTTTGTAAGTGATTTGTATACAAAGTCTGTTATTTGACGGTGAGGTAAGGGTACTGTAAGCGTCAACCGATGAGTTTATCATGTTTTTTATATATTGGTACTTTCTTCTGCTAGCGGTTTCGCCCGTGTGAGAACTTTCCCCACAATGATACCAAGTGGCCTGTATTTTGGTGTCACGTAGATAAATATCCCAAAACCTCTTCGCTTACTCTTCTTCGGTTATTTGGATATAAAACGACATTTTTTATTAACTGAATTACTTATGTAATAAAAGGTCATAATTGCAATATACCTACCTATATTTTTTAAATGTTTTTCTTCATTAACAATTTTATTAAATGCCGCCTCTGTCGTGTTTTAGCTCTATGCCATCAAAATGATATTAAAGTAACCGCCCACCTGTAAACACATAAACGGGGTGACACTTTACGTTACGCTGCGATTTGTTGTTGCTCCGCAAAATAATTAAGAAATCAGTGCATAAACCTACGCAAAGTGCTATTGAAAGTAATAGACTGTTAGAAGGTGATAACTGTTAAAGACAAGTGACAATAATACAGTGAATTAGTGCATAGTGTTAATAATATAGACCAAATCAACTCTCAATAATTATCCATCCTACCGTCAGTTACTATTATCCGGGCGCTGTGACCTAAACGCGTAAGCGCCCCGCATCGCACGGCGCTTGTGACGTTCTTCTCGCGAACTCAGCTCGGCCGATTTGCCTGGGCCTTTATTAGTGTGCACTTTTGTCGTAACAAAATAAATAAATTATATTTTTTGTTCGTAACTTTCGGGTGGGCCTTTATTACTCGACTGTTCTTCCTAAAACACTAAAGTAAGCGGATAGTGACACGAGGCAACATAATACAGTATTAATCAAAATAATGCCAAAAATGCTTCGCACTCCGCCAAAGGAAGGTGATTTCGGAATTCTTGTACGTGTGGAATCGGAGCCGAATATACGCGCAGCGCCTACCAGCACGCCAAATAAAAAATCTAAGACAGGCAGACCGAAACGCCCGCGCACTGACAGCTCCCCTGATACTGATTTCTACACAGATGTTCATCGATCACTCACAGACGAACAATTGCTAGTAACAATTCGCCAAGAAATACGATCAGCCATATCGTCGGAGATACCAGAGATCAGCAAAACCGACACTATTAACAACGAACTAAGGGAGATTAAGGAGTTGTGTCTTGGTTTGAAACACTCTGTTGAATTTATGAGTACTGAGTTTGACCGCATAAAGTCCGAGCTCGATGCATGCAAAAGTGACAACAAAACTCTTCAGAAGGAAAACGAAACTCTTAAGAGTACAGTAGCCGATCTGGCTCAACGGGTTAATCTTATAGAACAAAACTCCCGGCAACAAAATGTAGAAATTAACGGGATACCAGAACACAAGTCAGAAAACCTAATCAAGACAATTGTACAAATGGGGAAAGTCGTATCTAGCACGATAAAGGAAGAGGACATCTTGTCTGTTGTGCGTGTAAGGAAATTAGATCCGGAGACTAAGAATCCAAGGGCTGTTGTCGCCAAGCTACGGAGTACACTTTTGAGAGACACGCTATTAACATCTGTCTCACAGTTTAACAAAACTCACCCCAAGGAAAAACTGAACTCCCAACATTTGGGTTACGGCAACGCGGTCCAGCCGGTATTTGTTTCAGAACATTTGTCACCGTTGAATAAAAGAATCCACGCCGCTACCCGAAAAGCTGCACGTGAGAAGGGATATCTGTATGTATGGGTACGCGACGGAAAAGTTCTTGTTAGGAAAGCTGACGGCCATCAAGCTAAACACGTAAAAAGTTTGGAAGCCGTTATGTTACTCTAATTTCCCTTACCTGGTACCTATTCAAACCGTACATAAAGACTCAAATTCACTATCTATTATCAGAATTTTAGGGGCTTAAAAACCAAGACCAATTCTATTAGACTAGCCGCTCAACTATGCAATTACGATATTATAATTGGAGTGGAGACTTGGCTCGACGATAGTATAAAAGATGGGGAAATCTTCGACACCAGGTATCGAGTTTTCCGCAGAGACAGAGCCTCTACAACTCTGAGATCGAAAAGAGGTGGAGGCGTACTCATCGCCGTATTAAAATCCATTGATTCTGTGCGCATATCAAAATGGGAATCCGATGTCGAAGATCTGTGGGTTCGAGTTAAAACCACTAAAGGGAAAAGTACACATTATTTGGATATCTGCGCCGTCTACCTACCACCACCGATTCAACATGCGGTCCTAACTTCATTCTTGAACCGAGTATCTACATTGATGGAAGAAGCAGGAGAAGACATAATGATAGTGGGAGACTTCAATCTCGGTTTTATCAATTGGAAAGTAGACAATAGTCCAGATGGTTCTTCAAGTACAACTGCTTCAAATTATGCAAATAAATTAGGCTACGCCTTGGTAGATTTCATGTCAGAGAATAATTTAATGCAACTTAATGCCGTTAAAAACTGTTACAATAAGACCTTAGACTTAGTTCTTGTTAACTTTCACGGAGGAACTGTTAACGAATGCAATAGTTCAATCACAAAAGTAGATGTATATCACCCACCTCTTGATATAATAATAAAAAATATTTCACTAGCATCGCTAAAAACTAAAACCACTAAAAAATTTAATTTCAGAAGGGCTGACTACGAACTTATAAATAAAAGTATTAAGAATATAGATTGGACTAAATTGTTTTCTGAGCTGAGAGATGTAGATGACATGGTGCGGGTACTGTACACACATATTCGTAGCATTATTAATGAGTGCGTTCCACCTTCCAGGGTACCGAATAAAAGCTTTCCTGTCTGGTATTCTCGTCCTCTTATCCGACTTCTTAATGAGAAAGAAAAGTTAAGGATTCGTTTTAAAAAGTATAAAAACCCAAGAGACAACTTTGAATATAAAATCCTCGATAATCGCGCTAAAAAACTGATAAAAGAATGTTACAAAAAATATGTTATTAATATGGAAAAGGATATAGCACAAAATCCAAAACTCTTCTGGTCTTTCGTCAAAACCAAGAAAACAATATCCAGGAATATTCCTACCACCATGTTTCTTGATAACAATGTTGCAACGTCTGGCGAGGAGATCAGTGAACAATTTGCTGCATACTTTTCATCTACTTTCATGCCTTCTCAAAGCCATAATACTCCAAGTTCTAACACTGGTTTGCGTGATTACTTTCAACTCGCGTTGTGTGGGCTGAATTTTACCGAAAGAGAGGTGTTTAAAGCATTACACAAACTAGATTCGTGTAAGGGACCGGGACCTGATGGCTTACCCCCATTATTTATCAAGAAATGTGCAGCAACCTTATCTCTTCCACTAAAAATAATTTTTAATTATTCCATCAAATCTTCTAAGTTCCCTACAGAATGGAAAGTAGCCAACGTAATTCCTATATTCAAGAAAGGAGAACCCAACGTCACTTCCAACTATCGTCCCATATCAATTCTTTCCATATTTGCCAAACTCTTCGAAGCCCTTGTTTGCCCTGTATTGACACGTCACATAAATTCACAGTTGGCTCCTCAACAGCATGGTTTCACAATTTCCAAATCCACTACAACGAATTTAGTTCATTACATTAACAACATTAGTAAATCTCTTGATTCGCGCACACAAGTAGACGCTATTTATACTGACTTCAGTAGTGCTTTCGATAAAGTCAGTCACAATTTACTTAAATTAAAGCTCGAACAGTTCGGGGTATGTGGCCGCCTTCTTAAGTGGTTCGAATCGTATCTATCTGAACGGCGACAAAGAGTGGTGGTTAGAGGGTACGAATCACAGTTCTATATTTCAACTTCGGGCGTACCACAGGGTTCCCACTTGGGACCGATACTCTTCCTAATTTTTGTTAATGACATTGTCTATGCAATAAAACACTGCGAGTGTTCAATGTTCGCTGATGATCTGAAACTGTACAAAGAAATTAAATCTGATTCAGATATATTACTTGTTCAGGCAGATTTGGATGCAATACATGAATGGTATCAACTTAATTTGATGACCCTCAACGCTAATAAATGCTTCCACATCACTTTCACGCGTAACAAAAAAGTACGACCATCACTATATACCATAGATGGTGTTTGTCTGCAAAAAGTCGATACCATTCGAGACTTAGGTATCATACTGGACAGTAAACTGACGTTCATCAGTCACATCGACGCAATTGTTGCCAAGTCATCTAAAATGTTGGGTTTCGTGAAAAGAACTTGCACAGAGTTTCGGTCCTTATCGACACTTAAAATACTATATAATACTCTTGTCATGAGCATACTAGACTACGCTTCCCCAGTTTGGAACCCCTCCTACCGCGTACATGTTGATAGGATTGAACGAATACAAAGGAGCTTTACTAGATATTTACGATTCAGATGCCCTAGCTGTGCCAATGATGCAGACTATCCCGTTAGACTCAAAAATTTCAATATGATCTCGCTCGAGGAACGCAGAAGATGGAACGATCAGTTGCTGTTCTACAAAGTTATCCATAATTTGGCCAACTTACCGGAGCTACTGTCAGTAATCAATGTAACTGTGCCCAGACGGAGCATAATTAGATCCGCTCGTAAAACAAATACATTTACAATATTTTCCTCAAAAACTAACCTTGGGCACTCTGCCCCAATGAATCGCTTAATGGATACCTATAATAAAATAAACGCTTGTGGTACCCTAGACATCTTTGCCGACACAATTTCCCAATTTCGGAGTAAACTCTTATTACTAGTTAAAAATGAAAATAACTGACTTAACTTATTACTTATACTTATAGACTTATATATTCCAAGCCAACTAATTGAAATTTTCATACCAATTACTATTGCACTCATTATCAGGCCCTACCACTAAATATATATAGGTATATATTTTTTTAATAAATTAGATTAATTGTTAACTGTCCATTACCTTCAACATTCATGATTGAAAGAGTTCAAATTGTAGCTTTGTAAAATTTAGTATGTAAGTGCTGTGTACTTCTGTAAGTGACTTGTTCACCATGATGTGATGCATGTGAAACAACCTTCTATTAATTGTACAGTGGATAGGTCGTTGAAGTACCTAATTTATAAAATAAAATAAAATAAACCTGTCGTCCAAATATTAATCTTATCGATGACAGGTCAAAATTCACAGATTACCATTTTATTATTTCTCTGATCCATTCAATTTATGAAAGCTGATGAAACAAAATACGATCACTGATGGATTTGGACGTTTAATTTTGGTTTTTGAATAGAAAACTTAGATGTAATAATTGGCATTAGTAGCTGTTATATGCTGTTTTATCCACGTCACGGGAAAACCACTTCCCGCAACCGAGAAAAAGTTGCAAATACCGAGGCTAAGATTTTATTTATGTTGCATCAACGATGTAGATAACTATGTTTTTTGTGTTACTGCACAATTTTCATATTCCAAACCTTCAAAAGATAGGATATCTTTTTAACCAAAATACTTAAAATCCATAAAACTATAAATCACAAGTTACTTACATTTCATAATATATTATACTTTCATAAATATTCGTTAATACTGAGCTACCAATCACTGAAGGTAGCTGCAAGCTTTCGCAGCGCCTGCATAATAGCCACTGAATATATTATTAGAGGAAATTAAACGTCTACCCTCCGTTTAAACTGTTACGTGAACTATTGGAAAATGTTCCAAACTCGCGACAAAACTCACTCACTGTAATTTGTTGGTAGAATTTCAGTAAATTCCTGTTTCATTAATTTATTAGTTTTCCAAATGGGATAAAATATCGTCGACAGGAAAAAGTCACTTGGTATAAAATTAAGAAAAATGAAATTACAATAGATATCTATACAATTTTCTACTTAGTGATTTTTTCTTTTCACCCGCCATATAATCTTTGATTGAGTTTAGCGTTCAGCCATGGACTCAACTCAAACTCAAACTCAATTTTTTTTATTTCAAATAGGCCTATGAAAGCTCTTTCGAACTCTTTCCAAAGAGTTGGTCTCATGGAAAAGAACCGGCAAGAAACTCTATGGACACTCTATTTAAAAGAAAACAAATGGACGTGGGTAAACAAATAAAACACCACAAATATTATAAATCAGATTGCTTTAATTTATTTTAGTTTTATACAAATCGAATACTACTTACGATAGTCAATTTTAACGAATAAACATTTTACCCGTCGTATTTATTTTTACAAATTTACCTTTGTATTTTATTTTTTATTATTTTTCATCTATTATAAAAACCTCCATAGGGGCTTTTCATTATAAACTTACATTACACTCGGCTGTATTTATTCAACTTACTGCAGTCGTATATATTTTTTTATTTTAATTTTAATTAATTATTTCGACTATGGTTAAGCCACAGGAACACAATGTGGAGTATTTATGCGTGATATTAGAAAATAAATGACGAACTATGTATGAAAAGCTCGTTAGTTCAAATTAATTCGGTTTTTACTACGTGTTTCTGAACGTGGGTTTTGCTCTTCAAGCGCCATTTTAAAATTTTCAATAAAAATGTTTTATGATATGGACAGAGCCAGAGACATTCGAATGTTTGCTTTTCAATCAGAACATTAATATTTCAACATGTCCTCTTATCGAAAGACGTAAAAATAAATTGAAATATCTTTCAAGAAAAACTCATAAAATTCATGCAGCAATAAATAATATCGGATTCTTTTATTGAAATGTTATAAAAACGTTTTAATAAAGAAACAAATTAAATTGTCACGTCACTTCAAGAGATAAACCCACGTAGATGAAAATGTGATAGAAAAATTTATAAAATATATTTTTATTAACTTGTTGCATACATAAGTTGGTGTGTGAGTAAGCGAGCAACCACCTGGTGTAATGTTTATAGATGTAGCCTAAATAGCGATCGAATGAGACACAGAATTACATTTGTTTGCCTAAGAACATAAGAACCATAGGACAAGACATTATTTAACTATAAATACACCACAAGTAAACATAGACACAATATTAAAAACTCTTTACTAATCCAACGCTAACCATAAATTCCAAAATTCAAATTAAGAACTAACAATTCCTTCACATTCCATCCTGGCCAATTTGAAAAGTGTTCGATTTTCAAAATTCGTGAGCTAGATTTCTGGCGCCGAGAATATCAGTTTTCAATTTTATTTCTTCAAGCGTGCATTTAAGCTGCCACGGAGTAAAAATATACTGAGTTATAGACAGGACATGTGTCAATAGCGCTCGTATCGGGTTTGAGCATCGTAGAGCGTTGCAAGCGAGCGTACGAGTAAACAAGCTGTCACTACCTTCCTCGTAGTTACTTGAAAAGGTGCGGTATACATTTCGTTCTTGGAAAAGTGAGCAACCTCCGCATGTATTGTGCCCATCTTATATAAACTACTCTTTGTGTGATGTGACTTTGTAACCATGGCGTAAAACAGGCGTCGTGTTGGGACATTAAAAAAGACACAGAATTTATTACAAAATTCATTCGATTTTATTTCTTACTCCTTTAAATTTTCTTAAAAATTCACATTATTATTAGTAATTACTCTGATAGGTTCTTAGGTCCTTAGCAACAAAAAATTTTGGTGAACAAGATTATTAAGATTTTTGAAAACCGCTGTAAATGTTCCTTACGCTAAATTAATAAACGATAAAGAGTAGATGAGACTCGAAATAGTTAAAATCTTAGTTTACAGCGTCGGAAGTAGAATATATATGGAAATCCAAAATACCTGTTTCACGATTAAAGCATTTTGTTACTGTTGTGCAGTATGCAGACAGTCTGTATGACATATGTGTGTATACGTACATATATATACATGTAGTTGTATAAAATCAAATAAAAATATTTATCGAAAATAAACTACATAGTTTACCTAATTTTGAAATAAACATATTTTTGCAATAATTTAGCTAAAATATATTTATAATATAATAAAAAATTATATGAATCAATATATACCAAAATTATTATTTATATATTGTTATAATAAGATTATTAACAGCAGGTAACATTTATATAAAAAGTAAAATTATTTTTCATAAAATTGTAAGTAATAATTTAAATATTTTATATTTCGAGCCATATGTCATACAAACATTAAAAATTATACATACATAGATGTATACATATACATATAAGTGTAGACATAGACGATAGTGTGTAAACTGGTTCCTCAGTGTTTAGTGAAATTCGGAAATAGATTAGAGTTAAAATTCACAAAATATTTGAGGAAACTTGTACACTGACAAACAGTAAATAAAATACCTCTATATTGATGAACTTTAAGAAAGTAGATACTATTTTGGGAGTTAAAATGATGAAGTAAAAATATTTCAATAAGTATCTCAAAGACTAAAAATATCGAATTCGCAACATCATTTTAATACAGATCCGAATAAAATTAAAAAAGTAAATGTTATAATTAGATTTTGATGAAATTAAACTGTTTTGTCAGTGACCACCGTTTCCCCAAAAAATTGCATTATTTTCGAAATGTGAACAAATTGTAAAAAATATCAGAAGATTTGCTATATCATTGTAAAAGTGAGAGATAAAACAATGAATACTGCCTTTAAATGTGTACGCATCGCATCGTATATGTTGTGGTTACGTCTGTTCGTCTGTTTGTCTGTCTGTTTGTACGTTTATAGTGTAACCCGGTCCCATGCAGGCGTTTTATTATTCTGTTTTATTAAATCGTAGATCGTCTCTACTCGTTTTTAATTTATCAATATTTTTATTATACTTTATGATTGAACCGCTACCACGGGCCTTACATTCGATTTCACAACCTCTCGTTTATTTTTTTCAAACAAAATAAGTTTAAAATTGGCTGAATAACCCGTAGCCGCGGCCCAATACAAACATTAACCCGTTAAATTACATGTTAACAAAGACCCTAGTTCGTTTTTTTTATTTTTTCTTTACAATAATCTTCTCAACTTCATCGTTTATCCCTAAAACCAACTTAACTTCAATATGTTTATAAACCCTATTTTTGGCACTAACAAATCTAATTAAATATATTAATTAATTTTACAATTTTTATCATCACTTTCGAATTGAAATATACACAATCAAATATAACAATAGGGTTTATGAAGTTTTAAATAATTTTAACAATCGTTAATACGAAATAGTAAAGAAACTGCCACATGATATACTTCAGCACCACACTGTTGGAAATAAATTCTGCTAAACGACAACGTTTATAATCTCAGGAACGATTAACATAATTAGGTTTTAATAATACAATTCTGGCAAATACAGTTTACGCACAAGCTGTACTTTTCTCTAGAGACGTAATCTCTCCAATTCCTTATATTTCAAGGATCTAGACATCGAGAAAAAAGTACAACTTGTAAAATACATTTGTTACGTCTTCTTTACCTATCGAAAAAGGATAAAAACAAATAATATGCAAAAACACTCAGATTGCGTAAAATTTTATATCTAAAGTTTAGTGAGCTTCCTTATGAATAGTTATTCCATTATAAGTTTAGCTTAAATCAAGGGACACGACATTCACTAGGCTATCACGACATCTATAAGAGTGAAATTGAGGAACGGACATAGATAAAGACTTTAAATTGTTTATTTTTAAATAATACGACTATTATATAGATGCTACAGTATGTGCTAAAAGGTTCTAATCGAGTAGACACTTGACGAATTAAATCGATTACAACCAATTTCAATGAAAAAACTTTTTCAATTGAATATTCGTCGACATGTTGACGTCTTATTGGGCGCGAAAAATTTCTGATCGCCTCCAATCGATCTACTATTGAAATTAATCAGATAATACTTTACCTATCGAGGTGATATCAATAAAGACATTATCTAGTACTTACGAGTAATAGTGTACTCCTGCCCAATAAGACTGGTTGTTATAATACTAGAGTGAAAAATGCGATATTTTAGTCTTTTTTCCGATTTTTTTCTAAAATTTATATACAAATACACACCGCAATATTCTGTATTTACATTTTATCAATATGGTTACGTGATGGTTAGTGATATCAACAGCATTGTAATATTTTCGCTAAGCATAACATTAACATAAACCGATTCCTAATTAATGACTATTTCTGATGCTAATGACTTACTCCCATATCGATATACTAACAGTATAACATTACATTACGTTTAGTGAGCATTTATCGATACGAGAGATCAACAGTTATCCTCCGTTTAATCGACAATGAGTTTTAAAATTAAAAAGTTATCAATACACTCGCAAGTTCCTTTTAAGTCGGTCCTAATTTATGTTTTAATTCAACCTCCTGATGCTACACCTAGTCTACCTTTGGTTCCGTATTAATTGTTGATTTCTTATCAATTCCATAACTGTTTAACAATTCCTGGATTTAATCTTCGTAGTACATTCTTTAATAATTACAAATTTACGTCCATACTCATTACTAATGTTCCGATCTATCTAAATGTATACAATATCGATTCAAATCGATATGTATCAAAGTAGACGCAGCGACAGTCGCTAATCGAATTTTAATATCGAATGGAATAATCTTAAATCGTTAACTATTCTTGACGCTACCGATATTTGATCCATTATGTACATTACTTAATACCCTAAGGTTTTTTGTCATCATCTGTGATCCCTCATTACTTGTAAAAAGGATGCCGGTTCAAATCTTTTGTTTTAAAGGACCTCCTTTTTCCTAATATTTACGAGAATTTTAATTCCAGTATTGGCGCAGAACCGAACTTTTGTTTTACAAACTTTTTTGATCAAACCTTACCTACTTTCCGTCCAAAAAGTTCCATTTTCAATAAACTTTTTTTTTCGTAATTTCTTTTTTCAAATTAATGCAACTCTGTGCCAGCTTAGCGTTCCATTAAAGTAACCCTCGTTAGTACTTCGTTTATAATATCGTTTAGTTATAGTAATTAATATTGTTTATTTTAACAAATTATACACGTCAACATTTATCTGTATAACATCCTAGTCAACATCACATTTGTTTAAATAAATGCTAATGGAAATTTCAGCCTCAACTGAAGTGCATTTGCCACCGAAGAAACAAACATTACGAAAGTCACATCCTGAAAGAATACATTAGAACAACGATACAATATACAACAATAAGAAAAAATATATACAGACCTTCACGAAACTCCTTGCGCCGGCTAAAATTTCCATTACCACTCGACTTAACTACAATATGTAAATTTATCATAATTTAATGTCTTAAGACTTTGTTATGGAGACGTGTGCGTTTCAACCACGTATTTAATTTAATTACATTATCAATTATAATTACAAATCGGCGTTCTAATAATTATTTCTCTCATTCATGCGCCGGAGTTGCCGGCTAGTGGTTGGTTCATTGCACGATGATATGCGGTGCCGATAACAGGACAGCTACTGTCGCGATGATTGTGAAAAGTGTGAACACGAACAGGCAAAACCTGGGGACAAATATATCTAGTCAGCAAACGTGGCCTTTCTAAAAAAAAATTGAGTTGGCAACAAGATATGTCCTTGAGGAACCCCTTTCTATGTAAATACAATGATATTCAAGAATTTTTTAACAAAGTATTCTGGATATCGTTCATTTTAAGTCAAAAATATTTGAAGTGCTCTAAAAAACGTATTTCACAGAGAAAAACGTGTTATATTCATCATACAATCCCTCAATATCAACTTTCGCGCTAAATGCTCAACGTGTAGAAAGCTTTTCTTAACAATATTACAAAGCAGCACTTTCTACATAAGTTCAGACTCCTAAAGCTCTTACTTCGTCATTTAAAACTGCTTGTTTGAAATTCAAAATGTATGACTGTATAGGATTTAGAGCATTAACTTAGCATTTTAAAACAAATGTGAATTTCAGTGAAGGATTTTTGAACAACGGACGAGGTTTTGCAGCTAAGCGTGCTATCCTATCTGACGGTTGCAGCCAGACTGTATTAGCAGATTCTAGGACGTTGCCCCCAGCCTGTCCACTGGGCGATCTACAAACATATTACACGAACAAGAGGATAATAATATGACGGCAGCGACGTGCCCCCATTTTTCATGTTTCCTTTACAAATTGTTCTACAAACCTTAAAATAAAGTGAGCTCAAATGTAATCATGTTTTGGTAAAAGTATTGTCGTAAAAGTGGCGTTTTATGAAGTCTTGCTGCTTATTAATTTTCAGAGATTCTTACATTTTTATGGACTTATTTTTAGTATTAAGACACACACAATTTTTTGTCTGATGAAAGATGTAGTCTTAATAATTTCCATGTCCCATGAGTCATATGTGATACACTCCGATTGTTAAATTATTGTGTCTGCATCGTGGACGGTGAAGTAGTTAAGTTTCTGATTTTGGCAGCTCTATTATTTATTTAGAATATCTTCATTTAATATTATGCCTCCACTATATCTTTGCTCAACAGGTGAGCAGACTTGTTGAATTTAAAGACGATAGTCCCATATCGCCGTCGACTTCAGTTCATCTTGGCAGAGGCCATAAATTCCACGCATTTTATATCTTACCTCAGTCCACAACACGTGAATAATGCATATAAATTTTATGTGTCAGCCGTTGAGAGCAAAATGTATAAAAATGATAACAAGTCTGACTATCAAATTCTGCTTTTCATATTCCCTTTTCAATTATAAATGAAATTACTTTTACCGCTACATTTTTAATATCATTCATAGGAAAAAGTTTTATAAAAAATATTTTGTACATGAAAACGTTGTACCGGACTATTAAAAGCGACAAAAATGTAACAAAATCTTTTGACAAATAAAAAACATTTGTTTACAAAAAGTATCATTTAACACAAAAATGTAATACCAACGTATATTGAAGTGGGAACAAAAGCACGGCACTGGTTAATCCTCCTTCATTGTGAAAACAATACAGCCATAAATCAATGAATGTACTTGTACCATATTCATTAATCAATTCACTGGAGCTTTACCGATTTCAGCGAATTCCAAATTGAATCGAATTATTTCTTTATCCTGTACAATATTATAATCTCTTCCTGTTATTTACTTTTGTATTGTTTTATGGATGGTTAAGTGCTATTTACTCAATAACATATGCTCGCTATGTAACTTTATATAATTTTGCGCATGGAGTTCATTGTGACTAATGTACAACAATACAGTAATATTAAATAAGTGCTATCACAAATACAAGCATGTCAACTCACGCTGTAAATAACCACATAATATTATTGAATCTCTTCATAGCCCTAAAGTTTTTCATAGAGAACCCAACCCTAGATTACGCTCGCCTGATTTCTACAACACTAAGAAACAGTGAAAGGGGACCGTTTTGGGGGCGTTGTCCAATGTAATTTGACGTGAAAAAATGCTTATTTAATAAGCCTAATTTCAAAAAAATAATTTGTCTTTGACTATATAAAATGTATCTGTATGTGTTCCAAGTTTAATACCATAAAACCTCACCTATCAACAACCATCGCAGCAAACTTCCAGTCGCTGATCAGCTCAGCTTCCTCATCAGCCTTCTTCATCCTGGCCGTGATGAACTGCAGCTCCCTCAGTATGAGGTGCAGTTCCCGGTGGTGGCTGCCCAGGCCCCCGCCCACGTCTTCCATGGTGGACGGACGGACGAACGACCGACGGAAATCCGTACGGAATATTGAGCACCTAGCATAAAAGTGAGAAGTGATGTTGATGTTTTAAGAGTGTGAGAAAAGAAGAACTTGCCTTGTGTAAAGGGAATTAAAAATTGAAGAAGCAGTCTAGTCTATTTGTGTTTGTTCATGTAGATACAGACAATAAGATTCATAAGTAGATGCAGATGAAATATATTACAACCTAACAACAAATAACCCCCAAATGGTGAAGCACACTTGAATATTATGGGCAACTTGGTCTAAAAGAAATATAATAGAACCATTAACACTAATTTCATTGCCGAATTTGTAGACTATTTTAAGACAAAAGATAATTTAGGCTATTGTTGGAATGTGTCCCCAGCGTATACAAGTTACTTAAGTATTTTTACGAAACAATTTCAGATACCACTCATTTATAACAAAACCCGTAGTTGATGCTATTTTTATTGATCGCAGTTTTCTTAACAACCCTATTTTCATCATGTTCCTTCTTAAGCCCCTTATGTACCGGGGCCGCGGCAACTCTTTCCAATAATCCCGCAGCCCCGGCAGGCCTTGGCTCTGGTGAGCTGTTCTTAACAACCCTCAATTTTACTTACCCTGGTCCCAAATTCCCGGTCGAGGCAGTACTGTTAGGAGGCGGAGGGCCGTGTCTGAAGTCATCATCGATGTCCAGAACATTCGCCAGCAAGGACTTGGAAGACCTCTCCTTGAGTTCCAGCTCTCTCATCCTGGTGTTCATCATTATGGTCTTTCTTGTTATCTTCTTCCCTGGCCTCGACATGCGCAGTATCCATGGCAGCCATTGCAGGAATACGGATTTTATCTGCGAATAAAATTATGGTATTAAACCCGGTCTAAATAGTTCAAGTTGCTATTTTTTAAATAGTTATTGGAAAAAAACGTTAAAAAGTGGGCATAAAAAATTGCTTCGGTAATTTTCGTTATTTCTTTCTTAGTTATTTCTATAGGTATTGCCACCTACAAAATTATCACGTTTGAATGTTACTGTATTATCCTTTAACTGTGACACATTAGTCACACTTTCTGGTTCATTAATAAAAAAAATGGGAATAATTGCTACATTACTGTCTTAAAAAAATAAAAGTAAAGGTTCGTAAATACCTATTCTTTTATTATTACTCACCCACTGCGGCATCTCATGTATGTCAGCGGTTCGATGATGATAGTTAAGTACCACGACCGTCAGTACCACAGACGACGCTACCATGAACATGATGCAATTGAAGTACGTTCCTGTTGCATACAATACTTATGTAGTACACTGTACTATACAAAACTATATAGTACATACTTTTGTAACTTTAGGGTTATGAAAGCAAGATTTTTTTTTAAATTTTGTACAATTTTTTAAAAGGATTTTACTGATACTCTGTAAGCCAAATTGTAATTTTATAGCCAAGGGACTTCCAAAGCAAATTAAAAAATATATTTACATTCTCTTAAATCTACAATGACACGAAATAAATGGAAAACGGCAAGGAGAAAATTAAGTACTTTTACAATTTTTATTTTACAGTTTTTAAAGTTACGTTTTATTTTGTAAATCTCATGTGGTTCAAGCTATAATTATGTCATAAACTAATTAACATTGACACAGAAAGCCACATTCATGCATTTTAATTGTTCATGCGATGGACTAATCTACATTTAGATGAGTTTTAGCATTTATACGTTACATTAACGGTTCCAAAATTAATGAGTCGACACTTTATAACATTCTGTCGTGTCTATAAAAATAATCTTTGTTAAAAAAATAGACACGACAAAATATGACGCCGATTTTTGTATATAACAACCTACTTTTTATTTAAGCCAAGAAAGTGCCTGTCACTAAATTACTGTTAGCGTGAAAGTTACAATTATCGTAAATTATCGTTGTTTAGACAAGCTCTTTCAATTTATTATTTAGCGTCTCCTGTAACGATGAAGCTGATCTCGTAAGTTATTAACATATTAAAATTGTTACTAACGTTAAAAGAGACGTTACTTTGACAAAGGAATTTGTTATTGCTAGCTCGAAGCTCGGAATATTTTAATATGAGATCAAGAATATGTACGTAGATACTCGTAAATGGTATGAAGAGAAGAGTTATGCAGTGTAATATCTGTTTCAGTGTAGTCTATGTTGTTTTATCTGAACAAATACCTTTGTCAAAGGATTCAATAAGTTTTATCATTTCGTCAATTACAATGATAGTAACAGACCCGACAAAGTTGTGCCGAAGTTCCCGAGATACTTGGAGGCTGCCCCTCACTACCCGCATCCACTTTGTTGCTTTAAACTGTTGTTTAACTTTAAATCCTGCTTTTAAACTACAAGCAATTAAGTATTTAGAAGCTCGTTTAGGTAAGGAGAGTTTTACGGTAATTCTCGCCGTTTTACTGATTTTAAAACCATTTCAAACCATGCTCAAAGCTGACGTCTGTAGTCGCGTGACTGGCTGTCTACTGAGGCCAATAGAGAACAAAACAAAACAAATAAAATAGATTTGAAAATGGAATTTAAATGAATGGACCAAGAAGTAATGTTAGTAAATTATTTTAATACATTACAAGAAGATCGAAGTGCCAGTATGTTCAGGAAATTACCTTTGATAGACTCTGTATAGCTACGTATTTGAACAGCACGAATTTAAAGTGCAATAACTCTATTTGAAGTGTTGAGAGAGCCGCAAGAGCGCTGTAAAAGCATAGATCAGTCTCCAGAGACGGCGAGACTCTAAAATGCAAGTTGAAAACAGAAAAATATAAGAAACTATACGCTCTCCTTCAAAAGTTCAAGCAAAAATATCTATTTAGATCTTTGTTAAGTTGGTGTTTCACGAACGAGCTGAGGGACATTTTAGGTGGGGCACCACAAAATGTTCCTCGAACTGCATTCTTCTTTAGAAAAAAAACTATTCATCATCATATTTAATTTCAGTTATTTAAGAAAATGAGTAACAAACGCGTGGTACTTTTCTCACCTATTAGGGGGATCGCCTCAGAGGTTTTTGTGATGACGTGTCCCACCAATAGAGAGAAAACAGTTTGCGACAGGAGGATTGTAACACCTGCAAAGATTAATATAAACTATGACAAACAAAATCAAATGAAAATATTTCTATTTACAATTAAACCTAAGTACCATCCAGTCTATATATCGGCGGATATGTCGTCCTGTTTGTGTGCTGAGTCGGTTTCAGGGGCTCAAGTGAAATCATAAACCAAACATAAGGATAGTCATGCAAACACTAATATAGAGGGTTTTATCTCTGGCGTTTTATCGTTTGTATTATATTTTACTTTTAGTTTAGAAGGGTTTTATCGAAGTTTCGCTAAAATTACACCACCCTCCAAGTATCCTGAAACCACGGCTTTAAGCCTATGGATAAAGTTAATATATCAAAAAAACATTAACATTCAATAAACACCCAAATACAAATCTTACACCATGGAATCGATTACGTAGACAGCGAACTTACATAAATGTTTGAAGATAATAAATATACGAATGTAAAACATTTAGAATAAAAATATTTGAACTTACCTTCAGGGTCCAATAATAATTAAAAAGCTCTTGACAGAGTTATAGTCACATGCCATGCCACTCAAATCGGAAAGTTAGTATCGTTACAGAAGTGTATCGATCAAATAAACAAAATAATGAATAATCAACTGACAAAGCTAAAGCGAAGAATCACGGAATCGATTCCAAGTTTTTAATCGAAATTATTATAAAAAAGAACAATACCTTCACAATTATTCTTGTCGGAATACTTTAAGTCGAGTTCAAATGAAACCATTTTTCATGAATTAATTATATTTTAAGCAAAAGCTTTTAAAACGTCTAGTGAGTAATTGACGTTATTATTTGACAGACAATAATATAAAAGCTTGAAACCACTTAATAGCAACCTTAAGCTCACAACAATTTAACGTACATAATTTACTCCTTGTAATGTTTTAAAATAATTAATTAGTTTATCGTTTTAATAACAAAAATAAATGAGAGCTGAAATTAAAATAAAAATAGTATGAAAGATGAAATAAAAGTACTAGGACCTCATGAATATGAAGAGAAAATAAATGTGGGAGATAAGCGGGATGGACAAACGGTGTGGGTTAGGTTTGGGTAGTGTACCTAACAGGGGGATAGCGTCGGAGACCTGTGGCAGGGTCTCGGCTACCAGGTTGAGGAACACCGTCAGCGAGAGAAGAATAGTGACTCCTGCAATCAAACACATGGTTAACACCCTACAGATGATGACGACCTTTATCGAATGCTGACGTTAAATCCGTATCCCCTATGGCCACGTACAACGTATGAATGATGACAATACCGATGAATTCTACGCCGACAAAGACTTACCGTATCTAGCTTACATTTGTCTGGATCTTAGTGGGAAACTAACACAGACACAAACAGTCATACCACATTCTAAACAATCTAATATTCATTTCAGTACACGCTGCTTCCGAACGGCTCTTAAAAGTTTTATTACCCCTTTGGTACGTTCAACAAGCTGTAGAGCGAATTCTTGGCTTTTACGGTACACGTTTATTATTTCTGATTAATTCTCGCCTCCACAGTGTAATATTAAATGGTTTCTTGTTGCTTTTATCGTCGGTTTGGGATGAATGTTAAATGTGTTTGTAATATTCTGTTGTATTTTTAATATCTACTTTGACTTCTTGGCTTTATGTTGGTTTATTATTATAAATTTGATATCATTTTGCTTTAATATTCTGGTTATTATTTTATCAAATGCTTACTATGGTCATAACTTTGACGATATAATTTTAAGGCAAAAAATGAGACTTGATGAATAGACATTAACGTCATCCCCATTATATCAACGCAACAACATTGGTCCTAAAATACTGCCTATGGGAACCCATATCAAGCCAAGGGCAGCAGCGTGCACTGATCCACCAGTACTATATCCTACAGTGCGCTACCTATGAGAGGCACTGCATCTGACGTAGACGGCATCTTTTCTGCAACCAGGTTCAGAAACACGGTCAACGACAACAAGATTGTCACACCTGTTAACCGGCCAATGTATAGCATGAGATTCTCTAACATTATCAAGTGTTAGACAAAAAACTCGACAAGTTCTATTACTAAGCTCTTCATAGCATGTAATAAGATCATTTGCAGTTTTTGTGTGATCATTATCTCTCAATAGCTATCGTAATTTCATTCGCATCAGCATTAAGAAGATTATTTGCAATCTTTGGCTAAATGAATAGTTATTAAACGAAAATTCAAGCTTCATTTCACACTAACTTCACATAATCATAGTTAAGAACTGTATCAATTTATCAAACATTCTCATTAACATTGTGGAGTAACTCAGCCGTGACTGATACTTCAAATCTGAGACTGCCAACGGCCAATTTTCTAGTCTGTGCAATAATAATTCTAACGCCTCCTTCAGACACTGCCCCATTAAATTTAAGTACGTTCTTAGTTCCAGTAGAGCTGCTTTTAAATACTTAAGACTCATCTCTTATAATTAAATTGTAAAACTGTCTTTTATCGACCATGAACGATGTTAAGTTACCATTTATACAATCACGTTTGTTGTCCATTAGCTCCTTTCTAGCTATCTTATGCTTCAATTCACTGACATTTAAATTTGATTTGACAAATTAATTATTATCAGCAAACATGAAAATCTCAAAAGAAATAATATTACCCTTCTCAGTCTCAAGCATACTTTAACACAATCCATTGTCATTAGCAGGATAATTTCTATTATGAACACTAACCTACTTCGCAGATTCTCTGTTGACACATATAAAATTTACTGCAAACTTGAGCGTACATCAGCCGTCGTACCATATACTCTAGCGATACGAATATGCACATTGTGGCCTTTTCAAGATAAGAAAATGGAACACGATTTCGCTCCGTTCTTCCGTACCTCTTTTACTAACGTTCCGCGTTATTCAGTTGTCAACGAAATTTTCTTTTGCTAAAGATGTTTGGAGAGAATTATGCCCGTTTTCACTGACATCTTACCTTGTGATTATGTGATTTTTAGCTTTGAAATTCCTCTTAATTTGCTCCAAATATAGTAAACTTTCAAAGACGTTAATGGTACTTAATCTTTAAATGCTGTGTATGAAACTGTAGCCGTACCTTTTTCGGCCATCTTCCTATGTAAATACTCCGGATGATCGTGAAAACGGGCATAACCAACTTGCAAAAAATTCTACCATACTGACCAAGTGTAAGTTTCTCTCCGGAGTCCGGTGGCAGTGTGAACCCGAGGAGTGCCATCGATGAGATGAGCACGCACGGGACGATGAGGTTGAAGAAGTAGTACAGGGTCCGTCTTCTGATCATGATGGTGAAGGTGACGTCCACGTAGGGCTCGGGGCAGCACGCGTATGTTATCGTGTTCTTTTTGCCTGGCATTCCTGTAGGAAGCAATTTAAGGGTGTTAGTGAGAATAATTGGTTTGGAAACGGTATTATTAAAAAAATCAACAAAACATAAAAAGAAAACACAAATTAGAGTAGCCATCAACGTAAGACAGATGACGAAAAAACAATAAATAAAAACATACCCCTTCTTTTCAGTCGGGTAAAAATACAATAGAACAGACTCACCTATAAGATACCACTCCCCATTTGTTATGAAGTCCGACAGATCCCCGCCCGCCTCATCTTTTAGCACCAGATCCAACTGTCAGGGCGAAACACGGTGTAGTTTCACACATTCAAACAAGATGCACTAATACTCAAACATATTACCCTAACTCATACAAGAAAAACATGCCAATCAAGACAACAGGATCAAAAGGACGAAAACTCGGACGGACTCAGCATTATTCGCAAATACTTCCTTGTCAACGCAATATCATTGCTGCTGAGGAAGCAATTTTCTAATGTATCGTCCATACTTTTTCCTCGACTTTTCCTTTTCCTATCATTCTTTTCTGAATATAAAATTCCAGATTTCTTAAGTTACAAACGTCTTCAAGCTGCCATTTGGGATTGGCTTAAAAAATGCTGACTCATTAACTGTCTTTGATCCTGCTGTCTTCAGGGTTTTGAAGTTTCTTGTAAAATATTTATATACCTCGGACCGAAAGGGAAATGTGAGAACCTCTAAATGCAAGACAAGGAAAGGGATGCAAGAGCATGCTTAAACAGTTGGAAATATCGCCGCCATACGGAATTTTGTTGATAAAAATCTAAGATACAGTATAGGTTTGTAAGACTAGAATAATAAGAAAGATCTAAATTACCACAATGCAAAAGATAATGAGTAGAAAAATGCAAGCTATATACTATTTACAGATACTGAATTCTAAAGGCATAATCTTTGTCCTTACCAAGTACCTAAGTAAAATAAAAATGTTTTACAATACCTAAGATCTACAAACATTATACCTCCTTACTCTTAAAGCATTAAACTTGTCAACCAGTAACTCTACTAATCCACTTGCCGACGTCAGGCATCAAAAACTACTCATTAAAGTTAAAGTTAAAATAATACGCGAAAGACAAAGTTAAATTATGTCAGTAGAGAACATAAGCTTATGTAATGACGTCGGAGACGCTACAACTCAATGCTACGGAATTATTTAAGAACTTATCACTCAGAATATGGTATATTTATGACAGCTTCTTTGGTTTTACTCAAGTTTTTTTTAAGTGGACAGTTTGTAAATTAATTTTACACAAGAAAGAGGAATACTTAATATAACTACGACCAATTATCAAGTCACAGACAAAATAAACGTCATTTTTTTTTTAAGAAGCCTATAAGTTGTTGGTAGGGTGTAAGAAGAATTAAATATTTATAAACGTACCTACATATACATTGTTTAGCATGCAAAAAAGACTATGTAAACTTACTGTTAAAAAACACAAAAACATTCATTAATAAAGAAAAACCGTTCGTCAGTGACCGTGCAACAATTGACAAAGCTCGTGATTTTGGCACGGCGGCCATTTGTAAGCACGACGGTCGCTTCGGTCAATCGGTCACAAACACTATGTACAATGGACTACAACATTTGTCTCCATCAAGCGGATTGTTCAACAGAAACCAATCGAGTGACGAACTGACAGTACAGAAACACATTTAAACATGTCACATTTTACATATTTTAAAAAAAAAAACATTTGTGCAGGAAAATCTGTGGAGTAGATAAAGCAGTCACAATGAAACGGCCCGATTGAGCGCTTGATCGAAAATCAATACTACATTCTAATACTTTCGCTGTCATAAATTCCCGATAAGAGCTACAAATCAAATTCTGTAATAACACGCGAGTTTAGCTTTTACATCTAAAGAAAGAAGGGTTAGAAAAGCATGCAGATTGTATAGAAAAAACTACTGCTAGAAATGTCTAATGAAGAAAGGATGTTACGACTTTACTTGGGCCTTAAAACTATAAGGAATTAGAAAGTCTGAATATGCGGAATTATTCGAATAACATGTAACAATAAAAAATAGGTTTTAATACCGATGCAAGCAGCCATGTTTAATTTACATTGTAAATGCGATAAAACCATCGGAATTTTATTTATTATCCACAATTACTTCAAAATTATTAAAATAAGCCATAAATTACTATTATGATGATATTTTCTACAAATAGTTTCATAACTTATGATTTTCATTAAAATTAAATAGCTGAACGAGTGTAATTATAATTTTGCAATAAACACCGATGTTTTAAACAATGGCCGTTATTGTACAAAGTTATTAATTACTGCGATACAGGTTTATAGAATGTTTTAATTTGATATGCATTGTTTTCAGCTTTCATAAAAGGATATTTAGGTACAATGTAATGAAGGATGCATCGTGTATTGAAATTATCCATGACAACAATTTTCGATGGTAGAAATTTTGCACTTTTACCAATTTGTATTTTTTAGGAGTCCTTAAAACGAAAATTAATTAGAAACACTGGCATGCAATCAGATATTTCATTTGATCATACTTGTAAATAAACAAGAAAAACTCATCGCCAGCAGAAATTAAATTCGAATAATTTTGCATTCACAGACAACATCAAAGTTATTTTAATTAAACAAAGTTATAAAACGTGAAACACACATTGTATGTGCATTTTTGTGCACACATAACGTGCATATTTGGACATAAACTATAATATAAAATATACGCTTATAACAGCGTTTCACATTAAACATTTTGATTAAAACCAGTAATTTTAAAACGAATTTAATAATTTAACCAGCGAGGTATTTAAATAATTCGAAAATTACAGAACAACCGCAGATTTCAATCAAAACATTTGTAATAAGGTTTGAATATAATACATAGATATATACACACATATTCTACAGAATTTTCCGTATGGCGGTTCGTATTATTTTCATAAAATCAGTGACTTTTCTCCTTGTTATGTACAGTGCTAATTTTTTGCATCATGCAAAATAGTACACACAAAACTGGATATATAAATATCCTAGGTTTCTCACATGGTTCCCTTAGATTTCTCCCAAACTTAAACCTAGATCTACCTAAGTACTGAATCTAGCCTAATTATCCTAGTCTAGCTTTTAATTTAAATATCGTAGCTACGGCTCTTATTTGTGATGTTATTTCGTAATTAAATGTTGGTAATTTAAGAATAATTAATTGTAACGAGGCTCAAATTATCTGCCTTGTTAATGAGATAATAAAAGATGGTTGTTTTATTAAGGCTTTTATAAGTACAAAGATTTATTCGCTTTGACTTATTTACAAGTTACAGAATCACCTGCGAAGCTAATTTGAAAGTCAATGTATTGGAATATATTAGCGCTGAAAGAAAGTAACCTTTTTACCATAATTGTAAAATCTAATAAAACGAATTGTATTTAATCTACAATTATGAAAACAAGATAACTACCATTAATTTGAATCAGTAAATACAAAGTGACTTGTAATTTATTTACATGTACCCATTATTGTATTCTAAGCCGATTCCAACGGGTTTGTAAACCCAATTAGGCCATAATAGATCTTCACAAATATACACAACATCTTATTTGTAATTCATATAACAGCTCTCAAGTTAATTACACTGCCTCTAAAGTATATCTCGACGTAGTACAAAATTCTCGTTATTCACGTAAAATACCGCTTTTCGGTACACGTGCTAATAAATTTCCAGTGAACATGTAAAGGAGACAGGTGAATCCGTAAAATGTAACTAATCTTCACAAGAAATATTTACATTACATACAACCTATAAGAGACAAGCAGAATTAAAATCTATTCTAACCTAAGCAGAAAAGTGTTGACTTGTGCTTCGAAATATTTCAGTGAAAAAAAAATACGTGAAAGAATCGAAATTTAAAAATTCAAAATTTTAATTCAGAATGTTACTATCAAAGAGCTAGGTTGTTTTATTCTTTTTTTAATGTGACATAAGAGCCAGAGAGACTAGATAGAGTGAGCCACTTTCGAAAAGTTTTTTTAACGTTCTAAAGAGGTTAGCTACCTGATTGCCGTCATACGTCCAGCTACCGAACTTCATATCACAGTGTTGGTCGTCGAAGGGAAACCACGTGATGTCTATCTTGCATGTGCTCTTGAATATGCCAGGAGGCACGTACAGGCAACTGCCGTTGTTTCTGACCACCACGTTGGTCTGGTATGTCCCGTCAAAACCCTCGTCAGCACTACGTGTCAATACAAATTGTTTCATCATGACATTGCTTTGGAAAATATGGTGTTACTGTTTCAGTAACTTCAGATTTTACAATACATCAATAAGAATAAGTACTGGAAGTTAATTAAAATTTAATATAATTTTCCCCTTTTTTAGGCAAATTGGTATCTTTCTTTCCCATCGAAAGATTTATATAACAGCGTTCCTCTCATTTAATAATCATAAACGAAGGAACATAAAATATAGAAAAAGTTGGATAAACCAACTGTCCCTTTTCAAACCCTCACAATTTATAACGAATGTTGGGTACTAAAAGCATTCTTTGATCAGCTATCGTAATTTAATTAACATTTTCTTTTGAAAATGCTCTAGAGAGGATAAATTAAGATATTTTTTTAGGTCTTCTTAGAAAACAAAGTCAGCAAAGCGTCAGTGAAGTCGCATGAAAAGAATCGGTGTCAAATAAAATCGGAGTTCTAATTTAAATTAAGAACGTCAAGTTTATTTCATTTTAAACTAAAGAGGTTTTAATTAGATACAGTATGCATTATTTACTTTTTATTAAAGCTAAGTCAAAAGCAAAATGTGCCTTAGTAAAGCATTAATTATTTTAATTAGTTATTTAGTTGTCAGTGCTTCGGATTCATCTGGGACGCTATTTAAAACAGATGTGCTGTCATTGACAAAGGTGATTAGAGTAGTTTTATCATTGACTGCACTTAAATCATCATCTCGCTCACCAGATAGAAGAAAAAAAAAGTAATTTATTAAAGAAATAAAATATTCGAAAAAGTGTAGCCAAAGAATAAGTTGCCAGTTATAAAAAAAAACATCTGACAAGCGAGACAATGACAGTGGTGTCTCAAATCAGCGACTAGCGTGCCATGTACGTTTATTTTATTTTTATTTGTGGCAGCACCGAGTAGGAGTATTCAACCACGCGAACGATCGTTACTTTTGAAAATAAAATAAAAAATATATTATAAAAAGGGGGGTCAAGCACCGATCGTCACACTCGGGACCACCTCCTACTGTGCTGTCACAATTCTGAAAATTATGTAGTTAAATATATTAATTTTAAAAATAGGAAATAAAGGTACACAAAAACAAAAAGTATAATTTTATAAAATTCACCTTAGAGCTAAGCAATAGAAAAGGCAGAATGAAACAAAATGCTTGCTTGATGCATAATGGAACTTACGCGGTTGGAATAGGTTTTAAAGTCCTGTAGAAGTTTGGAACAAACCTCCCGCGGGCTTACACGGTCTCCACAAAAGGTTCTATGGTCTAAATAAAGAACACGAGGTCTTATCGGCCACGTTCATATATCAACGCGGCCACAATCTGATCATTAGTATTTTTCATTCAGTCCCCCTTAATGAACATTGTAATCGGACTTATCTGGCATCAAAGTAAATGTTAGCTGGAGAATCAAGCTTTAATTTATAACATTCGGGTCAGATGTTAACGTTTCCCTTGTATTTTTTCTGGCTGACGTATAAAAAATGATTTTTTATATACCAGATTTTCCTTTTATAATGAGGAAGGTAGTCCGCCATTGGACAGACCACACTGTCATAGTACATAGAAGAACAAAATTCTTGACATTTCTGAACGTTAAATTACAAACTTCTAATTAAAATGGAAGAAACGTTCTTTTTCAATTTATCAGTTAGTTTACCTCGTTCTGTAGCCTCTAAGTTGGGGATAGTTTCCACCCAAAATAAACTCCTTATTTTATTACTTAGAGTAGTTGTCAATCTGAAGTCTTTAACCCACCAGATGTCCTTGGTAAACTGACTCTCAGATTCTTTTGTATGTGACTGACCAAGATCTAAAAACTGTTTGAATGCTCATTGGCAATTCTAGATTCCAATTAAACAACTTTTTTTCTTTTCTTTAAAGTACATAGGTATTAATTTTCCTTTACATGTAAGATGAATTAGCGGTATTTATCCAAGGATATTCTCGTCTTATTTACCAACAGTTAGAATGTAACGTTAAACCACAAAGCTAAAATTCAAGATGTAGTCTGAGCTACAGTTAAACTGTAATTTGTCTGTGAGTGTAGTCTGGGGACTACAGTCGATGAAACGTAGATACTAGTTTACACCGGTTTGTAGCGGTCTTAACTAGTTTAAACTTACTTTTGATGAGGCGATTTAATGTTAATTCACTATTTAGATTTGTTTCTTTTACAATAAATTAAATATTTTAAATCCCATACTTTTTTTGCTATTATAGCTTCCCAATTTTAAGTACTGCATTTTGTGCTTTACTTTTTTGGTAATTTGCTGAATCAATGCTGCATTTACTGGACTTATAATAATACTAGATATTTGAATACTGAACTGTACTGAGTCGCCCCGAACCCAAAACCACCAACACAACAACCCCGAAAATACCCTAAAAACAACAGATACAATTCTCAGCTCATAAAAAAAGGCCGAAAACGTCCGTGGGCGTTCACTACGACAAAAGTGCTGTCATGCTCGCATGTAGTATTCATGGTCGCGGGTGTAACCACTCCGTTAGTTGGACGCCGGCCAACAAATCCGTATTAACGTGGCCACAGTCACACCGTACTGTAATACCGACAATTGAATAATACATGCGCTCGCCCCGAACGGTCAGTTTTCTTTTGTCATGATTTTATTGGCTGCCTCTTTGGGTTGGGCTTGAATGGTAAATATTTTGTCGTCGCATTTGTTACGTGTACCAGTGCTACTGCTACATTCATTCAACTATGTACATTCAGTATTGAAGTTTTGGTCTTTTGAAACATTCATTCATGTGTTGCGCCTAAAATATAATGACGTACTTTTTGATATTAATTGACATCGGCGCGTTCTTCTAATATTTAGAAAATGTGGCTTCGGTGTGACACACAGCATCTGCCCTGAACAGCTTCAGTCACGAAGATGGTAAACAAGGTGCCACCTCACGGCTCTATAAGTGATTTAAAAGCTTTCATAATCGAATGCTGAACTGGCCAGCAGCCAGCACTGCCATTTCACGACGTATTGCCAATATCGTAATAGCTCACTTTTGTTTGTTTTTTTTTTTAATATGTTTGTAGTGTTCAGAAATATTGGAAATTGATTTGAGTGGATTTATGGTTATCGGATTAAATTGTTATTGTTAAATCCGGGCGTTTACTTATTATAAAGAGTGTTTTTAACTGAATTACTTAACGCTGTGTTCTATTTACCAAAATGAAAAAAAATATTTTTATTTAGTGCAAGAAATAAACACACCATTTTTAAATTTTATCAAAACCGTAATTTAAATAAGTTAATCAGTAAGAATTTATTAAACAGTATTCGATACCTGAATATCAGTTAACTAGATCAAATATAAACCGTCCATTGGTCAGAATTCATCTCAAGGTGTGGTAAACCGAATAACCAAGTTAGTAATCTAATATGATTCCGCTAACCTACTCCAGTTTGGTTTGCAGCAACATATTCTGCACGTATCACGTATCTAATTTTAGAACTTGCTCGTAACTTATATGATTATTTGATTTACTGCAGATCTATGTAAAACTTCTGATTTACACTGTTTAAAAAAAATGCTCTAAAATATCTCAATATTTGGGTATAGAATGAGCATTCATTGGTTTTGTTTTAACACATTCTAATATGGTCAGACAATAGTCAATTGTCATTCATTGCAATTTCTTTTTAAATCTATATTTAAACTTGATGGTTCTTTTTTATAAAATCTACTTTGCCTGCCACCTCATAATTGCCTGTATTTACAATCTGTTGGCCAAATGCTAAATTCCTTATTAGTTTGCAATCCCTACTTATACAATCACGTTAATGAATCGGATTTGTAGCATAATGACGTGGTTTGTACTATAAAGCGTTTGTACTACACATATATGTAATACCTCAATAATATGGTTAGGCATTGTCCGTCTATAATTGCTATTCTGATTAACATTCCTCGAATATGCTTAACATTTGCAATACGTACAACAAGATGCATATTTTCATATGTTTTTTTTTTGGTAAAGCCTCATGTTTCCCCATGTTTTCTTTTCATAATTTTCTTCATTTTCAGACAGGAGTCCCGAAAATTCTTTTCACACACATATTTACACAAATCTCTTTCTCAAATAAGTATTTTCTCGACGTGTAGCTTTGTGCGTATGTATGTATAAACTCATGTTCCCAAGGCTATATATTAATTATGTTGCTCCCACGTGAAATTGCGAATCACCGACGGCGGTTATATCATACGCCCGTATGTTAGAGTGAACGCGAAGAATAAGCAAATCTCTTTCACGTGTATTTTGTTCACGAGAGCAAAAAACTGCGGATGAAAATGTTCACGGTTTTACGCTTTCGATGAAAAATCATTACATTCATTTAGGGTGACGATCAGATTAAACTTTTATATGTGTTCTGAAATAATATTTTATTTTTGTGGTTGTAATGTATCGTTCTTTGTTTGTTTTATATTTGCGTTTCTGTTTTTTTTTTCATCTAATTTAAAACCCTATAAATAAACCCCTACTGCGCGAAATTAACCATAAAAACGCACATAAATCCCGCACATTGAAAACATTCTATTAGCAGATTGCAACCCGTACACTCCGTAATCGCCTCAACAAATCAGAAAAAAGTTTTATTTACAAAAAAGGATAGTTGACTGGCCAACTTCCAAGCTCAGTTCTCAACTACGTTCCACCATTTAAATCTGCTTTACAGTTGAAAACTTAAAAGTCTGGAAATGTTGAAATCGGCCAGTTGCAAACACCGATGGAGCCGTTATACCGCCATTACACGAGCCCAGTCGGCAACTCTGCTATTTACTCGACCTTTTAATTTGGAGCTTCAAATCTCCCTCAAAATCTTGCAAATTTTGTAAGGTACGCTTAAGCAACAGATAAATTATAACCCAGCTCTATATTACCGTTGATATAATTTTGGTTAATGTCGCAGATTCTCCTTGTATCATTAAGTAATATTTATAGCCTCTCTTTGTGTTTAATGCCTCGTTAAATCACAAAAGTAACAACGAAATCAAATTATAGAAAGTTACAAACAAAAAGAGACATTCCGAGAGGTCAATGTACTTTCTAGAAAATTCATTCCAAAGGGTATTAACACAATAAATAAAGTAGATAGCGTCTAAAGAAAACATAGTGGAGTAGTAAATCTTGTATCTGCTCCATAACATCTTAGAGTGTATGGCGTCGTTAAACTAGTAGTGTAGCCATAACTGCTTATCTATGTATGTTCGTAAAAGTTATCGGCCTAAGATACGCGTATAAACGTCTGGCTTCCGGCCAGGTAACTGCCGATAAACATGGAGCTCTCTTAACATTAAATCATGTGACACTGGGTTTATATCATTTGCTCCTTAACGTAGTAATGAATAGCATGTTTGGCGCGCCGCCAGATGGCGCCACTTCGCACCAAAGTCTGTTTGCCCAGAAAATTTGTTTAACGTTAACGACGTTTGAACGACGCGACTGCATTTGAATTTGGAAATAAATTGTATGATTATATTACTGTGTTCTGGTTGTGCAAATTGCATGTTGCCGACTCAGGACCGGGGAATGGGGCATTTATCGCGAAAACTTCGCGCAGATGGCTAAATTTCAAGTCAACAGTTTGGACAAATTAGAAATACTAAGCTCAAAATGTTCGCCAGTGTTCGGCTGTAATTAAAATCTTCTGGTTTTGAAATGTAAAGTAGCCTGGTAAAATATTTCTTCCCCTCAAACGTTGGGACGAACATTAAGGAAATTTATAATTATTTTGTCCGCATATTTCACAGAGTTAGGACCCTCTCGTGAGGTTTTAGTCCTGTTATTACTCTCAGAAGTGATTTTTTTAAACCCACAAAAAATATTCAGATAAAGAAAAATAAATTAAAACGTTACTAATTTGACATATCCTTTAAATCTGTTTTTTTTTTTCGAAGATAGATGTAAGGCACTATACAAATAAGTAAAAACAACAAACTGAAGAATTAAAGAATATCATGTCCTTATTAATAAAAATATATTACTCATATAATTTGTTAAATTCTATCAGAAAGAAAATACAAAATTATTCTCTCTCAAACGAAAAATAAAACCCAACCCATTTCTTTTTACTTTCTAATGAGGCTTCATTTTCAATTGCAATACGTTGTATGAATTAAAGTTTTTATTTACAAATCGTATTGCTTGTTTATCAAAGATGTAATAAAATATATTTTTAAATTAATATTTGCATACGATTACTTTGTGTGAAAATCTTAAAAAATAAAATAAAATTATAAATGATATTGTTTTTTTTTTTATAAAAACAAATAATTAAACTCATACCCGTATCTCGTACTCTCACCTATTATACATAAGGACGTCCGGCTTCCACAACTTGTTCGGCGTGATCCTGAGGTCCTTGACCCCGCCATACTCGCTGTCGTTCCACCTCAGGTTGTAGTCATTCCACTCCTGCGCATCAGAACACAATCAGACATATCTTCGCCAACTGTCAAGCTGCCAGCAAAAATATTGGAGCATTTCTGACTTAAAAAATAAACAATAAAACTGTTCTTAATTCAAAAATGTATGTGACCAAAAAGTATGGGTGTCAAAAATAGATAGCCAGTTTGATGTTTACCAAAAAGTATGCATTAAAGTTAGAAATAGAAAAAGTGTTAGTATTTTTTGTGAGTCAAACGTTAAACTTGTAATAAAAAATGTGCTAAAATCCTCAAGAGCCAGAACAACTTCTCAATGTCAACAGAGCAGTTATGAAGTGCGGTGCTGTGAATTGTGAATGATAAATCGTATTAAAATAGCGCCCTAAGTACTGATAGCGGTGTTATGAGATAAAACTTAATGGTGCTATCGTTAATGTAATTTTATGTAGATTTTGTTGATACATTAAAGCTTGTAATTGTGTATTTTATTAATGTTAGTAAATGAGCAGTGAAATATTTAAGTATTTACTGCGCGATCTAGAAAAACATTTTAAAATTCTAAAGTCTGAAACAATTTGACACGCCAACTTTGAACTTTGTCATGATGTGGACTCAAAGAATGGAATTTAACAATGTCATATAAAAATACATATCAAAAATATTCCAGTAATTCTGCTCGGCAGTGTAGGGAACAATGGCGGGTGTCGGTTTTACGGCCGATCTCAACGTAAAGATTTCCTTTGTATTTTGACATAATTTTGTATTGTCATGGCATTCTTTGTAGTTATGGTGGCATTCCCAGACTGAGAGCGACGGGAGTGTAAGTGAGTTGATTTTCAGTGTTTACAATCTGGTCACAAATAAAGTGTACATAGAACTGACTGAATTATGCCAGGATGAGTGAATCTTGCTTAACTTCTGCAAAAATTGAATTTTAAGACGTAATACTGAAGTTGAAATACTTTTGAAACTGAAGGAAAGTATATGAATTCAAATGTTCCTTTATAGCAATTTCAGATTTCCAACTAATGAATACGTAAAGGATGTCCTTACATTGATATCGGCTAATAAAATCAAACATAGTAAGTAAAAATTGGGACAAGTGTATTCCGAATAAAATCTCAAATATTCGCCTCAAGTATACTTTCCTGGACCCAAAATCAAAACCCTCAAAGAAAAAGCGAAAGACAAACATGGTTGTTTCAATATTGTCAGCTGTGATCATATAATATCAAGTGGGGGACGATAACAACCCGTTTTAGCTTCGTCGAAACAAAGCCAGCCCTTCAAAGTTCGCCCTCACTCTAATATTACAAAAGTTAGCGCCACAACTAAGTTATATCTACCTCTAGGTACCCTCGTATTTGTTCAGTATCATATTAGATTCTCAGCCCGAGGCACTACTTACAAATAGGGTCGTAACTACGAAACTACTTTCGTGTTTTTCGTGTAGGCATAAATCTGTATAGCTGGGTTAAATTTAGAATGAGTTAGCCTTGTATTTAAATAGGAAAATTCCCAAAATATGGAAAACTTCATTTTTTTTACAGCGAATGTAATAGAGATTTATTTTTGTTAGCTATGTGTTCGATTTAAGAAAGTTAATAGCTTTAGAAAGTAACATATACAATTCGGGGCTTGCCAACGAACGTTCTCTTACGGCGTGATCTGTAGCCGCCATATTGGAAATTGTCACAAAAGGGTGTGCCCATCCTCACAAATGTACGGACATCTTAAATAATACGGACTGCTAAAGTGGAATTAAACAGCTTATGCACTTTGGGTAGTTTCGTGTACGAGTGCGAGTGAGACAGTTATATAACAAATGTTCTATCTAAAGGTTTAGTATTATCAATTAGATAGTGTAACGGCTTTATTGAGACTAACCTTAAGTTTATGTGTGGCAAAGTAACTCGTAATTTGAGAAATAACTTGTGTGAAGGGTGTTAGAATTGGAATATTTTGAGAACTGTTAAAATACGTTTGTTTGCAATTTGAGGATAATGTTTTCGTACTTCGTTCTAACATATAATGTCCATAAAAAGTATTGTAAATTATATTCATGTTTGTATGTATGTGTACACCTTTTAAAAGTCAATGACTTCGAACAAAAGTAACTCTTAGTTATTTTTAATATTACAAACTAGAAACATTATAAAACGAATTTACTTTGTAGCAAACTTTCTCGAGAGTTTTGAAATTGGTTAAAGGACATGGTAACTTAGTAAATTGATCGTTAAGTTTAAGAACTTTCAAATATAAACTTTATGTAAAGTTCTTAGAGTTTGTTTTGAAGTGTACCTACCCAACAATGTACAATGAACTTAGATGTGCTGAATAAAAATTTGAATACAAAATTGTTTTTACAGATATCATTTTGGCAAGTCTTCGAAAAGTTTTTGAAATGTCTAATTTGAATCTCAAACAAAGAATAGAGTTTATTTTGTGCGATAAAATCCAAAATTGATTGTACATATCTTAAAGTAATCTTATAAGAAACACATATACGTCACAAGACATCACAAAACATTTCTATATACGTATACATAAGAGTAATGATAGATTAAAAGAGAAGTATATACATAATACACAACTAAAAAAGCGAGAAACACGTGCAATGGGAAACATGCTAATATATAAAAATATAATAATTATTATATACTGTACTTTTTGTACCTAAAAAGCTCGATATTTCTAATTTCCTTGCAATGGTATTAACTGCCTTTTTTTCAAAACAAGACCGAGGGGGTTCACTACTTTTCGAAACTAAGCTGCCGTATTGGTAAATGCTAAAATAATTAGTTTTAATAGCTTAATTACATACCTTTAATGCTGGAAAATGGAAAACATAATACAAAAGAGTTCTCAATCAAAATGTATACAACCTATTTATAAATTTCAATCACCGTTGTAAAATATAAAACCACCAACTTTAAAAGTATGTACATTAAGCGTCATGGTTTAAACTTTTTTTTATTAAAATAATAAAAAATAAACAAAATCTCGCCGTCGATAAAATCGGGAACTGAAGCATAAAATCTATTTTTTTTCTTCAAAACAAAATAAAAAACTAAATGGGTCTATTTTAAATCACTTTAAAACTGTGTACATTTATGTCAATTTTGTACACAATATTTTAATAAGTAGTAACATATTATGACGCTATACAGGTACCAAGACACAAAACATTTGAAAGAATTAGAAACAGTTTAAAAGTACTATTTAGGAAAGATTTTTGAAAACGTCGTCCCATCGAGGTTTAACTCCGCAGGCAAACTAGATTCGAGCATGGTAACCGCACTTCAGTTTGAACGAGGATAATATCTCCCATAAATAACATTCCATGGCCATGCATAGTATGAAAAATACTACAATTCCTTGTAGCGAAAACAAAACAAAATCAACAGCGGGTACCCAGGATGTGCATAATCAATATACAGTGTACATGAAACACATTTCATCTCAATAACAATATTTGTGCATATCAATATACATAAATCTGCAGCAATATGTCACTCCCAATTGACCTATCGAGACCCACTTTATCACATCGTTTAAGTTATTTTTCAATTGAGAAACATGTATGTTTTATGTTATCGTGAATTATATCGTCGCACTTATCGTCAACCATTAGTACATATTGTTAATCGCATTGCGGCTTACACGGCAGCTGTCTGATATACACAAATGTGATCCTGCGCGATACTCACCACAGACATACAGTACCCACTCTATGGACTACGTAAAGTTAAAACTACTAAGTAGCTAACTTATGACAGTTTGTATGAAGGGATGCATGATAGGGGCTACTGACTAGACTACAGCACGGGGTCAGCGATGACGGGACATGTCAAGCAACTCCCATACAAATATCATAAACAGGTTAAATACAAAAAAAGACTGCCGCATATTCCACAATGCTATGCAATTTTCATAACAGTCATAGATTAGAAGAATAACCCAAATAGATAGACAGAACGAAGGTAAATATACAAAAAAAGAAACAAATCAAAAAAGAGTAGAAACGAAAATAATGATTAGAAATTTTAGTGTTAATTTTAGGTTTGTCTTTTATTCACACTTACCAACGACAGCCATATATTGGTTATAAGTAGTTGATTCTTCTCGTCCTATTGGGTTAGACGATGTCAACAAAAACAGAAAGGGCGCAGTCAGTATGATGATCTAAACAAGTGTCGACACGCGGGGGCTGGCGGCGCGCGAACATCCTCATGCGAGCGGAGCGCATGCTCGCGCGCCGCCCACACACAGCTAAATAGATATCGTATGCGTAGTTACAACAAGTTAACACCGACTCCATGCGACAGATCTGCCGCGAAGGCGGCGCCCTCTGTCCGCGCCCGCCTCCTCTAACCTTCCCTCCAAGTGCATTCAATGGTGAATTAAAAAGTGCTGTAAAATAGTGCTGATTGAATGTAGAAAAGTACGGAAGTTATCGCTCGTTACCCGGTAGTGTCGGGATAGCGGGGGGCGGGAGGGCGAAGGCGCCATACCCGGCTCCTACCACTTACCAAATTGAGCCAGACGTTTGTGGTCAGGATTTGATTTTTCTCATCCTTATTTTGTAAAAGGTACGCACGCCGACGCAACAAAGGAACGAAAAAATATGGTGAACAACAGTACCGTGAGGGGTCTAAGCTTATACCTCTTAATTTGAATTTAGCTGACTTCATACAAAAATGTACAACTTTGTTCATTTGCTTGATGACATTGCCGGTCTTAACTTTTTAACAAAACGAACAAATTCAATTAGACGACCAAGAGCAACATTGTAATATTCTTTGAAGTCAGCTAAATATCAATCTAAAAACACAGATGAACCACAAAGTCGTTTAATCTCTTGCCCTCGATTTGAGTTGGATAATCCAGTTTTGCTTGGGCCAGTCGTTAAGACGGAGCAATTAAATATTCCAGTGAATAACAGAGAGCAGTTGGGTGATGAGTAATGCGTTTTACAATCCCACTCGACGGTTGTTTTATACGGCCGTTTCTGAAATATGACAGATTTTATTGTGACTAACTCGAAATATCTGACGGAGACAGAATTCATTTTGACGTTTTATGTTGCGCTACTCGTGTATTTTGTTGCTGCATCTCATCTCAAATTTTGTTGTCTTGCATCTTTGGAGTTGTAAGCGAAGTCTAATTTGGAGCAGCACTGACTTTGAGTACAGCAGTAAACTTTTAAAAGTGTGCTATAATTTCTTGACGACCAGGATTAGGTTAGAGGTTTGATTTCACCGAATGTTGTCTTTTACACCTATGTATATGATAACGACACGCCCTTGTCAAACACAAATCAAAACTGTGAGCTTTTGAAAATTAACCCATTTCGTGCTTACGACCATCGTGACAGTCTGCCAAACGTCAATATGTCTAGAACACAAGCTCTTTTACATTTTAATAATGACACAAAACAAATCCAGGTGCCCTAAACAGTTGACCATAACTTGCAAACCAATGACATGTTTATACCTAAGTCCAGACATAAACTCAGATCTGCAGAGACCAATAAACTAAGTACAGCATCTGATAAAAGTTTATGACGTCCAAAGATTTATGTACCGGAGGGAGAATTGATTGATTACGTGAATATATCCTTTTTATAGAATAATGTAATACGTAATAACAATTTTTGGGATATAAGGAAGTATTACTTTAAGTAATTGGTTGATGGTGTTGTTTACTTGTTAGGGTATAAACTTTTGATCAGTATGAAGATGTCTCGTCCTAAATATAAAAATATAAATTAGTTTGATTCGAATAATATTTGATAGGTAATTTTGATCGTTGTTATTGATCTTGAAATTAAATAAACACAGTTATGTAGGATGCAACTTATTTAACACAAAATGAATAATCAATAAACGTTCTACATATCAGCTTGGATTTTAAAAAAAAATGTGCCATGTCAATTGTGCATATTTAATTCACAGACAGTTTAAAAACAAAATATATAGCTGCATATTGGTAACCCCATAAAACAGGAACCACACCAAAACTTTTGCTTACTCAAGATAAGATTTAACCGCTTTTCCAAAACGTTCATAACACGAACATCTTAATACTTTATAACGTAAAAGTTTAGAACTTGATGCGACAGCTGAATTTTATGTTCCAGTAACTCGACTGTCCCTCGGTAACTACGTCTAAATGAGCTATATACTAATACTAGCGCGCATAAATTCGTTTTATGCTGATATTTGCGAAGAAAATGCAGTATTTTTCATGTCATCGAGTCTTTTACGTGTTTAATTAATTTTAATTAGGCATGTATCTGAATACCCCTGAATACATCCGAATACCCTGCTATATGATACTGAAACACAACTGAAAAAACGTGATTGCTTTCGACGCTAGTAAAGTAGATAATAGTGTAGTGTAGAGAGTCCTTCTTAGAAGAGAAAACATTATGAAGACACTCTTTATCTTAACGTTAGTTAAATACCTTCAATTGGGATCGCACAGCATGTCCAATTGGTTTCACAAGAACTGACTATTAGAATCATCTTTTCAAAAAAAGCCTCTACCAAATGCTTAAATTTTAACACGTTTTTTCCCAACAAACGTCATACGCGTAGGACTGTAGAATTCAGAGTGACGCCGCAACACTTCAATATGTGAGCGAACAGAATTATTCAATACAGCACTTAAAGCGACAAGGGCTGTTGCAAAGAACGCCTCGCTCCAAGTACTTACTTGCCGTGGGCGCTTTACGCTTTTGTCCTATCTTGCAGCGCTCGATTTTTGCGCTTTTTTTTACAAAAGTTTCAAATGGAATTTGAAGGAATATGATGAAGTTTGGTGCGTGGGTTTATTCTTCTTTAATAATCATGTTGATTCGTCACTGCGGAAATTAATTATATCCTTTGGTTGCCTTTAAAAGCAGAGTTTGAAAGTATAGAGAGACTGCTACCTTTAAGATTATTTTAAATACAAAGTGCTCCTATTTCTTACTACTGACATTATTACGTTAATTGTGACTAACTGATATGTAGTCAAAAACGAATTGACAAAACTCCAGGTGCCCTTAAATTACTAACCCTATAAGGTCAAAAAAAAATTTTAAACTAAAGTTAGTTTTAAATACTTTAAAAATCTTTCTATGTATCCCCAAGGATACACCTATCTATCCTTACAGTAACATCTACCCTATTATAGCCAGACTTGCAATGTCACTGTCAGACTGACATTTCAATTTCCTCTGCAGTTACAACTAACTGATGATTTCAAAATGCTGAATGTTTCCATATTTTAGTCTTCAATGAAAACCAACTGTTTGCATACGTGAGCAGATTATAAAATTATTTCTATTTGCAGTATTTGTCAAAATAAAATATTTGTATCCAAGTATTATATTGAAGTTTTGGTATGGTATTAACTGTTACAGGATTATATTATCTTGGTTTGTTATAAAATATAAGGTAATATTTTTTTAATGGGAAACGGAGCTTTATAATACAAATCGGTGGTTTTGAATCAATTAAATATTGAAGAAAGATAGCTTAGAATCTGGAAAACTTCCAAATATTTTAATATAAATGTACCTAATTGTAATTTAACGTAACAATAATTCTACTTGAATTACTTTCCTACTTATTTAATTAAGCTGAAGTCGGGGAACTTGTGGTAGGGCTCAGTTGTAAGCCACATTTAAATCAGTATTGTTTGAGATACAGCCTGTTACATTACATTTAGGCCCTCATAAAGCTACTTACTGTATTTAAAGATTACCATAATAGTTGGAAGTGTTAAGACTACGAATATATAACAGAACTTTTTTTTTACGAATTTCCATTATGTAAATCAAATACACATATAGAATAAATATATTGCATATTGAAGAAAATAGCTAAATTATATTTATTTGTATTTTTATTGGACTATCTTGAGAAGAAACATCGAAACAAACGCAAGGGTCATCAGTCTCTTTATAAGTCCAAACATATATGACAACACCATGGATATCTTATCAATCATCACAAAGGACGATGGGCGTTTTGGTACCCTGTCCAACAGTGATGATTCTAGTACCATTGCGTAGGTCTTGGCAAGGCAAAAAATGTTTACTATGACGACTAGTCCCAAATCCCTGTCCATTTCGCGTGACATCGACTAATAGAATGTGTAATGTTCATAAATCATCAACGTAGATGTAGTTCTTAAATCCAACTGTATTGAATAAAAACTGGTAAAGTAACAAAAAAACAGGAATTTGGCTTTCTTAAAATGTTTGCCTGCCGACTGCTTTAAAAAAAGACTGTTCAATACTTTGCAGTTCACGCAGAACTAGCTTATGTATTTGATGAAAGTCTTTCAGTATTTACAATCAATAAAGGATGAAAAGTCAAGAGACGATGTTAACATAGTACATATTACGACTTAATCTTGCTCCTCAAGAGGTGCTGAGATAATGATGAATTTCTTCTTATAAAAAGATGATTAGAAATGTTTTGAACTTTTGTCAAATTAGATGACGATTGTGTTTCCGTAGTAGGTATGACTTCATAGACTATTACAACCTTTAGATTATAATAGAGTGTATCTCAAACAATGTAAGATGTCTATTAACTGAGTTTAAAATTATTACACAGACAACATATGCCTCTTAATGAATTTGCATATATGGATGACATACTTGTTTCTATGTCGATTCAATTTTTAACTTTACTCGGATCGGACAGCTAATTGAGGCAAGCCCCATAGTTTTTATTATTCTTCACGTAAATACCTTTCTAATGATATATCATACGTTACTGTTGGAGCGGGTACCAAATCTCATACAAAGTGCCCATTGTCCTTTATCAAATTATGCGGCTTAATTAGCGACATACCGAACTAAATAAAATTACCCGCTATTAATTAACTATTTCCAATCGACTGAATAAAATTCCTGCAGAAAATTATAGCAAGTTTATTAATATTGGTTGCGTTTTATTTGCAATATAGAATTCAATAATTCCACTGGTACATTGAACATATTTGCAGGGCACATAACTATTTCAAATTCATTAATCAATCATTCATTTCAGTCAACTTTGGTCGTAGAAAAAAGTACATTATATAAATAGATAGTTTTAACTATGTTCACCGTATGTATTACTGTGAAGAGAGATAAAACTGTGACAATAAATAAGATGCCTTATGAAAAGATCTCAATATATAAGATATTTCATATATATCGGACGTTACTATTTGATCCATGGAAAACCAAGACTAAATAATAGACCATTAGGTACTTTTACAAACATAAAAGTCAGTCAATACAAAACTGCTAATAGGATAATGTATTAGGTTTATCGAAGGCACTTAACAAAACAGCTCACTAATAAAACAAATAAACTTTATTAGTGTATACTAATCTTGTTTGTTTATTAAGTAGGGGTTAATGACCCGTGCAACTTAGTGCTAAGTTAGTCAGACTAACAACAGTTATAGGCTTCTGATAACACTAGAACTTGGGTAAAGTTGATAACCTTTGTCTCCACAAATATCAGAACAATGTTTTACTATGTGTGATAAATGTCGGAGGTTTTATTAATGTACTTTACAAATATAATAAACAAGAATCTAGTGCTCTAACCCAGATGATCATAAAAGTCACTGCTTAATTTCATCTTGATATGATCAGTCATACTTTCGCTTTTATTACATGAGTAAGGCTTACGATTCTTTTGGTAAATGAACGGTTACAACTTATATTATATACGCCATCAATTGCATATTGCGACATGTCTTAAAAATTATATAAAGTAACATATTATCTGAAAGTCATACATAAGCAATTTCATTTTAAAAAAAAGGTTAAGGCGTTCGACACGTGTTTTTCTTTAAATAAGGAGAATTTTCCTTAACCACCTGTTTAACTTTTTGCAGTAAGACCATAAGTTTTCAACGTATTCATACCCAATCCTACGTACCTACATACATTTTGTTTTACTATTCGCATCTACGTAAAAACAGGCACACATGAAAAAGCTGCCGTATTTTTTCTTTACGTATTCTCTTTTTAAAAAATCCCATTCGGAAGCTAAAAAGTTCACAGCGAAATTGGCAGCTTTGATGTTCGGAGCTTACAAAAAAAACAGATCAAAAGTTAGACTTTAAAACTACATAAAAATACTTTTTTGAAATCGTGTATATTGGGAAGTATTTCAGGAATATATTTTTCTGTTAATTAGTCAAAGTTAATACTAGATTATTTTTCGCGAAAGCGAATTTGTAAACTGTTGTACAAATTAAAATGAAACGTGAAATGTAAACAACGCTAATTTGGTTAAAGCATTCCATCAAGATTGTATTTTTGGCAGTTTATTTTTATTACAATCCAGAAGTAAAGGAATACTACAGTAGGTACAAAGAGTACTTACTGAAGATTTTATAATACAGAACTGTAGGAAAGCGATGTGAAACTGCATGAAACCACTAAGAAACACACTCCACATCGCGATATTTGATATGTAAAAGATATCAAGGACATTGTAATTAACAACAACAAAAGACAAGACAGACAAACACCTTTTCTTAATATTAACCGGCTCTTGAATGATCATTAAAATTATCGGCTTAGCGTAAATTTTAATCGTTTTCCCACATTATAGTGTTATACCAGTACTTAGCATAACGGGCTTCAGAAATTGACCGCAAACAAGCATCCAATTATATGGGACCTTCACTAATATGGATAATCGGGTATTAACTTATGACGTCATATTCGTCAATAGCTTATATTAGGCCCAAGCTCACTAACAACATAAGCGTCAGTTTACTTAACACAACTGTTTAATACGAATTTTTACATTTAATGTTCAAACTAAACAGACGTTTTAAGAAAAACTTAGAAAAGTCTTAGACAAATTGGTTTTCTATTTCCATTTAGAGCTTTCTATTGTCACGAATGACTGCTATTTAAGTGCCGCTTAAAGTTAGGAAAACGTATCAAAATTAAGTGCACAAATGTAATATAGGCATGACATAATAATAAGTGACATTCGAGTATATTCGCCTTGTAACCCGAGCACAAATTCAAAACATCAAAATCCTCCCTCATCACGAAAGCAGTATGATATTCCATCGGCTTATAATTCAGTAAATTCTAACAATAGAATATATATTTATCCAAAATTTTGCAAATGTATTATAATATTATGCTTCCCAAAAGTTTGTTTGTCAAACAAACAACGTCAATTTATCCAAATTGTGTTCGAGCAAAGCAATATCACCACCTGCCTTGTTATTCACTGGAATACTTCAAAGATTAACATTTTCACGTTCAACAGAAATATCAAAGAAAAGGAAAAATGACGGAATTTTCGGTAAAAAATATCATCAATTTATAATTAAGCATTAACGGTTGATACATCGAGTACATAGTCTTCTGTTGTGTTGAGGTTAGGCCACTGGTTAAGTTTTAGCTTAGTTTTACTTATATAGGTAACTTAAACAAAGCTTGGATGACACCTAAACAAACTGTGGTTTCGTAAGTTAAGATCAAGTAAGGTAAACTTGAAAGTCTAATACTGACCGTTTACCTTTTAAGATATGTATTCTAAATAATAAAGATAAAGCATAATGTATATTTTTGTGATAGTTGCATAATTATATAAATATATTGCTTTAGAAATGGGTTTGTAAAATGACTGATCGTCTCGTCTATTCTATAATAGAGTTCAAAAACCCTCCGACCTTAACTAGAAAAAACCTCAAAAATACGCCCCTATTCAGAAAAGCGTTACACTATAATGAAAAAAAAACTGGTCACCCAAAGCCGTCAATTGGTGACACGGTCACCGCAAACTGTCAGACGTCAGACAGCCACAATCCCTTCAACACTTTAATCCCGTATAAAAGTGCTATTTCAAAGAGAAATAGCGGTTTTATACAAGAAATTATTATGGTGAGATCGCTCAAGCGAATCACCCCGGTCCTTATATTAAAATTATGAATGAAACTACCCATTTATTTTTTGTAGAATGGAGATAAAACTGTCGTACTTTGTGCCTTTTTTTTCGCTAAAAATATGACGTGCGGAGTTAGAGTTGTATACTCATATGTTAGTTAGTATTATTATGATATGATTTTTCTGCCTTTTGTGTAAACAGGTCGATAATTCGTGATCATCAATTGAAAAGACATCATTGTAACCGACAATATTTGGTTATTAAATCGCTTTTAAAATATAAATAAGATTTCGTACTAATTTGATTATTAATGATCGTCTTAAATCAGCAAAAATATCAACTCAAGAGTGAATATAATATAAATAGGTTTCAGTTGACCCTACTTCAAATGTTGATGGGATTAAGCCCTAATTCAAAGAACTAATGGCCTACATAAACCTTTAAATTAGCATACCAGGAGTTCCCTTCCAGTTTTCCAGCCTCCTCAACACGACACAAGCCCCTCGTATCAAGAAGTCACTCACCACGTCAATGATCTGCTGCAGCGTCAGCCCGAACCTGACCTCTAGAGGTTCGCTCTCATTGGCCACCGGTCGCTCCAGCGTGTTGTAGTTGGCCAGCAGCGCGTTCAGGAGTCGCTTCTCGTGAGGACCTTGCTCCGATACTGTTGGTGGAAGTAATTGGAATATGAATTATTTTAATTAAATTACCCAGAGAGTATTGTTAAGGAAAATAGATGACAAGTGAGAACAGAAAAAAGATTAAACAAAGTACGGGGAAGTTATTGAAAGTCAAGAAATTAAACTTTGTAAGACAAAATAACATATGGATTGCAAATAAAATAAAAATTTGGATGTGGAAAACATAAATTAATTTTAAGCATTTAAAATAAAGTAATGAAATTAATATGAGCACACTTATTTAAACTAATAACATTCAAAGTTAAATAGATAACATCTGTTAGTGATAGCTGAGGTGTGTGTAAACCGTAAGTTAAACCTTAAGTTCTTTGCCAAAGAACATATTTTCGATCACATTCAGTCCTGGAAAGTAAATATGAAACCTAAAGCCCAGAAATCCAAATTCTCATGTAACTGAAATATAAACATGTTTATGAAGATCTAACCAAAATATATTCAGGACATGTTCCCAAATAAATATTCATCAAAGAATACTTCGATGGTCCTTACAATACTTGTATCTCAATCCTACAGAAAATTATTACTTCCGATCAATATACCACGATACACTCATACAGAAAAGGATAAGAAGGAATTTATATAATATAGGAAGAAAATAATCCTTTATCTTCGTAAGAATCCGAACAAAGGATAAAACGAAACTGCAGAACGTAACCATAGACAAAACTCATTATAATAAATCCTGCATCGAGGAAAGTCGCAGAGAAAAAGGAAACCTTTTCTCAAAAGCCATTGACTTCAAAAATCCATCTAGCTTCCTCTCTAAGTGAATAAGGCAACTAATCTTTGAAACTGAAGCACCCAATAACTTACGGAACGAAAAGAATTAAGAGCAACAGAGACCATAATTTTTCACAACAAATTGGACAAATCCCCATAGTTCAGTGTGAGAGAACTACGTACATCTGCCAGGGAATAACGACTGGATAAGCCTGTCCACGCACCTGAACCTTTTAAAACCACAAAGCGACCTTAACTTCAAAGACATAAAGGTCATTTTAGCGTAGCTGAGGGAACCCACAAGAGTCCGGCTCGAAGGATCAGCAATAAACACTCATTTTAGGGGCTTACAATGCTCTTATACGTGATGTATGAAAGCTAGAGTGTGACAAGTATAACGCGCTCGTACGCCCGGATTAGTATGTTAGAAAAGGATGGATGTAAGTGCTCAGTTGCGCGCGAAATCAGGTAATTTATTTTTCTTTGCTATCTTTAGGTCCCGTGAGGATTTCAGTATGGTCTAATAGTTTCTTGACCAGTATATACGTTGTTCGTTTTCGTTTGCTTCTGTATTTATCAATAGAAATCTTTTACTTGGTCAATTCATGAATAAACTACCTCCACGTTCTCTCCAGATTCCCTAGTATTTGTTGATACTTCCCACGATTCCAGTGTTTTATACAAAGCAAACATGGTCAATGAGAATAATATAAATTGCTACACAAAGAACCTAAATATTTTGTAGTCTGTCTCGATATTATCCCCCTAGATTTAGCTTTCTATTTGTAATGTTACTACATATTTACATGCTCATTTATTTTTGTACTTTCTACTAGACACAATACGCCTAACACAACATTCTCAAACAAAGACCATCTTACATTACAGTTTTCAAAGTGTTTCACATTACCTCTTAAGCCTAACAAAAGCCCATAAATTCAACATGTAAGAAATAGATACAAAACTCGTAAATCTTGGGTATTCTATGTAAATCCCGGTTGTAAATTATTCCGCTTAATATGTGTAACTAACTGAGTTATATAGGCTGGTGATTACAACTCTAACGGGTGGTTTGACTTAAACTATTAAGGGGATGAGCTTAGCAAGCTCGTAGTTTGTCATACTACCTTTAATACCAGACGTGTTATGTTAGGGAATGTTATGACACTTCTTTGAAGGTGGAGTTTAGGTGCTGAAAGAAAATGCGTCAAGCTAAAGAGTTTGTTGGTTTGAACGGGCTAATCTCAAGAACTGAAGGTCCGATTTGAAAAATTCTGTAAGTGTTATAGCGCATTTATCAGGAAAAGATTTTTATCCGGTTGTGCGAAGTAGTTCCTAAGGAAAGCCGGTGACCTAAAATCTAGTACGAAATAGGTAAAGATGTCTACATGCAAAGCCTTCGTAAGTTTACATTATCTCATTATTCTGGTATCTGGTAAACCTCTGAAGTGTCCAAAATAAATTAAAAATGGTGATAAAATCACTTTGAAAAGCCAGTCCAGTACCAGTGGTACTAGCTTTATGGTGAGTTAATCCCTAAGCCACTATATGGTCGTTGGTAACAAAAATCCCCACTTACAGTGTCGAATTACCTCGTAACTAGGCAGCCAAATCTGTCTATCTGATACTCAACGTGTGGTTTGGGATCGACATGGCAGATATTTAAAAAGGTTAGTTAAAAAAACAATGCTAATTTATTCTATAAAACACCTTTTCTGCTTCTCAAGAATCGTTGGAAGCCCTTATATGTTTCATCGTCAACTTCAAAGTAACGTTTCAATCGGACCGTAATCTAAATCTATACTAATATTATGTTTGTTTTTACCCATATCTTCAAAACCACTGAACTGGTTGAAAAATTCAGTCACTGTTGGGAACCTACACCATCCTCGGGTCATATTTTAACCGAGTACATGAAGTAGTTTCAACTAAATCAATTGTTTTGCTTTATTTCGTATTTAACTTAACAGTGTAACACTCACTCTCTTTACTCCAAAAGCCACCTAAAATATTTCGCCCTCTAACACACTTAAAGTAAGTTAATCCTCCAGTTCACCCCACGAAGTGTACTTTCTGTCCGCCATCTTGCATAGTGACGTCACATAATCCATTCAGGTATTATCGCTGGCCTCGTAAAGTCTCCGCGGTTTACCTCGGCCGTATTGAATGAATAGTTGCTGAATTATAGCTCGAGTGACGGCCATGTTGGATCTTACGCCCTTTTGGATTTTGTGAAAGGATTTTAATGAGGAGATCAATGGTTGGTGAGAAGTTAATACGTTGTTAAGATTTTAGTGCTAAAGTTGTTTAAAGACTGTGAATAGTTGTTTGGTTAATTCTGTTTGATAAATTCACATTTCAATTTCAACAAACAATATAACATTTCAATAATTATTTTTTTTCGCGATGTTGTATCATGTTTTAAAACATGGCCACGTTTTCACATCACCTTAAACTACTTAGTAGTACTTTAAATGATATACCTACAGTATAATAAAATACATGTAGACAACCTGTTAAGTTCAAATTATTTTAGGCAAAGTTAAAAGCAAACTCAGCCCAATTTAAAACAACGTCACCGATCGATCCTAATTTATACATTTGTGTACGCACTTACGTAGCTCCGAATTTACTTTTTACGCTCCGTCGTATATTGTATTACGCGTTTTATTATTCAATTGCCAAGTTTGTCGGGGTTGCCAACTGACGGAGTGGCACTAAGTACACTTGGGCCAATATAAATGTCAGGTTTCGAAGCGAAATTTAAAATTATTTCATAAATATGAGTTACAAACGGTTATGTAAATAAACCTGTGAAATGGAAATGGGGCTGCCAGCTTTGAATTTATATGGTAGTTCTTTGTTTTGTTTTGTTTTGTTTTTAGTAATATAGGGCATAGCGTAAAAGTTTGTAAACACAATATTGCTTAAAAAAAATATACGCCATTTTTCCACTCTGATATTCAACCTCATTGTTGACACACTCTAAAAACCAAGATGGCCACCTGTCAAACATCAATTTGGCGCGAAAGTCATTAGTTCAAACAATCACGTTACATAGCTAGTTAGCGGAGGCTTTAACCAGAAACCGGGGTAGGCAATCGTAATCTAATCCCTTGTGAAACAAAGACATTGTCTAAGCAATTTATTTGTACATGCGACCCTCGGAATTACTTGAAATTTTGAAGACAGTAATAAGACGTCTGTCTGTAGGCACGTGAATGGGTGCCACGTTGTGAATACTCGTGATAAACTTTAGGGATTTTGAACTGTTCCGTTGAGTATATAATTCTCTGCTAGTCTATGTATGTCACATTAGAAGTACATAGCTTAGTTTTACAAATAATATTTACCTTATAGACGAGAGAGAAAAAAATATGTTCCATTAGTAGTGTACCTGTTACGTATCTCTGTGTGTTGTATCCCTACAGCACTGCAACAATATTGCAAGCTCCAAATTCATCTCAACTACAAAACATTTTTAGACCACTAAAGCACCTCCAAGTAACAGACGCCCCTTTAACAGAATATCCCCCATTTTACAGAATTTCCAGCCACATTCAATATTATGATATCACAATCACATATGACCAAAGTTCTATCCAGGCAATTTCACCTGGAATCGAAGACTATTACAGTCTCTCAACCCTGGTACTGATACACTGAGTGGCTGGCACTCTGCCCACGAGGGTACAGCCTTTACCTTCGTTGTCTCTTATCCCCACTTGCGGCTACTCATAGATGCTTAAGTTCACATGAAGACTGCTCAAAGTGACCCTTTGTCGCTCTTTGAACTGAAATGTTGACTTATTATCGAATGAAGTCAAAGGTTTTTTTTCTATAGTGAAATAGTATTTGAGTGTATGTTTGTTATATTACCGTTTTAAATAATTTTATGTGGATTTTTTACACGGTATTTACAGCATTTCTTTGTCTGGTCTGTCAATATTCTCTGACTAACTATTGAAGTGGCTGGACCGATTTGACAGGACTGTTACCGACAAATAGATGATATAAAATTGAGTAATTTAGGCTAATTTTTATCTGGTTTATTTTTTATCAATTCTCTCTCCTTTCTGACTTTAAAAAACAGGAGCCAAACACCAACACCGAATAAGCACCTCAATTTCAAAAAAGCTAAAGAAGATTTGTAAACTAGCCACGAAGCTTGGAACGCAACTTCGATAAGTCACAGCATGTCGACTGGAGATCCCGACTGTCAGTCGCATTGTCTGGTGGAATCGATGTTTTTTTACATATCTATCAGCCAGGTTTTTAGAATATATTTACAGTTTTTACTGGGATTTTGTATAGATGTTTGGCAATGAAAGGTGGAATTTATGTCTTTATAGGGTAGGTTTAAGAGATGGTTTTATAAAACACTATTTAAAACGCGTCTTAAAGAAGATTGAGGATTTCAAACTTCTCAGACACAAACACTAATATTCGATGTTTTCAACCAATTGCACCAGTCTTTAAACATACCACGAGTTAGCATAAAACTTAAAAAATGAGTATATAAACCACCAAAATGTTTAACAACAGCTTAGAATTTGAAGCTACATTTCACGAAAAAGCGCACCATCTTCAAACCACAATAAGTTGAAGCTTACCCGCTATTGCTTACATTAGACGGCAATAAACTTGCATCAGGCCGCTAATCTACCGCTGTGGCGCTACAGCGCTGCACCACGCCGCTTCAAGCGCTGAGCGCTGATATTAATGTTCTATGGATTAATTTAAGTAAGGAAAGATGAGCGGAGATGCCATAATGCAGGTAGGTCAGACGCCTTCTTCTAGGTCAAATATGTACGGTAGCCAACACTATCAGTTACGAGTGAATTAACGAGGCGTTCCGGATTTTTGAGACTTCTGTCAAGGAATTTTGGTATTACATAAAAAACGATCGGGTTCAAAGAAGGCGTGTGAGGGCGAATACAAGAATGTTCCTAGTCGCCAGCACACCCGCATTTTGGTGTGATACTTTCTTAGGAAATTTTCCGTTATGACACCTCCGCTAGTCATTTTGTTCTCCATGATTTAAACGCGTTTTCGCTTTATCAACACTGTTCTTGTTTTGTATGAAGCCAGTAGTGTTTTGTTTTGGTTTTAACAGTTTGACTGAACGACGGGAGTTTGTAATTTATTTATACGCTATCAGGTGAGTAAAGAGATTTTTTTTTAATCCATCCATTTTTAAATTAATGTAACTATATTTTTCCGTTGACTATATAGTACACTATATTTTAAGAAGTGACAGAAATCCGTAAAAACCAAGCTTACCATATTTGTACAAATTGAATGAATAAATGTGAATTTATGTAATAAAAAACATTTCGTATTGATAGTAGATGATTTCATGCATATTTTTATAGTGCATATAATCCGATATTACCTATAAGGGTTTAACAGTTATGCAGCTATATTGTCAAAAAATATCTTTTGTACCTATTTACTACATTCTAACTGCACCATATCAAATCAATCACACTTATATCAATGAACCATTCAAAATCACGTACTCTATCAACGAAACGTACATAAAACTATATTTAATGTCAAGGAAAACACGTAAAACCATACGATTTATATCTTTGTTTGCTATTTGAACAACTTCATACATTTCTGTATAGCTTTTTTTTCACTAGTCTATAGTTCAGTTGTTTTTCGCGTAACTCGTTTTATAGAGCTATGCATGCGCGTAAAAAATAGTCACCTATGCTTTAAATGTTTTTATTGTATGACATGTATGTATGAGTGTGTTGTTTTTTGGTAGTTTTTTATATACTGTGTGGCTTTGTTTCAACGTATTTCGTGGTCGGCTTTCGAGCTCTTGTGTAGTTTTTGGAATAACAGGAAGGGACAATTTTTCAATCATTATTTAACTTCATCTGAGTAACAAATATCATACGATATATTCACTATACTAAAGCTGTCAAAACGTCAAACATAAAGTTCAAATAAAAGTAATCAGGCGATTGAAAAATCTTTCCAAAATACTTTAATTAAAAACGCAAATCTACTTTCTCAAAACACATTTTTAGAAAGTCTTACAAACATAATAAATTGATCCGTACACAAAACGAATAAAGCAATATAAATCAAGTACAGAAACCAACAAAAGTTTCTTTATGAAACAAAATTAATTTCGTGTCAATCAAAGTCGAGGGCCATTATTCACAACACCAAGTGCACGTCTTGTGAAGTAAAACAACGATAATTTATTCTGTTCACGATAAGAGAAAACAACGATAAAGACTGGGAAAGAGAAATATCGGGAAATATCGGAAAATATCGTACGACACTACAGACGTAGCTAATCTATTGTGGCAGGCGTCGAAGTGACGGATTAAAGCGGGTTATCATTGAATTATTCGCGCCGTAATGGAAAAATGTGAATGGAAAGGTTGGTTCAGGTTATCTGCGAAGAAAGAATAGGAAATAATCTATTTATTTTGTGTTGCAGCTTTCGATTTAGTGCAGTTAGATACAGATTTTTTTTTTACATTACCCAAAAAGATGTTGCGCTTCGAATCCGTATTACAACTAACTACCATTACATTTTAAAAAATAAATACGAGTATATTGCTTAAAAATGTGACTAAAGAATGAATATTACCTCAACTCCTACTCTTATATCCTGTTACCTCACAACGAGCCAATCTTAAAACCTGTTCAAATATTATCGTAACCCCCAAACGTCAATATTGGTCTCAGTAAATCAACAACAGAGCACGCAATAGTGTTCGCTGGCGGGGTACATTCGACCCAGCTAACATGGACTAGAAAGGGTTAATTAAAACGTCCGCCGCTTTCTAAACTGTTAACAGTATTAACTGAGGCATGCAGAGACGGACTTAATGTGGGACAAATTGTAAATACATACAAAACTGTTAAAGGTAAGACGCACTTTGATGTACATTGTAAGTATTTAAGTATTAAGTAGTGTAATACAAGCTGTTGATTTGCATCCGTGCCATGATAATTATGCTAATGATTCTCGACCCGAATCAATAAAAAAATTGGTACATAATTTTTTTTTCTTTAATTTTTTACCGGAATTCCGTAAATGTCATCTAGCCTTATTTAAACTTGGCACGTATGTTACTGGCGTTAAAACCGTGCTGCACCATCACACAAACGCAAACACAAAGCATACGCAACGATCATTCATAAATTTCATTCATAAAATTGGATTACTTCGGAAATACTACGACATTACAATGACAAAAAAAGCAGTGCATATTAGTTATTTCCCATCTACTGTAATTCCAATCGATTATTTACGTATTGCATGTCCTCCTCCTGAACTATGGCACAAATGCAAATCAACACCTTGTATTGTTGATGCATAAGTGACTTCTAGCGTTAAGCCTATGCAAGAAAATCAGAGACAGAATTAAGGTCGCTCCATGTAAAACTTAGGTCCCCCCAACATAATTAGGAAAACGCTTAGCAGATAATAATTTTGACTTCAAAACGCAGAAACATACTTCAAACATAAAACGAAACATTATATTGTATTACTACACACCACAATACGAACAAAACAAAGGCATTTTCCCAACAAAATACAATAGTATTTACTGATCCGGCCCTGTACCCCCGTTGTCAAATAAGTTGGAGACGAGTTAGTAGCCGAGTGCACCTGTAGCCACCGTAAACAGTTTTTAGATTAGTTGCTATTGTTTCACCCGGATACCGTATTGGATACGGTACGGTAGCTATTTGTTGAGAGAGAAAATAAGGTCGTCTTTGGAGAGTCTTTGGTTAATGGATAAATATTGGAACGTTGTACCAGATATTACAGAAGCATAGATTCTTTAACGTTTTAAAATGGGTTGGAAAACGTTATTCCTTCGAGTTGAGCAATGAAAGACTGAACGTACCTTTTGCATTGATAATTTAATTTGCCTCCCTATCAAAAATTGCACAGCAGCATGTGCCTATGATGTACCATTTGAGTAGGAATTTAACAAAAGATAAATCATTTGAATATTATTTTATTTAAGAAATATGTTTCAAAATGAAATGTAAATGAAATGCATACGTCAAAAATTACTTAATCTATTGAATCGTTGTTTAAGCAGAAGTTTATTTCTTTGATATAAACATAAGAGTACAATGGCGTAAGAAGTCGCGTTACCTACTCAAATAGAGTATAGATATTCTCACGAATCCCAGACGAAACCAACTTTTCGAAAAATACCATTGCTATCAAAAACACCTTTCACAAATCCAACATGCGTTCCTGACACGGCAGCCTCGTTACTTCTACATATTGACCGCTATCTCGATAATTGCAACTCGCTCCTCTGTAGGCGTCGACTGAAACAGGAGGGTGGGGCGGCGTGCGGGGCGAGGGGGGTGTCGCCAGACGTTCCGATGCTCGTCGGACATTCTGATTTTCGTTCAACTAAGCTCTAGGGAACGGACATGAGACAAATGTACGTATGAAGCTTGTTTTGATTTTGTGATGTGAACTGTTTTGTTTGTAGGACGAAAATACTTATTTTGACTGTAGTAAATTCGGAAATATAGATATTTTTTTTGCAACTCATGTGGTACAAATTGGTACACGTAAATCGTTATTTTACCACAAACAGCCACATATTACTACAAAACCAAATCAACTATCTCACTTTAACCACTATTTGATAACGTACAAAATAACACCAGCGTCCATTAAATCAATACATTGAACAATAGCATTATTATATACTGTCCCACGCGTGTACCTGTACCATCGCGCACACTGGGGTGGGACTAGGGTTGCCAACCATACTATAATATCTAGTACTTTACTATATTTCGTGCCTGCGTACTATATAATGTTGAAAAAATATATAACGCAAAAATACTCTATCTTTCACACCGAAATCTAACAAACAAATCCTTCATTTTAAAAAATATGAACGCGCCTTTACAGTAACTTTTAACTGCTGAGAGTATTTTGTTTTGTTTTGTCACTAAAATACTATATACATTTTTAATTTACAAAATTGTTCATACCATAATTTGGAAAATACTATATTGTTCTGACGAAATGTTGGCAGCCCTAGGTGGGACATGAATGGACAGAGGTACAGTCACGCGCACCGGTGGTCCGGCGGTTATTTTTAATGGCCTGTATTTAGTTTAGAAAAAAATACGTGTTGAAGTGTGGTCATTTTTTACCTTTTTTCTGGAGTGTGTGTGTGTGTAGTGTGATGATGTTTTATGACAAGTTTTGAGAGATAAAATGTATTTATATACGTGTTATTTAGGGAATTATTTTTAAAAATATTATGATAAGAGCGGGAAAATATTGTGAGGCGTGTTGACACCGCGTGACACGTGCAAGTAACTAGTGTGACGTTTTATAGGAGCCTGCAAAGGCCTATTTGAAATAAAACCAATGGACTTTGACCAACTAGAATGGAGGGGAAGGTCAAAACCTAATTGTTGCTGACTGAAATGAGAAGTATTTAATATACAAATTAAAAATATAAAATTGATGTTTTCGAAACACTACTATAAAAAGGGTTATGTATTAGTTTCACTATTATAACGATAAGATTGAACATGAAACCAACTTTTAGTTCATCAAACTGATAACAACAAAGTTGGCAGTACCGTTTAGTTGCTCTATACAATTTTAAATTTTAAAAGCCATAGTTGCCAGTAATTTTTATCTGCTCTTTTACTAGCTTCTGATGAAAATCTATTCAGCCCTGAAAAAGGCTATTTCAGAAAACTATTCTCTCGCAAAGACTCCCCAAACTCCAGCAAAATGCTTTCAAAAAAGGTTTCGTTGCATAAATTCTATCAGAGCCACTCAATGTTAAAAAATGCGCATATTCTCAAGAGCTGGGGCAAATCGTGCCCCAAGCAAATAAAAGCGACGTAAAATTCAAAGTTCCTCAACTTAAATACATGTACACTCAATATTAACAGAAGTTAACAAATGACCCCCTATACATGTGGTCAGGGGGTCACTTGTTAACTTAGGACCCTCAGATCGATGGGCAATATAATTAAATCGTAAATTGGGGTCAATAAATATAGGAATGGCGTCATAAATTAGCAATTTGGTTGCGTCGGTTACCGGGTGGCGTTCGAACTGGATTGTTTAGATTAATTAAGTATTATTGTTGTTGTTGGAGTTTGATGAATATGTATAAATGTTTATACTATCGGTCTCGGTTTGCTGTGGTGATATTTCTGTGATGGTTTTGAGATGGAGACTGTGTATTATACTAACTTTTGTTTGCAATAATTATACCACCACTGTATTTGTCTGCGTAATATAATTCACTACTCTCTGTCCTCATAGTAAATAAACACTCATAATTCGTCATAGAACAGCCCTTATATAATATTTTGTTTTTGATACATAAGATTATATTAGTGAAACAATTAAGAGTATCGACCAGCAATTATTTTTTTGGTGCAGCAAGCATAAAAAAATATATTTATTATTTTAGATATTTCCGCAAAACCACCATTATCTAAAAATCACAACTTCAAATTCACACAAACATTAAAACGTTCAAACATGAAACGCCCACAATACGTATTCGCAGAACGTCGGCTGAAGCAACAGCCGAGGGGGCGTTGCCATGGCAACCGGAGGCTCCGGAGCCACCTCAATTTTTGCCCCAGTTAGCCCGGCGAGCAAGGGCAAGCCTGTCAGACTGCATCGATTGGGTTCGTGTCTGGGTATCGGTAAATGTATATTGGTTTAGTGCGTATTTATTATGATTATTTTTCCGACCCAAATATCGACCAATAGAATTGCACCATTCGACGTCACGTGGTACAACCTACATGGTATTATACTGAAAATTTTTTGAATATTTTCTCTGGTCGTTGCTACGTCAAACTGACAGGTTGTGGCCGACATTTGGGACGGAAAAATAATCTCCCGAATACCACACGAGCTTCATAATTATCTGGCATTTCCCTCAAGGTTCCCTGCAAACAAATACCCGATAATTTTGAAGCTCTTGTGGTATTATAAGTGAAAATAAATGTTTTTTGAGATTCGATAAATATTTGTATTTCGTTACGCGCTGAATTAGAAGTCTTTTAAAAATTGCACACGAGAGCGATTGAGCCTTACTTGTGTGCGTGTAAACGTACAATTACATGCACATTTTCATTATTTGACTGTGCGACTCGGCCACTACAGAGCGCTACCGAGACAAAGTACACTTACGCATACAGAGACAATGTGTATTTACATTCACAAAGGTGTAGTTCATCCACTCTCTTGAGATATAACACCGCCTACCTATAATATAATCTGTTTTCGAAAATGTTAATCTTAGCAACGATTTAATCTCAAAATTCACAAAAGACAAGGTCAACCTAAAAAAAGGATCACGATTCAGCGAGTTTAGACACAGAATAGGTCTTCAACATTATTACATAAAAGAAAAGTAATTAATTTAATTACCGATAGAGTAGAGCCTTCCATTAAGAAGAATGAAAAGCCGTAAGTGGCAAGGATTCATCAATAACTTGGGATCAAAATTAATTGCGGCTGAATATTTTAGCTGAACTTTAAGAAAAAGGGAGATGAGGTAACGTTGGGGTTTTTACCGAACCTCAACTATGTAACCTATTATTTTTTTGTTTTATATTCACGTGGGAAAAATAGGTACTTGCTGATGAAACAGTAAAAGCCACCACATTAAATTCAATGCAAATGAAAGTGTTTTGAACAAGCGTGCTTACTTGAAAACGCAAGCACTATCTGTGACATTTTATACGCCATTTTGCATATAAAATAACACAATAATGGTGTCAAAGATGAAAAAAACAACCTCTTTTATCAAGAATCTCTCTGTTATCTGAAATCAGGAAATTGGCAACGCTCAGAGAACTAACCATATCCATGATTGCACACTTTCAAAAAATGACATATGTATCCTCATAACAGTTCAAAACTTCTCATCCACAGTTGTACACCCAACATAACACAATAATATAAAGGATCACAGCATCATAACAACAGAGCCTCGCTCAAGGAAACAGCCAAAACTCCGCCGAATATGACTGCCTTAATCCTCCCCTCCATTTCACCCCCATTAACATGTCATTCAAACAAGGAGTAAGGAAAGAGCAGAGATGCTATAAGGTAGGTTAGGCGCCTTCTTCTAGGTCAAAAATGTACGGTGGGCATCACCTAAACGGTCAGCTACGAATGAAGTAAAGAGGCCTTCGGGTTCTTTGGGACATCCGTCAATAATTTTTGGTATCACAAAAATGATAGGCTCCAAAGAAGGCGTACAAAGAAGAAAATAGCAACGTTTCTCGTCCAAGCTCACCCACATTTCGGTGCGCTACTTTCTTAGGTGATTTTCCGTTATGACACCTTCGCTAGTCATTTTGTTCTCCATGCATTCAAACGATTATCGTCGTTCGCGGTCCAACACTGCACGAATGCAATCCCAACTTTAATTCGCCGAACAAAACCGGCAATGTGCAATAATATTAGCCACCTAATCGCTGTACTCCAGCACAGAGTATCCGCACACTACAGACTAAACAGACAGCTGACAGTTGACCCGATGTTTGTCAAAATATATTTTTTTAAAATCTTGATGCCAATTAAAGTTTTCAGTCAGTCTTATCGTTTGTATGCACGCACTTCCATACATCTCCGTACTCATCAAGCACCCATTATAAGGTCATAACCATATGACCGGCATTTGATCGGCAGTATTTGGCCGGTATCAGACTGATTGAATTCCCATTTTCTTAAAAAAGAAACCGACTAAAACATTCCAACTGTCTGCTAACTAAAACTTTGCAGTGTGCACCTGCTCTTAGCGGTACAAAATAAAATATAATTAGTAAAACTCAGTTTCGGTTCAGTCTGATGTCGTTAACCGCGTATAAGTTGATATCATTAGTTCAACAAACTGCTTCGGAATGTTCCAGAAACTTTGGCAGCGCACCAATCAACGTTTAATATGTGTTTAATACGATAGTCTTGCTTTAGTTAAATGGATCAATCGAACTGCTGTTTAACTTGTTATATTAATTTCGTAGTGTTAATATGTGGTTGGAGCCACGTACCAATACTACTAATTAATGCAAACAAATCATTGATCTGTGAGTATTTAGTTAGTGAGAGATCGTGGTTAAGTGAAAACCGCATGCTTCACGAGGTCAGTGGATGGGTAACCATCTTGTCATGATGAGTTCCTTCGTGTTTTGCAAAGCATGTTGACTTAGTCAGCCATGCTGTCATTTGAACATTTTTGCCAGTCGTGAAGCCAGCGAGTCTGACAACCAACCTTACCACGGAGCCTTAAGTTGCTCAAAGTAGAGAAGGTAAGAAGGCAGACCTGCAAGACTAAAAAGTTGAGAAAAAGGTACGGATAATGATGAACTACGTCGACTACGGCGTAGCAAGACCGCTACACCGTAGTCTGTGCTACGACTCAAAACAATCATTAAACGTCAAGGATTCATTTAAATGAAACAGAACATCTGTGTAGCTAACGAGGGGGGGTGAGGGATGGAGGGTGGGGGGACGGATTTAATTAATTATTTTTACTATGGCGCTGATGTAGCTAATGCACGGGTGTGCTTAATGAAACTCTGTTGCTTTATAGCCGAGTCGGGATGAGACAAAGTGCCGCCAGTGTTACAGAATATATTAAATCCTTCAGAAGAATGAAAAGTTACATTCTATCTTGATTGCAATCACGTCTTATTGCTATCGATATAACAAAGAGAAACACTTTCACAATGCAACTTTCACGAAAACTACTAAAAACTAACAACAAATTACTGGTTCTCAATCTAAACGTTTCAAACTAAAAAACTTCGAAAACAGAACAATGACGAACTAAATCCAACTGAAATCGTTTTCTGCGAACGCAATCAACAAAATAGTGGAAACACGCAGGTCTGTCAGTTTGGACCGAACATTCACAAAAACTAATCAACGTTAAAAGGCAACGTTGACAACCCTGACCGCGCCTGAAAAATGTACCGATTATACCTGCCTACGTAGCCCGTAGCGGATTGCTGCGGACCACAGAGAATAAAATGACTACCAGAGATGTCGTAATGCAAGATCTCCAAAATCAAAAATTGTTTATTGAAAGTAGTCTGAAAAGAAGCACTTTTCGAACGTCAGAATTACAAGATACAGTCCCAAAAACGCGCACCCTTCACCACACAAAAACACTTCACAACACTCCTAAAAAGTAGCGCGAATATACGCATATTTGGGGGGAAAAAAACGTTACTAGCTGCGCTCTTACACGTCTTCTATGGAACCCGCTATAGAAAAAAAACAAATCACCAATCTATAATAACAAATCTTTGACAAATAGTAACTAATCACACCTACCGTATGTTTTTGACCTACAAGAAGACGCCTGACCTACGTGCCCTATGGTAACTCCACTATCATTCCATCGTCCGTGCTACGGATGTACTACGTAGACGCTACGCCGTAGCAATTTGAGTGTCAGTATTGGATTTTGCGGGGTAAATGCTTTTTTGCTATTCGAAGTAAGGTGCAATGAAATTCAAAATTGTTCGGCGTTTTTCGGATTCTTTGTTGAGTGAACCTGTTGTGGAATAAGTAGTTGTTTTGTGAGATATAAATCTAACTTGCATTGAGAAAATGAGAGTTTCTACTTTGACAAATATTTTGTAAGTTCTTGTTCAAGAAGTGAAGCAACAGTTTTGTGAAGATAAGAAGACATCTTAGTGTACGTTTAAAGAAAAGAAAACTATACAGTTCAATGAACTAACAAACATTACAAAAATGAATGAAACTTCACCACCATCACACTTTAAAAAAAAAATGGTAGAATTAAAAAGCCTTAATCCAGCTCTATAAATGCAACAAAACCTCTCACAATAATCATCACATTGCTTTAAAATGACTCAGGAAAAAACAAACATCACACAGACAAAAGCCAATTATCGCACATTCGTAGCACCACGCTACGACGCTACTAATGTACGTAGCTATAGGACTACGGTGCTACGATTATACGTAGCTATGGGACTACGCTGCTACGATTTTATGTAGCTATAGGACTACGGTGCTACGGCGCTACGGCGTAGTAGGTAGAAACAACAAACGTATGGAGCGTACGCCATAATGAAATCTAATGTACACAGGAAAATATAAAAACTGTTCACGTATTGTCTTTAATGGGGACTATTTTTCTCTTAGAAATGAAAACAAATTGAATACGTTTGTTTATAAAAGCGGTTTTACAATAGTGATGAAATAAAGCTGTTTAAATTCAAGTCTTCTCAATAGTTAAGAACATGGCTAAATCCAAAAAGCAGACATCATAAACACGAATTTACTTTCATTATTACTAGTTTAGAGTAGAAACAGACATTCACTATTTTCTTTCACTTAAGACCCAGCTTAATGATACTCAAGTCCGTTCGAGCTTGAACAAACAGTTACGTTAATGACTTCAGACTGAATCGTTTACAATGAAAAGTATTAAACCGTCACGTACTACGTAGTCATAAACGGTAACAATTGTCTTGTTTCGTAGCGCTACGAGAACCGTAGCCTCGTAGCGCTACGATGCTACGGTTCTCGTAGCGCTACGGTACTACGGTTTCTCGTAGCGCTACGGTACTACGGTTTCTCGTAGCGTTGGACTACGATTCATACAATTATAAACTGAAATTGAATAGGTCTTAATGTGAATAACTTGGTTTTAATGGGTTGGATTTATTTTATTTACTGAGTATAAGTAACTGGATTATATGATTTACTGTTTTTGACAGGTGTCTCGCATATCACTTTAATTTTCAAAAAATATGTAGGTAACTAGTAAAGCAATTTTCTAGAGTCTAGCTTTCTGTTTTAAATATAGCTTAAGGCTTTCTTGCTTGAACTTCAAGATTTACGTGAAGTCTGTATTAAAATGCAAATAATTGGCGCTCGGCGAAGTTAAAGTGAAAAGTTAGGTCACAATAATTACCTATTAAGTTCAGACGGTCTGCCATAGTTTTACATAGTCCCCGATTTTGTAACTTTAATAGAAAATGAAACTCTTTTTAAATAACAGATTATAGAAACTGATGATTTAAAAAACGGTTTTTACTTTGTAAAAGAAGTTAATCAGGGAACCCAAAGGATGGCTTATCTTTTGTAATACATAAATGTCTACTATTTTTACAACAATAGGGGATCATACAACAAACTCTGTAACAGCCAAAAACCAAACCTTCCAGGCTAACAATAGATTTGTCCAAAGTCCAGTATCGACATGTTACCTAAACCGTGACAAGTAACAACCACGACGTGACGGCCGCTCCCGTCAGCCCGCTAGAACACGTTACTACATGTATTTTTTTAATAAAGGTTTCTGCTTGTTTTATCTGCCGACTATCTGCCGAACTCTACATAGAAAAATATATTCTGCTTATGTAAAATCTTCTATCTAGAACTTGTTTTTTTCTACGACTTTGACACAGCTTATGTTAAAAAAGCCTGACACTTTTAATCTGTATTAACACAAAAATCTATTTTTTGTACAATGATGGGTCCCACAATAAACAACATAATAGCCAAAAACCAAACCTTATAGGCTAACAATAGATTTGTTCAACCAGTATCGACATGTTACCTAAACCGTGACAAGTAACAACCACGACGTGACGGCCGCTCCCGTCAGCCCGCTAGAACACGTTACAACATGTTTTTTTTATTTAAATTTGTAAAAGGCATCAAAAATTTTTAAACAGCATGTGTGAAAACAAATTAATCATATAACACACAAATTAACGTTTTGAATGTCAGTAACATGAAAATTTGTTTTTCTTAGTACAACAGTTGGTCCTACAACACAGTGTAGCAAATTTTTAAATAACAACAGGCTAACAATAGATTTGTCCAAACGTGGTTCAACCAGTATCGACATGTTACCCAAACCGTGACAAGTAACAACACAACGTGACGGCCGCTCCCGTCAGCCCGCTAGAACACGTTACTACACGTCTTTTTTCCTCACGCCTCGCTAAACACGCTTTTTAATAAAAGATAAAAGTACAAAGATAACTGGTTCTTTGTTGTGGAATAGATGTTTGATTTTTTTTGTTATTGTTGGTATAGAGAGTATTGAGAGTATGTATATTTGAATATTACGAGAGCTATTTCAAATCTTCAACTGTATTGTTACAGGACACTTTAAAACACTAAAATATTTCATCATCACATCTGCCTAGCCTTTTTATTACTATGTTAGGATTTACTACCAGTATAACCAGTAGTAGCTATGTACCAGTGTTTTACATTGCGCGTCTGCCTATCTGACCTCTTCAACCCAGTTCCCAGGATAGAACCATGCGCCTAGGTAAGACTAATCACAGCTTCTGGATACCCCTAATGACTTCCAAAGGCAAAAATCACTAAATCACACCACCCAAAGCACATCAGAAACAACATTAAATTACACGAGAAAACATAGTTTAACGCGCCGATACGTCTATTGTGGCGTTTCTTTTATATCTACCGCCATTCATGGCTAACTAAGATTAATGTGGTGCAATCTGTCTCGACGATAACTATCTATGACGCCTGATTATTATCGTAGAGGAGGGCGAGCACCATTTTTGTAAGCGAGAAATATGACAGGAACAATTGTTTTTTGTTTAGAGTTTCGGAAAATAAAAGTCGCAACGCAAAAATTAAAAATACTTTTCACAAAATTCAGATGTTTAACTTGGAGGCTAGGGAAACTACTTCATGGTCCCGAATAAAATATCGTTTTCAGGTCAACCATTTTAAATTGAAGTGTGGTTCAAGAAAGAAAGAAACATTTTACTTGATTTACATTTTACTTTATTTAACCAGATTTTACAAAGGTGAAATGCTCTAGCTACATTCTGCCCAACTTGGCATGCAAATATTTTTACTTCCAAGCCTGTAATGCTCCTCCATCCTTAAAGACATTCATTTCAGCAACATTTAAAATATCATTCTACCCAAGATCTACAAAACAAAACTCAATATCAAAGAAAAGTTTCATACCTCAATAACATGCCAAGTAATTCAATATCTCTCATTGGCCTAAGTATCCAAGACTTGTTCAATTTCACATTTCTCACGCTTACGTCTGCGTAAACTGTTTTACTTTTATTTGCGTATTTGAATATTTTAGTCCACACTGTTTTATGCTTGTTAAACAACAAATTGTATTACATACCTCGTTGAATACTTATTTATTAAAATATATGATGAGGTTTTTTTTTCGTGTGTTGTTTTAGGAAATTAATGGTGCGTCATTGTTTGGGTGTATGGTTAATATAATATCATTTTATTACCAAGAATATAGTGCTAATTTTGAAATACAATATTGCAAATTCTTTGAACCTTTTAAAACCAAAAATAGACTCGCAATAAAGAAATGGACAGATAGCCTAAAATTCTATCTGTCCATTTCTTTATTGCAAGCATAATAGAACAGACAAAATAATTCAACGTGAAATTATTTCGATGTCACACTGACAGTAATACAATAAATTATAATGAGTATCAAATGGATACAAGCCGGCTGATATAACAACATTATGGAAAAGCAATTTAAATGCACACACAGATGCCTCCGAACGTAATTATATTTGTCAAATTAATGCAGCCGTCTAAATGTATAACAATTTAAAGAGGGTACATGTACCCTCTCTTATGAAGACATGTAAGATGTCTTAAGGTGCTCCCTCACTGAGAGCGTTTGTTTGTTATATAAAGTTACATATCAGATGTGATGGTTATATAATACTTATAATAGAGAACCGAGCATTTCATGGGCACCATGTGAACCATAATACTGAGTAGGTTGTTGCGCCACTTCGTATTTGAAAAGTCCTGTTTTTCAGCCCATTTTGACAGGTAACATTTTTTAAAACTTTGCTTAAAATATGATGGATATAAAGAAGAAAAACGTGATAAGCCATACTTTTGTGATGAAAAGGTTCTATATTAGAATATAATTTATAGATTTCTTAGTGGTCTACATAGCAGGGAAGATTTATTACTCAAAATCGAATCTGAATTGTTACAATCGAATGCTCATTAGCTAGGGAGGGACTCCTTGCAAAGCTCGAATTTATAATGTTACAAGCAAAATCTGTGAGGTAGCACCTTTATAAGATACTTCCGAAAATTCTCATTTTCCAAAGCCATTTGTGTGGGAGTAATAGATCATTTTGCGACATTAATTATTTCGCAATATCCTCAAGAGCTGATTCGCGTCAGACACGGCACAGGTCGGACAAATTTTACAATTAAGTCTTTAAATAAGTACATGATTAATGACTTTGGGAGCCTGTTATAATGAAAAGGGGTCCCAAATCCTGGGATAGAGTAGGTTTCTTTGTACGTTAGAGTGTAATCAGAGTGTGTTTTGTGTGTTAAAGTTTTGAAAATCGAGTTTGAAGTGAAGGATCAATAGATGTTTAGAAGTGAAAGTCACTTTAGATGGCCTTTTACTATAAGGGTTCACCGCCGGAAAATCTGAGTCGTTACGTGTTTAAATATGGTTTGTTGAATAAATATGTCTTTCTGAAATCACATCGTAAAAATAACCTTTACATTTATTTATTTCTGAAAGCATTTGCATATTTTAATAACGAGTAATCCTAACATTTCCTGCTAACTCCATATTTTCAAGCAACAATATAAACATCAGAGCAAAGGCACACATTTTACAGAAATCCTCATACATATTCCGGCAACAAACAGACAAAAATATGTCTTTTAATATACTGAGTAATAATATAATAGTGAATGGAGTGTGGAGGTATGAGGTAGCGCCCTCTACCGCAATTCTGAACACATAACCCGCTTAGAATTTATTATGAGGCGTGTTAGTTTCCTTGCTATTTTCTTCAGCATTTCGAGGTAATAAAGTGTGAATGGGAAGGTTGAAAAATGCATTAGTACATTGAGAAATGTGAAGAGAATTCAGCGGGGAGGTGATTATTACTTTAAGCGAACACCAAGTTTGGAAAGTGTGAATGGAAAAGATTTGAAGTAGCAGACAGGATATTTTTAAGCTGGATTTTAAAGCAATTAACAAGTCTTAAGAAAAATGTAATAACATTGCTTGGATGTTTCAATCTTTTAAATTATGGACTATACATACAGTTCTTTACCCTTTGACTTTCCACCATGACAAAGGCCGAAATTCTTAAGTAAATATTCAAGAAAATTCAATATCTCCCTAAGCCAAGCTTATCGGCGAATTATACACAGCTAAAATTAATAAAATACGAGCAAGATCAACAAAGCAATTACGCAAATCCCGGTACAAGGCTTCAATGCCGATGGGATTTGAGAGTTTTTGAACAATACTTAAGCAGCAGAATGGCTTTTGTGTTACTGTCTTAAGTATTAAATAAGGTTTTGTTCTAAAAGTGGTAATCAAATTCTTTGTTCAAACCAATAACATTTCACTGTTGTAAATAAACTAAATAAAGCAAACTAAAACATAAATATAGTTGGGTAACTTCAAGAAAACTTCCACTCCAATAAAACGCGTCAATAAAACATTACAACCTCCATACACGTCAAATCCAAACGAACTAAACCAAAAACAAGACGACCATTAACAACAATATCGTACTCGCAAACTAATAAAAAATAACACAGGTCGTAACATGAGAAACCTTTGGCCGTTTACCTCAGACGAGCGCCATAGACACGGGACACTTTATGACCAATAACTGGCAAGATGGCCGCCGCGCGGGAAAATATTTCGCGATGAATTTGCGAACTGAAGTGGCCAAGATTTATCGTGTCTTCTACAAAATCGGTTACACTCGTCCCCAATGTTAGTTGGGAAAGTATTTATTTATGTTTTCGCGAAGTTTCCTGGCGTCGAAAGCAATATTCGTACTTAACCTCACTTTGTCGCGCTGGGCGTTCTGTTCGCGTTATGTTTTCGGTTTTATTGCTTGTTGTTGAAGATTTTATTGCTTTATCTTTCTTAGGTACTTATCTAAATCAAAGTCATTGATCTGAATGTGTATTAGAATAGGAAAATAGGTATATACGGAGATTAAACGAGTTAGTGATACTGATCTCCCAGCATGATTTAGTTACAGAATTTATTATGTACATAATAAAATACCTTTGTAAAGAAATAAACGACAATTTGTAACAAAAACAGCAATCCAACACAATTCAGTGCAAAGATCAGTTAAAATAACTAAAGTTACAACAAGTGTGCGACTTAAAATAAACTTCGAACGAACAGCGAGGGCAAGAGAGACGTCAATGCTAAATAAAGAATGACTAACTTAGACCATGTTCTGGCAGGCAGGCAAAAGGCGGCCATTGTGAAAGTATCGAAAAAGTGTTCGAACCTTTTTTTAAGAACCTCATTTGCTTCAGTTCAGTGGATTCAGATTCAAAGAGTATTTAATAATTGATTTATTATCTATGCTCCCTTTATAAAGTTAAGGTTAAGTACCTTACTTTTAAAGATTTTTATGTAGTGATTTTTGGGTTAGATTATTCGTACCTATATATTATATGAAACTTCTGACCTCTGAGAGATAATAAAATAATTTATTGATTTTGGGGTGTTTTCAAATGAAGGATTCAAAGTTAATTCCTATGTAGGGTACTTACATCACGCGTATTAACACATGACAATGACCAAGTCATTAGCGAATAATATCACAAAACTAATTCACATTCATTAGTGATTACCAGAACCACTACTTCACGTACTTCAAACCACTCGTAACCTAATAACCATGAACTGATGAAATTAAACTATAATTGGATCTAACATAATATTATATTGTATTATGGTTGTAAAGGGCATATCCCTTTCTAATTTGATCGAGTGTTATATGAGCAACAACTGGCCCTTTCAGTTTTGATTATTAGACGTCCATTTTGGTTCAGTAAAAGAGAATTTTGTTGGGCAGCCTGTGTTTATGAACAAATATTGTAAGCATAAAATTATGATATCTGTCTATTTGTAATGCAAAATTATTATCTGTGTGTTCGTAATGATTTCATGACTATCCTGAAATATAATATAGATTTTAACGCCTGATTTTTTATATATTTTTGTATATTTGTCAGTTTTATTTTAATTTTAGATATACTGTACAGTATTGTATATTGTACCTAAACAAATTCAGTGTCGTTATAACATCTACACAAAAGTAATTTAGGTCACAATAACCCAAAACAAGGTTAAGATAAAATAAATCTTAATGTAACAAAATGTCTACCCAAAAAAAAATACATTTTTATCAGCATCCCATAAATTGAGTACAAACGCTGAAATCAACCAACCAAACCGTGCCCACATTACTTTCCGCGAACAAAAGATCTCTGAAATACACACGAACAGTAAAATTATGCATCGTCTCCACCCAATTGCCACGAGCATACAGAATCACTTCCCGCATACCATGGAGAACAAAATGACTAGCGGAGGTGCCAGAACGAAAAATCTCCTAAGAATATAGCGCGCCCGAATGCGGGGGACAAGGAACGTTACTGTTTTCGCCCTTATACGCATTCTTTGGACTATTATTTGTAATACGTTTGTAATTCGTTGACAGATAACACAAAGAACCCGAACGCCTCGTTAGTCCACTTGTTACTGATTGTTTTTGGTCATGCCCACCGTACGTATTTGACCTAGAAAAGCGCCTGACCTACCTTCATTAGGGCACCTCTCATCTTTCCTTACTCCATGCCTATACCTACCCTCATATACATACATATTTGTACACTCAAAGCCCTTTATAAGAGCGTAGTCAACAAAAGACGGTGTTTCGGATAAGAGGGAATTTTTCCGGGGAATTTTTCCGGAGGTATCGTATCATATCAGACTTTGTTCCTTTGGTCCTTCGCCTCTTTGGTCCTTCGAGGCGTATCATGACAGGTGATCTTAGAAAGGCGTCGGACCGTAAGATGATGAGTATTACTTGTGTCCGACAGGGCCGACGCGCAGGTGCCATTTTGAAACGGATCCGGACAGACGTCTAATTTTTAAGGGGAATTTGAAGAGGCTTTATTTAACTTTTGAATTTGTTTTGAGATGATACAATAATAAATATTAACTGAATATTCATTTTGATGGATGAATATTAATGAGATGAAATGTGTTTATTTAAATTAGCAATTTAATTAATACGGCAGTATATTTTGAATTTGCTATAATCACACTGTTTTTAAAGCTTTTCTCAGCACTAACGGCCGCAAAAACTGGGCCAGCAGAAATTCAATAGCAAAAAAACAGCTACGTTTTCAAACTTAAAAATAATTCAATGGAGTCTTTAACAACGAAGTCATGATTATCCCCGAGGGTACCTCGTCACGGTAACTTGCGGTTTTACACGATTCAGCCCTTATTTATTAGAGTTCCGACGTCCAGGTAAAAGGAATTGGCTTAAACTTGACAGGAAACCCTTTTCGCCTTCTTTCCTGATTCGCTATTTTAATTAAGTTTAGAATTACTGTTGCTTTCCTGCTTTTGTACAGTTATGATGATTTATTTTTGTTTTAATTATGAATGTACATCTTAGTCAACGTTATTTATCCGTCCGCTTTAAAGACAATTTTTAATCCTCATTTCAATCCGAAAAATAATCTAATGTGAACAGAACAAGTTAACTCTTATCTAATGATCAAATGCCGAGACAAAGTCGCACAAAATAATCTCAAAGAGGGTAGAAAATATTTTAAATTCAAATTGTATTTGCTCTTGCACACAAAAGACTAAAATTCCAAAAGACCAAAACCGCCACCTTATCACGGCCATTAACAGAACCAAGCGACCAATCCCACGCAATTATTCACGTCCGCCATCTTAGAAATACACCAAGACATCGGTTGGTATAAACAAAAGCACATCATGCAAGATGCATGCCTTCCTCGAATGAATAATTTATACAGGTTAGCGGTCCTTGCATTTCTTGGTACCTAGGATTTATTTAGTAGCGCATATCTTGGGGTCTATTTATTTTGCACTGCAGTGCATCGGATTGCTGTGTCACGCGGCATAAATAAGTCTCTGCCGTTTCCTTTCTGCTATCGAGGTCGCATTTTGCATTTAGGTGCATAATTATAGTGTTTGATAAGCCAGCTTTATAATTTCCTTTGGCTTGCTTTACAGGGTTTATGGTGCTTCTATTTTGTGGTTATGGTTTTGTAATTTGAGCATGTGCAGTTAGTTATTAATTTTATTGCGGAGAAATGTGAGGTTTGTGATAAAAAATATGTTTTATATTTCCTAGAAACGACTGTGGAAATTCATTACGTTTTCATCCATTTCAACCACGTATTATTGTCATTTCAAAAGACCTCACCTACAAACTGAATCCTGAAAAATATTTTCAAAACAGTCTGTAAATTATTTTCGTTGTGAAAACATAAAATCCTAGACTTAACGGTATATAAAGGAGTCCAGAGAAGAATTCTAGTGCCAAACGTCCCGGTGTATTTTTCAAACCTGTTGTTTCGGAAAGTCTTAAAACTACGTACGTTGGGAAAATATGACTTCTTTTGCTTTTCTTGGATTTTTGAGCGCATAATTTTTCCACGTCTGAGTATACAGGTGTTCTGAGTAAAATCTTTATATGAATACTATCCGTTCTCTGTGGTTCCGCCCCTGGAGAACCACTTCCTGCAACCGGGTGAAAAAAATTACTATATCTTTTTTGAAGCTCTAGCTAGACTAATACAATATTTCTTTTAAATCAGTTCAATAGTTTAGGCGTCAAAGCACACCAAACCCCTATAATATTCACAAGAATTTATTTAGCAGACATCTTGCGTTTACATCATAAAATCTACTACCATTTACTATCCATATATTCTGAAAAACACGTATTAATAAAGTAAGTTTATTTCCTCTAGCCAATAAGGTTTATACCTAAGATTGACTACTATTACGCGAGAGTATTTTTTTTAATATTATTTGTTTAATACATGCCTAGAAAAATAACTTTATATCAAAAACATTACATGGCATATATTACAATAATGTTTAGGTTACAAAAATATCTACATAGAGTAACTTATAAAACATTTGTATACTATATTAAAAACGAAAGGGATCTAATATAAAATGATTTTAACAAGAGCTGACTCTGGGATACCACAGCAACTTAAACAATTCAAATAAACCGATTCACAGATTCTAAATTTGAACAATATAAATTCAACCAGTGCCAATAAAGCTACATTTATATTCAAATTCGCTATCATTCTTTCCATTTTCAAACCGAATTGTTCTACAATCTCACTACTACTCGATGGTTTCTATCGACCCTTTACAGCGCTTTTACACAAGCAGATTTTGTCGCACGATTTTCACTACCTGTTCAAACAAAGACACGTGAAACCCTGTGACAGATTTTTTGCGGCACAGAATGTGTCTAGCGTTAAAAAAAGCTAAGTTAAAAATCCACTGATTTGAAAGCTCTGTTAAACGTACTCTTTTGCACCTATAGTCAATTGTTTGCTGTGTCACGCACGTACAAACTTAGCAACGCTGAGCTGAAAATCCGCAAGTGTAAAAACGCTCTTAACATTTACCACAGAGCTATTCTATCTCGATCAATTCTAGCATGCCTCCCCCATCAGAGAGGGGGGAACGGCTTACAATGTTTTTAAATTGAAAATAGTTGTTCAGAGATTATTTATGCCTGATACAATACTGTCTGGTGGAGATACCCTTTATTTACTGGGAGTTTATTAATTTGAGTTGCCAATCATTCTGAATAGGGATTTTGTTTGAAGGGTTTTCAAAGGAATTGTTTATTTTCTTACTGAGGATTCTATTGTTTTGTTCTGAGAGGAAAATTGTTTTATAATAATGTTGTGTAAAGCGAGTAGGTATATTACATTTTTATATGTATAAGGCTTTATAAATCTCATTTTAGAAAGGCTAAGTTTGATGTTTTGATTTATACTGTTTTAAGTACCCTATATGAGATAACACAATAAACAAAAGATATATTTTATTTTTAAAATAAAAAATGAGAAATACCAAAACATCTATAAGAAATTAGCTCTTCAAAACAATATTAGCCCCTCTTTTCATATAATACCAACCTCAATAAAATAAATATCGTCTTGGTTCGAAATTCAAATCAAATAAAGCCAAGCCCTGTCAATCTGAAGTACCTTCACGTCAGAACTCACAATGGAAGCTCGCTCGAATCAAATTCAAATGTAAACTTCGCAATGAAAACTTCAAGTAAATTCATATCCATATTTGCGTGGTAAAGCTTAGATTCCTCGGCAATGAAAAATGAACTTTATTTTAATGAAGATATGGTTGAGAATTGGGTGGTTTTGTAATTATTTATTAGATTGTTTGTTTCTTGTGCCTTTGCTCGTGTGTGGTTTGAATGAATCTTAATTTTGATGTTCAAATAATCATTATTTATGGAACCTTATTTCTTCTATAAGTACATTAGCAAGAACAGTAAAGATACAGTACCTATAAATCAGAATATATTATGTATTACTAGTTCTGGGAAGTATGGATACGGAAAAAAACATTTGGTAATGAACGGAGTTGAACCACAATAATCACGGTGAACAGTGACATGACTAAAAATCTTAACAGAACTTATACGAGCGAAGTCGAGTGAAACGATATATACAGTAAAATAGTAATAAAACTCGTATTATATTAAAGCTTGCCCGTTGCCTGCTTATTGGGTGTAATAAGAGGTAATGAAGCAGTATAATTACATTTACTTCGCGAGTTAATGACGGAAAAATTAATAAATAGTAGCCTTTGTTGGCGCCTTAATAGCCACTTAATGAGCTCAGTATTAGATAAATGTATTATCATATTATGTTTATATTTAAATTGTACGTGAAATGAAGGAATTTGAACATTTTACATTTACACAACTTTAACATTTGGCTGTCATTGAATATTCTTGGCAGTCGTTACGGCTAGCTCGAAGCCAGTAAGTCTGACAACCAGTCTACGAAGGGGTGTACGGTTGCCCAGGGAACTGGGTTGAGGAGGTTAGATAGGCAGTCGCTCCTTGTAAAGCACTGGTACTCAGCTGCATCCAGCTAGACTGGAATTTGACCCCAACAGAGTTGGCAAAAAGCATATGATGTATGTGAAATAATCGACTTTTAAAATCAAAATATTTTTTCAAACAGGTATTGGCAGATATATTTTCAGGTGAAACTATTTATCCATCACTATATTCTACACGCTGACTAAAGTTTCGACACCAATAAATCTACGTTTATAAAGAGGTCACACAATGAAGTGATGAATGGTGTAAATAAAAAATAGCGCGATTAAAATACCTATATATCGGGCGGTGACAGTTTGTGAAGCCATCGCTCATGGACGCCATGGATGTCCAATTTGCCTCATGACTTAACAGCAAATATGGGGTAAAAAATGTTGGATAAAAATTCTTTGATATGGGGATGGACCATCTATTTTAAAAACCGTAAATATATTTTGAATGCTAAATAACTCTACCTATATGAATTTCTGAAGTTAGCCAGCTGTCGCCATTGTCCTTTGTTCCTAATTTTCTTTGGCAGCCAAATTGGGACAAGTAAAATTTTTTGATCAGATATTTAACGTATTCAGATATTTCGTTACCATTTAACCCTTTGTCATCAACACTAATAAAGTACTTTATATAAAAATAAATAACTGTTAAAGTTACAACATACAATTGTTTTTACCGTGTAACTGATTTCCCTTCTCACACTATCAAAACAACAGCAATAAAGCTACCAATTTTTCTTTGGCAACACCAAATAAATTGAATTCCGCTCGATCTCCTTGGAACGAGCTCAGAGACAAACAACCAACTTTAAGCCATAAACAATAAGGAAATCCAGTACAGTCACACTATTTGTGACGGAATTATGTCATAGCTCTGTTAACCTGTAGGTACTTAAGAACTTACTTCTTAAGGCTCTCAAACTGTAAAGGGTAGTGATCTGGCTAAAGCTGGTTGATTTTAAAACCACATGGTATTAAAATATATTATTAGGTTATTAGTATTTTTAGATTAGACATGATAATGAAGAGAGGATCATTTTCCGTTCATCATAGGTGGTTTAGCTGTTTTGTTCTCATAATTATTAAGCTTTGTTGTTTAATGCATCTATATTGAGTAGCTAGGATGATTGTAAAAGTCATGGCATAACTCAACATTTAACGTTGTAATTTTAACTCATTTCACAATACCCAATGTAGTAAAATTACATACCTGCGTAAAAAATTACCTTCACACTTTTTGACACGTTCAATTTGGTAAAAAAAAATATGAATCCTTCCGAGCTATGTGAGTTCGCCACCATAAAATGCACGTGACACAGTAAACGGTAACATAACCAGTAGGTATATGACGAGGGCGAGGATATTATTACATTCCACCTACAATTCTTTATTTTACCATCCCCATAGCCTACGAATAAAATGCTTCAATAAAAAAATCGTGTTCAATTTTTTCAGGTGACACAAAAAAAATAATGACGCTAACTGTACTTTTTATTTTGTGTTAAAATCCCTTTGGATTATATTTTAAATGGTTTCTTTTATGCAAAGTTAATTAAAATAAAATAAAATTCCAGTTCGCTGGCCAAAAGTAAGTAGAAATATAGTTGGACGTTATCAAAAATTCATTGACTTTGATTACATATGCATTGCATATGCCAAAGCGAGTTAGTTTGTATTAACATCTAGAGAGAAAACTGCAGACTAAAAAGTCAAAGTCGGCCAACAGTTGGCCTGAAGGTTCGCAATTTTTTTTGACATTCCTGAATTCAATCAAATGTTTCAGTCGGTCTGATGCCAAATACCTGATCGTTGCTATGTGCGTTCTACTATTCATTTCCATACTCATTTAAGAGCCCTAAATAACTGTCGGCCGACTAAAAGTTGGCAGTGTGCTCTTAAACTACACACGTAGTGTGTAGATTTTACTCAAAATGTAATTCACTATATAACTTTGAACATGTGAATAGTAACTGAAGTTTCTCTTCACTCAGAATTCAATACACGCAATGACAGTTTCCATATTACCGATTTTGCTGCAATTCAGAACGTTGCACACTTCAATAATAATAATCCCCAGTCAAAGCATATTATTCGGTAAAATATTCGATAAACGAAAAGCCATTCAGGTATATTCAACCACAAAACTGATATAACTTTTTTTTATTATCTGTACAAATATTCAGAAGATTATAGACTAATTGCAATAACCGATCCATCGTTGTTTTCGATTGAAATTGATAAGTTATTGTAATCCGCATACGTATTACTAGCTTTTGTCCACGCAAATTCAGGGCATCACTGTTTCAAATATAAATATTCTACTATTCGGAAAGAAAAAGTTTCAAAAATTCAAAAGCTTTTAACATCGGCCTAGCTATTATCAAGTTTCATATGAGCATATGTAAAAAATATTAACAAAACAAATGAAATGAAATGAAATATTGTTTATTTTGCAAGTTGGACATTACATCACTTTTACACGTCATTTTAAGAACGCTGAGGCCGGCATTTCCTAACTGACTGATCCCTGAGAAGAAACGCCGAAACAAACTCAAGGGTCATAGTCTCCTTTAAAGTCCAAACATGTTATAAATGAAATAAAAATCGTTTTCCCGTCCATATATTTCTGATGGAATATAATATTATTCACGTGAAATAAAAAAGCTTCAGTCGTATATTTTTTATACCATAAACATAGAGAAAATAAAAAGGAGATTCTTCAAGTTATATTCTACGGAATAAATGTCTATTTGCGTATGAAGTAGCGTATAATATGTACTTTCAAAGTACTTTTTTTACTTGCAAATTAATATCTTGAAATAATCAGTCAGTTCGCAATATGATTGTAAACAGAGTATTGAACTTTGTCCAGACAAATAAAATCGTTATAAAAAACGAAGAAACCCACGTACTTTGTTCTGAGATAACAATTCTTTACTTTCAGTATTAGCACTAAGATACTTCAAGACACTCCTTTAAGTACAAACTTCATTACAAAATCCCTCGTCTGTTCGCTACACGATGCATCTTAACATAACATTCTCTAAAGAACCTAATTACACGCCAACACAAAAATCCCGCTACAAAGCTAGTTCCCGGGACAGGCCATCACTATTATCTACCGACGGTCCCGGCTAACGACCGAGCAGATCCCGCTTGAAGCGTTCAACAATATCCCGGGCAAAGTATCCCGGCATAATACCTATACATACTTTCTCCTATCTAGTAATAAAAAATAACGGTACATTTGTAAATTCTTGTAGAGCAATGGCGAGTTATGGCGGACCCGAGGCTCAGGTGGTCAGGCAACTTATCATAAAATAGATTTTACGAGCGCCTCGCGACCTATGAGGTAAATATGGCAAGCGGTTTTGTTAGGCCGATACACAAATGTTTTGGTACAAAAGTAACTTGTATATCGGTTTGACTTTTCGTGTCTTTATGAGTTAAGTAGTTTATTGAATAGATGACAATGCAAGCATTAAAATGGACCGGTAAGTAGCGTTTTGCGTATAAAATACTAGCGCTTCCCCACAAATCTACCCATGTGCCTCTGGAACTTTCGGAAGGAAAGGTGACTAGGTATGTCTTTTTTCAGGTTTTCTGTTAACTATTTTAACCGGTTTGGAAGTTATAAGACAGAGTTACTCTCCCATTTACAACTTTAACTAAGAATAAGCACACACTTTCACAACTTGTCTTAGTACTAAGCGCACATATGTGTGCAGCCAGTTAGTGTGTTATCCGGCTACCTGCTCTTATGTCTGTAATCTAGAATTCTAGAGAGATTAGAGAGGACACGTGTCGTCGTGTTCTCTGTAATCTCTCTCAAGTGCTTCGTATCAATGTATCGAGACAGGATAACGAGAGTAACTAAATCCTGTTTGTGCACTCAAAGCTTAAAGCAGGAGTAAGTAATTTAACAAAAGCACTATTGTATTTTTGTAATATTCATAGAAGCAAATGACAACACCTTACATTCTATATAAACTGTTTTTAAATCTTATAAGCGTTACTATATACTTTATGAAGTACTAGAATCCGAAAAAAGTTCAATAACTCCAAACCTTCATCGCAAAAAACATTACACCTTTAGTCTCAAACTCCAAAAATAACCTCAGTTTTACGAAAGCCGCTAAAAAGCGCAATAAAGACAACAGCATCGCAACTTTAAATTGCTCGATACTGCTCCTAAACTGTTGGGACCATGGAGAAAATAAATAAAGCGGAGATGCCATAAGTAATTTAGTATTATAGGTCAGGCGCATTTTTCTAAATCAAATACGTACAGTGAGCATGACCAGAACAATCAAAAGTGAATTAACGAGGCTTTTGAATCGTTCAGGACATCTATCAACGATTTTATAAAATATCGGCGGATTCTAAAGAAGGCGTATAAGGGCGGAGATAGTAACGTTTCTCGTCCCCTATACACCCGATTTCAGGTAAAAGGAGATTTTCACCTATGGCATCTCTGCTAGTCATTTTGTTCTCCATGGTTGGGACCAAGACAAATGGTACAAAAAGTCCTGGGACTTACAATCGTGGACGTAAAAAAGTATCCCAAACGACCAATATTGAAACAACAAGTCGAATATTTACGAAAGAAATAAGTATGGAAGCAATTGTTCGGTTATGGCCCAAGTTGGCAAGACACTGGAATTTAGGCAATCCACGCGCAGTGACTGTTAGTCTGCCGTTGTGTTATACGAAAGAGTTGTGCTAATATTGCTTGAGGATAAAGTTCTGTTTGTTTCGCTAGAATTGTAGGTAAACTTGTTTGATTTAAAAGTTTTGGCTGTTTTTAGGTTACTTAGCTTTAGGGTATATTGGAGCCTGTCTTCTGTATCCTTCACTTAGGTATGTATGCGTCAGTACTTATAACATTCAAAAAGGTGCCATCATTACTAAGTACTTTGAACTTAAATAAATATTATGTATCAAAAACAAAGCTGTCTTTTATAATTTTTACCTTAATCTGAACATCTATTGAAACCTTGTAAAACAAATCTTACGGTCGCGGAGAAGGGTTTTAGTATTTTCCACTTCTAATCCATTCTTTCTTCCAATAATTACATTATGCTAATAACCTGCCACATCTCTCTCCATCATCCATCAAATAAACAGACAAACATAAACTAACATCTATCCCATAATAGAACACGCAATTATGGTAATTCACGCCAAGCGAGCAAATACCCAATTTACAAGATTATTTAAACAACAAACAAACAACGTATGTATGTTCAGACGCGTCTGCGTTCAACGGAATACAATTTTAATTGAATCAATAGCTCAACAAACGTTCAGAAATAAGACGTCAGAATGCTGCAAGAGGGATTTGAAAAGCATTTGATTTCCGAACGTGTCATCTATTTATAAGCTAGCGTTGTCTATGTCGGTGAGGTCTAGGCTAGATATTCCTGGCCAGCCAGTGCTAATACCTTTTTGTACCTACTATTCCCGAATTTGACAGTGCACCTATATTATTTCGACACTCCTTATTACACGTCTCAAATACAAGTACATGGCAAGATGTAGGAGTAGGTACACATTTATTGGACCTACATCTTTATCTATTTTTATAGTACCTATGTAAAATAGTTTGAGGTGGTCTATGCTCGATAAAATTACATTGACGGTTTTCTTAAAGACGAGGCCTATGCGTGCCTTTAGGAGACCTATTAGCCTTAACCTATAACCACATATTTACCAAGAGTGGCTATTAAAACCTATTTTACAAAGCACCTAACCTATTAGGGCACATTCTGTACTAAATATTTACGGGCTAATATCCTGAGTTCAATCCCAATAATGTAATGAATATGTGTTTCCTCCCACGCAAGTTACACGAGGGAACTTACGTAAATGGGTCAAAGTAGGTCTTAAGTGTGAGCTCAGTAAAGTGTGACATTTAATGTTCTATGTTCTTTATGGTTACGTTTTGTGAATGTCGTTTAGAGGCTAAGGAGTTTGTTGATGTGAGTAAGGAGTATATATCTTCGATGGCAGTATTTGGATGTTTAAGCTGTATTGGATAGTTTATTTTGTAGTATTGAGGACAAAGCTTGTTATAATCTAAAGACCAATAGGAAAATAACATGTGGGAAGAAAGCAATCGGCAACGAAATTTCTAAAATTCTGAGAAAAGGTGTAGGTACAGCCAGTAGACAAAAAAATACAATATAATACAAAAATGTTATCATTTGACAACCTCGAAACCATTTTTTTAATTCCGAATAACTAAAAAACAAATCAATTATTCAAACGTCAACAAGATGGCGTCCACAAATCCGTATTCCACATTTAAAATATTGCAAAATAAACCACAATTTCGTAAGCATACTTAATAGGGCCGTCCCTTAGAAAACCCATTTCATCCTACTGTCAGCTATGGGCAAAAGGGCTGAATTTGCATAGACCACTCAATATAAGACAAATAAGTATGAATACGTATATTTCATATTCTGTTGCCAACTTCAAAGAGGTATATTCTGTCTATAGAACCTGAATACGTGTGTCCGTGTTTATTTGTCAATGTGTGTGTGTAAGTTTACTTGTGTGAGTGTTCGTAAAGTGAATTGAGCGTATTAGTATTAATATGAACGGTGCATCATGTAACTAACGCAAATATCAGAGTATCGTTTGGTTTAGTATTATCAAAGCAGTAATATAGACTTTGATGTGTAAATAGAAATCTTCGACCTCTTCAATGTAAATTATGTAGGTAAATGTTTGTATACCTGGGTAACTAGGTAGATGTCCTAGCAAGCTTCGTGGCAGATTTTATGGACAAAATTGTCGAATATTACTTTTCAAAAATATAAAGAATGCTAACAAAATTTCATATTATCACCCTAAAAAATTCCCATAAAATTATTACCCCATAGACACAGAAGCATCGCGAGCAATAAATCAAATAGCTTGGATATAATTCTATAAGATGAATGACCCACTCCATCTTTAAAACGGATGTATTTTTTCTAGATACGATTCCTGTGGGCGTAGTTTTGTACGCCGAGTGGGCGGAGTAAGGATCAAGTACTTGTGGGTAATAAGGTTCTAGTTTTGGTATGTTTTTTTTTATGTACTGTTGGTGAAAATAACTAGAGATATATTGAATGTTATTTAGTTTATAAATACAAACTGACGTTAATGTTTATGTAACTGATGGAGCGTTGAAATATGCTTTTCGTATTCTTCTATATATTAACAATAACGTACTTTGATTACTTAATCTCGTAACCAATCTAATAATAACACGCACAAAAACACCAAGAAGCGAAGACGTGGACAGATTAATGAATAAAAACAGAGAGAACCAAATTACTTAGCAACGAATAAATTGCCACGCTACCGTGTAGACAGGAATTTATTCTCTGGCGGATTAACCTCTGTGACGGTACGTGTATGAATGTAATTACATCACGGAATTAGGAACGCAGGAAAAGGTCAAAACAATTTTATGCTTGACTCCTTTATCCTGCATTAGACAAAGGTAATAAAAAATACGCATCGTCATCAACATGGGCGGTTTGTTTGTGGAAGTTGCCGTATCTAGATGTTAGTTTTCTTTGTGTTAGGATAACTCATTCTGAAAATGCCAATATGAATTATACCACGATAAAACAGTTTCAATTTTAAGAAAATATCTAGTTGTATGTAACAAAAATATTAGAAGTCAATCGAAAACTGAACCGACTTCAACAGCGTGGAAAATTGGAACTATTGTCTAACTAAACGGCCTACACTCGTGCAAAAGAAAACAATTTCAGAAAACTAAGGCTTGATGAATACACAAAACGTTTCACCCAAAAAACTGGGACCAATTTTATTGAAACAAAAGTTACAAAAACCGAGTGCCGACGGAATATTAAACTTAGTGGCTTCACTCATTCGGTCCCGAGAGAACCATTCATTCACTCACTCTTTAGTCCGAATGCCAAGTTAAGTTCAAGATTAACAATTCACTTTGTCGTTCCTTTTTGTTTTAATTTGTTATTATAATCTTGATACCAGAAATGGGTGTCCGAATAATTTAACAACTTGTAGTGGAGCGATGCGAGATGGATAATATTTGAGACATTCAATCTACAGACAAAGAGATAGGTATATTATATTTATCATCTACAGTTTTTTTAAAGCTTAAGAGTTGCTTTTGTTTGAATCTGCTAATCTCTGAACTACTGAGTATGAGAAAAGCTATAGTCTTACCTTTTAACCAGGTTCGTGAAGGAGTTCCGACAAGATGCGGACAAAACCGCTAGGGAACGAGAATATGTAAACTAAAATAACATTGCATCATTATTACACTCCCTTTATATCAAAACACCACGACGCACACATGCGTAACTTTCACACAAACAATGTACCTTCGTACCTACACACGTATTCTCCTCTCACAATGGCCGCACCCCTATGACCTAATAACCAGGCCCTAGTCAACACTAATCAGAGCAGTTTTAACTTAAACCAGTAGAAACTCCTTTACTTTGAAACTAAGCTAACGAACACTTTACTTACACTTGGCTATATGTTGTGTAAGTATGTGTATTTTTTTTCTGAGCAAACTGCCCTTTTGAGGCTACGGGCGCAGTATTTTGCGGTCACTTCGTTTTAATGTCGGGAAATTAGAACTTAGGTTGAGTTAACTATCAGAATTTTGAAAATCAACTAACTAACGGATAATCATTTAACATTAGCATGTATAATAAATATGTCTAACGCAATTTAAAAGGACAACCATGACAATATCAGACACATTTTAAAAACTATCAATATGTATTTTCTTACATCTATTGTTCAATAGCGAAGAAAAAATAACATATATATCGATATACACTATCTGCTCGTATGTATAGTTCCATCAGCCCGGAGGACCTATAAAATTCCTACAAAAGGTTTTATAGTCGAAGATAGGGGATTCTATTTTAAAATATTCAATATCCTCGCCAAAACTACACGTTATATAAAAAGCGATAGCTTTATCTAACAAACTATTTTTGATTATTTTGCGAAAATCAAATTTTGTTCACCGAATAGATTCCATACGTTTTTTTTTACAATATTAATATAGTTATTTTCAACCGTATTGACTTTAAACTATGACGCATTTTCCTTTGACCCTTTCATCGATCGTTATCATAGACCAAACTCCCTTTATTGCCCCCATAAAGGCCATAAATTCAAAAGCATAGTTCCCCTCTTAATATAAAATATCTAAACGACATATTAACCTAATTTCCCCATCTCCCGTACTTATGAACGAGGTTCTAATTCGCACTTTAATTAATTTAGAAGCTGGCCTTCACTGTACCAACACGGTTACCTATGTCGTGTACTAATTTATTATGAAATTTAGCCATTGTTATTGTTTATGTGAAAATTGTTTGTACTTGAAATGTGTGGGGTGAGTGTCACACGTGTAAGCCTGTGCTTGAAAGGAGGGCAAGCGCTTTAAAAATGAATCTGGCAATTTATTTAAATTTTTACACGTGGCAAATTTGAAATGTTAAAGTTGTAATAACTTGTTCCTAAGCTGGTAATTCAGCTAATGCAAAAGGTTACCTTCTTTTGAACTGTGGCATATAACGCAATCCGCAAACTATGACCAAAAAATAAAAGGTTCAATCAACTCGCAAAAATCACAACCAAGAACAAAATAACGATCCACATCGAACCTTTGTTGGACAAAAAATATAGGAAAAAGGGGAAAATCTCCATCATCATTGTACCGTGCAACTCATTGAAGGAAAAGGAAAACTTCCCTGCAAGGTATCATGGCCGCCTCGGTGAACCCCGACGCGATCTCCACGAAACAATGACTGTGTATTTTATTTTCAATACTCATAAAAACAGAAAGACTTAAATATAGAAATTCCCAGGAAATAATAAAAATTGTATAACCATTGCAAGGATTTTTAGAGAGACTATGACCCTTGAGTTTGTTTCGGCATTTCTTCGCAGGGATCAGTCATTAGGAAATGCCGACCTCAGCGTTCTTAAAAATGACGTGTAAAAGTGATTTAATGTCCAACCTGCAAAATGAACGATTTCATTTCATTTCTTAGATGTAGAGAAATAATTTCAGTGACATGGTTTGTAAGTGTTGTTTTTAATTTGAGACTCAAAAAGCTTAGATGTTTATTCAAAAGAAGACAATACTGATTTCACTTCCAATATATTGAACTTACAATCGTAGGTGTTGCGACGATAGCTCAGCAGGTGGAGTAAATAATAAGCGTGGACTGTATAATATGTGAATACGTATAATGATTTTTAAGAATAACAATATAGGTAATACGATTAAGCAAATAAGAATTAAAGTTTAAGTACATATAAGAACTAAAGAACGCGTGCGCGCGGCCGGTGCGCATAAGCAAGTCTTGACCTCTGGACTCCGCGATTCGCGGCGAGCCGTTGCACCACGACGTCACAGTCGCCCCCACTTGTCGTGGACGCGGTTGAAGCGAGTGGGCCGACTCAACATACTCCCCCCGTTGAAGTGTCTTCAACAGCAGTGGCGACGGGTAACGGGCAAATTGTGTTAAACGCTCTCCGAATGACACCCTTACGTGTGCGGATGTCGGCGACTCGTGCAATGCCGTCTCTACCAGGAAGCACCTTAACGATCCGTCCTAAAAGCCATAACAGAGGAGGTGAGCTTTTATCCTTAATGACGACAAGGGTTCCTTCTGTAATTTCCCCTGACGATCGGAGCCATTTGGTTCGTTGTTGGAGCCACAAAATGTACTCATGTGAGAAGCGTGACCAGAAATGTTGCTTTAAACATTCGATGCGACGGAACCGCTGCAAGTTGTTCACGTTAGCGTTCTGGACCTGTGGGTGAGGCAACAAGATGAGCGATCGTCCAATAAGGAAGTGGGCAGGCCTCAAAGGAATAAGGTCGGAAAGGTCATCGGAAAGTGGAGTTAAGGGCCTGGAATTTAAGATAGCTTCTACTTGAATTAAACATGTTACCATCTCTTCAAAAGTTAAATTCGTTAAGCCAAGGATGCGTCTGAGATGGTGTTTGGTTGTCTTAACCGCGGACAATGCTAGACATGAGAAAATGTTGCTTAGCTTCCCCCGACGAGCAATAAAACGGTTCATGGCAGCCAGAAAAGCCGGATATATGTTCAAGATGGACGGCCCTCGTGGCTAAACACACAAACACACATGTAAAGCACTTCATGTGTCCCTACGGTCAGCTATCATGATGGGTGAATGGTAGGTTCAATAAAAGGTTGTTAGTTAACGTGGTTGTTAACTAACAACCTTTTATTATCATACCTATCACAGAGCAACTTCCAGGCAGCGTCGTAGTTATCAGATCTAAAGTCAAGATTGTCAATAATTAAGGAAGCACTACCCTTTAAGGAGGCACGAAGATAATGTAATTTATTTATGTTATCTATGCTGTCGTTATTATGTATTATAGAAATGAAAGTGTCTCTAAACTCTAACCAATCATGATAGCTGCCGGAAAACTTAGGAAGGTCAATTTTAGGTAAACGGATAGAATTATGTTTGTGTGTGTGCTTAGAACAAGAAACATCAACCTCGGCTATGGAGTTCCCTGAAGCTTGCTTGCGAGCATTGCTGATCAGCTGACGTGCTGCAGCCACCAAGCTGTAGTACTGCTTTTCGAACTCCTCACGCTCCGCATATTGCTCGCTAGGGTCGTCCGCCATCTCTTCCATGTCGGCCTGTAACACGTCGTATTTATCATATAGATTTTCGATAGTATTAAGTCTATACTCAACCTCAACAATCTGAACTTCGCTCAACTGTTCACATGACTTAGCAATGTTTAAGTATGAAGAGAATTGCGTAAGCTTTGCTTTAATTGAAGCACGTTTCATAATAAGGCGTTTAATGTCAGACATTTTAAGAGAAGGCGATAGATTTTTGTTCTCAAGCACTAAGGAAATATATAAACTAACAGCAAGTTAAACCCTTCTAATAAAATAATAGCAACGAGTTGCAAGATAAAGTGCACGAGCAAGATTGTAGCAGAATGTGTATTGCTATTTAAAAATGCAAGGCGTTTGTGCACTGATAATCGCTGCGTTATGTTAACGTTACAAAATAATACTTATTCGATTTTGGCTGAAATATAAAACGACACTGCAATGGATATGATTAAATTATAGTGAAATGAATGAATGAAGAGATGAAACAGTTGAAATAAATGGTAAAATGGGATGAAATATGATGAAATAATGTGGAGATGACTTGCAAAAATGTAACACCGTTCTTTAATTATAATGAGGTAAAAAATGAATGAAATGTAGGATATGGATGATAATGAATGTGATTATGATGATGGAAAGATGATGAGATGATTAAATAAGGAATTGGATCGAGCTCACTGTTTTCCGGTGCAAACCACTGGTGATGACTACGCCGAGGAGTATTCTTGTCAGATATCTCAATGCACGACGACAATCTGAACACGTGTATTTGCTGTCCGTTATGATGACGAATAATTAGTAGCCCAAATTCCGTTTCTTCTCGTGTCAGTTGGGTGACGTCAGCTAAGACGGCCGAAAAGTCTCAAGCCGTGCCGATATATCACGACGTAACAATGTTCACAGCGAAGAAACTTGATAATATTCACTGAGTCACTCGATGACGTGGTCGACGTTCACCAAAGTCCTTTGTCTTCTTTGTCCAGTTCAATTTTTCTTGGGAGAAGGACCATATGTTGCGACGATAGCTCAGCAGGTGGAATAAATAATAAGCGTGGACTGTATAATATGTGAATACGTATAATGACTTTTAAGAATAACAATATAGGTACAATTAAGCAAATACGAATGAAAGTTTAAGTAAGAACGCGTGCGCGCGGCCGGTGCGCATAAGCAAGTCTTGACCTCTGGACTCCGCGATTCGCGGCGAGCCGTTGCACCACGACGTCACAGTCGCCCCCACTTGTCGTGGACGCGGTTGAAGCGAGTGGGCCGACTCAACAGTAGGTGTAATATATATATAAGCTTCTGGCAACGGTTTTACTCGCATCCCGTGAGAACTTTTGCATGAACCCGAATAAAAAGCATACCTCCTCGATAAATAGGCCATCTAACACTGAAAGAATTCCAAATCGCACCAATGGTTCCAGAGATTAGCGCTTTCAAACAGACACTCTTCAGCTTTTTATTTTTCAAGTATGATATATTTGATACCGGTTGTAAGTAATTTATGTAGTTGCTACCACTTCACGGTTACACAGAAGCCACTGTAACTTATTTGCATGGTTTAAACGTACTTTTTTTACATTCTTTGCCGCGTTAATATTTTTCAGTCCACCATAAAGATATGCATGGTGGAAGTTAGCTAGGGGAAACGAGAATGCTCAAAGGCAGGCTGGCTATTATAACTTATGCATTGCAATCATGTTTTCTGCTGTATGCGGCCCACAACATACTTTGCTAATGAAAACTAAGTGAAAAACTGTTTGTTTTTTTGCTTGTCAGATATTAATCATGGTGTTATGAATGTTATTTTGTTAAAGGTTCGTGAAATCTGGTCCTTGTTTGTTAAATGTTTTCACGATATAATGTGAATTAAGTGCGTTAACATCTGTCATTAAAGATACAGCTTCGAAATGATTTAAGTGATAAAAAGTCTACTAAATACACAACTTACATTTAATACAGTAAATCATTTGCATCATTTAACTTACCGGCTAAAAATACTGTACCAAAAATAACCTCATTAGCTTAATTACTATTCCAATTACTAATCCGAACTATTTACTCACACCGAAAGCAATAAATACCAATCCCAAGTCTTTGGAAGTATAGCATAATTTGCTTAATCATTAGCAAAGCCTCGCAAACTAACTTCAATAAACTCATTAGAAACTATTCAATCTTCGTCTACGTCTCACCTATTTTCTTACAAGCCAAACATAATAAGCATAACTCGTATCATTGAGCAAACTTGATTACTTCTATCTCACGGCCCGAGGCGTAAACCGCTGTTCCGAGTTTACAAATGAGGTCACATTAGTAGAACTAATCATAATAATCTGTGAACACAAACTGGTTTATACTCTGTGGAGTTTAAAACTTTGGAATTGGCGCCCATAGATAGTGGCGTTGCTAATTTTCTTAGTCAATTTAGTGACTATACATATAACTAAAATACTATTTTAATTTATAGTTACGTAAAATATAATCGGGTTTATAACTAAAGCCTATTTTGAAGTTCTTTTGGAATGATTGCACTTTGTGAAGTAGGTATTCGAAACCGATTTCTCTTTATTCATGGCTACAAATTGAAGTGTCATGCTTTCAAAATGCAAGTCTTTGAGAAATATGAACTAGTCATTTTCTCATATTCTGTTTCCTAGAACTGGGCCAATTATCGCAAGAGCTTAAAGCTTTCTATGATACTAAATGAAAAGCATATTGCTTTGCATCGTCTGTAACGAAAGGAAGTATATAAATGCTCAGTAACTAATGTTTTTATGTAACTTTAAATTGCGCCAATCAATACATCTCATTTACTTACGTAATTCAATCTCTAATCAAAACTACGGATGGATCGGTATTGCCATCCGCAGTAAGCCTTTCATAAAAAGGTTTAAAAACTACCCAAAATTATTTAGAATTATTAAAAAACTGCCAGAAAGTTAAAATATTATAACATCCTATGCGCCATTCAAAAACTTTTATACAGATAAAAATCTGTTTTCTAAAAACACAATGTACTAAAAGCGATGGCGGAAAATGTTTCATAAAAAGTTTTTATTTTGTGTCCTGAATTTGTAGGTACAGACATAGACTATAAAGTCTACATGACTAGGTCCATAGACAATGCTGTAAAGTTTTAGTTTTAAAATGCTATTATTGTTGTTAACTACTTAAACTTCTGTGGTTGATCTTATGGCATTATGCCAAATACCATGTTGCTTTTAAAGACAAGTTTTTGGACAAAAGTTTTTTGATTTACATGTAATGTTTTGAAGTTTAAGAAATTGTAACTTTCTTGTACTGTTCTGTTGTTTAAAGTGCTTTGGCGTGAAATACGCAAGTCCACACGTAGTTTTAAGTAGTAACTTTACAGAAATTAATGTTAACGGAACTATCTTACAGTTATTGAAATGTATTAAAGTACGACCAAACGTTGAAAGCCCTTAACAAAAAGTATAATTCGTAACAATTATTGTCATCTGATATAGGTGCCTCAAACTTTGAAAAAGACTTCACTAAACCCTTCAAAAAAAGCTTTGTTCATTACCTTATATGACGTAAGACATAATCATTTCTCTAATCGAAATAAACCAATCCCGAGAAAACAACTAAATGAGAGTACTTACTAAATATGATACATGTTTTTTGCTCACAAACCCATTAGCATTGATTGATTGGTATAGAATATGATTGCTCATAGGTTAAGAACCAATATTCTCCTTAGCGCGTTTTTCTTATATTTTTTCTTATAATAAAGGTGATTTGTCTTTGTTTTTCATAGCACCTGTGGTACTCGGTTATTGAGAGAAATATGGTTCGGCGATTTATTTTATTATCGCACTTGAATTTTTATTTTATTTTATTTGGTGCTTCTTTGTGATTGATGATGAAAAAAAGGTTTTAATCCTTTGGGTGACAGTTTGTATTTATGTGTGTAGGTATGGGTGTAAAAACTACCGGATTGGATTTTAATGAAAGTTGGCAATTATATGGCTTGGATATCCAAATGACAAAGGCTCTTTAATATCGATGTGCAAGAACTAGTTCTCTCTTGAAGTGGATACCCTGGGTGGAAGCTAAGTAGTTTATTAATATCTACCTGAGATATATAAGATATATATATAAGATATAAGTTCAGATTAGTCCATGTTGATGTAAACGCAAACAGCCAGGCATAGCTTAATTCAAGTTTAAAAACTTCTTTCAGAGCTTAAAACCTTTAAACCAAACCTAATTTCATCAATGGATAATCCAACAGACATTAATGAATGAATGAATCTGAATACGACCTTACCTATTGAATGAAGGAAATAAAATACAGACATAGGTATAAAATCTTTTCACTATAATCTATGGAAGGTTCATTCGTTCGTTCCCGCCCCTTCCATTGAGGGAGCCCTAATTAGTGACAACATCTCTTATCAGATATTAACGTCTTTCCTAAGATATAATTAGCGGGATATAATTAGCTTTATCTGTGGATGTGTGAGTTTTGGTTCATTAACTGTGCGATTTCATTGCGGGTAATTTGCGCTTTTATTTCACGTGTTTAAGTTATAGTTACGTATGAGTTTATTGAGATATTTGTAAGTTTCTATGTAAGGAACAATTCCGAAAAATATAGAATCAATTCAGGCAGCTATTTCAGAGACTGATTGCCTATTCATTCATTCAAAGCGGGCAAATATTTGACAAGAGTTAGAGCTAACCAGGTACAATGACTTACTAATCTTAGGAACTAAAACAAAAACCGAAAAAGTATATAGATAAGAAAAAAAGCACTCACATGATTGCCAGTAATTTACAACTGAAACATTGAACTGAAGGAAAAAGTCTTACAAATACATATATGTACAAGTAAACTTATATACGTTCAGACATCAGATAACATTCTATATGCCGACCGAATAAGGGTCATAAGGCGATTGTACGGACTCCGCAGAGAGCCTCTTTTCTATACTAAAGTAAATAAATAGCTAGTGCCCTAATACGGGCCTTTCAAAAATACAGTTCCTTTGAAATATTCATGGAAACCAGCTCTGTGTTTTACCTTTTATTTTTTTGGTTTCCAAGAAGTGGTATTGGAGTACTCTTAAAACACTAGTAGGATTAGTTACATTGAGTAGTTTTGCTTATTTGGAAAATGTGTAATTTTGAAGTATTAAACCAATAGTGGGAATAAACTAGTTACATATTTTTTGTCTACTTTAGATTAAAGATTTGTATTTTTTTTTTGTATGTAACAAATAGACTCAAATACTAATGAACTGACTTCATTGTTTTTCACCTTTACAATGTTCCATTGCTCTTGATTAAAATAAGCTAAATTGTCCGGATACCATTAGTTTTTCACTCGGGACAAACAAACGGACAAATTATCGCAATATAACATAAGATAATGTAGCGTGTTTAGATAAAGCACAATTTTCGTGTTTTCAAAGTGTTTTGGTCTGGAAGTGGAATTCACACATTTCCATTAACATAATAATACAAGCACACTAATGTTTTATGTCAGTGTGTCTGACATTTATTGCGGGTATCTCTCTAGGTAATTTTAGTACAAACAGCCACGAAATTAGTGTCGCCATTTGTGTCTGTCTGCAAAACATAGCAGAGTTTCTTCTAACTATTATTTAGCTAAAATTACAATAGTTTGTATGTTTTATTTAATTCTAATGTTTTTTCTAGCTTTCTAAGGCGTCGTCCTAATTGGCAGCGATCGCGCGATGGCAAGATGCGTTTTTCATCTCACGATCTCACTTGCGAGGTTCCGAGGTTCAAATAGGACACTCTGATGAAATCTATATGTTTGAACTCATCGTATGACGAGAACGCATCGTGTCATCGTGCGATCGCTGTCAATTGAGACGACGTCTTAGATGAAAAACGCATCGCACCATCGCGCGATCGCTGCCAATTAGGACGACGCCTAATCGTCCTTTGTACGATAAAAAAATAATTACACAAAGTAAAATCTCTCACCAAAAGTCCCCTCGTTCTACTTTCAAAACTGACGTAAAACCATAAACAAAATGAGCGCGCCATTTTCCTCCCCATAAAGTCCGATATACATACTTATTTAATTTCCATAAGACCAATAAAGCTTGTGTATCGGACTGTTGCTAATAGATTCCGAGTGATTTATGTTAAGAAATATTATATTTAAGTTTGGTAAAACGATGGTATTAAAATAAAAATGTAATACTTATGTTGCGGCTTCCTAATAAGATTTCTGAACGGTTTATCACAAGTCAGAACATAAATTGTATGATTTAGCACTTGGGATGGTTAGTTTTTCCGCATCCTTGCCAAGTTTATGCGTTATTTTAGGTTTCTGTAGAATGTTGCTGCCTGCGAATCCGTCTGCGGAGACTAGATAAAGAAAGACTATGGTATTTTAGCCCTGGCTGAGACCAGACTCCTTATTTATTTTAGACTTGAGTCTATGTTCATTATCATACCGGATTCTTTAACGTAAAATTATCAAAAGTTATAAGTTTAACTGTATATATTCAGGTATGCTTAGTAATATCCCTTTGAATACATCTTCATTTCTGCAATTCATATTACGACAGAATTCCTTCCTTACCAAACAAAATTACATTAACAAGAAAGACCATTATTACCTACACGAAATTATCTCTTATTTCTCATTCTATTACGAAATAACTCTCGTTTCAGGAGTCTCCCGAATATTGTAGCGTGTATATATTTAGCAGTTTTTTCGAGCGAATATGACAGGCACCTGCGTGGGTACTATCATCTGCTTGACCAAACTTCTATATTTGGGCGCAGATATTATTAACAACAGCCTCATGTGGTTATAGAAAATTCTTGTCTGTATTTTGTATTTAGGTTATAGCGTAAAGCGAGAAAAATTGAGATAGTACATTGTCTTTCTTCCAAACATTACACGATTCAACAAGATGGCCGATTAAGGGCCAAAATCTGTGATCGTCACATTATGTACTGGGTTACTTTATAACACGAATTTCAAATGCGCTTTGCAGCATGAATGTTAGGTATGGACGCCCATTATCAGTAGGGGGTCATTCATTTGTGGTTAAAGTTGAGAAAAGGAAAATGCCGATATTTTAACTAAACAATGTTATTACTTCACTTCCTAACGCGAGGGAAACAAAGTCTTCATTACGTTATATTTTGTTCAAAAACAAAAGCTTTCCTTGTTCTACCAAAACAAAACACTAGCAGTCTAGCTCATACACTGCAGCAACAGAGCAACAGACCAACAGCCGTCCATCAAGACGAAGCAACAAGAGCAACACAATTAGTTGTACTGAACACGATCCACAGATAAGCAAGGAATTTGTCTCGAGTGAGAACAAGCTGAGCGTTGTACAAAACTCGACGGAAGCTCAGTTACTAAGCACACGAGTTGTTTAGCTGACAGACAACATGTAGTTTGCATTTCCTTGCTGGAACTGCAGTTTTAGTGTGTGTTTTCTTTTGTAATTGCTGTGTATAAGCGGTTATGAGATAGTTTGTAAAATGAGCATGAAAGTGAAGATCTATGTCTTATCGTAATGTCTGCTTTACCACCACCGAGTAATTCGCCATTTAAAATTTGGTCTCTGGAAACTAACTGGAAAGTCCTACTATTTCAAGGATATATCTTTTGGGCTCCTAACAACCATTCTAAGCATCAATTTTGTAAAGTCCTACAGTCATACGTTTCTAAATAAATAGTGTGCGAGTCCCAGTGTCGGTTGTTATGGTAACAATGGTCGGTCTCTGAGAGCCGCCCTTTATGCCCCGAGCAGTCTGCGGCGCAAGGACATACGCCCTGCATTATGCACGACACATTCTATACACACTTGTGTTATATCGCAGCAATTGTGTTCCAGACTCATATTTGGTGTGACTATTTCAGAAAATAAACAAAAAAGAACCTTTATTTATTTGACTGTTTAGACGCCAATCAAAACGTCCAAAAAAGTAATTCTATTTTCTTCACAAAAATAACAATGTTCAGTAGGTTTACTGTCACGTTAATTAATAAAACAGTAACGTCACGTCCCAAACTAAGCCAGTCGGACAAAGCGTCAAATTAAAACGTTCTCCCCACAAATTAATTCAAAGCACATTACTTGAACAAGCGTCTTAATTTACCGTAAATATCAATTAAAATTTAAACAACGGCCAACATTTGAAACAAAACCACGGTCTAGTGACCGTTTCACGAAACAATTGTTGAACAAAACGGCACAACAATTACAAGGCGAAGCCGACAATTCGGTAGTCGGTTAAGCATTTCCACATGAGAGGAAACTTTTGTGGGTAATGGCTGAAAACTGACGACCATTATTAGCTCAGAGCGTCATGCGCCCGTGCTAGAAGAACAACTCATGCATAATTCCGTTCTTGAGCGCGGAACGTCTTGAGGAGTATAGAATATTTTCGTACCACGGTTATCTCTGACTTAATTTTTAATAAGCATAAGAGAAGAGCTGGAGCCTTTAAAAATATAGGACCGCTTTTGAAACCTTTTTTGATTACTTTTTTGTGTACGTGCGATAGAACTATCCATCCAATTCACATGGGAAGGACATACTTGTCGTATTGTAAACCAGGCTTAATTGCGAAATGTGGCAAAGCCCGTATTTTGGCGCGAGTCTCGGTGAAAAGTGAATCCGCGCTAATTGAAATTCTCACACCCACTCACACCACGAAACCTCGGACGCTGCCAAAGGCCTCTGGTACGTTGCCGAAAACTTGTATCGTGGAACACGAATTTTAAAACTAAATCGACTAATTGGCGGTTGTTTATGGTCGTGTGGGACTTAATTTGGAAAAAGGAACGTCCTTTATGCGAATGTTTTTATATAATGGAGTGCGGCTACCGCGCCAACTTTTACTTCACATTACACTAGTGCTGGCTACTTCTACTATATGTGCGCTGTAGTCGTAACACGAGGATGTAGTTTTAAATCAAAACAAGGTTGAAGCTTGTTCACGTAAACATCGTAAAAGAGAATGAAGCGGAAAATAATTCCGCAACTTTCCTCTGTTTTATATTCATTAATTGATTCGTACGCTTCGCTGTTCATAAATTATTCGAGTGTTTTTATTTGTCCAGTTTTTGTGAATTTCACATAAATATTTTATTCAATTTCCACGTCCTAAAAACTGTTTTTATAATATAACAGCGTAGCGGATCACGCAACAAAAGCTCTGACATCCATTTTCCATGTGCGGAGCCAAACGAAAAGTAAATAAAAACTATCGAAAATTCTTGAACGTTTTTCGTGACACGCTCAGTGGCGGTATCGATATGGTTCGATACATACTCTAGTTTGGTTCGAGTGAATGGTGCCAATATCGGAGTGAGCGTTAGAGGTGATCCCCGCTAAGTCGACAATTTAATCCGACTAGCTGGATCGATACATGAGCATTTGATCAAGTCCTGAACTGTGCTCAGTAGCTTACTCCCCCAGTACAATAGTGTTTATGATTGTAAAGGAAACCGGAATAAGGGATAAACATTTTCTCATGAAACGAGTTCAAAGGAAAATTCTGTTTGCGGAAATAACAACAAAACATATTTTTCGCCATCTCATGTTCGCAATCCGATTATTGCTTGTACAAACAAAATAAAAAATCTCAACCATACAATAGAATACAGTGTGAGAAATTATTATTATATTCTGAGACGACGATGACTTGTCATGTATGATTTTCATAAAATCAGAGAAGAAAAATATGAAAACATATCTTATGTGCCTATAATAACACTAGCACACATACCCGTCAAACCGAAACAGCAATGCTATTTACCGATTAAAATAGGTTTACCCGTACGGCGATAATACTACCCTGGATAAGGCCCTTGCACAATTAAAACCCACTTATTAGGTCTCTCAAGCATTTGAATATAAACATAGATGCATTCAAAACCATTTGATGTTTTGGAAATAATTTGCAACTTCTGAGGACCAATTTAGATGGCAAGAACCACTAGCGCCTTCAAAACAACCCAGGACCCAATACCTCTTCAAAAACATTTGTCTGACCACGTCACGTGACGAACACCCCCTTAGGTGATTCTTACTTGGCAGTTGACAGCCGACAGTCATCTGTTCACAATCCAACGAGCCGCGATTTTCATGCGCTCCCAAATGACCACTCTTTGAGTTCAGATAACCCCCAAGGTTATTTGTTTGAACGTATTTAAATTTCCAGTGTCCATAAGCCGATTTTCGTATTTGCTGAATTAAAGTCTGAATCTGAAAGTGTATTTTTTAGTGTTGATTCCATTTATTGTGGATGGATTTGGTAATTTTTTATAGTTCTTTGGAAATGAGCGTCACTTCTTGTAAAGAGTAACTCGAACACAATAATCAGGGCACGACAGAATAGAATATATCAATATCATCTAGAACAACTTAGCATTTTACTGTATGAACAATATAAAATGACGCCACAAAGGACCATAGATCAGCAATACCGAGCTGGCCATTTAGAAACCACATCACAGAAAATACGAAGACTTTTGCTCAAGTGCTCTATCTCTGAAGATGAAATAACAATTACAGTATAACAGGACACGATAATCCAGAACTACAAACTATCCTCGAAGAAACTTAAAGCTCCGTACATCAAAAGGAACCGCCGCGGTTACTAACTACTAATAACCATTTACAGTGAAGCACTATTGGAAACTAAACTTGCATTTTACATACGTTGACAGTTATTTGGCGGAAACGTAGCGGGAAAGGTCCTTAGTAGAAATAAGTGTGGTAAAGATTGCGCACGTTTTTAAGATATTTTTGTTTTTTTTTTTTAATCTTTAGTATTATAATGAAGTTAAAAAACGCTCTTTTCTTGGCTGACTAAATACTTTTGATGGCTGAGTAAAAACATAAAGGAGGAAATATGTGTCACAAACACGCAATACAGCACTCACTCAACATAATGCTAAGACCTTATGACAGACAAAATCCCAGTGCAGACTTTATAGCTAGTTAATTGGTATTTCGAAAATCATTAAATCTCTTTTCTGAACGTTGAACTACTCATGTCACTCACTATAGCACGTTAAACATTTTCGCAATTTTCACTACATTCGCTTTTCATCGAGCGTATGAGCGAGAAATATGGTGTACTTGTCACATGATACAAGCCGAGGGCTTTGCTCAAATGCTGTGGAGAAATGACAAATTCTAACACTGTTTCAACTGCAGTGCACTTTGAAATGGTGAGAAATATCGTTTGGAACTATTCTTTATAGAATTTCTAGTGACTTGAAATGGAACTCATGATTTGTCGTGTGTAAAAATTAATCAATCGGAAAGCCTGCAGCCTGTATATCATGTAACTGACGTGTCTTAAAATTTTTCGTCAAAAAAACTCAAACAGGTGCAAAAAAAATACAAACAGATAATAACATATTAGATACATCGTTATATAGCAACATAACATTTAACCACAAGGGGCTCGTTACAGTTAGTTATTCACCAGGTTTCAATAAACCAATACCGAATACATGTATTATAGATTAGCGGACCCTCGCATTAATTTGAGCGGTACTAGGAAACTTCTCTAGTTAGAAACTAGGATTTGCAGTATTGTTCATTAGTTGGTTGAGTATTAAAAGGTGTTATAATGTGAAGCAACTTTGGCCTGTAAAGCTTTAGTAAGTGGCAATACTGTTTTAAAAAACCGCTCGTCGATGTGGTAGTTAGAGCAAGAATATGGACCAACAAAATTCATGTATGGCCCCGAACTGATGTATACTACTGTTTTATACGTATACTGGTGTTATAGCTTAATTTTTAAATCAGCACGTTCCTAAATACCAACAAATTAACACGATATGAGGAAAAGAAAATGATGATAATTAAAATCATTTACCCAACTCAGAATATACAGCCTTCGTAATGGCGAACACATTAAACATATTATACAGACTTAGCAATATATTTCGCCAACTGCTCAACCCACAGGGTTGCCATATTGCAAAAATGTGATTCTACCACCGAATAGCCTTAATACCAGGGTAAATTTTCATAATAAATATGGTAATTACTTGTTTGGGTAATTAAGGGATTCTGCTCTTTGTGCGTCAAATTGAAGGGTTTTGAATGGCGGAGTTTTTAAGGTGTTTCAAAGGAAAGGGTCAATATTTGCTCTCAAGGTAAAGCTTAAGTATCTTTTAGCTGATATTTCGTCACTAAATAAATTACTGAAAGATGATAGGCTATAACGTAGAGAAAACGTAAGTTTGAATTTCTTTCATTCGTTCCTATTGAAATAATTGATATTTCACGTAACAAAAACATGTTTTCACCGCCAAAAAAACCTACCTAAGCAAAGATACAATGACTCATTCATTTCCCAACTGTCGAACTCAGGCCGCACAATCGGGCAATTTGAAACTGGCAACATTCGCGGAAAATGCTTAACAAAACAGAAAACATAAATCTGTGTCAATACCAATTAACTGTGGCCCACAGACTGAACACAAAAACACTGGGAATAAATCAACTGACGTACACAAAATTGTTATTTTGCCTGTTAATTTGTGGAAGCAAAGGTACGATATAGTTGGCAAAGCTTTTGAGACTCGTAAACAGTTCTTTAGTGGTAATTAAGATACTGATTATGGCAGAAAAAATATACACATGATCCATCGTTCTCAATCGTTGTAACAAGATATCGAGTAAACGAAAAAATATATCTCTCTTTCAATACCTTAACTATATCTACTACTTCAATTGGTTTTATTTGCCAAGAAGTTTTTGTTACAATATAGCGGACGTATAGTACTAAGTTTACTTATGACTTATGTCATAGACATTTCCACCAGCCAACATCATTACTTACACGCACTAAAAACTCCTTCGTCACAAAGCCTACCTCTAGCTTCAAAAACAGCCAATCATAAATTGCGACACACTTTCCTGAACCGAACTTTTCTAACCAACTAAACCAATACAGCATTATCGGGATAAATGACGGGACGTCAGCGAAACGTTCAGAAACAGCGACGAACCAGTGAGCTCGCGAACTGCCGAGCTCGCGACGGTAATGGCATGAAAATGATAGATCGACACACTGAACTGTGCTAGACTGTAAATCTTGAGCTCTAGAGTAAGCACTGTTTAGAGTAAGATACAGCGGCTGACGCAGCGAAAGATGTTGTTTAGAGGACTGGCTGGTAAGTCGTGAGTTCTATGTTCGAAATTATGGAAGAATTAAATGTCACGAAATTGGAATGTCGTTTTTTTCTTGCGGTGCTCCGCGTCTTTTGTTTTTCTAGCCAATTCATCTAACGTGATGTGTCAACTTTTTGGGTGAAGTGGTTATACAAAGTTTAAATTATTAAAACACAGTTTAAGTTAACTAACATATCAGTTAATTGGAATATATTGTATTAGGTACTTATTATTATGCTTAGGTTTACCTATACGGTGGTTTATACTCATTTTAACATAGAAACGATGTTTTAAATCTAATATCCTCATTTCCTAATGAAATAACCACAACTTATTACGTTCTGCGGACCGTAACTCAAGAATTTTCACAGCCTTTTTTCTTTTTTCATTCGTGCGACCGTACAGGCACTAGAATGATAGATCGACACACACTGTATTGCAGTACCCGTTGTAAATCTCCTTTCCATTCGTTCTCACAGAGCTAAGTAAAATAGACACGTTCTAGACATTTCAGACTTATGTTTTCAATAAGGTTTACTTGGATATAGAACCTGTTTCAATAAATAAAATGCAAGGTTAACAAAATAGATCACATTAACGCAACTATATTTTTGAATGGTGTAATTTATAATACAAAATTTGCAAGTCACAATAAGCTAATAAATTAACGAATAATGTCAAGTTTAAATCATGTTACTGGCACCAATATTACGCTGAAGATACAAAGAAAATGTTTGCATTGCTGAAAAATATTATCCCATAAATATGGCGGCGTTTTACAGAATGTTCGCGAACACGGCTTGTGATTGTAATGGCGTCAACTGATATTGCCACATGTTGCACCGAATGCAAGCCAAAAAGCTTATGGCTTTTAATTTTATCGGCAATTCCAGTTTTTTTACAACGATTTTACGTATAATGTGGCTTAAAAGAATGAAGAATGAGTCTTAAACCTACAGACCACTTGTGAGACGCGCAAAAATCTTGCTTACCCAACTTAGCAGTATTTTATGAATAATCTCCCCGAATTGCGAGAATAGCCATGTCGATCCAAAGATTATTTTGACAAAACAAATTAAAACTTGAGATCTTAATTTTCGCTCAAACAGACAGATTTCTTCGTTCAGAAAAACTTTCCGAACTATTAAAGGCGACCGTAAGCAATTAGGTAGATAGTTTAAGCGCCAATCGTTTAGCTAAATGAGCTTTTTATTTTCTTTGTTTAATTAAACGCCTATCATCACATATTGAGGTTTTTATACCAAGGAGTTTCTTGCCCGTCCTTCTCCATAGGAAGCTACTTTTAGAATGGGCAACTTGAATCAATCTTATCTATATTTTTGACTATCATAAGTGCTAGTAAAGGCCTGTTACAGCCTTAATATGGTCCCACTGCCCCACTGCTGGGCAAAGGCCTCCTCTCACAGGGAGAAGGATTGAGCATTAATTAAGTAAAGGCCTAACTGGAACAAAATTATTTAGCTTTGACTTTGACTTGTACAACCCTAAGAAACATTGCTTTGTCATTTTTCCAGGGAACGTTAAGTTCTTACAAGTTGAATTTCTAATATGAAAACAGACAGTATTATTAGTCCTGTAAAGCTCTGTTTCTTTTGAGCACTGACATCTGGGTCATCTTAAGATGTCATCATATTCCCGCAGCCAGAAAACATGTCAAATACTTGGTATATTCTCCCACTTTCTTCGCAAATAAAGTTAGTAAAGGTAACCTATATTTACCTACCTGTCGAATGTCTATCACAGAATTGCGATAACAATCGATTTTGGTTATAATAGAAGCAAATTCTCATTGAATTCTAAGGAGAATCATACGTGAAATCAATAGCCTAGCAGCAAGGGCATAGACTGCCAATTCAAGGACTGTAGAACAATAGTTTGACGGTTCCAGATCTTAGTCAATTGAACTATGAAAATACCTGTGTGTACCAGCTTAGAAACACTAACCGTATAGCTAATTTACTGACTGAAATAATATAGGTACACGATCAATTATGTGCCTTAACAAACCTGTACCGTTTACCTGAACCCAAATCACATTATCCTAACCGATGTCTCAGGGGAGACCAAATCTTTAACAAAAAACGCCTTAATTTCATGCTGTTTAACCTACATCTAACCATGTTTTTTATTGCTATTAAGCTTTACTGCCAATGTCCTTTCTTTTTCCTTATCTGTAATAACCTTCGTCTTCCGTCCTTCCTCACTTTGATGAAACAAAGAATCACTAATTATTACTTTAGATTTATCTCCGAGCTTCATCAAATTCACGAATTTTAATCTTTTATCATCTTGTTTGTGTAATCAAGCGGGAACTCAAAATGAAAATGAAAAATTAGATGAAAAAGGTATGGAGGCAAATGTTGCCATAGTATAAAATATGCTTATCTTTGTGGAGATAACGTAGTATACCCTTTCTGTCCGTCGGGCGCCAGTTTCACGGGTGTACGTTGTGTGCATATTTTATCGGAAAAAATGAGCACCATTCTTTCGTTTTCATAGAATTTGATCTTCATTACGAGTATATTGTGGGGAATCTAGGTTGGTGGATAAACAAGAATAAGTTACTGATTTATTGAGAGCTTTAGAATGGAACTAGATTGAAAACCGTTTTTCCTATAACAAAGGCGTCTCCCTGCCTGCATTGACTTATGAATTGTAACGAGTATATACCTATCAAGTCTGTTCTAGATTATATAGCTTACATGATACCTACTTGGTCGATACGTTCCTTCCTACAGTTTCTAGCTAGAAATCTATTGCATTTCCACAGCATTTGACCTAAGTAAAGACTTCACCTAGAATAACCAACGCTGTGCAAGGTACATAGGATCGATAACCTACTTTATATTACCCATGGAGACAATGGTAGTGCGAAATCCGTGTACAGTCGGTAGCTTCGCAAAGTCGAAAGGAAAATGTATCTCGTAAACCCTTTCCGTAACATACTGACCCTATTATACTTCTCATAGGCGAGTACTCGGCGAAGCTTTGAACTCGATACGAGCTCATCTCATCAATAGATAGTCTGTTTGTCCAATGTAAACGTTACTCCGGCAGCTCTAACTTTGAAATTCAAATCTATGAGCGTTTTTCGCTCCTACAAAATGTTTTTAGGGACACATATAGACCCCTTTATCTTTCCAGCCAGAAAAATCTCTGACTACAAAAAAATCTGAGCGTTCAGAATATAGGTCCGGTAATCTGTAACGATCTAAATTTTAGCTTCGTCAGTCCCTAATTTTGGAAACTACGTTCGTAAGACTATGTAGTAAGATGTTAACTGTAACAGGGGCGAGAGAGACGAGAGATTGTAACCTGTTGGCAAGTCAACAGGGACTGTACTCCCGGGAGACTTCCCAAGTGCTCATGAATTTATTCATCGCGATACCTGCCTCTGGGGCGACTCCTGCTTTTTAGGACTTAATTAACTTTAGAGGCGCCCTGATTTTTACCTTAGGTTTTCATGTGCGTAGTTTAAATGGATATCAGTGGTATCTTTACGGATTATTCTTTGTTCTTGCGAAACTAAGTCGACATACAGAAAAGATGGCAGGGACGGTGAAATAGTATAGGATAGCAAGTACATTATACCTTTTTGGTCGTATCTCGCTATACAAAGGAATAACCTTCACAAAGAACGGAAAAATCTCGGAACATAAAACACGTTCACCTTGTCCATAAAAAAACATTTTCGGAGGCGAATTCCTGACGAGAAAAACGAAAGACCTCACATTTTCAGACGAGAACCATAAAGTTGGCACCTCGGTTGCGAGCCGCGGTAACCAAATCATTACCATCACGGTAACTACGGACAGATTCCCTCGTAAAACCTCAATTTTTGCGTTTTATTACCTCGTATACAGACCCGACTGACTTGCCGAATGGAAACTTGACACAACACGTGCCACAACTTTATAAACATAAAACAGACCATCGAATGTTCCCCAAATTGGGAATTTTCTCGCAGATACCGATTACCTGACCGACTCTAGAACCTGATCGTCCGGAGCGCTCCGAGGCGCGGCTCCTCCGCGGCCACGGTCCGGGCTCAGCTCATGGCATGTATCACACACAACACCTCAGCTCTCACCATCACGCCAATCGATCCCCACAGGGGTAAACAAACGCGGGGGCGCGGCGGACGCCTGTTGCGTCGGTCACGAGGCGACACTCACCGGGCAGCAAAGCCAGCAGCGCCAAGGCCGCCAACAGAGGGGCCATAGCGGCGACGCGCGGGCATACCACACCCGCGCACGCTGCGCTAGCACGCCGGCGCGCTCATGCGGCCTGGGACAACGTGCGGCCGGCCCGAGCGGCGCCCGGCGCGGGACTGGGCGCGCCGCCGCCCCCGCGCCGCGCTGCGCAGCCGCCAGGACAGGTGCGCGCGGCGCCGGCCTGAGCCCTACCTCGGGGAAAAGCCTTTATTATCATATCGACAATAAAATAATCACTTCAAAGTAAGCGCCATCTAAACGTTTTACAAATATAAGATACGGCACACCCTGAAAATCATAGGGGCGATAAAAGTGAAGGGCGCTAAGTAGGGCAAGGGCCCAAGGTCGGTGCAGCCCGGGCGGGTGACGCTCCGGCGACTCGCGCCCAATCTTTATGCGCCCTTGGAGCGTTTAGGGCACATCCCTACGTGCCAATAAAATATTTAAGAGGAGCGCGCCGCAAGATAGACTATTCATTAACAATTCGTTAAATCTCATTCAACTTTGATGTATGGTAACGTATGGAGCTCACCGTATGAGGCTTAAGAAAGTGAAAATCTATACCGAATACGCCTTAAAGGTTTAGGGGCAGTAAACACAGTATGATTACCGTAATAAAATATATTAAACCATCAATTTTATAGCTCAAAGGGTCGAAAAATTAAACATTACTTCTGAACACGGTTTTGTCAATGCAGCACCCTTAGACCGACGAGAATTAAATAAACCGCTTAACCATAAAAGTATCGTAATAATAAATGAGCGAAATGAAAAAGGTAAACTAAGCATAAAATGGCGACTTTAACACTTGTATGTCGCGAGTTTATTTTTCCCTGAAGATTAACTTGGAAGACAGGCAGTCATCAGTCAGGAATAGCGAAAAGGTGGAGAAATGTTAGAACTATGTTAAACTATCCGTTTATCTATGCACTGTTTGTTTATTGCCTTAACATATTTATTTATTTTAAATATAAAATAATAATGACTGATCTGTAAGTAAAGGTTTGAAACAAAGAATTGAGAACGATTAGCAAATAAAACGCTTCACAGTGACAAAACCCCCGACCCAAAAAAAGTACGCAATAATTATGACAAAAGGTTAAAAACGCTAAACCCTATAAAAAGCCAAAAATAACTTTTAACACTACGTAAACTAAATTTTGTCGTGTCGGGGGACCGCTTTTTACCTTCATAAATACTTACATAAATCAAATGATACCTACCTAATTACAACATTCGTTTAAAAAAAAACCACGTATCTAAAGTAATGAATTAGAGCGGTCCCCCGACACGACAAAATTTAGTTTACGTAGTGTTAAAAGTTATTTTTGGCTTTTTATAGGGTTTAGCGTTTTTAACCTTTTGTCATAATTATTGCGTACTTTTTTTGGGTCGGGGGTTTTTTAAAATTTATAATTTTATTTTATTTCATGCTTTTTAAAGGAGCTCCTTAATTTTTCCTTCTTTCATTTAATTTATTTTATCTTAAGATGGGGTCGCTATATACGATCTCGGCCAAAGGAAGCTGTTTAATAATCCTCATGACAAACTGGCTCTGGGAGAATTGCACAGATTGAGAAACAATAAAGACCTTTGGACATTCTAGATTTTCAGCAAAAATATAAATCGGTTTATCCGTTTCATTCCGGTATTCCAGGGTTTCATCCGCCACATCCCATTTCCAGCATCAGGTTCTCGTCAATCAGAAACATGAAGAGAACTCGTCAAGACAAATTCAACGAGCCCAAACTCGATGGGTTTACTAAAAGACAGTTCAGGGTTACGTCTCCTACCTTCGTGCCCTAACAGCAGACCAGCTCAGTGGTTCCAAAAGACATTAGTGTTTCAAATTTCAGATCCCACATATACTTGCAAGTAAACTGAGCGTGTAACATTCCTATCATATCTAGCAAACGAGCTGATGACCTTGAAGACCTGAACCGATTTCCACCAAACATAGATAGCTAAGAACACTCCCGACTGACATACCTTTTAAACAAAAAAAACCGCATTACAATCGGATCATCCGTTTGGGAGCTACGGTGCCACATACACACACACACACACACACACACACACACACACACACACACACACACACACACACACACACACACACAGACACGTCAAACTTATAACACCCCGTCGTTTTTGCGTCGGGGGTTAATAAAACTAGTGCGTATTTGGTACTTTATTTAAGTAGCCTGAAATCTTAGCTTTAGTTAGTTCTTTCATTTTACTTTACCTCATTCACATAATAAATAAACCTGACAGTTATAAAACGGTTAATATACAAGATACTCTCAATTCAGCCTTTCTAGAATAATCTTCAAAGCTTAAAACTCGTTACGTTTCCATCGAATAGTTGGCAGTCCGCACCGAATATTATCTATTTAAACAGAACCTTTTGAAATGCCCAAAATCTATATTTGTAGAGGGCATTACGTTCAACACGGCCTGTTTAATATTCTTTGAGGAGAATGCTCGTTTTTCAACCCTGCCTCGCTCATAAATATGACTAAGATCGCCGATGAAAATTGATAAAAATCGACGTTCAACCACGCCTTTAGTAAGATTAACATTTTGAAAGCAAACTTTTAAGGCATTCGGTGAGATATCTGTGCTCACGCCGAACGCTTTGTGTGCCAAAAAAAGTTACGATGAAAATAGAAAAACGTAGGTAAGTGGCTTTTACAGAAATTAGGTTTGCTACTTAAGAGTTTTTTCGTATTTTTTTTAGTGTAACCGCTTAGTCATTGCTTAATTCATTGTACTATGAAGTTGTAAAAAAATGACATTAGTTATAGACGGTATTATCCGAATACAAAGAACTCTTTTTATATTTTCCTAGCTTAATAATAGACAAACCGTGACAGATCTATTTGTTTGTTCGTAAATCACACCTAGGTCGTTGACCCCAGATAAATGTTTTTCACAAGTAAAATATTAGGTCAAAGAAAATATTGTACGTTCTATCTTGACTGGGCACATAGATAGTGTCTTTGCTTTGGCGAAGATGGAGTGTCGTTGTTCAGAATACAATGTACATTTTTATACCAGAAAATATAAAATACTGATTCCCGCAGCTTAATAAACAGACAAGAATTATAGAATGTACATTCTATGAGGTCAAAAGTCGGTCATACCTTCAATCCTGAAGTGAAAAAAACGGTTTTCCAAGTTGTTCTTCATATTTTAATTCTGTCGTGATACAAAAGAGGTTAAAATAAACAATGGCTGCCTAAAAACAGTAATTACCACAGACAAATAAAGCGAATTCAAAACAAGAACAGGGTGAATGACCTGCTGCCCTTCGTGCTAACATTTATAAGCTAAAGCCGGGACGTTTGCGATTTGTGGCCATCACCACTTTATAGCGATCAGGCTCGCTCTGATGTACTCATAAAAATATATTTCAATCGAGCCTTATCGCTTGCCTGAACGTTAAGTTTTAATGTAACGTTAATAAATATTAATATTAAAAGTCTTTTATTTCTTTGTTGAGTAACATAATGGTTGCTGTCAAATTGCATGATTTTGCAAAATAATTTTGAAATTAAATGTAAATATATGTTCATTGTAAATGTTTTAATAGTTTTAGGCATTAAATTGTCTTTCATTTACGAAGCTTCGTTTTGTTAGTCTCATAAAAGAAGGATTATTCAGATTACATGCATTAATAACGCTAAATCCAGTCGCCGACTAAAATAATTTAAGGTATACATTTTTACGACTGCCAGATTTCATTTGCAGATACTTAAAAGAAGCAAAAAATATAATGATGGCTTTATATCTCAGTCTCGTTATGAAATACATATTTTAATTTCAGATTTATTTTCTTAAACATATTTGAAGGAGATAAGGACGAAGTTTTCATTAAGCTGAAGAGTTTGTTTGCTTGAACGCGCTGATCTCAGGCACTGGTCATCCGTTTAGATTTTTTGTTTTCTTCAGTGTTAGATAGGTCATTTATCCCAGAAGGCTACTTTTACCCGGATTCGTGGAGAAGTTTTCACGGCACACGGATGTAAGAAGAAGCTAGTTCTTTAATAAGCGTAAAAAGAGAGCCAAAAAAAAATAATAAACCAACTTCCAATTTCAAACCGCAACAACGAACCATAAACAAACTTTAACTGCCAACCGATAAAAAAAAATATTCTTTCAAAACATGAACGCTTCTATAATGCTTAGTGCACATTACCAGTGACTCGGGCCACGGTGCACAAATCCTGGATATTTCCATACGTCGCCGAGGCTTCGTATGCACGATATAACGCAGGTAAACGATCCAGATGGATTTTCATGATGCGTCCTCATGCACGCGAGGCATCTTCTAAAGTGAAAAATTGTAGCTCCAACATGCAAAATGCAATAATAGTAAGTAATATTTTTCCGACGTTCCAAATTCTTTTCAAGTCTGCTGAGTTAATAAAATATTATGAATAAATATATGTACTTATGTTTATTAAAAATATCTTCTGGTAACGCTTTCAATCACATCTCGTGACTTCTCGTAATAGTAGCCTAATCTAAAATAAAATATCCTAACACTAAAATATTTTTTTCTAATCGAACCCAGTAGTTTCTCAGATTAACGCTATCAAACAAACAAACTCTACAGCTTATAAAATTAAAGTACAGATAAAAAATTGCGTTCTTTTCGAGTAGAACAAACCTGTGTAAATACCACAAACACGAAATGTGAATCGTCATGGTCGGTGAATGCTACGTCGTAGCACTCGTAGCCAACCTGCTACGCCAGCTGTTTTAGTGCATGGCTACGCGAGTTTTACTTATTCAGTTTTAACTTCTATGGGCCTTACTACAAAAACTTTAACCCCTGTTTTACACTTGTCTAATAAAATTTTGGCTGCAAAATGAACCATATGTCAACGTCATAATTTGACATTTTTTTAGACAAGGCATAAACTGACGTTTAAAAGTTTTTGTGGTAAGACGGTATGTATTTATACATGTTAACTGTGTCTGTTTGCTTGTTTTTTTTTCATTAGTTTTATTTTGAAGCTTCGTGGTCATAATGGGGCAAAAAATCCTGTATTCCAAGGCTATAATGTGGTGCGTAAAAATCCGTGGCAATTTTTCGCCTTAACTCATCAACAAACATCGGAAATAAAGCCATTTATGTACTTATTATTTAAATTGTTGCACATACGTCTGGTAGGTAATTAATCATACTCAAGCGCTAAACGATTACTGCCAACTTTCGAAGTACCTATAATTCTAAAAATTAAACAATAATCAGTTCACAATCACGATACCACTAAGAGTATCGTAAAAGACGACTACGGCTTAACCCTGAGGTATGTGCGGCCTGTGATCGCTAACTGGCAGTTAAGTGCGACGGTTATGCGCTTCCACCACATTCTCCGCAGATAATGTGACGATCATGCTTATTGCGCCATGGTAATATGCACAGCTTACTGGACACAGGTAAGTTCTATACCCACTTTATAGATGCGAAAGAGTTTTTCTTGTAACGCATTGAAACAAATGCAAAATTCACGCAAACAGCTGAACCAATTTAGATGAAATTGGTATAGAAATAAATGCTAACCCGGACATAGGTTGTTTTAATGCCTGGCTACGGGAGTTTCAATTATTCATTTTTAACTTCTACGTACATTACATAATAATATTATATTTATAAATGCTAGTATCGTAAAAGACGACTACGGCTTAACCCTGAGGTATGTGCGGCCTGTGATCACTAACTGGCAGTTAAGTGCGACGGTTATGTGCTTCCACCACATTCTCCACAGATAATGTCACGATCACGTTTATTGCGCCATCATAATATGCACAGTTTACTGGACACAGGTAAGTTCTAGCCGTATTAATGTTATAAATGCTAGAAAAGCTTAACCAATTAAAAAGAAATTGAAATTGGCATTGAGATAAGTGGTACCCAAGACGAACAGAGCGTACTTTTTACGCGGGTGAAAGAAGAAGTTCCCTCGAACACTGTGGTACCAAAACACACATTTTGATTAAATTCAATTGGTATAGTTTTGTCTTAATTTCCATTTTTTATCACTGTCAACTTTTTTCGTATAAGTACGACATTCAGCATTCCCTTTTTAGAAGAGTGACATTCAATCCAAAATCAAAATTCTATTACACTGTTATCATTTTTGTATTTATTTCAATATTGAGTTAGAACCGTTGTAATGTCACTGCAGCCCCACGTCAGACCTGTCCGTCTGTCACAAGATTGTACCATTATGGGCTCCCCTTATATTATTACCTATACAATATAGGTATACAATAAAAAAACCGGCCAAGTGCGAGTCGGACTCGTGCACGAAGGGTTCCGTAAATTACAGTTAAATCAACCTATCTCAAAAACTATAAGAGATACTTTGATCAAACCAAAAATCGTTGAAAGAGTTAATTAGCATGCATCACCTCTATTTTTTTTAGAATTTTATACCCCGTAGTTATAAAAATAGAGGGGGGGGGGACATACTTTTTACGACTTTGAGAGCTGATATCTCAAAAACCGTTCACTTTAAGAAAAATGTTTTTTAGAAAACTTTATATCATTTTAAAAGACCTTTCCATTGATACCCCACACGGGTATGTACATCGAAAAAAAAAATTTCATCCCTCAGTTACATGTATGGGGGGCCCCACCCCCAATTCTTTTTTTTACTATTTAGTGTCATATTTTTGTAGCGGTTCATACAACACATATTCCCATCAAATTTCATCACTGTAGTACTTATAGTTTCCGAGTAAATCGGCTGTGACAGACGGACAGACGGACAGACGGACATGACGAAACTATAAGGGTTCCGTTTTTGCCATTTTGGCTACGGAACCCTAAAAACAAGGGCTACTTGGAGGGTTGGATATAATTTTTGTAGGGATATCTGGCAGAAAAATTTATAAATGATGAAGACGAAATTGAATAACTGTTGTACAAAAATTACTTAGGTACATGTGCTATAATTAAGTTAATCACCACGCTTGCTCAAGACAAATTTCCATTACAGGTTTCCTCAAGATGTTTTCCTCCATCTTTACTTAGTTATTGGTATCCAAAACGTACGCAAAACTTACGTTGGTACTTGCCTGACCTGAAATATGAAATACAAGCTTCAATACTATACGTAGTTTTCTGCTATCCATCGGAAAAATAGTACGTACATACGAACGATCGTGCAAAGTGGAGCGGAAAATATAATATTTTTACTTTCATTCGATGCTTTTATTTGCATCGGACATTCTCGATGTGGAATACACAGATATACAGGTGTAGATAGGAACATCTGTTGTTCCTTTATAATGATGCTGTGCTAGATACTTTAAGACTTGAATGTGGGCCTACATTTTACCATCGACTTCACTTAATAGGTAAATTATAATCATATATTGTTGAAAAATGCGATAGTAGGCACTATACAACAAAGTTTATGTCCACATGGAAATAACGGAGCTTTTTCTCTACTAAAAATAAGCACAGAAAAGGTTCTTTCTGAAGATTTAATGAACCAAGAATGCGTCTACATAGTACCACACAAAAATAAACACAACAATACTGTCAATAGGTTTTAATAAACAAGTCTAACAAACTGCCTGGAACTCAGGCATCAAATGCTGAATATAATTCGGAATCCTGTCCAAAAAGTTTTGAATCAAATCAAAAGCGAATCTAAACTTTTTGGGTACAGCAAGCGTTAATAAAACCGGCTGACAATACCCGTAACTTTTACAATGCGTATTTTGTCGTTATTGTCACCGAGTTAGGCTAGAATTTTAAATGCGATTGTCGTCTAAAATATACCTTACTTTAGCATTGTATTAGGCTGTTAAGTAACTACCCTTTGCCTTATAAAGAATTGATGGAATAAACTAGAGTAGAACCATAGTAGAACAAGGTTACAAGAATAAGTAATAAAAAAGTTTTATTCGTAACATTTACCTACCTACCTATCTTCTGATATGATAGCCTATATTAATTTCTTAGCAGAAAATAACAATCAATTGTTTTGTTAGCGATATTTTGATCTGATATTGATAAGGATGACTGAATATTGTAACTTCGCGATAGGCACGAGTAAGCTTACTTGCTCTCACAACAAATATAACAAAAATAGGTCGTGTCTAGCCAGAGAAAAGCTAAGTAATTGTTTTCTATTTAACTAACTTTCTATCGTAGGAATAACTAGGTACACCAACACTGATTTCGTCAGGTTTAATAATAACTAATAGATAGCAGGGAATAATAATATTGACCTCAGAGTTTAACTACAAACGAATAGTACGGGTCTTTGTTAGTAGCTAGGTACCACGGAGGATTAAAATGTCCCACTCACCAAACATTTTGAAACAAACATACCTACTCAAATGTGAATTTAATCCAATAAGCAAAGACACCACACGCAATTTAAAAAATGCTTTAAAAAGAATAGGCACAAACACAAGCAACCTTATCAAAACAGTATAATCTTTTTATTAAATATAGCCATTCTGAATACGTAAAAAGCTTAGCGCTAATTCGGGAAGATGGCTGCCGTGAAAATGTTCACATTTGCATACAAAATACGAACTTGAGTCAAGCAGTAATGGAAGAACGCATTGGAGTAGGTGCCGTCTGAATATACAGGCTTTTTCTCGCTTGAAAATACTTACCTACCCACTTTAAGAAAGAAAAATTCCACATTTTTTTTCACAACATGTAGGTACTTACTTTCCAGTGGGCATTCTACCTTTTGTACTATTCATATGTAATTCCTTATATTATGCGTTATATTATACTCCTCATATACCTGCCTGAATTTAATGAATATGAATTTTTAGCCATGAACAGTTACCGAAATATTTTGTGTGTTGTGTGCAAACTATTTTCCAAATAGTATTTATGTAAATAGAAACATGTTTTTTTTTAAAGTAGGTTAGTGTGCTTTCTGAACCACAGCACAAATGGATTTTAGTCCTGCAAAGTCGAATTTAAAGAAATCTTCATTCTTCATGAGCATTCCTCGTTTACTATAATGTGCTGCGCTCTTGTTCCAAAATTCAATACTATTTTAACTGTGATGAATGTAGCGGAAATGCTTGTTTGTTAGGGAGGTGACTGTTGAGGGTAACGACTCGCGAAGGGCAACAATAGATGTCGCTGAGTCAGACCGTTGCATTGACCGTTAATTGCGTCGCTGTCAAGTGTCACCGTAGTTGTCTGTCTGTCACTTGCGTCACTGTCATATATAGACGTGAATTTTATTGTTTGTATGTGCGGTTGTTATTTCCTTACTTTATATTTGTTATTCGTAAAACCTCCAAAATGAATAACAGCACAATTAACGTGGATCAATTGAACTCTGCTCTAAACTCTCTTCGTGTTTTACGATCGAGCGTCAGTCATGTATTCGAAACTCTCTCAAATGGACTGCGTGCCGACCACGGTGAAGATGGCAAAGATAAGTTCCTCCTTGAACTTCAGGAGCTGCTGAATAACGTAAATATTAACTTAAGGGACCTGGAACAGACTGTAAATGGACTGCCGATACCTACAGCACCTTTTAACCTAGGAACAACGTCGTTCCTTAGCCACGAAACGACACAAGACCGGCAAGCGCTCTATACACAACTCGTTAACAGTTACAAATGGACGGATAAGATACACGAATACAGCTCGTTCGCGCATACACTGCTGAGCCAGAATTCACTCAAACGTTCGTACATAAACTCTGGCAGCACGAAACGCCGTGGAAAACTGCAAAGTAACCACAATGTTGCGCCTCTACAAGTCGATAATGTAATCAATAACATTGACAGATCGTATAGCGATATGAAAATAACAATATCACGACCATTTGCAAGCAATGCAGTAGTGCAGATCAACTTGAGCCATGTTCTAAAAGCGGTGGTTGCTTTTAAAGGCCTGCTTATGGAGTGGGTAATGGTTAAAGGTTACGGTGAATCCCTGGACCTGTGGTCTGAGTCCCGACACTTCGTCTTCAGGAAAGTGACAGAGAATGCTCACGCTGCTATGCTACATTTCTATTCTCCAACGTTACCGGAGCTGGCTGTGCGTTCCTTCATGACATGGCTGCATAGTTACGTGAACTTGTTCAGCGAGCCATGCAAGAGGTGCAGTTGTCACCTGCACCACACGTCACTACTGCCTCCTGCATGGCGCGACTTCCGTACCCTGGAGCCATTTCACGATGAATGTAAACAATAGTCAATGTGGTATTGATCGGGAGAGCCCCCCAATCAGTTTGGGGACTCTCCCTTTCAATAATTGAAGGTACAATGGACACTAGATTGTAGGTTTGTAATGGCCTTGTGAGATAGTGACTTGGTGTATTTATAGCTAAAATGTTAGTTCTAAGATTTCTTATATTTCATAAGAAAATAAAGACTCAAGTTTTTTATGCTGTAGGTCGTAGTATTTGAATGCAATAGGCAACTTTCTTACTTTACCTGTATAATAGCAAATTAAACTGTTTCATAGATTTTGTAATTCCTACTGTACATAGGTATTAATATACTTACCCTGTACTATTTAGAAATCCATACATATAATATATCTGTAGTTGGTTGTTATACATAAAACTTTATCAATAGTACTCTTTTTAGTTTTGTATGTAACTGATAAAATATACTCACTAAGAGAAAATTCTGTGACTCATATTGAATACCTTTCATAAGAATTGAAAACCTTTTTTGGAAGTTGTATTAAAATTCTCATAGCCATAAATGTTTAGGGTGTATAGAAAATATTTTTTATTTTTCAAATATAAGCACAACATAAAAAAACAATAGGATAACAAATATTACAATTTATTCACTAACAGTCTTAAATAATAATGAATCACGTGAAAGGTCTGCAAATTGCTACACTATGGTCTACACTACATAAAACTTTTAATACATGTCCTCCGATGGCTACTTTTAGTGGGAAATATTGGTCTTTAGTATAACCTAGGCCGAGACAGCCTTGTCTATTTCTGCCCCACATATACAGTTGTCCATCATTGGTGATAGCTGCTAAATGTCCTATGCCACAAGCTACTTTTTCCACTCGAGAATCTGTATTGAATTCATTTCGTCCAAACAAAGTGCTTGGTATTTGTTTTGGTTTGTTGGAGTGTTTCACGTTGGGCCCAAGTCCTAGCAAGCCGAAGCCCCAAACGAAAGCGTCGCCAGCCTCTGTAAAAAGACAATTTATCTAGTAGTAAAGCATTTTTGTGGCCTGCTATATTTTTTTGTGTACTGAAGAATATTTATGTAACTTACCATTAACAATCAAACAAAAAGATCCTCCGGCGGCAATATCAGTAATTTTCCCCAAGCCGCGGCAGAATTCGAGTAGAGAGTAGGACATGTTGACCTGTTGCGATCCACACTGCATAGGGATCTGACCGTACTCCGAATTGCCCCAGCCGAACACCTCGCCTTGATCTATAAAACAGAAAATTCTAGATAGGCCAGAAAATATGCAGCAGAATGTACATACATATTAAAGTCTTTCAATATCGATTTCTGTATTATTTCTACATTATACATACCATTTAAAGCCAGAACGCAGTCCCCAGTCGAGGCTACTTTCACGATTTTCTCCGAAGTAATATCGCCCTTCACCTGAGCGGGTATGGCCCGGTTATCGTAGGTGCCCAACCCGGTCTGGCCGTCCGCGCCCCAGCCGCAAGCGTACACCTTGCCGCTCTCTGTTATGAATAGACTGAAACATGATTTATATGTAGCCAGTATTTTGAAATAAAAAAAAAGATATCACAAGCGTTAAACCTTCGAGTACACCATGAAGACTGGCGAGTTGACTGGATTGACTTTAAAAATATAGTCCTTTCTGGGATAGTCCAAGTATTCATCAAAATGAAGCGGAATTTTTAAACAACCAAAAGAATTTCTTCCCTCAAGGATTACTCCTGGATGGATGAGCTTTCTGTTTGGATGTGTTTTCTGGGCTTTCTCTCCAATTCATAGTTATTAAAGAAAAAAAGGACAATTGGCAAATATCTATTGACCTTGGGCTAGCAGCTCCCTATGAATGCCAATTCTCCATTATATTTGTCACTGTATAAATAACCTACTTACGTATGATCCTGTCCACAGCAGACACTAGTAATCTTCTCCCCGCCTAGCCTCTTGATATTATGAGAATTCACACTCCCTTTATAGTCTTCATTCTGATTTATTTTGCGACCACACTGGCCATATGCATTGTTACCCAATGTGTAGACACCCTCATTATCTGTCAGTATTGCTGTATGGGCCCGACCAGCATCCATTCCAATTATCTGTAAAGTTAAAAACTTGAATTAAAAAAAATATATTGAATGTTTCTTTATTCGGATATAGGCAATGGACGATTTTACCACCTTGTTTATATAATATAATCAGAAACTTGATGCAATAGTTTACCTATTAGTGAAAAATATATTGTGAATTACCTACCTTAGTTTCTAAAGATTTATAAGGCAGGAATATTGGGGCTGGACTAAGCAGCAATTCCAGTGGGTGGCCAATTCTTGGAGCATGATATCCAATCTGTGAGTCTGTATTAATACCGGTGCCAAATACTTTGTGTTGCTCATCTGTCTTTATAGAAGCCACTGTGAAGCCATAGCCAGCAGCTACATGTTCTACCTGAAATAAAAAAATTGCCATCTGTAAATTAAATAATACAAGCTGGTATAGCTTGTAACTTCAGAACATTGAATCTTTTAAGTTTTTTTTTTAATTTTATGGAATCTTAGGGTGAGAAATATAATAAAAATACATTAATTCAGCTACTTTTTGAAATTGTGAATAAGGTATAAACAAGTTATGCAATATGGGAGAGCATTTAAAGTTTTTACACAACACTCACATCAAATCTTTCCGCAAAAGCAGAGCGCATAGGGTACCAGCAGAGTGAGAAGTTGTTCCGGTACTGCTTCCTGCCCTTCTTACCGCGGGGCATGTGAATACCAAGGGCCCCAGTCTCTGCTAGACCCCACATATACATGTTGCGGTCTGATGACTTGCTTGTCGGGTACTGGAACACTAAATGAGGGAAATTATATAATATATTTTTTTATCAATGATAAAACGTACGTTTTTGCTTTGAGATTATTACAGCAGGTCATTCGAATACTATATAAAAACGAAAACTGGTTAGAATAAGACACTCGAAAATCGAAAACAATAAGTGAAATAATTTTAATGAGAGTTGTAGAAAAAAGTATTTTATGTTAGAATTAAATACTGTATATTCTGTGTATATTATAACAGTATGAGACACTAAAGTTATTGAAAATATATTTAAATAATTGAGAAAATAATATTTAGCAAACCTGGGAGTGAGTCTTCCTCCTCGAGATCAGGAATTTTCTGTTTTGATGTAGCATAGTAGCGACCACTAAATATTTTTGCACTCTTGTTTCTCAATAACACTTTAATTGCATGCATTTTTGTTATAGTTTAGAACATTTTATCATAAATTTAAAAGTTTTTGAGGTTAGAATGCGTAAAATAACAATAGACTTTTGAAGTTTCTGTGACGTATTACGTTCTTTTCTACGCAGGAACAAATTGTTTACCATAAAATACTTCAGAACGCGTATAAAGGAACGCAAACAGAACTAAACTATAAAATTAATATTGCGCGTAGAGAGTAGGTATTGATCCCACAAATTATTTGTCGTTAGCTATTTTTATGTTCTTCATTAACAATATCTTCTAGGACCCAATGTAAACCCAGCTAGATTCTTATTGTAACTTTTCGCTCGTAGTTCATGTTGATGTCTGTGTTCCAGCAAGGCGCCGCGGACTCCATATCCTAGTAGATAATGAATAATAATTGCAAATAGCAACAAAATTATTAATTGGAGTAGGAAAGGGGTAAAAAATAATAGCCATGTTTCAAAAACATAAAAACAACCGAATACAGATATTCTGTTCTTCTGTAAACATTTATTTGGATAATTTAATTTTATGTTTTACAATTTAACTTATTGTAATATTGAATTATCTTGTGAGTAACATCAATTCTTACACAATTGTTTGTAGTAGTAAATGAAATGACAAATTTAATAGAATTTAACACCGTTTTATATGGTAAAACTGACGTCTAACACTGAGAATTATTTATTTTATTTTGGAGAGAAGGTTGGCACGCATCTGCGTATTTTGGAACAGGGCTTTGATGAGGCTGCGAAGTTCTTCATTCCTGAAGTGGACGGCGAGGGGGCCGGTACCGTCTTTCCAGTGGTTCTCGATGTCTTTAAGGGAACCGCCTAGGACGAATATCAACTCTTGAAGCTTGATCCAGGATTGAACGTGTTGTTCTATGTCGGTTGGGTTCTGGAAAGATAAATGTTATTTTAATTTTAAAAAATATGCCTGGATTTTGGAGAAATTAATTCAGTAGAAGATATGTGCAAAATTAAAGATCTAGATTTCTAAAATGCAATAATGGATTTATATCACAATACAAACAAACAAAATAATTTCTTCAATCAAACTTATTTACCTGGAAAAGATGAGGAGCCTTCTGCACAACGATAGTGTACATTTCAGTGAGCTGTGTTGCCATCTCCATGGATATGTCCTCCACGGTGCACACGCGATGGATCAGCTCGTCCAGGAACATGTTGACTAGTGTTGCCATCAGTCTGTTTACAAACAAAGAGAATTTACAGTGCAACCGATCATTGGGTAATCATCGTCTACCAAGCCTTTATCCAACTAGGTACATATGTATGAACCGATTATTGGGAAAGCTACAACAAAAGAGAACCGTGGCAAAGCCAGAACCTCAGAATAGGCTCCAAAACTACTGAACCAATTTAAAGAAATCTTTCAAACATATTCCCAGAAGATATTTCCTCAGAACGCGGATTAAACCTCGGGAAATAGCTATTTGAAGTAAGAAGGTTTTTGATAGGTAGGTTTCGAAGATAAATTCTAGAAGAAAATCGTTTGTATGTCCGTGTTTGAAGAATTGCGGGACGTATGAACAAGATTAGAGCAAAAACCTTCCGAATTCTGAACCTCCTCCTTTTTGAAAAATCCCTTCCACAACGACTTACCTAGTAAAGACATTATTAGGAAAGACTCCTATCCACACGTTCTTCAATAAATGCAGTTGTCGGAGGCACTGGCGCACTGCCGCCTCCGCGTTGTCGCTCAACACGTCCTTTACAACTATGCAGTTGAGATCTGCAAGAAGAATTTTATCAATGTTAACCATTAAAAAAAAAACTCTAGAATGGATCATACAGTAAAAACAAAGGAAGTGGTCAAGAGCGGGTTTTATGAGTATAATGAAAGTGTCAGTCAGCATCATCATCTGATGATGAGGATGCTGACTGACACTTTCATCATTAATTTCTTACTGCAAGGCACAGGCCTCTTCTTACGCAGAGAAGGAATGAGAATGAATGAAATAATTAGTCTTCAGCATAAAAATTACGGCTTACAGGTTATAACCTAGATTTTAATTAGATTAGATATTAGGTAGATACTTTTGAATACATAAAGATATGTAGCTGTGCTTGCAAGTCATACCTAAAACATTCTCAGTAAAATGCGAAAACGAATTTGTTAACTTATTCACGGTAAAATAGCCGAACCAATTAGCCGCGTGCAAATAGCTAGAAAGATTTTATAATAGGCAGGCACAATACCTAACTTATTTAATAAAACAAGCAGAGTCAGTGGTGTAGAACGACGCATAATAGAAGTGAAATCACTTGTTTAGATTTATTGAATTCAAGGCTTTGATAGTTACGCTTATATCATTTCATGTAGGTAATATGATGAACAGCAGTCAAACGAATTTAAACCTTATCCAACTGACCTGAAGACCTAATATTGTCCAATATCTGTTTTCTCTGCTGCTGCATATGTATAGTGAGGTGCTTGTAGCCCAGGTCTCTGATCTTCTGCACCAAGTCCACAAAGCCGATGGGATAGTCCAGTTCCCGTCCCTCCATGAGGACCAGCCATTTGTCACCAAACAGTTGGAGATTGTGCGCTAGGTACATACAGTTGTTGTGGAAGAGGGCTGGAAGATGAAAAAAAATATTCAGATAATGGCACTGGGTTTGATAGTCGAAATATAAATTGCTAAAACAAAATAAATGAAGACTATAAACTCACCAACATACTGTGGGATGGTTTGCAGATAGTTCTCATGGTGATATGGTACCACCGCATCATACAGCTCAAACACCAGCCGAGTGGTGTTATACAGCTTCTTGCACACCACATCAGAACACTGCACCGCCTGCTCCATCATCACATAGGCCACATCCAACAACTCCTGAGCAGTCTTCGATATCATGCACCTCGGGAAGAAGTACAAACTCTTTGGAATAGTCTTATCAAGAATATTCAGTGCCTCTGCTCCTTCTTCCTCCGGCTTTATCTCCAGCCCATCATTCGGCACATGCTCCACCCCAATAGACATTGAAGCACTCAAATCTTTCAGCATAATAGCCCTGGCTGTCTCCAAGAAGTGCTGGCTTGACTTATTAGCAAACAGAACATCAATATTGTTGAGATAATGCAATATAGAGAGACAATCTTCAGTAAAGAACTTAACTAAAACTAAGAAGTTCTGAAACTCCTGTATTTCTGAAGTGATCCTTCCATATATCTGTAGATCATTTATGTTGTTTGGTATGGTGTCAATCAGGCAATCTTTGATCAGTATGTCTCTAAACTCCGAACTGATCTCTATGCCAACCATCCTCATTATTGTGGTGTCTCGCTTAAAATCGACATTTAGCTTATTGTTCAAATAATTGAAGAGTATTCTTAAGTTAGCTATGACAGCATCATATCGAGGCTTAAAATTCTGCTTGTGCATTATAGTAACAGTCATCAATTCATCAGTTTCATCATACACAGTCACATCACTGTGTATTATAGGCATCAGTACTTCTTTTAGTAGAAACTGGGCAAATTCAGCTACTCTTTCAGTCAATTTCTTACTCCTATCAAGGGCATTAAGAATATCAACAACAATTAGGGACTCATCAAAGCTTAAATTAATGGTGACTACAGTTTTTCGAGTGCCAGCTTTTATGTTCCAAGTTACCATCCTGCCCCACTCAGTATATAAATCAGTGAGCAGGTTCTCCCAAATTAACTGTGCTGTATGTCTAGTGTTGCTGTACACTTCTAAGTTCTGGAACCCTTCTGCTGGAGACTCAGCATGCTGCAGGAGATCATACACAGCCTCTACAGCTCTAGTGAAACTCTGTGCCTCCCGCCCATCATCAAACTCCTTGACAAACTGCCCGCAAAGAAGCACATCACGGACTATGTTGAGAGCAAAGTTAATGGATGTAAGTTCATTCTGCAGCTGATCACGGTTAGCTAATGACTTGAGTATTTCAGCCATGGTCTCCTGTTCTATTTCCACCTTACAAACTTCCATATCCTCGGCTAAAGTTTGTGTCTCTGAGCATAATGCTGCACTTTCCTCCAGTATTGATGTCACATCATGTTCAGTAGAGATCAAGAACGACTTTAAGTCATTCTTTAATTGTTCTATTTCTTTGGATATAAGAGGAATCTTCTCAGAAGGTTTCCAGTTAGTTTCATTGACATCAAAAATATTTTTCAGTACATTATCTACATTATATTCCTCCATTTTAATGTTTTCTTTTGGATCTATCTTTTTTAATTGAAGGCTCTGGATGTTTTTCACGATTGGGTGATTTGTGCGAGTGTCGGCGTTGCCTTGAGTGGTATTTGTTAGAGGTTACAGCATTTCGTAAAGTATTTACTAAGAAACGCTTGTTGGTTTTGTTTTGTGGAGCTTTTATCCAACCAGAAGGCCCAACTATTTCAGCCCTTGCAGCTCCTTGAACGGCTTCCCGCATTAATTCCTCTACAGCGAGTCTGAAATTAAACAAAATCCAGATGGTGCTTACGAAGGTACATTTTAGATTCAATCACATAGAAAGTACTTACATATTTGCTGCAAAAATATATTAAATTATATGATACATGAACTTAGCATAGCATTTATTTTATTCTAAAATTCACTACTATTCATAATTTCATTATATATAAAACCGTGAAAACTCTTATACCAAGCGAAATGGATTCTAATTGGAACATTGTGCAGGAAAGATAAGAGTGCTATGTCTACAATAATATTGGTCTTATAATAACGCATGGAGATGAATCTCCAGTGAACAGACGACTTGAAATCTCGAATACTAAAGTTCTATATCAAGAAATCAAAAGAAAACAAGAGATACTCACTTTTCTAGGGCTTCGTCATCTAATGGTTCTTTTTCGGGTTGATTAGTAACATCTTCCTTCTCTGTCATAGTTTAAATTACAACTAATATGTAAAATATCACTACACTAACGTATAAATATTAATTAACCAATTATTTATTTCGAATTTCCGCAGAAATCCATTTTCGATAAAATCCTCAACCTACGAGAAAACAATCACGTATTTTTGACAGTTGTTGCATAAAATGCGTTCGTTGTTTGTATCAGTGTACAAATCAAAACGTTATTTTTAATTTCATCTGAATTTCACGATTATAAATCAAGTTTTAATGAAATAATTATGCAACTATAAGAGATCATATACTAGGTATCCAATAAAATAAAAAGAAAGATAAGAGTTGATAATGTTTTAATCACGAACGCAGCTACAGAATTTATCAGTTTTTAAAACTGGCAAGTATTTTGACTGCGTGGAGTGAAACGTCAGCCACGTCCGAACGACTGTCACCGATCGTCTTGCAGCGTTCGCCAAATCTGCTTTTAGTTGTTTATTATTAAGCATAAAATAAGGTAAGTTCAAGTTATTTTGCCCTAAATATCTGTAATTTGATACTTTCTTATCGTTCTTCATCAATGTAAACAAAAATTGAACTGTTTTCATTCAAAATTACCGTATTAGAATACCATCCATCTGCAACCTATTTTCGAGCCAAGATTAAAGTCTCTATTTTCAATTTCCAGACAAAATGAGCGCCAAGCTGCTGTCCCTGATCCTCATCATCGCTACTGCGGTGACCGCTGAAGATGAGCCAGCGATTGCGAGGTTACTTGTGTCGAAGCAAGTGCTGAATAAATACTTGGTGGAAAATATGGATATTCTGGTGAAATACACGCTGTTCAACGTCGGTACCGCGCCCGCTGTGGATATTAAGCTGGTAGACAACGGTTTCCACCCTGAAGTGTTCCAAGTTGTTGGTGGTCAGTTGACGGCTCACATCGACAGGATACCTCCTCAGACGAACGTGTCTCACGTCGTGACCGTGAGGTCCAGCAGATACGGCTACTTCAACTTCACCTCAGCTGAAGTTTCATACAAGGCCAGCGAAGACGCCACTGAGGTGAGACACTTTTATTACTTTCACTTTATTAAGTGTCCTATTTTAGTATACAGTTACTTTTAACCATAGGTATATAGACTTATTTGATACTGTTACTGTTACTAAATAGAAACATCTGTTTACTTTCTCTTTGAACTACTATGTTTTCTGACTAGCTTATCAGTTTCACTTATTCTAACTATAGGCTAGTTAAGCACTAACCCCATTAGAACATTATTTGAAATTCTATCAAATTGTTATATTATTGTATTTAACAGTAAACCGTTTGATGGTCTCCATACTAACAAATAAGATAAACTTTTGATACAAGATCTTCTATAGATAATTAAGCACTTGAACTAAGTTCAATGACCTTCCATTATTAAATAATATATCAATGAAGGCAGTTCTATTCTAATTCTAATTATAATGAAGGTTATAATTAGAATTTATTAGGTTATAATTAGGTATATCAAACATTGCTTTATTTATGATATTAAGGTACTAAGAAGGCATTAGCTCAGTCATTATAGTAATGTTACTCAAATAACTTCCTAAAACTGTAGGTCCCGGCTGTCATTGAACATCCTTGGCAGTCGTTACGGGTAGTCAGAAGCCAGTAAGTCTGACACCAGTCTAATCAAGGGGTATCGGGTTGCCCGGGTAACTGGGTTGAGGGGGTCAGATAGGCAGTCGCTTCTTGTAAAGCACTGGTACTCAGCTGAATCCGGTTAGACTGGAAGCCGACCCCAACATAGTTTGGGAAAAAGGCTCGGAGGATGGATGGACTCAAATAACTTCCGAATAAATAAAATGAAAAGTTCAATGATTGTTACTTTGTCACATAAAATCTACTGAATGGATTTTGATGATCCTTTGCAGTAACTTAGCTTATTTATCAGAACAACATATAGGCTCATCATTTCTATCAATGCGTGAGAAGTAGTTAGATTACAGATGAAACTTCAGATGGAAGTTAGGTACTTATATCTTAATAAATCGTGTGTGCAATGCGAAAGTTGGAGCCCATACTGGACCTCAGTGTATAGTTATTTTTATAAATAACACCACATATTTTTACCATAAGGAAATATTCCTGTATTATCGACAATGGGTATTGCTAATTGAATTCAAATTATGAAATAAAAATACCACTGTGCAAGTAGTAGGCACAATTTTTAAACTTATAGGCAATAAAAAGTATTTTATTGTTTATTGACCATTCAAACTACATATTTACTGTATACAACCCAATTTATGCTATTTTATTTTCAAATCATTTATTCTCAACATGACAGAATTGTGGATAAATTGTTTTAATCAATGTTGATATGTAGTGTGCTAGTCTTCTATCATATCACTGCATAGTGTGTATGATTAGGCATTTTTACTTTATAGTTCAGCATCGTATTTAAAATACTACTTTACAAGGAAAAGGCCTATTTATTGTTATCTACGTTTTTTTATCATAATAAATAACTAAACTAACTCAAAAACTATTCTTTATTTCCAGGTACAACAGTCGATCAGCAGCTCTCCCGGCGAAGGCGCTATCGTTGCATTCAAGGACTACGACCGCAAGTTCTCATCCCACATCCTCGACTGGACAGCATTCGCAGTCATGACCCTCCCCTCCCTCGCCATCCCCTTCGGCCTCTGGTACTCCTCCAAGAGCAAATACGAGAAACTAGCCAAGCCTAAGAAGGCTCATTAGGTTTAGTTAGATAATTAGATCACTGCTAATGTTGTATGTCGATTTTCAATGTGACATGACTGATTTTTTTTTCATATGTCACATCCAATTTCATTTCTTTTTTTATCTATGTGAATAATTAGTGTTACCACCTATCAATTTTGGTTTAATCGTTTTCACTATTTATTAATTTCATCTGATTTAGATTTGAGAATTTATGTAATACATTTGTTGCCCAGTTGGATGGTTTATTTTAGTTGAATAATTACGCAAATAAGATTAGCAGATGATCTATCTCACTCCATTAGCTATAGTACATCAACATCTTGTTAATATTAATTTATATGAACAATAAAAAGTTTTTTATAAGTCAAGCCTCATTTTTATTGCAGCTGTAGCACATACTCCTCAGTATAAAGGGAAGTTATTGTAGCACCTTTACACGTATAATTTATCTCAGTGCAGTTTGAATCTATAACTTATTATAAGTAAACAAACATCTAAATCAATTTCCCTGTCGCCATCACGTTATATCTAGCAAAATAAACTCATTTGCCCTCTGACCTGCGACGCCTAAGTAGATAGATACACCCTTTTGTCTACAAACACTAAATTAATTTACGAAAGCTGATCCCGATTTTTCAGTGTGCGTTCGCGCAGCGGAATGTTGTTGAATTTACAGATTTTAATTATGCAGATAATTAGTGTAAGACGTCCTATAATTGTGTATGGTAAATAAAAATTTGTGTATGCAGCCATTGTGGAGAAATTCACCAAAAACAGATTCCGCTGGGCGAACGTTGGCGAACGTTGTCCTGGCGGAACTTTTTTTAATCCATAGACTTTAGAAGAAAAGAGATGTGTCCGAAAATTAGTGTGTATTTGTGTATAATTGATTATGTATGAATGAAATCAATGCATGCATAAACTTCGGAGAAATTCAAGTTTCCGCTACGCGAACGTTTGGCCATTAGCTAGTTTTCATATGAAGCGCTTACATAGAGAGCTGTAGATTTTTACATACGTTGTTTTGAATTTGTTTATATTTGTTTAAAAAACCGATTTAGAAAAAGTCGTAGGGTTTAAAAGATAAAAATATAAACGTAAAATACACTTATTAGGTCTTAGTTCTTAAAGTATGCGGTTTGGGGTCTAGATTTTCACGTTTACACAAACCTTGTAAGTGTCTCCAACATGTTGCCAAGTATCAATGATGTTCCGTTAGTGATTAAAAAGTTATAGGATATTTTACCATGAACAGATCACTGTTTACAAAGCAGTCGAATATCACGACGTTCTGAAGGAATTGCATGGTAAAATGTATGCCAATAATTAGTTTAATCATTCAACTATTCACTTGCAAAATTTCATGTCATTAAGTTCAGTAATTAAAGAAAGACAATTATAATACTGACGGAGCATCGAAACCCTACATAATCCGACCAAGTTCGGATAGCTACAAAAAAGCGGCCGTGCCATATGTCTAAGCAACGTTCTTAACTTGGAAGGTTAGTATATTTATTAATATGGTACAGTTGCGTACACAAGCGTTAGGAAAAAATAAAACAATTGCATTTCTTGAATGAAAAATATTTGTTTAATAATAATGCCACTATCTACGACATTTTAGTTAAAATACGTAACGTTTATTAACGTTATTTTTAATCACGTAGTCAAGTAATTTATGTAAGTAATAATAGTAAAAATATGTTTGTACACGGATATTTAAATAGAGAAGTACTTGTTAATTGAAGATTTATTTTTATAGTAGATAGTGGCATTATTATTAAAAAAATATTTTTCAATCAAGAAATACAATTGTTTTATTTTTTCCTAACGCTTGTGTACGCAACTGTACCATATTAATAAATACTAACCTACCAAGTTAAGAACGTTGCTTAGACATATGGAACGGCCGCTTTTTTGTAGCTATCCGAACTTGGTCGGATTATGTAGGGTTTCGATGCTCCGTCAGTATTATAATTGTCTTTCTTTAATTACTGAATTGAATGACATGAAATTTTGCAAGTGAATAGTTGAATGATTAAACTAATTATTGGCATACATTTTACCATGCAATTCCTTTAGAACGTCGTGATATTCGACTGCTTTGTAAACAGTGATCTGTTCATGGTAAAATATCCTATAACTTTTTAATTACTAACGGAACATCATTGATACTTGGCAACATGTTGGAGACACTAACATGGTTTGTGTAAACGTGAAAACCTAGACCCCAAACTGCATACTTTAAGAACTAAGACCTAATAAGTGTATTTTACGTTTATATTTTTATCTTTTAAACCCTACGACTTTTTCTAAATCTGTTTTTTAAACAAATATAAACAAATCCAAAACAACGTATGTAAAAATCTACAGCTCTCTAGGTAAGCACTTTATATGAAAACTAGCTAATGGCCAAACGTTCGCGTAGCGGAAACTTGAATTTCTCCGAAGTTTATGCATGCACTGATTTCATTCATACATAATCAATTATACACAAATACACACTAATTTTCGGACACATCTCTTTTCTTCTAAAGTCTATGGATTAAAAAAAGTTCCGCCAGGACAACGTTCGCCAACGTTCGTCCAGCGGAATCTGTTTTTGGTGAATTTCTCCACAATGGCTGCATACACAAATTTTTATTTACCATACACAATTATAGGACGTCATACACTAATTATCTGCATAATTAAAATCTTTAAATTCAACAACATTCCGCTGCGCGAACGCACACGATTTTTCAAGATCTCTTCTTTTTAGTTGGGTGCCTGAGTGAACAGGCTACTAATAGGTCTAACTGTGAACTACCAATTCTTCCGTCGGATAATCCTGGGAGGATTGGCGCTTTGGAAGCAGTTAAAATGCTGAGAGTTAACCTTCCTTACATTTGGAATCTAAATTAATGCAAGGACAACATTAATCTAAATGATTCAGTAAAGAAGCAGCAGCTTAATTTAAAATTATTTATAAACTGCAGGTACTACCACAGATTACCTTAATAGTTACTTCGGTAGTACTGGTAAATTAGAACAATCGACAATCATAGGCGTTACATTGAGATTCCGCTAGATGGCGCTGGCATCGAGCGTTAGTTTAATAAATTATGTTAGGTACATGCCGCATAGAAGTGAAGACAAAGCCCAAGGCCGCACCGCAATTACTTAACATTTTATAGTTTTTAGTGAATCGCTTTAATAGAGAAACCTTAAAACATTGATCTTCGTGCCCTTCATCGCAGAAGGATTGCACCATTTCCAGAGTAAGTATGGCCAAATCCCCCCAGCTTGGGGGAAGCCGTTGTCTAGCAGTGACGTAGTAGGCTGTGACGATATAGGTACCTATTGATAGGAAGTGTATGTTTCGCAGATTATGTACCTACTGATATCCTAAGTACCTATTGAAAATACTAACTTCTAATTTTATTTAGTTAAGTACCTGCTTTTGGGTGGTACCTTTGAATTAAACGCCCTTGCCACTTAAACCTGGAGACAGGAGTCGCAATCTATGACTCAGCGATGACTGCAACCTCCATTCTACAGGTATAAATCTAGCAAAACATTTCGTGCCTACTTGAACAGACAATGAGTTTAGCCACTTCAAATATCACGCGAGAAAGTAATGCAAGGCCGCTCACTTCACCCACTGCTTTGATTTTATTCATTGCTTACCTATATATATATTTCAATGTGCAAAAAAAAAAACTTAGTGGGCTACTGGCACTGGTAAGCATAACATATGTAGGTAGGTATTATGATACCTAGTTCGCTCTCGTAACGTGATGCACTTTTACATGCAATTCTACAGACGATGCGATGTTGCGATGCATAGTTTATTATGTCACGTGTAATATCGCCGCCACGATCTATTCCACTCGATGGACACAAATGACACAATTAAGAGAGCAGTTAGTTTTGTCGCCAGTATACCTACATACAATATGGACAGTGGCGGCCCTAGGGGTGTGCGAACTGTGCCTTCGCACAGGGCCTCGCGCTTGGGGGGGCCTCGCGCTACAACCCACACCCACACTAATATAAAAAAATATAATGAAGAAATATATATCTGGTCCAAGAAGGTCTTTATTTCTAATTCATTCTGCGTTTACTTAAACAAACAATTTAAAAAAATTCGCGCTCGCTACGCTCGCGGCTGTTCACTTGCCTTTCCTTCTAACTTCATTAAAGTACTTTTATGTCCCAAAATTCAAAAATTTTCGCGCTCGCTACGCTCGTGACTTCACCTTGCACTGTTGTTTGTGATACAACTTTAGGTGCTTTAGTGACCCAAAGGTCAAAAATTTTTGCGCTCGCTACGCTCGCGGGTGCTTTACTTTCCACTTGTTTTTTTTTTCATCCTTTTTTAGTCGAACCTAGAAGGTAGCGCCGCTTTTAAGTCCTTGAAGCGGGACTGAGAGGGGTGTCACCCCTCTCTTGTATTTTTGTCTTTACCTGATTACTTAATTCCTCAAAGTTAGAAAGAAATTCGCTCGCTTCGCTCGCGGTTTTTTATTCATTTCTAATTTATTCTGCGCTTACTTTTTACGTCCTCAATCAAACAAAAAGCTAGAGCACCGAAGTAGCAAAAACAACTGACGCTCGCTTCAGTCACGGTTTCTTTTTATTCGTGCTTAATTCTGAGTTTTTGAGAGTCCTCAAACAAATAATTAGAAAATTCACTTTACGGTGGATATTTCTAAGCTGTTTAGGCGCTATTTGTAAGCGTTGTACTTTTGTTTCCCAAAACTCAAAAAATTTCGCGCTCGCTGCGCTCGCAGCTGGTTCACATTATAGTCGTTTTTTTTCGAACTTGTTTGAGTACTGTTGTGGTGAAAAACTGAAAAATTTCGCGCTCGCTGCGCTCGCGCCTTTCACTTTGCATTGTTTTTTTCGGAATGTTTTCGTCCCAAAAATCTAAAATTTCGCGCTCGCTACACTCGCGGCTCCTTCACTTTACGGTCATTTTTTTTCAAACTTGTTTGGGTACTGTTGTGTTCCAAAACTCAAAAATTTCACGCTCGCTACGCTCGCGGCCTAATTAACCGGTTTTTGAAGACATGTTTGTTTAACTTGAGCATTTCTCCTCAAACATGACGTTTACCTAAATCAAAACACCAGCCAACTCTCGCAACACATACTTTTCACGTAGGACAATGGGCCTCGCATAGACCTGCCGCACGTAGCCTCGCAATGGCTAGGGCCGCCGCTGAATATGGACCATACGCTGCATTTGGTTAACTTCTATCTAATATGACATGTGTAGACGATTTCTTGACCAAGGCGCCTATCAGGCCGGTTGAGGGAAAAGAAAGTCTTGTGACGGTGAAGGGGCTCTTCCAGACTCCGGGCTGCTTTGTGAGTATTTCTTAAGCCCACAAAGTGATATGCGGCTAGACCAACGAAGCTGTATACTTATTACCTAGGTATAGATACTGACAAAGAAAAGTCTTGCATCTTCACTTATCACTCACCTGGAGGAAAGTAAACAAATGTCTGAGAAATGGTAGAAAGAAATGTCAATGACTCCGAAGGGTCAAAACAAACACAAGGCGTGTTTTGGCAAGATCAACCATAAGAAAAATAAACGCGTCATATGAAAATGTGCCGCAGTCTCGATTTCAAAAACATCATTCATTCTTCGAAGAACATACCATATTACAATGAAGACCAAGGATGAATCACATAAAGAATAAACAAATAGATAGGTACATATGCTTTAAAAATTAATTATTTACTGAAATTTTATTAAACTTAACAATTAATTTAATTGAATCATAATATACAACACTGTAGCCTAATGAGTGATGTTTATTAATTAAACTTGGACACAGTTTATCTATTCGGTATATATAAACAATAAAGTAGGTGACTCGTCCCAGTATGGCATATAGGTAGGTAGAGGAAGTTTTAATTTATGCAACGTGATATCTACGCGTTGCGTTCGTGCAGTTGCAAGTCGGGGTTATTTACCGTACTTCAACGTCAATTTACCAGTTATTGATTCCTTTGTTGCAGACAAAAATACGATAAATATGTATGTATTAGTATAACCCAGATGTGCTGTACTTTTTAGTACAAGCAATGCGTTTGTTATCCTACAGCATTGGCAGAAGCCCAACGAGATAAAATGATGACTTCAGCAAAAGTGCATTTCATGTTGTAATAAAACGCTACTTTACAGCTGCAGTGCTAATCTCTTTCGTTTCGGTCCTTTCCGTTTAAAGCAAAATAGGGAAAATGCATTAGGTAGGTAAGTAGTGAACAAAAGCACCTAACTTTATTTTTTTTCCTATCTACGTAGGCATTACGAACTTGGAGTTCTAAATTAATTTTTATTTACTAATTTAGGTACCATAGATCTAATGCATATTTTCAATAAATTTTATATTCTTGTACCTATTCAGAGATATAAGTGTTTAACGTGCTGTTATGCATATAGACTAATAACTGCTTTGTTATAACTCTAAGTATGTTTCGATGAAATTCAAGAGAACAAGTAAAAATAACATTCACTAAATCAAGGAAGTTAACAAAAAAGTTATTATGATGCAATAATCCGCTCCAAAGTGCCAACTATGATGCAGTAAAACAAGTTTGAGATAAAGTCTGACAAACTGCAAACGTTGCTTGCCGTCGATGACTGGTCTAGTCGAATGACCTCATACAATATTTCCACACGCCCGTGGCTTTTCGTTTATGGTCAACGCATTATCAAAACAAGGCCGGAATATACCTACGACGATAGTGTCAATAGGTACACATTGCGGATTTTCAGCGTACCTTATTCAAATAGTAAAACTGCAGCTAAGCATACGCCGAATCGTACGTAGGTATGTAGCGTGAAAATAAACACTCGTACTTATCGTTGGTCGTTATTTGGGAAAATCATTATTGTAGACTCTTATCTAAAAATCTCGATAAAAACTGTTAGCGTGACTTGTCGCTCAATAATAATCGTTTGGCAAATCGACGCCGTTAGAAATCTAGACTGAAATAACTAAGCTATGTGTACCTAGGTACATTAACAGCAGTTGACCGAATCGACCGATGTTTGGGCTCGTTTACCATAACAAAGTCGTCGACAGTTTGCTGGTCATTGATTCTTAGATACAGCAGAGGTAAGTGCCTGATTAGCCAAGGCAAAGTATTGAAACGTCATTTAATTTCAAACTATTTTCTTTCGACAATATCTTGATAAAATGATGACGTATTGAAATAAATAAAGGGATTTGTTCAACTGTTGCGATAAGTTATTCATTTTGGTGCAGGTAAAGAAACGTGACTCGTTAATAAAGATAACGAAGTAAATATTAATTCCATGAACTTTATACAATAATACATTCGATAAGAATGGGTAATTGATCAACGTAAGAGTCTTTTCCGGTCCGAATAATATAAAATAATAATAAAAAAACCGGCCAAGTGCGAGTCGGACTCGTGCACGAAGGGTTCCGTAAATTACAGTTAAATCAACCTATCTCAAAAACTATAAGAGATACTTTGATCAAACCAAAAATCGTTGAAAGAGTTAATTAGCATGCATCACCTCTATTTTTTTTAGAATTTTATACCCCGTAGTTATAAAAATAGAGGGGGGGGGACATACTTTTTACGACTTTGAGAGCTGATATCTCAAAAACCGTTCACTTTAAGAAAAATGTTTTTTAGAAAACTTTATATCATTTTAAAAGACCTTTCCATTGATACCCCACACGGGTATGTACATCGAAAAAAAAAATTTCATCCCTCAGTTACATGTATGTATATACCCCACCCCCAATTCTTTTTTTTACTATTTAGTGTCATATTTTTGTAGCGGTTCATACAACACATATTCCCATCAAATTTCATCACTGTAGTACTTATAGTTTCCGAGTAAATCGGCTGTGACAGACGGACAGACGGACAGACGGACATGACGAAACTATAAGGGTTCCGTTTTTGCCATTTTGGCTACGGAACCCTAAAAAAGGTAATTTTCTGTGAATTGTAGGAACCATAGTCTCAATCTAGTTGATAGCAATAATACGAATCGATTTGTCCTACACAGTTCAAAGGTTAAGCCATATTTAGAATCTGTCTTAGATAGTTCCACGGACATGAGACGGAGAAATACGGAAACAAAATATGGAAATATAGGTTAGCAGATGTCCCCACAGCTGCTCGTGGAAACGGAATTAAAAAACAAGTTTGGCTACTTTAAAACTAACTTATTGAATTAAAACTTGTCTTTTGAATGCCATGAGAACCGTGTGTTAGGCAATTGTGTTCCACTGGAATTTCTGGTACAGACGTCGAGCACATCAAACTAGGTACTACAATATGACAAAAATTAGATAGATGCTCGATTTTATCTCTAAATCATAAGGTGCAAACTTTGAAGGGAAAATTTTACAGAAGTACCAGCTGGCGTCTTTAGCAGCTACTTAATTGATAGGTATACATATTATTTAGTGTACTTCAAAAACACCTGTTTTGGAAAAACCTTAATGAGGTGCAATCCATTGATACAGGCACCTACTTATTGATAACAATAAGCCAACTCTTCTATATTTAATTATGACTCAATCGATGTTGGCGAATACTTAACACTTTTTACAGTAAATTTTCGAATCTTTGTGTACCTATGATAGGTGCAGCATTTGTCCTGGCTTGCGTTTGCCGTGAGAAGTGGGTAACCTATGTCTGTGAAGGGTCACGACCTCACAGATCGATAGCATGCCATGCCAGCCTATCCCCAGAGCCATTAGTCACTGAACACTATTTTGTACCACTGCTTCGTGGGTGCGGTAAGATTCACGCAATTCTATTAAGCTTCACTTAGATAGTGTCATTAATGACTGGTATGGACATTAGTAAAGTAATCCGCTCGTTAAGAACTTTTCTTGGAAAACTGTCATTAATTTATTACAGAAATTAGACAAATCGTTGATGATTAATGATTTAGCTCAGGAAGCATTCATAATAATTTACAAATGAAAGCGCTAATATTTAAATGGCGAAACGGTAACGAGAATAATTACAACTAATCACTACAAATGTATTGCGGCAGTTAATCGCTGCACTTCCTGCAAGACGTCATGATCTAGGAAGCCATATAAAGGATGCCTCAACACTTGTCCTTGTAAAAATATTCTCATGACGTTACAAAGAAAACACAACATCTTATAGGTGTATTAGAATCGTCTAATTCTCACAGTAATGTGAAAATAGTGCCAGGTTCATAGTTCACAGCTAAATAGCACATTACAATATGTGTTTGCGATTAGCCACAGTTATTAACTTTCGTGAAATGGCAATGAAACACGATAGGAATTGCGTTCTTCGCATGTTTAACTAACTGAGAGAAACGTCGAATAATTTCTGACTCGACTGGAGTTCTCCTACAACGAATTAAAGTCGTAATTGAACGCGCACTTATCATCACACAAAATGTATCGTTCTCACGAAAGTTACGTTCTAAAACAATAATGTTTGTCTGTGCCAGTTATAAACAAACTGTATTACGCCGTTCCCGAATGTTCCGCTCAGAAGTCTTGAGCAATTTGGATCATATACAGCGTGACTAATGCGCCAGGATTGTTATCAAACCGTGCATGTCAGTCGCAAGGCTTCAATACAGGCAATTAGTATGTGTAATGTATGTTCTCTGCACTTGCTGTGAGTAACCAGTTTTGATTCAAACGTGTATGTCATGCACATATTATTATAATCATCAATGAGCGTTGATCAGATCAACTTTATCAGTTCTGAATGTGTTCTGTGGATTTTGTTTTGATAGGCGGGACTAAGCACTCTAGATTATAGATAAAGATTACACTAATTTGCAGACTTCGAGATACCGAATGAGATATCGAACTAACTAAACTTTGACTATTCTTTTAAAGTTGCCGAAAATTACGCCGCTTTTCCACTGAACTAATACGACCCTATTAAATCAGAAATTTGGCGATTCGCGCAACAGAACACGTTAAAATTCGCGTGAAAACATACTTTGGTACACTCAAACAAACGCAACGCTCCATTTCGCCAGCTACAAGCGTAATGTAACTGCATCAACGGATTGTCGGTCAACGAAACAAATTATTGCAATCGCTGGTTCTCATTGAGTAATGCGTCATTTATTTCTATTATGAAATTCTCCCGGCTGAAGCACAACTATGCTGCGAGAGGAATTTCCACACGTTCGATCATGACTTGAAGAAGACGTGCAAGGATTTAGTAGATCTCCGTTTAATGTTCTCCAACACGAAGTAAATATGAACAAATTCCCCCATTTTGTTAGAGGCCTTTATCCAGCAGTGGACGTTTTTAGACTGTGACGACGACTACGTGTGCATGGAAAAGATGAAAACTATAATCTACATTAGTCATGCAGCGTTAAAACAGTATAAAACCACAGACAGACACTGACATACATAATCAATTAGATAATTTCTAATAACAAGATCTGAGTAGGAAACCTTGACACCCGGAATGTGTTCAAGTCCTCGTTGTATCGCATTACAGACTGCGGCTATGGCTCGCCGACACAAACCGGTTACAATTTCAAAATCAATGTACCTAATAGACAACTTCTTCATTATTGCTTTTTAACCCCCGACGCAAAAACGACGGGGTGTTATAAGTTTGACGTGTCTGTGTGTGTGTGTGTGTGTGTGTGTATGTGGCATCGTAGCTCCCAAACGGATGATCCGATTGTAATGCGGTTTTTTTTGTTTTAAAGGTGTGTCAGTCGGGAGTGTTCTTAGCTATGTTTGGTGGAAATCGGTTCAGGTCTTCAAGGTCATCAGCTCGTTTGCTAGATGTGATAGGAATGTTACACGCTCAGTTTACTTGCAAGTATATGTGGGATCTGAAATTTGAAACACTAATGTCTTTTGGAACCACTGAGCTGGTCTGCTGTTAAGGCACGAAGGTAGGAGACGTAACCCTGAACTGCCTTTTAGTAAACCCATCGAGTTTGGGCTCGTTTAATTTGTCTTGACGAGTTCTCTTCATGTTTCTGATTGACCAGAACCTGATGCTGGAAATGGGATGTGGCGGATGAAACCCTGAAATGCCGGAATGAAACGGATAAACCGATGTATATTTTTGCTGAAAATCTAGAATGTCCAAAGGTTAATATTTATTGTTTCTCAATCTGTGCAATTCTCCCAGAGCCAGTTTGTCATGAGGATGTTAAACAGCTTCCTTTGTCCGAGATCGCATATAGCGACCCCATCTTAAGATAAAATAAATTAAATGAAAGAAGGAAAAATTAAGGAGCTCCTTTAAAAAGCATGAAATAAAATTAAATTATAAATTTAAAAAAACCCCCGACCCAAAAAAAGTACGCAATAATTATGACAAACAAAAGGTTAAAAACGCTAAACCCTATAAAAAGCAAAAAATAACTTTTAACACTACGTAAACTAAATTTTGACGTGTCGGGGGACCGCTTTTTACCTTCATAAATACTTACATAAATCAAATGATACCTACCTAATTACAACATTCGTTTTAAAAAAAAACACGTATCTAAAGTAATGAATTACAGCGGTCCCCCGACACGACAAAATTTAGTTTACGTAGTGTTAAAAGTTATTTTTTGCTTTTTATAGGGTTTAGCGTTTTTAACCTTTTGTTTGTCATAATTATTGCGTACTTTTTTTGGGTCGGGGGTTTTTAATGAAGTTTTTTGAGCGCGACCAAGATTTAGAAGCTAAGTAAAAATAAATGGAGTTAAAAGCGTTTTTCTTTGCACGATTTTTCTAAGCGGTCATGAACTTTTAGACGTCAATGACTAAGGACTTAATAATTAGGTAGTCGCCGCGACCACTTAACAATAATGTGACATTTACACGACAGATAGAACCTGGCGCACAACAGAAGCAAACACTCGCTTCGCTTGTGGTTTTTTTGTTTTAGAGTGTCGTAACTAAATACATTATTAAGTATCAAGTTACGTAAGCGAGAAGCCCAATTAGATAAGCTCTAATTTTCACGTCTTTTTAGAAAAGCGAACGTGGTTACTTCGAGACTATGGAATAAATATATTTTTCTGAATAAGGTGCGAATATTGCTACTAAAACTACGTGAAGGCACGATTACAACAACGGAGAAAAAAATAAAAATATACAGGGAAACGAGACTTAGAATCACATCAAGTCTGCCAATTAATGAGAATCCAAACCTAGGTATAATGATAAAATGCATGAGGGATTATGTTGTTTAAGGAAAATAACAAATTTATATATTACTTCAGTGTTTATTTTATAATGACGATGTTATTCACCTAAATATAACACGAAAGATCTCGTTACAGTATGTACAAAAATAAAGCATAGTTAACGTCTAATAAGTTACTAGGAATTAGGGAGAATATAAAATGACAGCCATAAAACAATCACAAAAATTAATGAGGTTCTGACATCTTATGTTCTGAACTATTGTCTAAATCATCTCAGATTTTGAGAATTTCTGACAAATATTACATGTGTAGTTTCGTACGGTCCCTCCACTTAATCAGTGAACATGATAGGTAGACAATATGATCCTCAAATAACATAATTAACATCAACAATATTAACAGCTGCATTCGCTAAATATTCTTGTCTAAACCTAACAACAAAAACAGTGCTGTACCTATTCTTTAAAATGCTGTGATCTTTCGTCGAAAGTTCTCTTTACAGAAGTAAATACATTTCATAAATTATATTATGTAAAAACGTGACTTGTATAAAGCAGTATAAAATATAACATTTACATCATGATCTTTGCGTCCTTATGCCCAAAAAATTGCGAACACAAAAATAAAGATCCGAACATAAGATTTCAGTCGACTACCTCTACAACTACTTCAATATATAAAAATATTGCATTGGTTATTTACATCGATATAAAACTCTAATCCTCCGTCCTGTATCGCAAACAACGATCGATACCCACCCGAGTACTTCGTTTATCGCTGATATGACCGGACCGCAAGTTAAGGCAATTAGTTGATAAAGGGAAATTCGCTAATTTATTACCAAAATTATATATTTATTGGATCTGGGCTGTACGAATGTGTGGTCACAGGCGATGAAGCCCCGTAATCCGGGGTCGTAGGTGTCGTGCTAGGAGGGGAATCAATAGGCTTCGTCAGCACTGGCGCCACGTACTCCGGGAATCTGACACTAGACTCCTCCTGCAGGGGCGCCGGAGGGGTGCAGCTCGGGAATGGACTTAGTAACAAAAATGTTCCAAAGGCTACAATAGATGCCATGATAAGAATAATGGTTCTAGCTTCGAAGCCTGCCCTCAGGCCGGCCCAAGCGGCCATGTTAATGAGTAGCAGTAGAACTGATACTCGAATGAGTCGTACGGCTGTAGCGTGGATCCTCCCACCGCCGACACCGCTCATGTCACACGGACCATACGCGAAGTATAGATTGTGTTTATCGCCCACGTGTTTGAGCATCATGTATAACAAGCCGAACGGCGCGATCAATGGGCACGCGAGGCTATACACCATTGTAATTGAGAAAATAGCTATGCTCCAAGCATAATGGACTCCAAACGGAAACTCGTAAAGAATGGCTCGCTTTACGTAGCTCTTCTCCGCCTTTGACTTGGATTGCAACAAATACCATACGTATAGAAACAGTTCCGGAAAACGGATCAATTCTAAAGCAGTACCGATCAGTCCAGAGGTGATGACGTAATTAACGAAGAATGCGCCTTTGTCGGGCAAGAACACGCAATCCCAGCGCATCGTGTCATTCTCATGATGTATCGTCCACGTCACAAACGCTTCAGCACTGGCTAGACCCAGAGAAGGTAAGATAAGAGTCATCAACAGAAGGTATGAAACAGTTTTGGTCATGATGGAGTAGTTTTGTTGTGACTTGGTCCAATGGGACAGAAATTTATCAGAGAATGCAACAATTGCAGGCATGACAGCAGCCATGGTCCAGAGCAGCAGGGTGGGCAGGAACTCAAAGATTACAGTACTTATTTTGCCAAGAGATTCAGGTTTAGCAACCATGGTGTTAAAAAGATTGACAATAATTGCAGGGGTAGTTAAAAAGAATAGAACAATAAATAAGAAAAAGTTGACAACAATAGCCTTGAGGTACCAGACTCCAGGTTGCACACTCAGATTTTCCCAAATTATGTCAGAAGGATTGGTAGCATGAGACAGCACCCAACCACGATGCAAACTAAAGTTATTAATCACATGTTCGGCAAGCTGGTATGAAGGTAAAGTCAAAAAGGCGATGCCAAGAGGATCATTTAGTACCATAGCTCTGCATCTTTTTGCTTCATCTTTCAGCCTCTTTTCTTCATTTGTATAGAATTCCAGAGCATCTATTTCTGGTCCACACCATGCTGGCTTCACAGTTATGCGTTTCCCAGTCTTCTTGAAGTATGTGTCTGTATATATAAGAGCTTCAGTCACCATGTCTTTCTTCTCTTGCACATCATTTAGCAGGTTGATGTTATATGCAAGACGGAGATCCACTATTTGTATGTGGGGGAAGTTGTGAGCAAAGTATGCTCTGATGGTAGACTCATTTCTATCAGCCTTTGATATGTTTGTGATCATTATTGTGCCAGTCATGGATGTTGGCACCGGCTTGCGGCCTGTGCATCTCCTCATTATCAACACAGATATGGGCAGGAAGGAGATGCTTATGAGAGTATGTACCCATAGCCAGTTTGATCTTCCAGTAAGATTTGACAATGTAGTTCTACTAAAAGTGCTAGAATCAACATTTAAATTGGTGCCTTGGAAGTTTATGGGCAGGATCAGGCCAATAGAAACTAGTGTAACAATGAACATTAATGTTATTGCATGTCTTTGGAAGGAGAGGTAGTGGACAGCATCAGGGCCGCACTTGGCCAGTACCTGCTCTCGGGTGAGGCGGAACACTGCCGGTAGCCACGTAAAGAACCCTTCGTCTATGTTGACAGCCTCCTCCGCGCTGCGTCTCCTGTTGACCAGCGCGTCGCCGTCGCCGCCGCGGTAGAACAAGTTAGTCCACCGACTCTTTGTGCGCTGCACGAGCGCCATTCGCCCGTAGTTCCATGCCGTCCGCCGCAGCACGGTGAATAAAACTATGAGGCATGACCACGACACCAAGTTGAGTATTAAGGTTTGGGGTATACCGTTGTACGCTCCTGTTATTATCACATTTTGCGTAGTATTCACCAACATACACCCTTCATCATCGGTCCCATTACCGCCCGAGCCGTTTGCAACTAGGGAATATGACACTATGTTTGTATAACGATTCATTTTCTATGTCGCAACACGGGCAGTCAGTCAGGCGATACAAGAGAAAGTATTTACATAATGAGAATCCAACTATTCCACAAAATTCACTGACAGTTCACAGAAAACTCACTTGAGTACACCTGTGTACTCGAATTTGGCTACCATCTGGAAATTCTATTGTTGTCAGATAAATTGGATCAAAAGATAACAAAATAAATGACGTTTTACTGTAACACTGCCGTTGAAGGAACTCACAGGCAGACAGAAATTGTCAAAATCGAAATCGCCACAGATTAGCGAATATTTTGTTCCTAATCAAAAACTATGCCGCCATATATCACAAAAATTGAGGATCGTTCCAGTCACTGCCACGTTTATTGTCTTGCTCTTTTGCACTTACGCATACTTTAATTAGTGGAAAAGAAACATAATACCTGCACTAAAATCGAACCACTCACTTTGCGCTGTCAATGTCAACATTGTCTTATTTTAGAGTTGCGACATACGCGTCTGGGATTTTGGTACGAGTAACTTAATCAGAACGTAACATTATCAAGGAAGATAATACTTCGTAGACATGTCCGTGTAATTTTCAGTGTGAAGTTTCATTAATTTCAAATAAAAAATGCTGACCAGGTGCTATAACCTAAAACCGTTTAGCGTAAAATCAGCCTAATACCTACGTTTCTCATTGTTTTTATAAAATAACACTATACGTTAAATTAATACTAGGAAATAAGTTTTTGCCCTAGACTCCTGAAATCTACAATATCTTTAATGTGATTCAAAAGAATTAACAATGGTCAGTATGTATAACTACAAAAATTTGCCTTCCTCATGAAACTTATATTGTGTAACTTTTATGTTTTGTAAAGTAATCATCCAATTATTTATTCATCAACATCATATAAAATAAAAGTCAAGGCAGCATAACTTTTTGTCGATCTCAGTTTTTTTTTAAATAAGGGAGTTGTTTTTTAAATTACTTTTCAGAAAGTTAAGATTAAATTCATTCATTCGTGAAGTCAAAAAGCAGACTCAAAAATAACTAGCTTTACTCAAAAATGGATTGAAATAATAATAATAAGTCAACTATCAAACAAATATCACCGAATATCAAACGAATGTGTCAAGCTACAGTATTCTTTAACTTTAGATACGAAGTATTAACTTAATACGAAGTATTTTAAAACCAATGTCACACCTCTAGCACTGTCAGCGTTTAATTTTTAAATGATAGGTACGTTTAGTTTTTATGAGATTTATGATTGTTTGTAAGTTCATTAAAAATATAAGATTTGCTATAAAGTGTGTAGGTTCAGATAATAATTGATTTTATTAGTTTTGATTAATTCTCTAAATAATGTAAAACATCCTTTTAGATTTTTCTTCTAGCAAAATGTGATGATTTATTTTCTTGTTACAGTTATTTCAGTCCATACTACTTTCTGTGATAAAAAGCCCTACGAAAGAGATAGCAATAAACAATGTATTGAATGGATGAGACAGCTACACCGTACTTGAAATGAGAGAATAAAGAATGAATTTCTGAAATTCGTAACAAGTTCGACCGTTCGATTAACTTGTTTTGTGATAATTATTTTAATTTGATGACTTCTTATTTATTAGTAAGTAAAGAATTATGGCAGACTTCGATTGGAACAATTATTTGGAAGTGAATAAAACTGTTGCTGTTCCTGAAGAATTATTTTCTCATGTAAGTTTCAATTTATTTCTTTCATGTTGTATAATATATTTTTAAGATTGTTTTATTAATTTTATATTGTTTGTGCAACGTTATGTTAATCTTTATATCTTCCTTTAAAGCGAAAAAAAGGATCGAAAATTGGGAAACATTATTTTCAAACAAGGATTTATAAAAATGATGTGTACCATCTTAATTTATTTCTATTTTTATCCCATGAACATTTTATCAATGGTGTTATTCTGTTGAATTACTTTCAAGTTCTGTTTGTAAGCAATTTGACTGTATTAAAATAACGAACTTGATAGGGAAAGTATTATAATAAATATGAAACCATATGGTCATGAACATAAAAAACAAAAGTGATAAAAAAATTGTCTGAAACTTGGATCATCCATTTATCTTGGCATCTTATTATACATAGTTGGTAGAATAGTGATCATAGTATCTACCCAGAGCTTATTTTTAGAATTAAATGAAATGATTGAGGAAAAAATGGTCACTTTACAGTTAGCAATGTGTGGCAACCAGTAGGTATCTAACCATGTTGACTCCATATTATACTATCTATTAATAACTTAATAAATAATTAAATTAGGTACAATGTGAAAAATAATGTTATATGAATAAACTTTTAATGAAAAGATTATTATAAAGAGTTGCATTAAATTATGTAATTCTCTCCAAGTTCTCTTATATTTTTAGGTAGTCACTTTAAAGTGTTTCATGAAAAGTTAGGTATTCATTTAATAATCTTTCTTTCAAGAAAATATTTTTTTATTGTAACTGTACTGAAATTAATAAGAAATAGAATACCTATATATTTTGTTTAATTAATATGGGCAAGGTCTCTCTAATCTGACTGACCCTGAACAGCACATTGCAATATTAATATTTTCTTTCCTTAAAAAGTCTTAAATCCTATTTCATTTCAAAAGTTGAGAACTTAAATTAGAAAGCTATTAAAGCTCTGTGCTATTTTACTGATATTATAAATTAAAACTATATTTTTTGTACCATAATTACACATATTTTTATTACATATACTACAAGTTCCCTACTTTCCCTTTGTCCTGATTTGATAGAAATATTAAAATACAATTATATCTGTTTGAATTAATATTGGCATCAGTAAAAACACAATGTACAGAATAATAAACTATGCTTCTTCTGTTTAATGTTACTGCAATACTAAATGATGTTTTAAATAAAGTTGACTATGTTTTCAAAACAGTTATTTTATGCTATATTTTTAATATTAAATAGGTGGTATTGAATAAGCTTCTTGTTTGATTTAAAATAGAGTACAATTGTAAAAGTTTTGCCTGCTGGCATGTATAATTTTTATCACAAGAAATAAGTATTTTAAATATTGTCCCTGTAGGTGGAAACCAGTCTCTACAATGGCATCAAACAGGGTATGTTGCTGGAAGTGTGTCATAAGAACAATCCAGACATCTACTGGATAGCAGAGATCACCATGGTCTGCGGACACCTCCTGCGGATCAAGTTCATTGGCGCAGACAATGACTTCTGGTGCGACATATCTACAACAAAGGTGCACCCGCTCGGCTGGTGCGGGAAGTACGATGAGCTTATAGAACCACCCGATGAGATAAATGAGAAGTATGGAGATACAATTATAGAGATTATGAAGAAAGCCTTATTAGACGGTCAGTCGGTGTCCATTGAAGCTTTAAATAATAAGGGATTGTCCCCTATAGATAGGATCAAAGTTGGAATGAAAGTGGAGGTGCAGAATGTGATTGATCCTTACAGATATTGGATTGCTACGGTAAGTTTAATTGAATTTATTATAATTGTCACACTATTGTTCTTTTATTGTATTTTCTAGATGCTTGGGTCATTGTATTTGAATGGATATACGGAGTCGTTGTCTAGCGCTCGATAGTCGGGACACTAGACTTTAATCGACCGTCGCAATTGAGGTAGTGTGTTGATTAAAAATAATTTACACTTTTATTTAGTTCACAACAGTCTAGTAAGCTTCTACCTCTACTTTTATTTGTTAGCTGAAGACCTTGGATAAACAAGTAGATGTTGGTTACAAGCTTAATCAAAAACGGTTTTACTGAACCAAATTACTATTCAACTCATGATTAAGTGGCCAATCAATGATAAAAAATGTCCTCTTTCAAACATTCATAACTGCGATCGTTGTCCATATTTTTTATGACGGCCACAAGTGGTTTCAAAGTAGACCATTATTATACGTGACTTGAACTGATGCCGTGTTTAAAACGTGATGATTATTACGTTAGGAACAACTTACAAAATGTCCATTCTGCAATTTGTTTTATATTTAAATTCATATCTGCATTGAAATCACTGTTGCATTACCCAAGCTACGTTGGTACATATTTATTTAAATAGAGACGTTACTAAAAGCTTCCAGAGTAATCCTGAAATTCTGCGAACTTCATATTGAAGGTTGTTTCTTGGAAAACGTAATTGCGAGTTTATTTTCCTACCATGAAGCCTGAAGCGAAAACTCGTGAAAATGCCGCCCTCGCAGCGGCTACGAATAGATTGACCTATAGCTTTTTGTGTGGGTGGAAGCTAAGGGATTAGGTACCTTGTCTGTACTTTTATAGGTACCCCTAATAAAGTATTATAAAGAAAGGAAACATTTTTTTGTTTGGACCCACAAACAAAAAAGCTTTTCTAAAGGCCCCAAAACTACTGAACCGATTTGAACTACGCTTTTCCTGGGTAAAAAAGGCTTATAAGTTATCTGCATACGAGAAGAAGCTCCCCCGGGATGCGGGTGAAAACTCGGGAAACAGCTAGTCTATCAGCTATCCTATTAATATTATAAATGCGAAAGTCCGTTTGTTTGCAACGCTTTCACACAAAAGCTACTTAAGCGATCATCATGAAACTTTGTACACATATTTTTGGTGGTACTAGAATGAACACAGGATACTTTTTAGACGCGGGTGAAACCGCGGGGAACAGCTAGTAAATATAATGAAGAGGAAACAATTTTTTGTTTCTCTTTTTGTACCCTAAAGACTCTGAAAGTACAGAACCGATTTGAAAAATTCACTATGGCTTATGTTTAACTGATCACCAGATATAGTAACAAATAGCAGACAAAAATAGTAAATGATCACCAAAATGAAACTCGCATTTTAATGTAAAACTATCACCAAAGTTTTAACACTTTGCTATCCTATTTAAGTGAAATTACTCCAAAATAAATCATGCGTAAGCCAAAAATAGTAAACGATCACCAAAATTAAACCACCATTTTAAAGTAAGATTACAACCAAAGTTTTTAAATTCTGCTATCCTATTTAAGCAAAATGAGTCCAAATAAATCATTGTTATCCCAAAAGTAGTAAATGATCACCAAAAGTAGTAAATGATCATCAAAATTATACCAGCGTTTTAATATGAAATGATAATCAAAGTTTTTACATTTTGCTATCCTGTTTAAGAAAACTGACTCCAAAAAAATAAGTTCGGCCTGATACAATAAATGTAATAACATCATGGGGACCCTTTCCCTGCACTAGGGTGGAAAATTTTCTATTGCATGCCTCTAAACAGTGCGATAAGAGTGTGTTTTCGAGGGAGTGTATTGAGAAACACATTCTTCTTCTTCTTTCTCCTGCCCTGTTCTCAATTTTACTTGGGGTCGGCGCAATATGTCATTTTCTTCCATTTTCCCCTGTCACTCGTCATACTGACACTCACGCATGCATTGCAAGCCGGACACATAACTTAATATGGCATCATAATACTTTATTTGGTAATAAGCCTACATTTTATGGCAATCACAGTGACTTATTTAGGCAAAAATAATACATTAATTTGGTCGTCAAGAGTTGGTGATCATTTACTAAATTTGGTGGTCGAATACAATTTAAAGTGAAGTCGTGACTAAAATAGCTGGTACTATTACATTTTTAGACTTTATTTTTCTGGTGTTCAGTACCTAGATATTTCTGGTTACAAAACTTAGGGTATCAAAGCATTTTATGGTGGTCATTATATTTGTTCCCTTGGAAAACTACACTTCTCCCAAGTAACATAGGCTATATTTAATTCCGGTTCGGCCAGTAGTTTCCACGGGACGCGGGTGAAACCGCGGGACGGCTAGTAATTAATAGAGTTAAGGCTCTACAGCTAAGTTCGTTAGTACGAGGCACAGACAAGGGTTTTTGATAGCCGCTCATAATTTTACGGCTTATATAGTGTCATTGTTTAATTACGTGGTTATCCTCGAATAGAACACATTTATTACCCATGTAAAATTTTAACGCTTCATGCGCCATTGCTAGAGGAATAATAATTGTGTTATGATCAACTTCCATTACAGGGTTAGAAGCCTTAAAGCCTTTTTGATCCTTCTGATTTATTTAAAATTCCGTTCCCGATAATACGATGACATTATTGCTTTAGCAGCTAGACTAGAGTTTCTAGCATAGTAATCAGGTTCCAACAAAAAAGTGTTGATTTCATATCCTTTGATATGAGGTTTAAAGTTTAGAGGAACCCCTGCTCTAGACAAAAGCAGCAGAAGGTTATGTAAATCCATTTTGAAAATAAACAAGGTCAGTACAACATCTTACAGTAAGTTTTTATCGTCAGGTATGTGAGAACGTCGGCGGCCGTCTTCTAGTCCGATACGACGGCGCTGATGAGGACCTCACGCAGTTCTGGATATTCTTCTCCAACCCTCGACTCAGCAGCTTTGGCTATGTTACCAATAAGGTAAGTTAATATCAATAGTTTTTGGTTATTGGCCCCTCCAAAGTAGGACCTGGATGTATGAGGAAGGAAGTATTGATTTCAGGAACCCTATGGATAAAATCAACTCTGAAACATTATATTCTTTTTAGACATAAGTAATCTTATTTAATTATTATTTCATTTAAACATTTCCAAACTACTAGACATTCAAAGGATCCAAGAATAGTTCAATATTTCTACCTCGACCTGCCATTTGAACCCCGATTTACACGAGCGCGATGTTAATTAATTCAACGTCCCTACTATGCCCTTTCCAGCCAATCACGATATTGATTTAGCTCCAATCAAAGCTTATTCATTCTCCATTAACTCGCCTCCTTTCAGTCTTTTTATAGCTTTAGAGGATAACACAAACAACTGCTTTACTTACAAAAATACGATAAGTCAAGATCGATTAATTAAATTACGAGAAAGATTACCCGCTGGAAATATCTAAAAATATTTTTTTCTCGGAAATAAAAGAATAGCTTTTAAATGTACTTAATTAATTTTACGTAATTGAATCAGGTGTTGGTCCTATTACGGATTTATCCACTTACTTTTTCCCGAACCAAATATCTCATGTGCCAGCCTTTTTGTGTAATAAACGAGCTCGCATGATCACATTAATAATAGCAGTTAGGATTTTATCCAAAACAATAAAGTGCTATCGGCTTTCAACACCATTGACGAGTGTTCGCATAGCCTAGTTCTGCGATGTAATTTTAGCTCCAATCAAAGCTCCATTGTTACATTATTATCAATATTCCGTACTTAGTATGTAGGTCGGTAAATATGGGAACCTGTGTTCTCGTTTACTTGATCGGTTTAATGACCCCGATACTAATTGGTATTTAATTGCTTTAGGATAATAATTTAAGTAAAGTAAAACTAATTAGGTAAGTTTAAGTAAGTATACCTTGGGTATGCAGGAGTTGGTGTACCTATTGATTTTCAACCCTTCTTTGTGAACAAATAGTCAAAACAAGTGATAGTAATAAACGAATATGAACTGACTATGCAATCGAACAACTTCCAAGTTGACGCTACAATTAGGCGAAGTAAAACATCAATTTCTGTTTAAAATAAACTTTTCTATGGCGAGATTATACGATACCTCAATTAACCATCCGATGTAAACGTATATCAAAAGACTCAACTTGAATTTCTTCAGAAGCCTTAATAACCTATTTGAAATTCATTAAGAAATACGATCAAGCAAGTTTCTTCAAAATCTTATACATCATATCTCATCTCATCATACACTGTAGTCTTGGTACTCAATGATCTTAAAAATCTTATTTTCATCATCTCTTCTTACGCAGGGTTCTCCGTGGCAGTTCAAATATCCCGGTAAGGTGAACAAATTCTCGTGCAAGAACAAATTGAGTACGCAACTGCGGCAGAGCGCTGAAGAGGCCATTTCAGAGCCTACACCTGCTGACTTGTTTCAGGTAAGTTTTGTTAGTTAAAAATGAAAAATACGTAGGGATAATTTAATCGACAAACGAATTAAACTAAATAAATATCATAAAACCTAATTCCCATCAGAATAGATGCAAAATTCCAGCGAAACTTTTTTTGTTGTATCAAAGCTTATGGTTATATTTTTATTTCTAAATAACCCCAAGTAGAACCAGCTTTTATTGAGGAAAAGTAAAATATAATATGACGTCAAAGAAACGTCTTTTAAGTCCAGTTAGGCGTATATTCCAAATGCAAATGCATGATGTGGTTATCCCACAAATAAATGACGTAACGCTAATACTAATTATTTTTCCTCCACAGCCAAACCAAAACCTAGAATCTCACAACTTCGTCAGCGGCATGAAGGTGGAGGCTCTGAGTCCTCAAGACATGCGCACTGTCCGCCCCGCGACCGTCACCAAAGTGTTCAACAATTTACACTTCCTTGTAGTCGTAGACGACCACGTGGACGACTATGAGGACTCCAAGATGGCCTGGCTCTGCGACTCCATGCACCCATACATATACCCCATAGGGTGGGCGCAGAAAAATGGCCTTACTTTCAAAAATCCCAAAATCTGGAAAGAGGGACCTTTCGACTGGGACGAGTACCTAACAATGACGTCTTCAGTACCAGCGCCTGATTACTGCTTCGGGAACAAAACGCCGCTACAAGGCATAGAAATCAATATGAAATTAGAAGCCGTCAATCCGCAAAATCATGAAGAAATACACGTGGCGAACGTAGATAGTATTGTAGAACACATGCTGTGTGTAGAACTGTTACCAATAGGAGAGAAGTATTGGTATGCTCAAGACAGTGATTTGTTATTCCCTGTCGGTTGGTGCGACAGTAACGATTACGCTTTACACATTCCTGATACGACTGTAGAGAAGGAGCAACCCAAGCCGGTCGAGGAGAAGCCGGTGAAGGAAGACATGAAGTGTTCAGATGAATGGTGCGATAGGATTTTCTTTAACTACAAGTGTTACGCGGGACCATCGATAAGTAGGAACAAATTGTCTCAGCTGCCTAAGCACGTGGGGCCGGGGCCGCTGTCTCTGGTGCTGAAGGAGGTGCTCAATAAGATAATCTCGGCGTCATACAAGCCGGCCAAGCTGTTGAAGGATTGGGAGACTGAGGGGCCGCCCGAGGAAGGGATGAGGCTCGAAATGTTGAGAGCGAAGTGAGTATAAAACGAATTAGCTAAAATATGTTCATCATCTTGCTTTTATCATCCTTATTTGGTTTTTGAATTATCTACATAATTTATAAATAAACCTTCCCATTTCCAGGCTAAAGTCCAGTACATACCACGCATATGTACCTGTGGCTGTGTCGGCGACCCAGGTATCGTCGTTCTGCCGCGCCGTCTGCGTCAAGCTGCAGGCCTGCCCGTGCCTCTTCGGCCCCGACGAGCACAGCGACCACTGCCCTAATGACTGCCAGCGGGTTGACAAGTCCACCTTCCGTAAGTTTATCATCATCGTCGTCCCGCCCGTATCCCAATTTTTATTAGGGGTCGGCACAGCTTGTTTTCTTCTTCATACCTTTAGTGGGAAAGAAAACTGGGAAAAAACATTCCAATACAATGAGTTAATAGTAACATATCGGTATTTTTCCCTATTGTGTGTGCGGTAGAACGTCCCCTGTACAACAACCGGCTAAATGGGGGTATTGAGCCATTGAAATCCAAAAGGGTCGGGGCGTCAAATGCGCATACCTGTAACCTTTGCCAGATCCGAGGTTCGATGTTTTTATAAACCGAAGATAAAACACAAAAATATATCAATAATTACAGATCACAACACGGAACGCCGAGGCAGACCAAAGGGCAGCGTCAACGGCAGGAGGAAAAAGAAAAAGGCCGCTCCAGAGAAGAAGGAAAAGGAGCAGCAGCCGTCGCAAGAGACGGAGAGCAACAAGGACGTGGAGTCCGTGGAGAGCGAGCACAGCGCCGGCTCCGCGCCGCCGTCGTCGCCCGGCACGCGGCCCGGCTCGCCGCGCGGCTCGCCCGACGCGCCGCGCCGGCGCCGCCACACGCACTACCCCAAGCTGGAGATGAAGACGCGCGGCGCCAAGCTGCCCAACTTCGCCATACAGATGAAGGAGGCGCACTGGAACAAGAAGGACGTGCAGACCATATACAGCAACACGTGCGTCAAGAAGAACGCGCACGACAGCGACACCGAGAACGAAACCAACGAGAGCAGCTCCAATTCCAGAGACGCCAAAAACATATCCGACGTGTCGGACTCCGAGGAACCAGAACTGAAAAAGTTGAAATTCAACACTTACGATCCTCTGCCGACCGATAACAAGATGTTCGAAAAGGATATGGCCATGACCTGGATGAAAGGAAAACTAAAGCTCTCGCCAAACCCGCTGGATTGGTCCGTCGACGACGTGTACGCCTACCTGAGCAGCACTGACGACTGCAAACTGATTGCAGACAAGATGAAGCAGGAGGAGATAGACGGCCAAGCCTTCGTCATGCTAGATCTGCCCGTCATCAGGGAATTCTTGCACATGAAGAAGGAATTTGCACTGCAACTTAGTAAACATATAGCTATGATGAGGTGGTATATAATCAATTTTGAAGATTGTGGAGAGTCGTGATTTTGTTCCTTGTTCTATTCTTTGTCTAGTCCACAATAAAGTATTTGTTGAATAATTAAATCCCGAGTTTATATTCATATAAAATTTATTATGAATACGTCGTTTTGCGGAATTTCCTGCACAAAAAGTTACAAAGTTTAGACATAAATGATTTCTCATTTTCCCAGTTATGGAAAAAGTCCTCATTGAGATATGGGTGATTTTCAGAAAAGAATATCCTGTGACGCACAGGAAATATAATTTTGATATTTCATGAAATATTGTTAATTAGCTAAATCTGCAATTAAAATTATACCATAAATAATTATTAAAGTTTTTTCTGTAAGCTTATCAGGAATACTTTACATTATGATGTACTAATGTCACAACTATATTGAAAAAAAAATCAACTTATATTGGCATAAAAATATGCTTAAAACCTTTCAAAAAATAACAAAACGGTAGCATAATTCTATTAGATTATTAAATAATCAGCTAAATATATGTAGTTTCACGTTCGTCACTTCTTGGACACATCTCACTACAAAAGTTGTCATTACCCGCTACAATTATAGGAGGTATGGGATTAAAAGAAATAATATACTAATTTGATATTGAAATATTTATTCTATACTTTAAATGGTACTTGGAAGCAATACGTCCGTCTAACAAGATCCCGTGACGCAGTGTGTGTAGAGTTAAATAAACAGTAGATTGTTCAGATAGAACAAAGAACAATGTTATCGAAAGTTAGGGGTATTAGTTTTTGCTTTATATAATCCAACACGCCCCCTCAAAAATTAATCCCTAACTTTTAGTCATTCGTTAGTTTACTATACAGTATCTAGTCTACAATTCAACATTACAAAGTGAATACCAACTTATAAATACGACGTAACATATTATACTTCCAAGTAAGGTCTGGGACAACTGTACAATAATGGTCCAACATTTGCTGCACAGGATCAGGGAAAACCCAGAAAAACCTGATCAGACCATTTCATAATGAAATTGTACTTAAATTAAAACTTATTCTATACCCAATCCTTTTCTCAGTCTTATAAAAGACACGACTGGTAAAGGTTTTGTCAACAAGTCTGCCAACTGGTTACCTGTGGAAATATAATTTAATTTTATTACATTTTTCTCAACTTGTTCTCTAGAGAAATGATATTTTATATCTATGTGTTTGGACCTTTTATGACTTGTTGGATTATTAGCTATGCTAATACATCCGTTATTATCTTCATATAAAATAATGGGCTTATTAATTTTTAAGTTTATGCTTTCTGCCAGAGACTTAAGCCATAATGCTTCTTTAACAGCTTCATATAAAGCCATATATTCGGATTCAGTAGACGAGACCGCTACTGATGTTTGTCTCTTTGTACACCATGTAATTGTATTTTGATCAAATAATTTAAACACATATCCAGTAGTGCTTTTCCTATCATTACAATCGTGGCCACCCCAATCTGAGTCGACATATCCACTTAGGATGTTATTGTAATTATTTCTTGTATATGTTAACTTCAAATCAATTGTGCCTTTGATATATCTTAAAACTCGCTTTAAGCATAACCACAATTCTTTATTGTTCTTATTTGTGTACCGACTTAAAATATTTACGCATGTACTTAAGTCCGGACGCGTACAAAGCATAATGTACATTAAACAACCGATCAGGTGACGGCATGGTGCGTCACACTTCTTATCAGCGTTAAGAGCTTCATAGTTTAATTTAAGCTCCATCGGTGTGTTTATAGGATTGCAATCACTCATATTAAATTTATTCAAAACGGTTTTAATGTAAGCACTTTGGTCTAAAGTAATTTTATCATGGTGTCTCTCTATTTTAATGCCCAAAAATAATTTGATATCGTGTAAGTCGGTCATTTCGAATTTAGTCATTAAATATGCTTTGAAATTATTCATTGTTTGCAAATCTGCACATGCTATAACTAAATCATCGACGTACAAGATTACGTAAATATTTTTAGAAATGTCTCCTTTACCTTTCATATATATACACCTATCTACTGGGGAGTTCTGAAAACCTATTTCTTTGAGACATTGTTCAAATGTTTCGTACCAACATCTAGCTGATTGTTTTAAGCCATAAAGAGCTTTGTTTAATTTGCATACGTAATTATCTTTACATTTTACACCTTCAGGAACTTTCATGTAGATTTCTTCCTTTAGTGTACCATTTAGAAATGCTGTTTTTACATCCATATGATGAATCAGTAAATTATATTGATTTGCGTAGCTAATTAAGAATCTAAAGCTTGCTATTCTAGCAACTGGTGCAAATGTTTCATTATAATCACTAAGATATTCTTGACTGAAACCTCTAGCGACAAGACGTGCCTTATATCTTGAAGGTTGACCTGAAACGTCATTTTTAATAGTGAATATCCATTTACAGTCTACAATATTTTTATTTGATGGTTTTGGTACTAATGTCCATGTATTATTTTTCTTAAGAGAATTGAGTTCTTCTCTGACTGCTTTTTCCCACTGATTCCTATCGTTCAGAGATTTAATTTCATTTAATGATTTTGGTATATTACTTGTGATGGATAACGCACTATAGACATCATAGTCATTTTCATTATATGATTTACGCGAACATGTTTTCAGTCTTTCACTTCTTCGTAAATTTAAAAATTCATCAGGTTTATCCTGATTTTTGTGTTTCAAACTACTCTCAGATTCATTTTCAGGTTCATTCGGTATTTCATGACTACCGATTTTTCGAATTTTACTTGTACTGCATTCATCAGATTGAGAGCTATCTGATTTAGGGCCAGAACTATGAGACTTATAAGACACTGATTTTGTTACGGAGTCATTATCAGTTTCGTCTTGGGAATATGTATTATTACTCCGTTCAGGTCGTAATGAAGGCCTAGATTCGATAAAATTAGTCTCATCAATTACAACGTCCCTTACAGTTTCATATTTTTCGAATTCTGTATTCCAAACTTTATAACCATTGGGTTCATAACCTACCAGTATTCCTTTCCACGACCTATTGTCAAATTTGTTTTTACTGGTTTTATTATGAACATATACAGTTGAACCGAAAACTCTGAGATTTTTAACGCTTGGTTTCCTATCATGCCACATCTCGTATGGTGTCTTTGATTGACTTAAAGCTTTCGTAGGCGTAATATTTATTAAATAAACTGCAGTTAAAACTGCATTTCCCCAAAAACGTTTTGATGCTTTAGTGCCATTTAACATAGCACGAGCTTTTTCAGTTATTGTGCGAACCATACGTTCTGCAACACCATTTAACTGTGGGGTCCTAGGAACTGTTAAATGATAGCTTATGCCTCTTTCTCTACAGTAGTTTTTCATTTCGGTGGATAAGTATTCACCACCGTTATCACTATAAAGATTTACTACTTTGAAATTGAATTTAGCCTCACTTTTAGCGACATAGTCTTTAAAAGCTGTAAACACTTCTGATTTGTAAGTTAACATATACACCACACAATAATGTGTGTATTCATCAACAAATAAAACAAAATAATTTCTGTTATCTATTGTTGGAGGTGTTATAGGACCACAAACATCTGAATGCACAATAAACAGAGGGCGTTTAATGTAACTTTTGTCTTTAACTTTATTAAAAGGCAGGCGAGTCTGCTTCCCATTTATGCATGCTTCACACAACTTATCATTTGGAGTTACGGTATTTATTTCATCTAAGTCATCAATCATATTATGACATTTTAACTGCAGGAATTTAGTTTTACTTATATGTCCTAGGCGTTGATGCCATAATTCATATTTATTTTCATTAACATAACATGCTTGGGAAGCGGATTCCCCTTTTATTACTGGTATTTTAAACTCTAGAACTATAAGATTATTCAATGTCTTACCTTTCATGATGATTTTACCTTCCTTTGTAATTTGTGTGCCTTTGTCATCAAATATTATGGTGAATCCTGCTTGCTGCATCTTTGATACCGATATTAAATTATATGGTACTTCGGCACAGAACAATACATTTGTAAGTATTCCTTGCACTCCTGTTTGACTGATAAGATTTATGTTTCCCCTTTTAGTTGCTGAAATAAATGTATTGTTTTTAGCTACTGAAATTTTTAAAGGAGGATTTAAACATTCAAACGATGTGAAGAGATCATCTCTATTTGTGATGTGATCAGACGCTCCTGAATCTAATAGGAATTTAATTGTCGAGTGGTCTTTTTCATAATGGTATGCGCTTGTCATGAACGCAAATCCTGAAAAAGAAGAATTCGAGGTCGTTCCCTCTTGCAGGGCAATAGTTTGGACTTGTCTTGTCCTTTCTGGGGCATTGTTTTGTATATTTGTCTGTCTTTTGAAATAGAAACAATCCTGTTTCTTGTGTCCTTTGCGTCCACAGTAATGACATTTCACAAATTTTTGTTTGTTTGTTTTCTTGAATGTTGTATTCTTCAAATAGTTTTGTTTTGTGCGATTGTATCTGTTTTTATTATATTTTTCTTCAACATGGAGTATCTTTAAACTGGTATCACGACTCTCGTTTTTTAATTTTACTTCGTGATCTAATAGTCTAGTTTTTACAAAACCGAGAGTGATATTTTCTTCAGATAGTGTCTCAATTGCAGTGATAACGCCATCATATGTATTCGGGAGAGTAAGTAATAAATGAGCTACTTTGTCCGTTTCCTCTAATTTAGCTCCAGCAGCTGATAATTCTGTCAGCAGATCGTCAAATGTTGAGAAGTGTTTGATCAAGGGTATATCGGCTTTTAATTTTAATCCCAATAATTGTTTTCTCAGCGCTAATTGAGTTGCTACACTTTTCCTTTCATAGATCGCGTCAAAATGTTTAAAAACTGCTTGAGCAGTCCCATTTTCATTAATATAATTAAGATATGAGTCCGCCAAATATTCGACTATAATACTTTTGGCTGCCTTATTATTCTTTTCCCACTCAGCGGATCGCGTTCCAGGAATTTCTTCGTCAATAACACTGAGCAAGTTTAACTCTGAAAGCAGTGTACGAATTCTAAATTTCCATACACTGTACTTTTCTCCATTAAAAGGCTTAATGTTTCTTTTCACTTTTTCCATTGTCACAACTTTATTTTTATTTACAACTATGCACTTTACTGTCACTACGCACTACTGAATGTTCTCACTACTAAATGTCCTTTTTCGCACTGGGCCCATAACCTATAGGAGGTATGGGATTAAAAGAAATAATATACTAATTTGATATTGAAATATTTATTCTATACTTTAAATGGTACTTGGAAGCAATACGTCCGTCTAACAAGATCCCGTGACGCAGTGTGTGTAGAGTTAAATAAACAGTAGATTGTTCAGATAGAACAAAGAACAATGTTATCGAAAGTTAGGGGTATTAGTTTTTGCTTTATATAATCCAACAACAATATCCAAAGTCAAGCCGAGTGAGAAATTTTAGATAGTAACAAAATACAAAAAAAATCCTCGATATCGATAATATTTATCGATAACACGTTAAATTGAGAGACGGTCCACTACGGCTACGCGATTGCAGCGCCAAAACCGAGAAAATGGAACTGATCTCGTTCAATTTGACTGTCCCATCTGTAGCTTGCTATTATGCTGTAGTAATCTGCAAAGACTATACACATAGGTATAATATGAAATAGGTCTATAATATATATTAGGTCATAGGTCTCACTCAAATAATATAACCCATACTCAGTGGCGTAGCTTGCCTTGTCGGGGCCCCGTATAAAAAATTGTTTGGAGGCCCTTATATGGCACTTTTTAGGGTTCCGTACCTCAAAAGGAAAAACGGAACCCTTATAGGATCACTTTGTTGTCCGTCTGTCTGTCTGTCTGTCTGTCTGTCTGTCTGTCTGTCTGTCTGTCTGTCTGTCAAGACCCTTTATCTCAAGAACGCGTGGACGTATCAAGCTGAAATTCACATGAAATACTCAGGTCTATTGCCTCTTTAAGCTGTGAAAATATCAAACTTCTAAGCCAAGCCAATCAAAAGATACAGCCGATTATGTCGATATTTTCAACAAATTTTCGACACTCGCAAAGGAATCAAAACCTACAGGATACTTCCCGTAAACTCAGAGTCTTGAAATTTGGCATGAAGCATTGTCATATAATGCAAATATAGGAAAAATTACGAAAATCTCATTTTTTTAGTTATATAACATAAAAAAAAATATTTTAATAAAAAGAAACTTACTACCTTATTTCTCTCGAACGAATAAAGGTATCAAATTGAAATTTATACCAAATACTTAGGTCTATTGTCCCTTTAGGTAGTGAAAAAATCAAACTTCTAAGTTAACGCGATCAAAAGATACAGCAGTTATACCGACACCTTAGACGAATTTCCGTCACACGCTAGGGAATCAAAACCTACAAGGTACTTCCCGTGAACTCAGAATCTTGAAATTCGGCAAGAAGCAACGTTATAAAGTACAGATAAAGGAAAAATTGCGAAAATGATAAATTTGAAGTTACATAAAACATTAAAACATCAGGTGTAAACATCAAATATTTTCCTCATTTCAATGGAGAATTTAAACGACCAAGTTTGACGGATTTGAGAAATCATTTCTTTGTAGTGAAAGAGTATACTCGCCTTTTATTTCCATTGTCATCAGGTCAGGATCTGATGATGGAAATCCTGAGAAATCGAGGGCAACTATCAGAAATTGTAGGCATGCATAGGATTAAAACTTGATCCTCAGATGTATGTCTGGTGATACTATCAAACAGTGAAGGTTTAGAGCTTACCTGATGATGGAGACGTGAGAAAGTCGAGAGTACTCCTCAACGGCATGTTTTAGTTACGTCGTGTTTGGGCTCATATTTATTTATTTATCTACATACATTTACCATTACAGGTTACCCCAATGCGATTAGGTCTAGAAGTCGGTGTCTAGAGGATGCATCTATATCAGGGGGGAGACACTCCGTACATTTTGACAGCTAAGTGAATGAAGAGTCGCCACCTTTTATTTGGCCCGGAAACTATTTACTATCTAAAAGATACTTTAAATTACCAACAGATGGCACTACACTATAATCGTTTTTGTTTGTCAATATAAAATTATTTATGCAATTTTAATTAGAGAAAAGTATGAGGAAAATATTAGACACTAAAAAAAAAGATAAAATAGGCGAATAAATTAAATACGGTTTGAAAAAGCACAAATATCAATTTTAATCTAAAAAGACCTGGTGTCAGTATTCCAAGTAACTTAACAAAACCGATCATCGATCATAACAAAATATCAATATGGCGGTTTTTGCATTCTGCGTACACGCGTATAAAAAGTAATAATACATAATAATTATTTGTTTTCCTTCGACCTTTTACTATAATATTAACGATGACATTTTCTATTAGGGTAAGTAGCATAATGTAACTATAATGATAACCAATGTTATAGTTACATGGTGCTATTTACCCTAATAGAAAATGTTATGAATATGATGCATATATATTTTTATAGCTATAGCTATGTAGGTAGTTCGGGGCCAATTTAGAGAGAGATGGCGCATTGACAAATAGGTTTGCATGAATATCACGCAAGAGGGCTCTCTTTTCCCTATATATTACTTTACTCTTTGATCTATATTTATTTAACCACCGAGATCTAGACCGATGCATATAAACAGTTTTCTTGTTGTTTTTGGAAGTTGTTTTTTTTTTGTAAAAAGTTTTTATTTTTAACTTTTGTGAAAAGTTCTCGTCAATACGAATAAAATAAGCCCAAACACGTGGTAATTGCAACATACCGTTCAGGAGTTCCCTCGACTCTCTGTAGTCTCCATAATCAAATCAGCTTCAAACCTTTACTGTTTACCAGTACCCTCAAAAATACAGTATATTCAAGAGTTGCCCTCGATATCTCAGGGTTTCCAGATCCTCATCAGATCCTGGTCATCCGAATTGGCATCTTCCTTCTTTATGAAAAGTCTTTAACAATAAAAACTAGCATTGCAACCTCTACAATCCTCTGAAACTGCTTGTCTTTTATATTTTTCAAACGATCCTGGACATTCGTCTCCATGGAATTTTAATAAAATATTTATATTCAAAGAAACGTCATACCATTCTCCACGATTAAAAACTACTTTGATTCATGTCCGCCACTTTTTACAAAGCGGGTCAGATATGCCCAATGACCTTTAAAACATAATTAGTTATTTTCAATCAGATTTCTGAATGATGACAATAAAATGTTGTATATAAATAACTTTTACAAGGTACTGGCCTACTATTTTAGTTATATTGTAAAATAAAAAATATTAACTATTTTGACTCTCACGAAATTACCATAACTAACTATGTTTGTTCTAAACTGAACGGTTGGCGCAAGACTCACTTTTTATCTATACAGGATTTGTACGGAACCCTCGGTGCGCGAGTCCGACTCGCACTTGGCCGGTTTTTATTTTATAACCTCTTCCCTTTTCTGTTAACTTTTTCTTTTCTCAGCGCCGCTGGGATAATCTATTTTCCTTTCACTCATTTAATGCACATTTATATAAAGCGCGTAAATAAACAGTGCACTGCACTCCGTGCGGTGGCGGCGTAGCATCGGGTGGCACCCGCGGCGGACTAACTATTGAGCACCCAATAATCATGGATTAAAATTGTAAATAAAAGTACTTAAAAATCGTGTAGAAATCATTCGTGGTGGTTTTTGCTAGGTTTAATTTAACGTAAAGAAACCGGAAACGGGTCATTGCAAACTTATAAAGAGCTATTTTTGAAATTTGGGATATAAAAAACCCAAATATGTTTTATAAAAACCGGCCAAGTGCGAGTCGGACTCGCGCATGAAGGGTTCCGTAGGTACCATTATTTATAAAACGGACAAAAAAATCATGCTTGTTGTATGGGAGCCCCCCAAAATATTTATTTAATTCTAGTTTTCAGTATTTGTTGTTATAGCGGCAACAGAAATACATCATCTGTGAAAATATCAGCTCTCTAACTATACCTACCCTAAAAATCAATGTGAAATTTTTAAGTTTTGATAAAAAAATAATTTAATAAAATATTCCATAAATAGTCCCATGAACGATGTTTTCGTAACAGCGCCTAAACAATCTTTAAAGCATTTTTTTCATATGAAGGTGTGAAAAAAAGAAATTAGAGAGTATGCCATATTATTTTTAACATTTTTATCTTTTTTTTGAGATTCGTCACATTGTTATAGGACGTGGGGCAATTTTGTATGGATTGCGATCCGTCTTCTTTGAATAGCATGCAGTGACTGGTAGTGAACCTAGGCTTTGCAGATTAGAATGGCACCCTCAGTGACTTGTCCCTTCTGCCCGTGCCATCCTGGTCGTGCAGATATGTGTCGACCGAGATGGCACCCCCAGAGACGTGGTACCCAGCCCGCCATAACGATGTAGAGTGTTGTTAACTTTTGAACGCACGCCTTAGGCGGGAAAAAAAATAATTGCTTTTCAGAATTTTGATATTTGTAAAATAAAATAAATTAGGAAGTTTTTATTTTTTGTCCTTACACACTTTTGGGGCCCCCGTGGCCCGGGGGCCCCGTATAATTGATACGGCAGATACGGCGGTAGCTACGCCCCTGCCCATACTTCAAACTTCGCTCGATGTCGGCTTCATTCGGTTAATTTCGGTTTTCGAACCCGAGTTAGAGATAATTCAAGTCGAGTGGATTCAAGTTAGGCCTACTCGCCGTCCAAGCTTTATTCGGATTAGGTCATCGAGTGCGGTTAACATGTGTGCCAGAGAAATGTGTATAAATAAATTTTAAAGTGGTTTATTATATTTCTTGTTAGATACACGAGTACTACGAAGTAGGAGACCTGTGACAATGGGTACAACGAACACATTTTATTTCATCGCGTTACTATCATGTTCGGCGGTGTTATGTGAGTATTACAATAATACCAATGTAATAAAATAAAGTGAATAAAAAAACTACACTACACATTGCACCAACTTTTGGTCAGTGTGTGTCATGACCCCTTCATTTACTCTTTATCCATACTCAAAATGAGAAAACGGGACCCTGATACTAAGAATCTGCTGTCCAGGTTGATAACATGCTGTATCTCATGAACCCTGGAATTTTCACAGAAATTGTATTGCTGTTGCCGCTATAACTAGTAATACAAATTACGCGCCCTTTTCTACGTGTAAACACTTTTCATGAGTTTAGTCTCTAACCTGAAAAAAAATTCGCGCTTTATTTATACTGATATAGCAAGAAAGAGCTTTCATCTACGTTTAGTCATCGCCTTGAATAAAGAGGGTCGCGGTTGCTTCGCTCGCGCTTTCTTGTATTTACACTAGGTATAAAAAGCGCTTTCAGCTACATTTAGGCCTCGTCCTGAAAAAAAATGGTCGCGCATGCTTCGCTCGTGCTTTCTTGTATTGATAGGTACTGTATACCTGCGGGTTTTAATTGTTCACTTCGATTTCGTCCGGAGAAAATATGCGATTTATGCCAAATACCCGGGTTTCTTAAATGTTTGTCCGGATTGGGTGTTTGAGATGGCAGCCCTACTTGTACGTAACTAAATATGTATGTAAGAAATTCAGCCGATTGGAGCCGATTCCGGTCTGTGTGAAAAGAAAAATACGCGCCGATGCTCTCCGAGAAGGTCTGTCTGAACGGACCCAGGTCCGAATTATTTTGTACTTTTTAAAAGCCTGTTTTTAGTTGTTTTTTTAAATTGCCGTTTTACACATACATTTATTTATTGGATCTATGTGGTCAATAGTTAGAAACAAAGTTCTTATTAGTTGTAGTGTATAAATGTGCTGTGCTGTGTAGTGTATAATGTAATGTATCGTTATATTTAAACAGTATGACATCATAAAAACTGAGCAGTAGGAGTAAATTGGGTCTAATACACTAACCTAACAATACTACGTAAGCATCTTGACATTTACAATTAACGAGTTATTCAATTTTTTGATTGATTATGAAAGACAACCACTGTAGCGCGGGAACAGGTTCGTACAGGTTCGCCGCCGCCGTCAAGGCTACCTCATCGCACCACGCGAAACAAGTTGCCAGCTCGCTTTACGCATGACGGCTCCGTGTAGCATCTGCCTATCTCTCTCTCATTTATGTATAACGTATCTTGTCGCACTCTTCTACGCCCGCATCAAGGCCGGCGGCCGCTCGGTCTGCGCCACCGCCGCCGCCGGGCCGCGAGCGCAAGTTTAGTCGAGTAACCGAGAGAGTCACGAACGGTACAGACGCTAGTCTGTTGTTTTGTCCGTTTAATTTTGTATTTGTCCATTATTATTTCTTTTGTTATAAAGTAACACCTAAATTGGTCACAGTTTTGTCATTTTAGTGCTTTTAAAACGAAATACAGTGTTAACTATATTTACAATCAACAATTAGTTTTATTTACTCACGCTAAACCACTTTAGTTATTCTTGCATAGTGTTTTTTGATATACCTACCTACAAAAAATAACACAAAAAATCCAACGGTTGGGATTGCCTTAAGTCATAAGAAATCAAAAATAATGTTTGTGTGACAAAAGTATAATTCTAAAAAATAATTAATCAAATTTATCAACATGACTAAAAGAAATGATAATGAAACCAAGCAGTTTAAGATAAAAATGTCAGGATAGGTCAACAAATGATAACTTATTTTATTTTACAATTTTACGTTAATTAGATAAAATGTTTGCTATTTTCATCTCAACCTATACCTACAAATACCTACTGCTCTGTTTTCAAATTACACACATATCAGTAAAAATGTAACGAACAGTAGATATATTTCAGTTTAGGACCATTTTCTCCAGCATCATCCTCCGAGCCCTTTTCCCAACTATGTTGGAGTCGGCTTTCAGTATAACCGGATGTAGCTGAGTACCAGTGCTTTACAAGGAGCGACTGCCCTATCTGACCCCCTCAACCCAGTTAACCAGGCAACCCATACCCCTTGGTTAGACTGGTGTCAGACTTACGGGCTTCTGACTATCCGTAACGACTGCCAAGGATGTTCAATGACAGCCGGGACCTACAGTTTAATATGCGTGCGTGCGTGCCATCCGAATATATTAGTGTTAATTAATATCTAAACATTAATTAGTGAAATCATAACACGAGATAATGTCAGTGGAAGATTCCTTCTTTTTATTGCTACAATTTTAGATAAAACATTATTTAACAGTTTTTGTACCCACAAATAAAAAAAATATACAAAGACGCTATCTATTACATAACATTTAAGTAAAACCGGTTCCTCACGGTCGAGCCAGAATTGCAGATATCCGTAATCGCAAAATCATAGTGAAAAGCCTCGGGCGCGAGGGCTGTTTACGATCTGCATGTTCAAACAAAACAACGTGAAATATTTTAAAATTCAAAATTATGAAATATGCAGTTGGTTCTTTTCGCTCGCATATTTTTTTCAGAAAAGTGGCTTAGGTAACATTGCGACATATCTTTTCAGTATTCAATTTAGGGTGAATGAAATCATGAAGGCATGAAAATGATGAAGGGTGAATGAATGCAGCCAGAGAATATTCAGTGTTCCACTTGCAGACTGCAAATGGAACACTGAACTAAACCTGTTGTACTTTGATTTTTTGGATTAGGTACTTATGACTAGATATAGGTATATTGATTTCATGGGCAATCACTACAGAGCTTTTGTTAAATATATTGTTTGTATGCAGCACTCATACCAGAAATCACGGAGGGACCAGAGAACCTCGCCATCGTCGACGGTTCCGAGGCTGTGCTCAAGTGCAGAGTGATTGGAGACCCGAAGCCGATCGTCATATGGACGAAGGATTATGCTGAGGTTACTGGTCGGAAGTAAGTATTCTTGAATGCCATAGTCTAGTCTAGTAAGTCTATCTTCCAGGCGGTAGAGGTCCGTAGGCAAGGATAAGAATCGAAAATGACTTCTAACGAGACATTTCCGAATTTGTAATATGGATCAACCCACAGTCTAAAAAGGCTAGGGAACTTATCAAATAATCTCGTTACTGTAAGTAGTACTTATTGATGAAATATTACTATTGTGTTATCCGTTTCCTATACTGTGGCCTTGTCCAGGTACAACGTAACTGCTGACGGCGACCTGGTGATCCACTATGCGTCGTACCCCGACTCGGGCAACTACCAGTGCTATGCAATGAACAAGTTCGGAGCGGCATCCGCTTCCGTAACACTTGATGTTAAGAGTAAGTATTTAAGTCATTACATCAGAGGTTAACCTTTTTCTTTTAAAACACTGGAAAACATAATATATTCAACTTTTGACGAAATTGCTGCTGGACCAACTGAAACTGTTTTATTTTACTAGTACATATATATCTTTTTTAATTCCTACGCGATTACAACTGTAGTGACTGACTGACTGTACTGACAGAAAAACCTTACAATCTAAAATAATTTTGAGTAATATCCAAAACACCTTATCACCACAGAACGCACAATAATCACCTACAGGCCGGAAGACTATGAAGTAGCAGCGGGTTCCACCGCCACATTCCGTTGCAACGCGAACGCGGACGCCTCGCTCGAGCTTCAGATCATTTGGCTGAAAGACGACCAGCAGATCGACTTCGAGAATCAGCCGCGGTTCCACATGTCTTACGATTATTCTCTGCAGATCTCTGATACCACGGAGCTGGACGCGGGAGAGTATACTTGTATTGCGAAAACGCCCATTGATGAAGCCAGGGCGAAGGCTACGCTTACTGTACAGGGTGAGTTTTTCTTGTATTGTGATTGATCGTCCATAATAAAGCCACATTATCACATAATTTGCAGGTAGGTATGGGGTGTTTCAGTAGTGGCATATTCTCTTCTATCTAATATCTTAAATTATAATGTCATAAATTATAGGATTTTAAAGATTAAGAGTGTCCAGATACAACTACATACTGCATTATTTGGCAAATTGCCAAAATTACTTGTGATAAGATAGTTGCTCTATATTGTTTTGACGGATCATCATGTAGACCTAACATCTCTCCAGCTTTTCCCCGGGGGAGAATATGTGAACACTTCCATATATTTCGTAATTTTATTGGGTGTTCCAAGCAATAAGTTGCCTTTTGGTGCCGGCCACAACACCCCGCGTTCCGTCGCCCACGCGTAAGCTGCATTCCGTTTCTCGCCATATCATACCGGCGTAGTTCTTACTTTCCATGCTTGTTATTGTCAAATTCCAGGTAAGCCAAACCCCCCGGAACTGGAAGGCGTGAAATGCAACGAGCGTACCGCCACTCTGCGCTGGCACCCCATGGGCGACAACCGAGCTCGCATCCTACGCTACTCCATAGAGTACAACACCACCTTCACGCCCGACACCTGGCACACGGCCAGTGTCAACGTGCCAGCCATCTACAACTACTGGACCGTCCAGCTCAGTCCCTGGGCTAACTATACCTTCAGGTAACTGTCGCTATATCATCAGCATCCTGCGACACCCGGTACAGCCGACAGTCAGATGAAAAGCAGTCCTTAGTGTTTAATACCGAGTGACTGACCAATTTGCTCTATCCGCTGCCTTGAAATGCAAATCCCTCGCACTCAGTATAAGAGATTCATTTGCCTCATAAGAATGTACTTGATTGCAGAGTGAGCGCGTGGAACAAGATCGGGCCGTCCAGTCCGTCGTCGCACTCCGAGGTGTGCAGCACGCAGCCCGACGTGCCCTACAAGAACCCCGACAACGTCGTCGGCGAGGGCTCCGACCCCACCAACATGGTCATCTCTTGGGAGGTACATAATGTGGACTAAATGATTTATAGGTATACATTGCTGTGTAAGATTAGAAGAACTTAGTGCCAAAGCAAGAGCATTATTTCGTTGTTCTCTCTCTGAAATAATTTCATAGATTAGCATTCGCTCCGGTTTAAACGTCTCTTGATCTTACATTATACTGAAGAGCATTTTAACTCTCCGGTCTCCGAATCATTTCATAAAAAAAATGCCATTTCTCCATTGCCATGATTATTTTTCAGAAAATGCCCCAAATCGACCACAACGGTCCCGGGTTCTACTACCTGGTGACGTGGCGCCCCAACATTGATGGTCAACCCTGGGTGGAGGAGCAGGTCCACGACTGGCAGCAGACGCAGTACGTCGTCACCAACACACCCACCTTCGTGCCTTACAAAATTAAGGTAACAATAATCATTTTTATTTAGCACTGCATTCCATTTTTTCGCCCATGTCGACCAATTGAGTACATTTTACAACTGTATGGTTATAACTTGTAATACTTGTGAACTCAGTAACAACTAAAAAATGTCATAAATTGCCTGTGATTATTCATAACATTTCATCGAATAATGTAATCCCCCAGGTATCTGCAGTGAACTGTAAGGGTAAATCCAATGTGACTCCCATGGAAGTGATCGGCTGGTCGGGCGAGGACGTGCCCCTGCAGGCGCCGCAGAACTTCACCCTCGTGCAGGTCACCACCGGCACCACTGCTCTACTCAACTGGAACCCAGTACCACCTGAGTCTGTTCGCGGACACTTCAAGGGATACAAGATACAGACCTGGGTGGATGGAGAGGAAGATAGCCTCAAGGAAATATTGGTCAAAGCCGACGCATCCAGCGCTCTAGTCAGCGAGTTCAAGCCCTTCAAGAAGAATAACGTCAGGATCTTAGTATACAATGGACGCTTCATCGGACCACCCAGCGACACCCTCAGTTTCTACACCCCTGAAGACAAACCCGGCTCTGTCAAGTCATTCGAAGCGTACCCCATCGGGTCATCAGCTATGCTGCTCAAGTGGGAAAAACCCATCGATGAAAACGGAGTCCTCACCGGATACAATATCTACTACCAAAAAGTCACCGGCACTTCTCTAGGACCCACCCAAGAAAGGAACAAGGAAATCGACCCTAAGTTCGACCACGCAAAGTTGGCTGGACTTGAACCCAACACCAGGTACCGTATTGAAATCAGAGCAAAGACCAAGGCTGGGGAAGGTGACAAGTATTTCGTGGAACAGTCGACGAAATCAGTCGAGAAGGCCAAGCCAGACATTCCACAGTTTGAGACGAGCACACTGCCTGCTAAGGAGGGGACTGCGCATATCTTGGTTCGTTGGATTCCTTCGTTGGACGGTCACGCGGGCACTCACTTCGTGGCGTGGTACAAGCTGAAGGGTCACCCCGACTGGTCGAAGACTAACGAGGTGACGGATGATGACTACGTGATCCTGACGGGCTTGGAGCCGGGACAGGTGTACGAGGTGAAACTGACGGCGCATGATGGAGAGTACTTCAGCGCCAGCGAGATCAAGGATGTCGATACTACCATTGGTAAGCCCTCCCTTATATCTCTCCTTTATGTATGATGAAGAGAAAATATGTGTTGTGGAGGGATACCTACTTATGTTGAAGTGAACGTTGATGTCATACTATTGTTGCATTTATGTAGTATTTTAAGCAGGTTTGTGTTTACATCTTCTGTGTTTTTTTATTACAAGACGTAAATAAAAATGTAATTGTTACTTTTTGCACAAAACTCTTTTATTGAAAGCGTATTGGACATTTGAAACACAGCACGTTATTATCAAATAAAGATATTATACCTAAACACGTGTTGATGATGAGCACAGATCTTTTAATAAAATAATGTTGTAGACCTATAGTTTTTTTCTCAAACACGAGAAGTTGAACCATGACCTAGAAATCATGGTACACAAATTATAGTACTTAAGGTTATCGCAAAATTTTTAATCTCAAAAAGGTCAAAGGTTAACAAAACAAAGAAACGATAAACATTTATATATTTTTTTGTACTGATTTTAACATCGATTTATTGTAGTGAGTGTTGCTATTATCATTCTCTATATTAATCGTTTTAACTTACAATCTTGTTTGCTGTGAAGAAATGTTAGCTATTTTATTTTTGAAGATTAAAGAACCGAAACCGTACTCCTTACCGAAAACGAGGGTAGTGGTTAACTCTCTTAGCCTTCCGCGATATGGTTGGTCCAGGGACCCTATTCTCCTAATTTTACTTAAGCGAAATACGATTCACATTCGACTTAGATTCAATCACGACTCGATTAAGATTGAAGCGTATGTGGCATTCCGCTATTTTTTCTTGGAAATTAACGTTTTTATCCTTTTCTGTCATTCAATAATGAATCATTTTGTCTGCAAATGATTTATGGTTGCAATATGATTGTAGAGCAAACTAACGTATAGACCAAAATCACCAAAATAGCTGACCAATCGCAAACCAATCGAATGTCGTTGGAATACGATTGGTCTTATATTAGTAGCAGAATGCCCGATATGGTTAAAACTGTTATTGCGATTCAATTTCTATTCGATTTTGACATTATTAACTTAGGAGAATCGGGCCGCAGATCTTTTGTAGTTAGGGCATAGCACTATTTAGTGGATACCAGTGCGTCGTTTTAACCCCTTTATTAGTGATAACCGAGCACAAGTAAAACTCCTACACAAGGCCTAGTTGAGTGTGTCAATCATGGTAGGATTTCCACTTCGCTCCACCACCATAACCTTTGTTTTCGCTCTATTTATTAAGAGTTCTAGGTCTCTGTGGCGCCGATTGTCAGTCGGATCATCCTAAGTCGCTATGTCAAGAGTCTTAATTTTTAGAGGATTTCTTGGGAAAATACTTATGGTGAGGTTACCATGTCCTTCCCAGGCAGTTCCTCTTACGGAGATTTAGTACCCCAGGGCTGCTGGTGTCCGGTTTGGATCGGTTTACTTGACCACCGCCCGAACACTTAGTGTTGACTTATTACGAGGCGATGGGTAGGTCTAGATTCCATCAACCCTCTTCTTTATTATATTATCAACAATGTCAGAGTTAAATGTAATGCAACAATGTACATTCGCCAGGTGTCGTCGTTCTGCCGCGGCGTCTGCGTCAAGCTGCAGGCCTGCCCGTGCCTCTTCGGCCCCGACGAGCACAGCGACCACTGCCCTAATGACTGCCAGCAAGTCCACCTTCCGTTAGTTTATCAGCGTCGTCATCCTGCACGTATCCCATTTTTTTATTAGTGGTCGGCGCAGCTTGTTTTCTTCTTAATACCTTCAGTCGTAAAGAAAACTGGGAAAAAACATTTCAATAAGTTAATAGTAACATTTTGGGATTTTTTCCCTATTGTGTGTGCAGTAGAATGTCCCCTGTTAAACAACCGGCTAAATGGGGGATTCAGTCATTGTGATCCAAAAGGATCGGGGCGTCTTATGCGCGTACCTGTAACCTTTGTCAGATCCGAGGGTCGATGTTTTTATAAACCGAAGATAAAACACGAAAATATATCAATTACAGATCACAACACCGAACGCCGAGGCAGACCGAAAAGCAGCGTCAACGGCAGGAGGAAAAAGAAAAAGGCCGCTCCAGAAAAGAAGGAAAAGGAGCAGCAGCCGTCGCAGGAGACGGAGAGCAACAAGGACGTGGAGTCCGTGGAGAGCGAGCACAGCGCCGGCTCCGCGCCGCCGTCGTCGCCCGGCACGCGGCGAGTTTGAAGATTTTGGATTGTCTTGATTTTGTTCCTTGTTCTATTCTTTGACTACAATAAAGTATTTGTTGAATAATTAAATCACGAGTTTATATTCATATACAATTTATTACGAATACGTCGTTTTGCGGAATTTCCTGCACAAAAAATTACAAAGTTTAGACATAAATGATTTTTCATTTTCCCGGTCATGGGAAAAGTCCTCATTGAGGTGTATATTTTTCTTGGCGTAGGAAACCTTTACAGGTATTTCTCTATCGGGCGCGTTGTAGTCCTGTAGCTGCTCAACATAGTTCTTCAGCTCCAGCTTCTTAGCAGCCAGCCTCTCCATGTTCTCTGCAGATGCAACAGGTTTACCTTCACTTGAGCTTAGAAAAGGCTCTTTTATGTTGATTTCCGATAGCAGGTTTCGTTCATTCATCTTGATTTGTACGCATGGGTTTCCACTTAAAAGATAAATATTGAAGATCTCTTCCTTGTTAGAGCGACTTTTTGGTTTTGAAGAACGATCAGTCAAAGTGGAATCCGTGAGATAATTGTCATTCTTGTACGCTTCTACTACCGAATGCAGGTGTTCCGCCGTAGAAATAGTGGTTGTATCGAAGCTGGAGTCGTCGTCGAAGCTGCTTATATGAGTTTCTTTGTCTTTAAACGATATGGCCGCGAAGTCATTCGATTTCTTGCTCTCATTAGAAATTAGAGTTTCCGAAGACATAATGTGGTGTATCATATCTTTAATGAATTCTTCCATATCAGCTAACGCGTCCTCTTTATTTTTAGCAAGAATCTCGTTAAATCTCTTTTTATAAACTTCAAAGTCACGCATGCTTGCATAGAAATTATCAAATATCTCTTGAACAGTCGTTCTGAAAAATTTGATGTTTGACTCCAAACTTGTGAGCGAGTTGTCAGTTTGTAGTTCCTGTGACATGTTCTTGAATATTTTCAACTCTAATTTATCAAGTTCCGAATTAGTTAAAGATCCTTTGTCGCCTACAGTTGAATCTTCATGGTTGGAATCTTTAACGGGCACTTCATCATGTTCATATTTCTTGTAATACTCTCCAAGACTTCTAAAGGAGGCGTGTTCATTTAAGTCGCGTTTATTAGAACCAGTCGGTAAAACGTACTCTTTTTGGAGGACAACATTGACCTCCGACTTACAGCAGTTTTCAGAGTGCTCCGTGCATCTAGGTATGTAATAGCTATGCCTGGCTCGAAGGGCATGATTAGTTTGGTCACCTGTAATGAAATGAAGCAATTTATTAAATACTATATAATTCCGCCCTCAGCTTTGCGCTCCGAGTAGGAGAACTCATATAAAAAGAAACCTCAATAATCAGCAGTCGCATATTACGCCAGTCACATATTGAGGGCAATAATGATTTTGCTCAAGTTACCCAAGAAAATCGACTGCTTAGGAAATTAAAACCATTATTTAAGTAGATGCTACATTTACCCATTGTATTCAACTTCCAATATTTTTATGATCATTGATGTAGCAAGCGAAGAGAAAATAATTATTATTTAATCCTTTTAGACTTGAAACAATACACTTCATAGATTTATATCTGTTATAAACACAAAAATAAAACAATCACGACAGTAATTTTTGTAAAGTTCTGAAAATTAAATGCATATGATGACTTAAAACGTCAGATTTCATTCAAAATGTCTGTAAAGTATTTTATTCTCTTTGAAAGGGTCATTTTAGAAAAGAAGTAAAAGTTCCTCATTCAAAATTCGCGCCTTAGATGCCTTACATAGAGTAGGTGAACCTATATGTCACCGGAAAATAACAAGACTCGTAAGTTGATCAATTTTCTAGGTAGTAGATCAACTCGCGGAAAATAATAAACGGCATTTAAAATGTACTTATTCTTGTTATTTTCCGGTGACATAATATACACTACAACTACAAGCTATTCAGTTTACACTACTGCTTTCACACTAGCGAATATTCCGCTGGATTTTTAAGAGCGGCAACGCCGACGCCACCTGTAAACTACTGAGTGCCTAGTGCGAGTTTTGCAAGTAAATTTTTTCGATGCGAAGATTATCATACCATTGAATCACGTAGCACTTATCATAGAATTGTTTATTTAATAAAGACTGTCATCAGTACTTGGTCGTATTACACTTGAGCTCACTTTTGCGAGTGTAATCATTATTAACCGGCAAAATAAAAGAAGAAGTAATACCTAAATCATGTGACGTAGCATACGACTCTTTATTTCAATAGACTTATAATTACGTATCGAGTTGCGAATGCTGTCATAACTCGGAATCAGCACTCTGTTTCAAACGATCGATGGCATCCGGATTCGTGCCCAAACTGATTTTTCGACGCATGGAATGTGTTGTGCGTACTCATTTCTCGCGTCTAAAAAATCCGATGGTGTCTAAGCGCTCTTAGAATAACGGTTTCTAACTCGTTATTTCAAATTCCAAAAGGTTTCTGAGAACATTTAGAGACTTTGATGAACTTCGTTTAAATAAGTGGGTGTTTATTGAAAATACTGATATGATTTTATTCCGACGACCATAAATACAATAACCACTATAATTTCAAATTCAAAACTGTTAGCAACTTCTTGGTCAAAAAAACAAGTTCTTGAAACTATTGTTTCTAAACGTATATAGAAACTTCCATTGTCTATGGTTACTAGAAAAGAGAAAGATATTCGATGTAAGTTCAAGTGGAAAAGAGCTAGCAATCGAAACGGCATTGGACAAGCTTGTCTATGCCAAGCCAGTCATTGAACCGTCAATTGCTGAACACAGAGTACATTACAAGAATAGAGTTATCAGTGGCCAATGCAGTACAGCGCCATCCTTTGTTTATTTTAGGAACTACAACTTGCTATGTATATACCTATAGCTAGCAAAACCATTATATAGCTCTGTTGCACAAAAATCTTACCTAAATCTGAATTCATCTACCGTTTCGTCTGAACTGATGTTTATGATAGTACAGAAAAATATTAATTATCAGTACAGAGAAACGGTAGATGAACACAGTATAAAAGTTCTAAGGGAATAAAAAATAAAACAATCATTATTATGATTTGATAATGTGTCTTTTATTATAATAAGTAATAGCCCGTTCTTTAATGCTATCATCTTCATCTTTTTCTGTCCTGGTGCCATTTAATAACAAATTTACATCCCGGCACCAGTTATTTATAAAAAATCTTGAAGAAAAGTCAAATAAAAAATCTGTCAACTCGCTTTTGTGGTCTGGGCAAGTCAAAAAACTAAAATCTATGACTGTGTACAAAATTGTCTTTATATAATTTTTTATGCGAGGCATATCACTTTTTCTTTTTAAAATATAAGTGACTACGTCTTGGATTGCAGAGAATAGTTTTGTTGTGTTTTCGGAAGGGTAGGCGAGTGATTTAAACGAAGAGTACTCTCTTATTTTTATATATTCATTTATTTCTTGTTCTTCTTCTTCATTACAATATAAAATTGCTTTACAATTTTTGCAATTTTTAAATACATTTTTTTTTGCCTGTTTTATTACATAGCCGGTTACGTAGCTGAGTTGGCTTATAATTTTTGGATTACTTTTTTTTTCATTAAAATCTATAATTTCGCAATTAATATCATCGATATCTATTTCATTTATTTCTGTGAGTTCATTAATATCCTCCTTTTTTAATAAGTAGTCCATTGATTGAAAAATTTTACAGTCATCTTCTTCACAATTTGACCCTACAGAATGACTACTTGATAAATTATTTATTAATAAGCTTGCAAAAGCTGACTCAAAGCCAGATGGGGTTGGTGATATATTTCTGTATCCATGAGACCGTATACAGCCAAAAAAATTCTCTAATGGATCTTGATTTAAGTGTCTCATCCAGAATGATTTTATATTATATTCATTGAATGCCTTATTTTTTAAAACTTCAATATTTTCCAGCGTACGTAACCAGTTTGTAATTGATGGCACACTACCTTCCCTTCCTCCTCTACCAATAAACTTCATAGATTTTAAAACTTTTTTTGCCCTCGCCCATACCTTACTGTGATCAGATTTTGGGGTGACTGATTTTAACAGCACTTTACCGCTTCTTTTTTTTGAATTTTCAAAACTGCCATTCATAGAGTCGAAAAGTTGATCGAAAAACATCAATACGTCTGCGGTATCTTTGCACTCCGAAGGAAGTATTCTTTTATCTGAAAAGTAGAAATAAAATTAATTTAATTTAAATGATCCCTAAGAAACTTTGTATTGCATATTACTAGTGATCAGGTAATTGGTGCTTTATGAAACTTCGAAATCATGTTTGGTATAATGACTACTAGCTGTCCGCCCGCGATTTCACCAGCGTCGTGAGGGAACTGATAAAAACTATCATTATGTTATTCCTCGGATTTAAATCTATGTCTATACAAATTTTAATCTCAATTGGATCACTAATTTTTGAGTTTACTCAACACACAAAAATACAAATCTTTCCTTATTATATTAGAAACCTCATTTGGAACCTCGATTGGGATTAAACTTGGCAGTAATATAGCCTTCATCGGAAAAACATATAGTAGTTCCCTCAAGAAGCTGGTGAAACCGCTGACGAAAGCTAGTTTTCTATAAACAAACACATTATCAAGTTTTAGTAAATACTTTAGGCTCAGGAAAGTGTATAATTACCACTTATCTGTACAAATTTTATTATAGGTATCGGGACAGATCTTGAACGCTCGGCGTAGAGTGGGGGCGCTTTTCGCATTGTAAACTCAGTATAACCCAAAATTTCGCATGTGCGCAGCTGAAGGTCAGCATTCAAGACCCGTGCCAGTACTTTGCGTGTATTACTACTCACCTGCTAGGTATCCCATACTGGTAGCGACTGTTTGACTAAATATTTGAGTTGCCATCTTAACCTTCATCTTGGGGATTTTCTTTGGATCAATGTGGGCTTCTGTAAGATTTTTAATTAATCGTATACCTTTATAAGAAGGATTTTCCTCATGAAGTTTAATTAGGTGGTCCCACTTCGCAATTTTAACTTCATCTTCTATAATGCACTTCAAATTCTTGGTAATTAAATTATTCCTAATCCCTTTTATTAAGTGGGGGGTGTCAAAAATAGGTATTATTTCCTTGCCATTGACTTCAAATATTTGATGCTTAAAATTTAGATTTTTTCTTATATAATCAACTCTTCTTTCTTCTATCAATTCGTTTATAGCGCTAACATTTGTAGTCCCTTGGTCACAGACCGTTGCAAGCACATAAAACCCACACTGTTGCAATTCGGAAATAATATTTTTTATTAAAAGTTTCAAATCTCCTTTGGAAGTTGTTCCTTTGCAAAATGTGTAAGCCAATGGTTGTTTGTAATTATTTACAAACCCTCTTAACATAAAAACAAGTGCATGATCCGCTATGTTCCTGTTTGTTTGTTTTCCATTATTAATAAATCCCGTAATGGCATCTCGTTTTCTATTATAGTCATAATGGGGTGTAATAGATATTTCATCGAACAGAAGAATGCATAACTTTTCATTTTCTGTCATTTTTTGGGCTCTTTTCTTCAACTGGTTAAATATCCTTTTGTTGATTCCTGGTCTTAGACCAGCACAGGAAATCAGACGACTCAGAGTGATAGGAGATGGTAAAATAAATATTTTACTGAGCCATCTATATGCTTTTGGGCCCTGTTTGTACAAACTGAGAGCCATGATTTTTTCGTCCTTTGTGAACCTTCTTCCCATTTTTCCTTTTGAAATTTCGCGAAATTGCATGACTGTAAACAAGGCTGCCAAAGTCGAAAATTTTTGTAAGCACTTCTGAAAAGTGGTATTTTCAGAAAGTCTTAAGGCTCTTTTCAGTCGTGTGGCGTAACTTTCTTTCTTTTGTTGTAACTTCTTGATTGTTTTTTGCAGATTCGCTAAGTTTGGTACTGAAAAAAAAAAACCTGTTAAAAGGTAGGTCAATTATCTCTTTCATAGAAATTGAAAACTTAACTTATTCAAGTGCGACTTTGACATAATGAGATTTTCAATTAATTATTTTGGAGGAAAATCTACTTCAGCCCAATCTTCCTCTCTATGTGACCAAAAACTCTATTCTCTATTTTTGAAATTCTTACTGCAATATACAGTGTAGCGATAATGTTATCAGTATCACATAAAATAGTACACAGTTAACTATTGATCTAATAATTGTATTAAATAAATAAACAATTTCCCTAGTGATAACCTTATCGCCACATAGTATACTAATACAATCTATGAAATAAATATTTACCATTTTTTGTCATTGCAGCTGCTTGTTTTAGGGAAATATGTTTTACTCCTGAAGTCTTTACAGGTTTGCCTAAATCTGAAAAATTAAATTAATGCATTTATGTATAAACATAATAAAATATATATATATACACTGCTGAAGAACCAGCAGGTATGGTATACATTACCTAGGCAAAGTATTTAATGGACAATCAAATTTGCAATTTTTCATACATTGTTTAACCCTAAACACCCCAAGTATTCTATAAATTGCCTAGGTATTGTATAGAATACTTGAATAATACACATTGATGGTAGAAAATAAATATATCTACCATACCTATCAACTGATTTTAATCCAAACTAATATAATAAATGCGAAAGTAACTCTGTCTGTCTGTTACGCTTTCCCGCTTAATCCTCGCAACCGATTTTGATGAAATTTGGTACAGACAATCTTTAGACCCCGAGACAGAACATAGGCTACTTTTTATTTCGAAAAAAAGGGATGAAGGGGTTGAAATAGAGGTTGAAAGTTTGTATGGGATTTCTTAATTTTAAAAGATAAAACCATGAAACTTTATATTTAAGCACTTGATAAGAAATCATTAAACATTTTTTCTAGCATTTTTGAAATTTCGACCAGCTGGGGGGTGAAATAAGGGTTGAAAGTTAGTACACAAGTTCATCAAATATCACGTCATAAGAAACAAAAAATCGTTTGTTCATTTTGAAAGTTATTTTTTTTACCAGTGTGGGGGTGAAATAGGGGTTAAATCCCTACTTCCCTACTAATATTATAAATGCGAAAGTAACTCTGTCTGTCTGTCTGTCTGTTACGCTTTCACGTCTAAACCACTGAACGGAATTAAATAAAATTTGGTACAGAGATAGAGTTGACATTGAGAAAGAACGTAGGATAGTTTTTATCCCGGACTTTTGGAGAGTTCTCTTGGAAACGCGATATAACCGAACTGGACGCGGGCGAAGCCGCGGTCGGAAGCTAGTTAAAACTATAAGTGTTTTAAGAAATTTACCTGCTTCTGCTAGCTTCTCAAGTTCACTGGTCTTGATAGATATTGGTTCACCAGAATGAAGTGGACCTGCCAAAATAAGTTAACCAGTTCTGAAGAAAAAATCACAAATAATTTACAAAATATTTTTTATACCAATGTTAAGTCAAGTGCAACAATCATATATTAACTCTATCAAATAAAAAAACTTACTACTTTAAAAATAAAGTTGATGTGACAATTAAACTTTTTCACTTTACTGAATAACACTAACATGCTTTCAAGATTACCTCAGTAACAAAATTATGGCTTACCTGCTGTGGATGTTGAAGGTTGAGCAAATATTGGATTGTAACTGGTCACATTGGTAACATCTGATAATGGTCTTTTACAAGGTATGCCTGTAAATGAAATACATATACTTTTAGAAACTTTTGATAAAGCACTTATTCTTTTTTTTTTAATAAATTGTGCCTGTTTTTAATCTTTGACGAAGGAAGGTTATTTAACTTTAAAAATTCTCTCGAAAACAACTTCCTTTTGCATGTAGTGTCAGTCACATTTATATTTTACTAAATAAATGATATTTCAAAATATCCTTGGTTGGCATTTTTTCTCTATAGAATAATTGTTGAAACTGCTACAAAGCCATGTTTAAATTGAAACTAAAAACATAGTACTAATTGTAATAATTACGCAAAACAAAATGTAAATCGTGTCAAATGTGGAGTCGGTCACATATTTAATTGCCAACTTTTTACTGCAGTAAAATTTCTCATTCCCAAATAAATAGAAAGTGTTTTGAGCAGTAATGCTTATTCAAATTACGTTCACAGGCATAGCGCTAGTCTACATCTACACTAATATTGTAAAGAGGATAACTTTGTTTGTTTGTTTGTAATGGATAAACTCAAACACTACTGGAAAATTTTTAAAAATTCTGTCACCATTAAATATTTATATTATCTGGGAGTGACATAGGCTATATTTTATCCAGGTATGGGGAGAAGTTCCCCCGGGACACGGGTGAAGCTGCAGAAAACAGCTACGTACAGTCCACCCACGGTTTCACCTACATCCCAAGGGAACTACTTCTCATATTCAAATAAAAACTATCCTATGCATGACAGTATTTATCCAGCAACAACTTGTCTCACTTGTTTCCCAAGTAGATACACCAGTAGTTTTTGAGTTAAATCTTTCCTGTTAATATTATACTAGCTGTCTGCCTGCGGTTTCACCCGCATCCTGAAAAATCCTGGGTGTCAATCCAAGTCTTTCACCGGGTTTTAATCTATGTCCATACCAAATTTTATCTCAATCGGTTTAGTAGTTTAGAAGCCTATTCAATACAAACAATCAAGTCTTTCCTCTTTATAATATTAGTATAGTATAGATAGTTACCTATATAGTAATAGTATAGATAAAAATCTATAGTTGTACTCAGGCAAAAACACATTTCAAGTACCTTTTAAATGCAAAGTAGGAACTGCATTAGCACTTAATCTTGAACTTCTTGTATGGTATTTACTTTCGAAGTGCTTGTGGCATATTTTTCTGTTTTTGAATACAAATTGGTTATCCAAAACCAGAATATCTCCCCCAATTGAGTAGACCCAAGATCTAAATCTGTCCTCTTCCTTATCGGGGTTGGGAAATGAATGCAAAATAACATTGCAATCATCACCTGTAAATGAAGACATATTATTATTGTTCTACGGTATCTCCTATAATACTGTACTGTATATACTTATAATGGGAAAGTCCACATTAAAATAGTATATTTAAAACTTACTGCGAGTTGTAGTGCAATAACGAACACAACATCTGAACGGAGATCCCATATCGTCAAATCCAAATCGTAAAGAGAAAACTCGGAGTCCAAAGTAGTGCGCACAGGTGTAAAATTAAAGCGGAGATTTCGGTGTCCTTTGGAAAGCAAACGTTGTCGGAAAAGCCACAAATATACGGAAAAACAGGAGAACGCACCACACAACACAATCAACAACTTTTAAAGGGTACCGGCCGGACGCCATGACATATATGCGTTCCATTACACACAAAAATTTACAAAACCACTTGGAAAAAACCAAAGCGATTTTCTACCTTAATAAATATCAAGTAACAACAAGTAAGTGTAGATCACATGTGTAGACATATTTTGTTTATGATTTAGATGCTTTGAAGTTTGCATTCCTCTTTTTTTTCTGAAGAAAAAGCTTATTTCAAAGTTAGAGACGTAAGTATTTTGCGTATAAAGAACTGACAAACAGTCGATAGCAACACCACATTATAATGTTGCTAACGAAAAAAAATATACAAAATTGAACAAAGCGCCACCTCTCGTTAATTTTCAAAACTAAATATCTTAACCAGCCTCCGTACATAGTTTTTCTATACGAACTGTTACGACCGTGTTGCTGAACGAACGAACGACAGTGAATCTCAGAGGCCCCGCCTTTAAATCCGTAATTTTATTATTTCAGTTGGTTTTCGCGATGATATTATTATAAAAACAGGCATTTAGGTAATAATTTTCACTAGTTAAAATACTTAAACTTAATCTGTGTTAGGATACATCAGGTTAGCATTAACGGAATGCAATTATTGATTTACCGTGTAAGGCAACAAATAGTGAGTTTGTGCGGGTTTTCTGGCGTTACCCTGTTGTGAAACCGTGTAAATATAAGGGCTAAGGGAATTGCGGTACTTTTTAACTTTCCGTAATAAGTTTTTGTGTCAGAAGAGGTCGACAATTTAGTGTATTTTGTTGTTGCTATTTTTAGTGGGTGTTGTCATTGTGGTCCAAGCTTTATTCGGATTAGGTCATCGAGTGCGGTTAACATGTGTGCCGGAGAAATGTGTTTAAATATGTTTTAAAGTGGTTTATTCTATTTCTTGTTAGATACACGAGTACTACGAAGTAGGAGACCTGTGACAATGGGTACAACAAACACACTTTATTTCATCGCGTTACTATCATGTTCGGCGGCGTTATGTGAGTATTATTTACATTTTTATTTAAGTTTAGTAACTTGTTTGGTGTCCTAAGTTAGATTTACATTATTCCTGTCCTAATTTCATTCAACATTTACTCAATTTTAATTCTCCTAGAGAAATAATTAAGTAAAGAGACAGTTGTGTATGTGTACAACTCTCTCTTGTAACTGTCGTAATTATTGCCTTCCTGCTTGCATTCAACAATAGCAATGTATTAAAATATACTGAATAGAAAACTAAATTACATATTGCACCAACTTTTTTTTAATCGAGAATATTCACATTGTAAAATGCAGATATTTCATTGTTTAGATTCATTCAATATGTGTATCAACTCATTTCCTCCTGAATGTTTATGAAAAGCCATGAATGAAATCTCAACCTAGAGAACAACAGAACTAAAATAGAGAACAACAGAATTGATAGATGGGTAACACTCAAATATTATTGTCAATTAATTTGGAATTGCATAAAATCGCAATTAAAACATGATGAATTCATCAAGGCCTCTAAACTCTTTGATGACATAAAAGGCATCCATTAGTCATAGGTATCATATCTTAATTTAGTTGTCCGCCAGATTTGTAATTGACAACATTGTTTTGTCCTTGCTCACGCCGTGATCAAGATTTTGATGTCATAGATTGAATTTAGCTCCGTTGGGGCTACCTGCCACAGTACATTCTCATAATGAATGAGATTCTCACAGGAATTGTTATTGGAGAAGACTATTATTGAAAAAGCTGGTTTATGAATGATCAATGATATTGAAATGAATAAATTACTTACATTCAATCATTTTTATTGAAAAGTGCATTGTTTATGTTTCCATATTTTATTGTTGTTATGTTATGTGCAAATGCTTGTGCACTATAATATGTCCTGTGCAGTTGGCTATCTTACATGAGAACAGCCACCGTAGCCGATAATTTGCTTATAGGATTTCATTTTATTCTTGTCACTGCAGTAAACGTAACTAAAATAAATACAAAAGTTGCTTTCTTCTTGTCTGTATAATTTCATTTATCTTAGGTTTGATAAGAAAAAAAGCTTTTTAAGTAATGAAATTTCTGAATCTTATTTGCATACTCTCAGGAAGGAAGAAGGATTCAATAAATTGTATAATTTATTTTCATGGGAAACAATTAGTTTTTCAGCATAGGCCACACTTAATTATTTTTTTCTTCCCATGACCCTTATACATATAAAGGCACCAGTGTATCAACTGTGATTCAAGTTGTCTAGTCTCAACGTAAACTCTAAATTATGATAAAAAATCATTCTTAATATTTCCAAGTAGAATATTCAGTATTGCATCTTACATTTCTAAATTTTAAATTCACCAAAATGGCTTGAGTCACCTTGGCAGTGTTGAATCTTCATCTATCTATCATACACATATCACATATATAGGAACAAACACACAACACAAAGAATACTTGTTATTGTATGCAAAAGGCAGTATTTGCATAATTTTTCTGTTTGTATGTTTGTCATACTATCCACATCGGTATTGGCAGTTGGAGTGCAGGGCCAATATTAAAGATTGGCATGCACAGGGCTCCAATTGTAGTAGAGATCATTGCCAACTAGATCATAATGCAACCTGCATGCCTTCTCTCTCAACAATTGACCAATAGATTCTTAAAATGAATAGATACTCTTTTCGACTACATTATTTTTTAATTCAATATTTGCTCATAGTACTATGTATTGGATCTATGTGGTAAAAATGAGCATTGCAACATATATTTAAAAAAAGTATGACATCATAATAAACTGAGCAGTAGGAGTCAATTGGTGCTAAAATACTGACCTAACCCAATGCTATGTAAGCACCTTGACATTTACAATTAACTGAGTTATTTAAGTTTTATTAAAAAAATAATAATATGAAAGACAATAACTTTACTTATTCATGTATAGTGTTTTGTGGCAATAACGTAGAACAATAATTAGTACAAAATTAATATTATGGTGGCACAATATAATTCTAAACATCATTCAAACTACAATCTAGCTTCTAGGTAATCAAAATAACTATCGCCGACAACATAAACTTTTTTGTTTTAATAAAACAACTTCTTTATTACAAAATCGAATGTGAAAATTCATAGTAAACATTTTTTTTTAAGAAAACTGACGTTTATGTTGTCGGTAAACTTGAGTCCTTAGGCTGCCCGCCCACATCTGATAAATAATCGGCGACAGATTTTTTGTAGGAGAAAAATGGAACACAGTGATAGCAATAGTGCAACGCACTCGCCCTAAAAAAAGTAGGTAAGAAAATCCTAGTAACATCCTACAAAATCGGCCCGATTATCTGACCTACAGATAGTCTGACGTGGGCGCATAACGTTAGTTTGGTAATAGAATACGTCATAACCATTGCATTCTGTGTCCAGTGACGTCACCGCCGAAGATAGTCAAGCAGCCGACGCAAGAGGAGATTCTGTTCCAAGTGGCGCAGCCCGGCGAGGTGGACAAGCCGTTCATCATAGAGTGCGAGGCCGAAGGCGAACCGGCTCCTAAGTACGTCACCTTGTTTTACTACTTTAACTTGTGCTATCTGATAGCTGTTTCTTTCACTCGCAGGTATTCTTTATTTTGCCTAAGGTTTCTATCTATCTTCAAAATTGTATACTAGGTTCATACTTGGAAATGTTTGACTCCAAGGGTACTTTCGCTAACTAACGTACCCATTAACTTTGGGGATTCTGTCCCTGACACCCTGTATTATCAGCATCGTTAGGCTAGATGTAAGCTGATAATTGTCCGTAAAGAACGTGCGTAACACGCCCACTACCATAATAACATATCGTAACAAACTTATTCAGATTCACCTATAAGCTTGTGTCTGTCTGTAAGCCTCTCACGAAATAAATTACTTGACTTTTTAATTAATTGATCTTTATTCAGTATTCTTACAAACAAGTCACAGTTCTGCACTGCCACAGTGGCGCCAGTCATAAAGGATTATTTCAGATGGCCAGTACACATCCGTGACGCACAAACACTGAAAATATTATTTATTTTTGCAGTAAGAGGAATTCAGTCATTAATTTATTTGTCACTGTTAATAACTGAGAAATCTCCACACATTTCTGTGGCAACATGAAATGTCTTATTAGCGCCAGAATTGTAAAAAGTTAATTGAAGTTCGTTAAATGACAAGTTACAATTTTTCTTCGATATTAACTAAGCTACTTCTTCGGCGATTTTCTGATTTCTATCACCTGCACTGCAGGAGAATAATAGGTACATATAAGAACTCCACAACACAAATAGATAAAGATTTGAAAGATCCACGTAATTGCTCAAATGGACCTCTTTACAAACAATGACATCACTTCTCCAGAAGTTCACATCCAAATAGCGCCATATGACTTTTTTATTCATCCCCGAAAATACGTATAACAAGTGTTTCAAACCATAATACATGTTAGGCATACATAATATATCACGTTATGAATGAAAGATGGCTACCGGCTTTTAACATTTTTATTAATTCCTAGATGGAAGTGAACGTGCAAACAAAAAACGGCATTCTGTTTAGCGTGTCGTAATTTACCTTTTTATTCTGTTTGTAAATAGAGCTAAAATGACGTATAAATGCTGTAAGGAATTTTATGTATGTTGTATTTCACTTCATATCGTTCTGCAGTCACGCTTATTCCGTTCTGGATCAGTTAGGAAATGCTCTGGTCTAAGCCTAGTAAAGGTAAAGTCCTTATCGAATATGGTACAGCGGACATTGTGCTCCGGAATAACTAAAAATAAACCATATTTGCGGCCAACCTTATGGTACCGGCTTCGCACGTGTCTTGAATCTAAGGTCTAATAGTATTCTCACTCCTTGAAATCCTATATTACATATTGTGAACAGACAGAAGTCATGGATTCTTCAAGTGTCGTCCAAATACGTTGTAAACACGTGTAGGCTCCACAGTGCACGTGTACTTAAATGTACGTTTGGTTCCTCACAACGTGGGATGTGGATTGTTACCACGACCGGCGTCGGTTCTATTGCAATGTAGAACGTGTAATTTAGAGACTAAAACACGGCCGGTGTTTTAGGAAACAACATTCCTTGAAGTTTTTGTATACAATTTTTTTCTGTCGGCAGCTCTATTTAGACTTGCAGGCCCAACTATACTCATATTAAAAGCCCTAAGCGTACAAATCCCCCCATAGCAGCAGTTTCTGCATGAGTGAAATACATTGACATTTTCATTATGAACTTTACCCTCCAGGCTTCACGGCTCGCGAGCAAAACAAATAGGGTTCCTTTCCTAAATAAATAAAATGCAAGCGGCAAGTAGAAAAGTTTGCAAAAATGGGGAAACATAATAAAAACCTATCTTTTTGCTATCGCTCTGTCGATGTTGTAAAGATGCTTTGTAGGTGTTTATAAGAGATCGCGAAACCGAAGGGATAGCAGGGGATCGCTTGTAGGACTCGACAAGTACCTACTACCCTAGATTTCCCAGGGGAACTACAGTTCCATTCGAGATATCTAGTGCATATCCTTACCGTGACGTAAGTTCCTGTGTGTTTCAACCTCATCCGCTGCACCGTGATTGAGTGACAAACAAATTGACTCACGTTTGCATTAATAGTTGGATTTATCATACCGTTATGGTCATCACTTCATAGCAAAACTATTTAGCCTTTGGCCTTTGTGATGTTCATTAATATCTGAAACTTGAGAATCGTTTATGAGTATGATTTTCTTAGCAGGGACTTAGATACATATGCACTATTTTTACACCAGTGTTTACGTTTTTATTGTCTTAATGCCTTTTTTTCAGCAAAATAATCACGTTAAGACTATTCCCGGTTTCATTCAGATCTCGTTAAATATTGATGGCGAATGAAAGTAAAACTAATTAATAATTCTTCGCACGGCGTATGCAAATGAGACAGTAGACGCGAAATCCTTTTAAATGCTCAGCAGGGCTTAAATCACTTCCTTGTCTTCAACGCGTTACTTGCGCCCTATTAGCGACTAAGTTGTAACTAAGCTTTCTAGGGGGTGACTGCATCGTATCACTTACTGCTTAGAAAATGTGAAGAATAAGTAACTCAGAACACAGTATCATCATAACAGAACTCGTCTTGCAGAGAAGGGCTTCTAAAACATATTGGTCTCTTTTAGACTTCCATTCCGTTAACAATACAGGGCAATTCAAAATTGAAAATAGTTCAATTCATATTACAACATCATCTATTGTTGACGATCTACGAAACTTCTGAATCAATTGTAGTTTTTTATCACGATACGACATTACGCTGATGATGACCCAGCATTTCTATTCACCATATAAACTCGTACTTACTTTGTACTCCATATGCTACTATAAATACCATACAATAGAGTCCAAGCCACATTTTATATCAAATTATCAAGAGTTACTTTTATATGTGTAGGCTGCATGACCTGAGGCAGATAACGGTTTCAAATATAATGATTATAGTGTTCATATCAATTAACTTAACTTACACGTGAAGTAACTTGACCTCAAAAGTTTCATGACTTCTTACTATCATATTTTTTTTAATATAAAAGCTCAAAAGGTACTTTACTGTGAGAGAAGCTTAGTACTCTTTTACATTGATATAGAATTGAAATACATAAATGATGTAAACGCAATAAATGGCGGGACTTTTTCCAGTTAGGTATTATGAGTAATGATTTCAATAACCTAGATGTTCTATCAACAATTGCATGTCAAACAAACAGTAGTTATGATTAGCAAATGGCTGACTATAAAAAAGCTTGTATAGTGCCGATAATATCCTTTGTTGACCACACAATATTATAATTGAAACCATTTAATATTAAATTAATAAACAACTAACAAACAATAAGCGAGGCCCATTCATTTGAGTAATAGATAAATTATAAATTAGTAGTAAATAAATGTGGGACCATGAGTAATGTATGGCGTGAGTCAGCCTTGGTCGAATGCAGTCATCTCGAGGCAAGAGGTGTCGATACACTCGGAAATATTATGTCATGTATGAATAACGCGTGTTTATTTGCTAAAAATAATAAAATGACGGTTAAAAACCTGTTATTCTGTATTCGTAATGTTGCTGTTGATCTCATTGCCCTAGAACTTTTGAGTCGAACAGTCATGGCCCGGGCGAGATTACGAAAGGCGCGAAGGTTTGGGAGAGGCGTTAGCATTTTTTAATCCTGTTAATTCTTATTCTCTTACTGCACTCGGAAATAGCACATGCATAATTTGCGATACTAATTATTGTTTCCGAAGAATATTTTGTCATTCAGTATAGACCCCGTTACTGGTTTTGGCCCTTACATAATGTGAGAAACCAGTGTTACGCTAAAACCACATTCATTCATGTATTCCAGTTCTGCAAAAAAACTTTACTAATAAACGTACTGAAAACCAGTTCCTTACAATACATCCTGTGTATTGTGTAGTTCTTCACAAAATTCAGTAGCAGCTTCGATTCGGGAACTCCCCTGGTATCATCGACAATATCCCTCTCCTCTATGGGCATTCCAGTTTTAAAGTAAGATGGTCTTACTTCAAAAACTTAAACATGCGTCGAACACTTGTCTAAAAAAAGTGTGGCTGCAAAATGAACCTTATTTCAACGTCATAATCTGATATTTTTGAGACAAGTGTTAAACTGACGTTTAAAAGTTTTTGTGGTACGACGGAGAATGTCTTAATGCTCTTCCCTTACTGACTATCTTCGCTCCTACATGAATGTACAATTTCTAGTGACGTCACTATTGTGTAGTTTACATGATAAAGCCATCCAAGATTAGCTGAGTTTCAGACCGCTTGATGCGTTATGGCTCGCCAAGCTAATGTGTTTTATACTAGAAGTGGGTTAACTACTGTACGTAGGTTCCCTTTTATTACTTGCAAACTAGACGGGTCGATGACCTGCCTAGTCTGTAAGATCTGAATATCTTTACGGGAGCTTTAGGGAGTCTAAAGGCTTTTGTTTATAATGTCTGCTTCCTAACTTATTAAGAAAGTAGTTCTTTTTGTATTTCTGTCCCGAGTTTATTAGAATGGGTTGAACTGATTAAGTTGAAACGTTATAACCTATAAGAAAATAGTAGAAAACCGTGGAAAACAACTAGTAGAAGTAAAATTGTGTGGTTTTGTAACTACATATCATGTAAAAATAAATGAGGCGAGTAAAGAATATACCGCAACAAAGCTTAATGTGAATGATTTATTGTTATTATTATAAAGGCTTATTATAATTAATATCCTTATTCATACAGTTTTAATAAATTTAAATTGTGGCAGGAAAACCGCGGAATTATTGTGAAATAATTTGAAATGTAATTACTGCTATAAAATTAACGGAGTGTGGCGTGAATCATAAAGGTGTACTCTAAGCCTTTTGAAATATTTAGCCCTGCTTTGCGTCTCGCCTCGCGTTTATGCTAGAAAGCTTTGAATAGTTCTAACCTTAAGGGAGAACTTTGCCGTTTTTATTTTTTTATTTTCTCGCGTATACGTAGTCTTAGACTGTCCCCTAAGGCTTACTTCTGCGTGAATTTTGTATAATTCTTGTGAATAGGTACGAGGAAATTTACAATAAGTAGTAATAGGCAAATGGGGGTTTTTGATTAATAGGTATTGTTTATTTCAATTCATAGTGGCGCAGAGGCTTACATACCGATATTTTTATCATTTCCCTAAGGACATGAAAACCGCATAAAAATAATGGCTGCATAAAAGCATTGTTGATAATTATGGTTTACCCATTAATTATTTAAGCATTTAATACCTAAATTTCATTTATTTAGTTTACAAAAACATGTCTTTGATTCACTCATATACAAGTATTAACACAAGTACTTTTGTCCCAACAGGTACAGATGGATTAAGAACGGCAAACCGTTCGAATACACGAGTTACGACAACCGTATCTCCCAACAATCTGGTCGCGGTACCCTCGTGGTCGGCCAGCCACGCGACGAGGACCTCGGACAGTACCAGTGCTTCGCCTACAACGAGTGGGGAACTGCTGCCTCCAACAGCGTGTTCGTTCGCCGAGCTGAACTCAACTCCTTCAAGGAAACAGACAGCCAACAAGTCGTCCGAGCAGAGGAAGGCAAACCTTTCAAACTCACCTGCGAACCACCAGACGGTCACCCCAAACCCAAAGTATACTGGATGTTGCAAGGCGATCAGGGACAACTCAAAACTATCAACAACTCACGCATGACACTAGACCCTGAGGGAAACCTTTGGTTCTCGAACGTGACTCGCCACGACGCGAGTGTGGACTTCGCATACATTTGCACGGCTAATTCGATCTTCAGGAATGAGTACAAGTTTGGCAACAAGATATATTTGGAGGTGACCCAGACTGGTATCGCTCCTACCTTGAACAGGCACGAGCCGGTACGTCAGTACACTACGAGGAAAGTTGAGAAGGCGCTGAAAGGCAAGAGGGTGGAACTGTACTGTATTTACGGTGGAACGTGAGTATCTTACATTTATTTTTATTTGCAATAGAAGGAAAGACAAGCTAGGGCTTATCGTGTTGTGTCTGCGAGGTAGCTGATCGATAACTATGTCGTTCGGAGGCCGTAGACACGCAAACTGCGGGGCAACGCATTATTGCGGATTTCGCGCACATAATGATAGGTGTTATACCTGATGTGCAACCTTTATGCATCGTTTGTTTAAACTATAAATAGATGGTTGTCATATAGCAACATTATCCGATTATCGATCGGCACATAATAAGCGTTTAGTTCGTTGCCCTTAGTTCTGAGAATTCATTGTAAATTCTATGTAGTTGCAAGGTAGCACTAAAAGGGGTGACCTGACCTGACTTAAACTAGTTCATATAGATATCACTTTCAATATTCCTATTTAGCAGTAAAGCTAGTTAAACGATGACACATAAATGACTTCCATTCATGCTCAAGCAAGTAGTAGTTTAGCATTCTACACGTGTAATCTGAGATTTTAGGTTAGACGCGTTGATTCTGCGCTTGCGACAGTCTATTCAGGGTTGCTAAATAACCATTCATCTCGAGAAAAATATCTAGAAATCAATCAGTTTTTTTTTCTTGATGTTTGAGTATTTGCTTAATTGTCGCAGCACCTTTATTGTTTGATTGACATTGAATTCATCAAACGAATGAATAACAATCTTTTCAATTAGGCGCTGCTCATGTTACCTTGACACCCCAAGTTTAACTTTACAAAGGAACACATACAGCCTTTGTACTACAAAGAGGCCTATTATGCTGTTGACATTTTTCCTCTGGCAACCCTATCGAGTTCGCTACAGGTACTGACCTATTGCGCCCCACGCGTGCATGAGTGGCGGCGAGTGGGCTTTTCTCTCTGCTATCGGGTTACATACAAGTCGCTAATTCACCGCTAGTTTATCGGCCGACCTATATGCTGTAGGTTAATAAATAATTGTAGCTATTTTTAGAATATTGTCATAATTAGGATTGCGAGACAATGACCCTTTGTGGGGTATTTTTGACCGAAATAACTTTGCAGGAAGGTCTTCGAATTATTTTTATTGACAGAATACTAATGATTAAAGTATCTAATTTATCTCCATTGGTAGAAAGCTTTATAACACCCACTCAACGTTCCCGAGCTACAAGGAATGTAATCAAGTCAAGAGAAATTTTTGCCGTTAGGGTTGGTTCACCTATTTATTTCGATCTAATATAACCAACATTATACTGCTCCTTAAAACAGATAAAACTTACCAGTACATAAAAGTAAAACAAACAATCCCCAACAGGCCATTACCACAAATTGTCTGGAAGAAGAACGGCCGTAGTATCCTCTCTTCACAAGGCATCACTCAGGACAACTACGGGAAGACGCTAGTCATCAGGTACCCGACGTACGAAGACCAGGGCACGTACACCTGTGAGGTCAGCAACGGTGTTGGAACTGCTCAGTCGTACTCCATACTGCTGAATATTGAAGGTGAGTGTGTCTTAAGGTGCCTTAATAACAGATAGGCTGATGACCGGTCCTACCAATTGGTATCAGATTGCCCAGGTAAGCGGATTGTGGAGGTCAGATAGGCAGTCGCTACTTGTTTTCAAAAAACACAAAAACACTGGTTTTCAGTTGCTTCTGGCTAGACTAGAAGCCGACCCCAACATAGTTGGGAAAAGGTTAGGAAGATGAAGTTGCCGTAATAAAAGTAGCTTTTGTGTGCCACAAGGGTAGATCACCAAGAAACTTAATTGATTTTCTTTAGTTGTTATAATAGGAAAATTCAGTTAGAGTTATCTTTATTATAGGAGAAAGGACTCAGACAAAATATCTGTAGTTTCTAGTTTAGCCAGTGCTGTGAGCATTGTAAAATATAATTTAGGTACCGTTTAGTACATCATTATGGAAATTTTGCTCTGTAATGAACACATAATTTCAGACAAATAAACCGCAGGCAGCCGTAAAAGTGATGCATACGTATTAATAACTTTTATGGCTCTGAATAGGTGCATGAATAGCTATAAAACTTATTTATGTGTGTTTATACATTTTCCGCCGTAAAAGCTATGTTCTACATCGTCCATGCTCATTAAATTGTAGACAACTTTTCTTTATTTTCAAAGTCGAGGCGAGGAAATTGTCTCCCCCGTTTAAGATTCACCCCTCGAACTAGAAAAACGTCACCGGGGATCACAACACGTCTTTTAAAAATGGTGTCGCAGGCTCCTAATTATTCCGTCGCCGTCCAACAAAGAATAAAGACGGCGTGCCAAATAAAGGCGTCCCTACAAACAGACCACGCCATTTCCTCAATGCTAATTGTAAACGTAACTGCAAGGGCCCGCCACAATGATGCTAATAATTGTCACAGCGTCATTTCCGCTTCCCTCCACTATAAAGTTTGGCTGCGTTCGTAATTATTATGTTATTGTTTATGGTTCGACTTAAATAGATGACATTAAAACCGCCTTGGAGGCTTCGTGCCGAATTATGCAAATGTAATTACGGGCGTTGAGGAATTAATTTATTAAAATTGACTGTTTAGTATTTCATAGAAAATACGAAGTCAATTTCTCAATTTTCCAAAAAGTATTTAGATCTTTTAGTCACTAATAATTTATTGAGACATAAAATTCAAATAATATGGTTGTAGTTACATTTACCTTCATTCCGTCCAGTCCCACTTTCTCTAGTAAAAGTCTTAACATAGTGGCAATAATACCCAAGGCTTAGAGATTCTAGAAATGATAAATGGATTTAGTTTCTAAACTTTAGCGATTCGTAAAAATATCAAAATCAATCTCGATGTTAGATGCTGCCTTTTCTTGAGAAAATACTACAAAATAATAAAATGGATTCTTGGAAAAAAAAGATACGTGATACAGGTTGACATCTTCCGTTCTTGCATTTGATTATTCAAAGCCCTGATTCACTCTGATGTGACATTCGCACACATGCTTTGGACGTTGCTATTTATTATATTAGAAACCCTCACTTCAAAGAGCTATCTCTCCCTTATATTATTATTTTTCATCATGATATTCAGACGTCTGTGTTTACGTTAGATATTGTGGGTAACTTAACGAATGTGTAATATCACTTCAAACCTTCATACACATGTCAACCTCATTTGACATAATTCCTAATAGGTATTTGTCCAGTGACATCACCGCCTAATATACGAGAAAGCATATGGCACACATATGATATTAACCGAAGTATTTTAATACCTCCCATAACGTTCCTACGGAGTGCTATTAAAATATAATGTCTACGCGAGCTTGACAACAAAACGCTGGCAACCGAGTACATTGTGATGTGACTTGTGACCTTTCGCTTCCTTCCTCGTGTCAAGGAATCAGGCGGAAAGCCTGTCGACAGCCTTGTCATTTCCACATCACTATAAAGTTATTTGAATTATAAATGGGATCTTTCATCGTTCTGTAAAACAAAGGGGAGGAATAGGGGAGTTACTACAGCTTCATAATAAAGTAATAGCCATATTCAGTTATTAGTAGGTAACAGGTGTCCGCCCATCTTGCAGATAATCCCTCAATCGTTTCTTACATCACGTTCTGAGAGCGGTGAGGATGAATTTCGAGAGGGTGATAAATTTCCGTCCGTACCCACAGGCAATCTTTACCCTTCGGGTTTTCCGACGAAAGTGGCTGAGTCAGCACGTCTTTAAATCTATTTGGAATTCGAAATGAGATACACACTTTTGCTTTTGTAAAACCAACTTTGAGGCTATCAGATTGATTTATGCTTGAAACGATGTAACCCCAATGCGACATTTTCCATCAAGTTTTTCACAACTAGCTTCAAAGCTCTGCGCCCAGATAAAGTAGGTATCGGTCAATGAATTGAGCAGCTCTATCAGATCGTGAGTGATAATGCCTAACGTCAACAAGTCAACACGCATGATGACGTAAGCAGCTGTCATGCACGCAAATAACTCGGTAACCCGGTTCCCGCAGTGCTGGACGTCCGGCCCTTTTTATTGCCTTGCTAGAGGCCGCCTTATAATAGTACGCTTTGAAAATTTGATATCACTTGATTGATGCTACGATTTCTGAAGAGTGATATGTAGTTGCCAAATAAAATGCAATAAATTCCATGCAGGTGCTGTGATAGTGCTTTCGCCCTTAATTCTTAATTCAGGTTTGCAAAACATAAAATAATAAAGTTCTCTAAACCTCTTACTACTGAAGGAAACCTAGTAAATAACTAATCTAGATTCTAGGTGAAGTAGTTATCGATCAAATCGCCAATAAAGTAATTTCCAAGTTAATATCGATGACGATAAACGCTATAGCTTCATAGCTGGTGACCCCTTATTGAAAAAGTTTATCGGATAAAACTGTAATATCCGAAATCACATCAACTTGTAGGACGGTCATAATTTCCTGGAGCGTGCCAGCGCGGTGCTAGTCTACCGGAATTCCTGATTTAACTGTCGGACTGTATAACTTGACGCAGTTTCGCCGTAAAAAAAATATTCATATACTAAAATATTTGCGCCCAATTTGGTGGAATTTATTCTTTCACTACATGTATTGACCACCCAAAATCACATCTACAAGTAAGATCTCCAGCCTATGCAAAGACTACAATTTACTCTTGATTGTGCAAAGAAAGACACACTTACACACAACAAAGTCTTGCTTACTCCAAGGAAAGCATATGAAAAGCCTCGGGCCTGTAGTTCTCCATTTTGTTTCGTCAACAATTCGTCTAGATTGCGAGCGCTTGCATGCAGTCTGCCGTAATAGCCGCCAGCTATTGTTGTACTAGCGTCGTTCGAGGTCTACCGTCTTTTAAAATACAATACACAATACAAAATTGAAGAAAACACTTCACTGAGAATGTAAAATAAGTCAGTGCCTTATACATTTGTTTATTTGTCTCCGTTTTCGGTAGGAGATACAAAGGCGGTGAGAAAAAGTGTTCTGAACTGTATAGGGTATTCTGAATGTCTTGAGCGTATTGAAGAGTGCTAATACAGCGCTATCAAGTCTTGATTCATAACTCTGCTCACAGTACTCAGGTTTATAATTGTTTCAATAGAATCAAAGAGATGGAAATGACATACCTAAGTTTTATTCAGTGCTGGGGTTTAAATAAATGCCAGCATCCCAACCAGCAAAAGTTAGTTGCATAGAAGGCCATAGAACGTTTTGTAAAAACTAATCGATGGTCAAATAAAAGGCCAAAGAAGGTGCACCTACAAAGAAAGTGGCGCAATTATATCTCCATTCAGTCTTAAAGTACAACTATAACGATATCAGGCATGACAATTTGGGCCCGTTGCAGTGATGTAACAGTAACGCAATCTCTATATTTGGTGACATACAAGCCACCGCAACACTACTAAACACTTTTTAAGAACTGTAGAAGAGTTCATGAATCCATTACGATATTCATCATTCATTCATTTTACATTCGTTCACTCTGCTGCAGTGTTTTATTGAGAAGATAAATAAAAGATAAATCAGAAGAGACGAGGAGACCGTGGTAAGTTAGATATTATTTTGTAATCGAGTTATTAGTCTCTTACGGGGAAAATGACGTGCGCCTGTAATTTTACTGATAAACTATATACGGGTTTACGACAATATTTGAATGCCCCCTTCGAAGTAATGAGCTTTAACTAAAACAATTACGAATGTTAAGTCATAAATATACTTCCAGCTTCCTAAACTCTATTATAGTACTCGTTATCATAGATATTACAACCACCATTACATGAAATTAGGGTTCCTTTTGAGCTTGTTTCTTTTTTTTTGTGCTGTTTGTCCTTATTCCATAATGTGATGAATACTTTTTATTAAGCTTATAAAAGTACCACGTCAGAAAACATGGGTTTATACCATACAGCTGCAGGCACTACGACGTCAGAGTTATACTTTTTCGTTATTATTTAATACTCTGAGGTTGTCAATATTTTTTTAATTAGCTTGTGTTGTCCCACTGCTGGGCAAAGGCCTCCCCCAAAGTTTGTCAATATAGTGTTGTTTTTTTTCTTTTTCAGTGTAATGTTCTGCAAAATGGTAGTCATTATAGACATCGATAAGTTTTTGACTCGTGACGACTTCAAGCTACTTGCGGAAGTGGAATGGCCATGGGAAATTACACATTTTCTGTTAAATAAGAATTGTGTTAACTGTGGTTCATGCGCAAAAAATATATGATATCTTTACCAAGCTTCATTTTTTTCTGGTGTCGGGGCTGCGGTATTATGTCTATTTATGACCACTACATCCCTGATGAATGTAATTATTGTGATTAATTATTCTTTCTATTGGCTAAAACTTTTCGTACTACAAATCCATTAGGTATTTTACTATTTATTAATTGTAGAAAAATTAAAATATCTCTTATTAATTACGTTGTTTTGAAGTTTACATAGCAAGGCAAGCATTAAATCTACGTACCTACATGTCTCCATCCGATTAATTTTGTTTCCCACACTGCGCCTCGCGCCGCCTCACTCACTACTGTACCACTGCTGGGCTGCGGCCTCCTCTCACACGGAGAAGGATTGAGCATTAATCACCACGCTTGCTCAATGCGGGTTGGTGATTTCAGACTTTATAGTCCAGGTTTCCTCAAGATGTTTTCCTTCACCTTTTTTATCAGCCATTGGTGTCCAAGATATGCTTAGAAAGTACATACAAACTTAGAAAAGTTGCATTGGTACTTGCCTGACCTGAAAAACTGTCACATCTAGAATCATTGTAACCATTTGAATAATTCTCCATTTCTTCATTGACGTGAATTAAATTTTGTACGGAACCATTTTCTATAATTGGGTCTTCAAAAAATATTAGTTGTCGCATTAATTACGCTGAATCAAAACGTCAATATTGTTGTAGAAGAGCGATAGAAGTGCCTTTACGAAACTGAATTAGCATTTAAAAGCATTGCTAGACTACTTTTATACGCAGTAATAATGTTTTAAAAGAGATAAGAGCTCCGTTATACTACTATTGTGTAATAGAGGGACTATAATAGTTATAAAAAACAATACTCTTCTAAAAAAGTGTCTTTGTGATAAGTTTATCACTACAACTATAACGAGCGTCAACAACCTTTTATATGGCAATTAAGCTACATAAATAAAATTTGACACTCAGTTATATCACCAAATCACTCTGTTGTAGACTTTTTGTGCCCACTATAGTACTATGTACTGTAACGACGATCTAAAATGTCTCAATATCACAATATCGTCCTATTCTTGAGTTGTCATCTCTACTACAACGAAAGACACATCATAGTTCGTTTCGAACCTTTATTGCGTAAATCAGGCGCATTAGGGTGACAGTAAACACTGTTATAAAGTTCTATCGTTGTATACTAGTAACAATGGAGGTTGCTATAACGCCTGACTATAACAGCCATATAATGTTGTGAAGTAAACCTTTACATCAATTCTTAATAGGTCGTTTTTGCTGTATAAACTTATAAAGCCAAAATGTGTTGTCAAACGCTTTTACACAACAATCAGTCACCACCGAATCCTTTATACATCGTTCACCCAGCTTTTTTGAGATATAAGGTTTGGTTATATGGCAAAATTGTTGGTTGGGTACCATTCAGCATAAATATCTAAAGGGACATACTTGGCTGTGACATCATCTATTCTCCATTCTATAACAAACAGTATACAATAAAACATAATATGGGAGAAGTCCACAGATACAATCACGTTAAGCTTGACCTGGTTTTATGAGAAATGAGCAATTTATGGCAACCACCCAAGATTCGAAGATTTTATGAAGTCAATTTAAGTAAAATATGACGAAGCCACGTTACCTAACTTGAGTGATTAATGTGTGTTTAATTCCCACTGTATTTTATCAAAAGTGAATTAACCTGATGTTAGATACACGAGCAAACTTTGGTATCGTAGAGGATCCGAAGTGCTCAAAGCGGCATTAATTCAGTTATGCTAATTCTACTCCTCCCAAGCGCTGAGCCTTGTTTGTAGGTATTATTCGTTAGAAACTGTTTTATATTATGTTTTTAGATACTGAAAAGTAGTGTCAGTGTTAATAAATGTGAATAAGCTTTAATTAGTAAAACCATAACACGAGAAAGTGGAAGTTTTTTTTCCTATAATTTTCGATGAAACATTGTTTAACCGTTTTTGTACATGTTCTAACACAATATTTTGTTCCATAGCCGCACCATTCTTCACGGTGGAGCCGGAATTCCAGAACTTAGCTGAAGGCGAGACTGCTGAGATCAAGTGCGAGGCTGGTGGAACTCCCGTGCCTAAGATCACGTGGATCCACAACGGCAAGCCTATCGAACAAGCTGAGCCCAACCCGAGGAGACAAGTGAACTCCAACAGCATCATCATCACGAATCTCGTGAAGAAGGATACTGGCAACTACGGTTGTAACGCTACCAGTTCCATTGGATACGTGTACAAGGATGTCTACATTAATGTTCAATGTGAGTACCTAGATTTTAATTTATTGTCTTATAAAATGTGTTTTACAGGACTTCCTAAAAGTAAAGATTTCGAAACTAGCAGACTTTGTCGAACATCGACAGTTTTCACTTCGATAGTAACATGAAATAAAACCATATAAAGCCCTGCAGTGAGAGCTACAAGCAGTACACACGAACAGCGAATAGTAATATTCTATTTACCATAGTTCCAACTAGCAATGCAACCAGCTTACACTAGGTAGCCTTAATCCTCACGAGTCTAGATAAAAGGAAGGTTACCCGCACTGGACATGCGTGCTACAAAAACTGGTCTTATCAATCGATACACTAGAATGCGTCACGCATTGAAAGCTAATGTAACTCGTTATTGTAACTGTCTCACATATCCTATTGCCTACATATTCAGTGTTCCACTATCACTGGTAGAAATGCGAAATGTTTGTAAAATGTATGCGAGTTCTTCCTGTGGCGGCGTTCCGTCGGTAGCGATGGCGCCGGGCCGTCCTACATTTTTGTTTCTTTGCTCAGCTCAAGCGTTGTTGTAATGTTCTTTGTTTTAAAGCTGAGGTGTAAAACATTTTAGTGTGGAAGATTTCTGAAAAATATTCGCTTTTATAACGGTTAAATCATTTTTTATAGTACTAGCACTTACGAAAAGTATAAGTTATCCATGACCAATCTTGAAAATTACGTCATTTATTTTAATGTGTTGAATATAATTTTCTGACTGTTTCAACTAGGTCACTTCAGTAACTGAAGTTGTTATAACATCGACCTGTGGAAACTTAATTCATTCAGTAATTGTTAAACTTGGTAGTTAGTTCCACGCATGTTACGTTTGTGTCGTCGACTTAATTTACAAATAACATTCTGCAGTTTTCGACTACTCTACGAGTTCACACAACTCGAACAAACAAGTTCGATAAACAGCACAATTTTATAGCGATCCGCTTCCTTCCTAACAAGTTCTATTCACTAACTTTTATAAGGAAACGACAAAGCTACAGCCACCATAAACTGTCACTCATACTTAATTATGACCCTAATGTAAGCACATAAACTTGTCCATGCAACCCAAAATAAGCCTTGTGTGGCAAAAAATATAGTCGTGATTTTCTTGAAATATTTGTGCCACTTGGCATTCGCCCCAGTCACTCCTAGATGAACTCATAAATACTGGGAATAAATCTTTATTGTGTGGAGAAAAAAGTTGCTCTTGAAACGTCACAGTTGGTCTGCGATGTATAATGTGGGAGGGATCGATATGCCCATTGAAATTATATTTATCGATCTAGGTGTACACCCTACCGTAGTTCGCAGTCCTGCTTCCATTGAATTACAGAAAATGTTAATACAATCATGAATAGTCTGAAAGTTTTTCATAATAATAGCCATAGTTTGCGAAGTTGTAGATGATATTCTTTCTTGGAAATGTTTCACAATTATTTGTTGTGTAATTTATTTTGTTGCTTCAGATGGGAGGGTTCATCCTACTAACATTTGTATAGAGACAGCTAGCTATAAATACATCGGAATCGTTATCGATTTGCTATACAAGCGGCTTGCGTAGGGGAGAACTTAATCGATTTCCATTTGCAATGTCGGGTCTGCCACTCTCCCTGTTGGGGTTCCTAGTCTGATAGTTTCGGGACTTTTTCCCTCAATGTAGAATTGGGATGCATTTTTATAGGCGTAGACAGTACATTGGACTTTTGTTAATGTTGTACTTATTGATTGGGGAAAAATCGATAGCCGAAGTAAAATCTTCAAGTAACGATTACATATTTTGAAACTTGAATTTTACTTCTCTCACAATTCTTATAAAACCCGGAAACATTTAATACCACAAAGGCCATTTTCATTACTCTGAAACAGACAGGAATGATCTTGGTCTTATAACACATTTCTTAATTACATATCTGAACGTATGACGTTATGTCATGGTCGCACGCTCATTCATAAGAGTCGGGCTTTAATTTAATGCCAGAATTCTTGCAAAGTAAATTAACAGATAAATTACAAATAAGTACTCTTAAGTAACTTTATGTTAAATAGAATATGGATACCTGATACCTCAAAATGTTGAGGTATATTTCGGAAAGTTTAAGTATGATTATATTCTCTTTAGTGATCTTCGTTTGTGTCTTCTCATTATAAGTAAATTTTACTCAAGTTCTAATGAGACCTTGTTAATATGAATTTTGATGAGACTATTAAGTGTTCCTTGTCAAAGCGCCTACGGACAGATTACTTGAAGCCTAATATTTTGTGCTAATCACTTTCACCCTCGGCAAATCAATCAAGAGTATTGGATCTAAGCCCAATTTTCTTGATAAATTAATTTTGTAATAAATTACAAAACCTATCTACCTAAATATTTAAGTTTTCACCAGGACTATTTTCCTCTGGGTTGAAAATAAATAATTTTGAAGTAATACCGTCCTAATAGCCTTAAAAGGTTGGACATTCGGTCGCGTGACTCGCCTACCAGTAACACTAAAAAGGGCTTAATTAATTAGATTTACATACTAAATCTTATCGGTGAATTCCACACTACATATTTATACAGCAAGCTTATTTAATTCATAGTGAAAAGCTTCGGGCGCGAGGGCTGTTTACGATCTGCGTGTTCAAAACTACGTGAAATATTTTGAAATTCAAAATTATAAAATGTGAAGTTGGTACTTTTGCTCGCATATTTTTTCAGATAAGTGGCTTAACATTGCGACATATATCCTCAAGTATTCAATTTAATATTATAATGTTTTTAAACATATGTCAATGATGCTTTAATGTTAGCAAAACAAGTAGACGCTCGTTGTCATTACTTTCCTAATAAGTGTTGACCCTCGACTAGAAATCATCTCGCGGCACTTGAAGCTGCGACGCGATAGAGCACGCCTCTCGATACGATCCTATTCAGCCTTCAAGGCTACAAAGTCGAGATATCTTTTGCTTTCTTTCAATATGGCACCGTATTGATTTTCCTTTATTCCAGTTATGAGCAGGAAAATGCCACTACCTCTATTTCATCTGCAATATAAGACTTGTATAAAATCCATTACCGCATTGTTCCTCGTATATAATTTCCGATTATGATCAGCACGTATTCCAAAGCAATTTAAATGCTCAAACTCCACACAAATTAGTTTCCGAATAAACCGGTTGTGCATACAAATAGCAGGAATGACGCGGTGCAGCCCGGGATTACGCAGGTCCCAGCCATGACCTAGATACCCCGGGATGCTTCGACCCGCCCGAGTATTGACATTGTAGACCCGGCCGATAGTTTCGTAATTAAGAGGAATTGCTGCTGTGTCAATTGTTTCAGCATTAATTGCTGTGTTAAGCTTTGTTTCATTGTGATTTAAAAGCGTTTGATCTTTGTTTTATCGGGTTGAACAAGTTGCATAAGTAAATAGGTTTAATTCGGAACTAAGCTTTTTGGTTCACTGACATCTTTTGGTATTTGCGATGTTATAGGTAGTGTCCAGATACTTATAATACTTATTCATTTGCAGTTATCAATAACGGTAATTAATTTAAAAAAAAAACTCAAAACAAAATATTCTCGAACAAGCTTTATCAATTTCTATATTCAGACATGATTTAAGTGCACACAGCAAAGTACACGACGATCCTCATAGCGGGAGACCACACGGCACGATAAGTCAAATCACGTCACTCACACTTAAGTTATTGACGACATAATGTTAATATATTCAGGACCGAGTAATGATTTAAACTGCGCGAGATCGATTTTCAGAAGCATTCGTGTCCCGTTTTTGTATGACGAGAGCTTCAAGCCCGGTTTTTCTCGGAATTGGACAGGTTATGCTGGTTCTACTTTTGAGGATGCGCTTTGTATGTTTTACGATGAAAGGAATTTACTATGCAATGTTCATAAAACATTTATGAAGATGTTTCCTTAAGCTGGATGGATATCTTGCTAGAAATATTAACGTGAAACGTAAAAGTTTCAACCATTTTTGTTTTTTGTTTTGTCTTTTGCTATATCTTATAGATAAACAATTTTGCATTATTTACCATATGACAGTCGCTTCATATAAGATCGTACTTTCGTCGTCCTAGTTTGCCCTTAAAGATCAAATTCTCATTTCTTCTTAACCAACTACACACCGAACGTGTCTATAACATCTCAGACGGTACTTATCTGCGATGCAATTTAATATGAAGAGATACAAATTCATAAGCAGACGGCAAAACGACTGGGAGTCACGTTCGACCTTAGGTTTTAATCGCGGCTCACTAAATACGCGACGAGTTTATTGTAGCTGCTTATCAGTGTTGGTAAGATGAGGTTTTAATTTTCTGTCATTGCTGTGTCATAGAGTACTTTGGAAACCTTATGGTGGGATCGCATTATGTATGACTAGCATCTTTAGGAAGATATGCTGATAAGTACGGTCCATGGTACATTCATTCATTTTGAGCATATGTGATACATAATAAAATGTAAAAAATTGAGCTCCAAGGGTCAATTTTAGGACCAACACAAGTATATGCCGCAGCCAAATGAGAAAATTGTGGTTTGTTATTAGAGTAAAAGATATGGTGTGATTTCAAAAAGTAATACGAGAATTATAATTATGCACAGAATGCAGAACGCCCGTAAAATTAGTCTCGTACTCAGCCGTATGGCTGGTAAACTACTGAATTTCTAGTGCAATTCATATCGGGTGGTGTTAGAAGCGAGACCGTTCCACGTTCATACTTTACGGCCGTAGTATGCAGCTGCACCCCACTAATTGCTAAATAGCGTGAGCTTATGACGTAACTCAAGCCCTTTGGGGGTTGAAAAAATGTCTGCCTTTTACTTGATATGCTGTTTGCCTCCTTACTTATCGGTTTTGTTTTGCGACCATTGTTCCCGATTAGTTTTGTTTCGTTTATGCGATTAAATATGATTCGATAAACTTAATAAATGGATGTATTTTTTTCGTTCCAAGCGAAACTCATTTTGTAGCGCAGTTTGTTTTGGGAGTTACGTTTAAGTTTTAACAACAACCAATATTTTTTGATGTCGCGTCGAACAAAAACTGCTCCGGACAGCATGCTCCGGCAGCTGCCAGAATAACAACAATAAACCGTCTTTTTATTACACGCGTATTAAAAACTTTTAAAGAAACATTCAAAAGTGCAACATTTCTTTGGGCCGTATCGTGATCGTTATCAGACATCCATTCACGCGCAATACGCTTGTAAATTACAGTAGCACCCCAGTTTACCTGAACGGTTGAATTTAACCCCAACTACAAAGATGGGAGCGCCGAAGGGTGTGGATGGATTAATATCCGAATTTTTTTCCTCTATCTGAGTTCAGTAACCTATTGTGATGTGAGTCATCCCCAAAATCCACAATAATGAATACAGAGGTTTGTGGTATCGGAAATTCCTATTACGGCGTATTGTCCGCTTTTATTCTCTCCCCTAATATCTGTCCTATGTGTGTAGCTATATGATGCTACAAAAATATGCGGTCCAATCACTTACAATGAAATTGAATATGAAATTAATGTGGCATAAATGAAATTACTTATAAGTACTTGTGAAAGCATTTTAGGAATTAATACTTCTCAGAACTCTTCGACATGAATGTAATTGAAGGATTTGGTAGTCTGCTTACTTTTAAAATATTTTTTGTTAGTCATTTTGAACTCTATATAAAATTGCGTAGTAAATTGATCCGTATACTCTCGGGCTTATTGAAAATTGTGCTTGCGCTTCAACTTTGTCTCTTCCCAATTTCAAATTCAATTAATAACAAGCTTTGAAGATTAGAACAACATCTCCTGAGACGAAGTTACTAAGCACCTTACGTCTTCCTAAACCGCAGTCTTAATAGAATGAATGAAACGAATAAAGAGAACAAAGTAGGAAGTACAGTCCTTTGAGATTAAGATGGACAGTTGCAAAGTACGGGGAATACTATGTTATGTCACCACCGGCGTGTGTCCTCCATTCATGTCAGACAAACCCAACATGTTTAACAATGTTTGGCCAACATGCTTGCCGATAGGTGAGGCCAATGTTTGCACAAATATTTCATCCAGCAAGGACGCTCGGGTCGTTGTAATAATTTTGTGTCAACAATGAATGTCAAATTAAGAACTCTGGGCTTGGGTTGGGTATTCATATTTGTTGAACTATTAAACCGATTAGCATTCTCGAATACTACAGGCACGATGGAAGATATTTTCAATTTAGCATTCTCGAATACTACAGGCACGATGGAAGATATTTTCAATTATGAAATGTTCCACAGTAAAATCGGGCTTCGTTCCACAAAATATTAGTTGTACGTGTTGTAAGCTTCAAAGATAATTTTGGAACAAACGCTTGTTTTCATCGCCGCCCTAATGCGCCAATCATAACATATCAACATCGCATCGTTATAAATTAGCCTTTCAAACGTTCGAGCGTAACAGCCGGAATAACGAACTTATATCGCTAATCCGATAATTTGTGTAATCGCCCTGATTTCCCTTTTATATTCAGCTTTATTTCCACCTTATTTATCTTCTCCCCTACTTTGTTTATGGGGGGTTCGTTTTGAGATGATCCAATATAATGTATGTGATTATGGAATGGTTCATTTCGATGACGTCAAAGACCTTTCATGTTTCCCAAAGACAGCTCAAGCGTGTAACATGCTTACGTATTCATCAAGAGCCCCAAATAATATGTCTGGGTACAATTTAGGAATTCATGTGTGTATAACGAGATGTCTCTAGTAGCCGTCTATTGGCCACATCCTCGCGACACACATTCACACGCCCACCCGCTATCCGCGAGAAATATAGCCCACGGATATTATTATGCACTTACCATCTTCTACATTGTGATTTATGTACCTGTTTGTTAGTCCACGTTGTGGGGAAAACAGACACTTTATGGAGTGCTTTTGACGAAAATAAACTGGAATACTGGTGCATACCAGTTCAATGCTTTATTCATAGGATTTGGTAACATCATACTACGGTGGCGTAATTGATAAAATCTTGAAATCAAAATGGTGAACAATAGCACATAAACGAGAGACGGGAAGTGACCAATTAATCAAAAGAGGGATCAAAATTACAGCGCGATGATTTTCAGAAAACACTTCTCTGCTATAAGCAGCGCCCGTAATGGACAATTTAGCTCATAAAAACGTTAATTGTCTCTCAAATTATATTTACTTTGTAAATCATTAATTGAAGTGCCCTTCAATTAATGATTTACAAAGTAAATATAATTTATTATTGACCTTATTGATGATATCCTTAAAATGCCAGGTCGAGCCTTCTCGCACCTGGAGCGTTTGTGATGATCTATGAAAGTGAACGAAGCGGTTCGTACGGATCTGTGGATGACATTTCGCATTTCTTCTTATTATGATGTAATATAACTTTAAGTGGAACACTGAAATAAACATTTTGTACCATGGGCAACTACTATGGACTTCATGGGCAATCACTACTGTTTTTATAATATTTTATTTTTTGTGTTCCTATGCAGCAATCCCGCCAGAAATCAAGGAGGGACCAGAGAACCTCACCAGGGTGGATGGCTCCGAGGCTGTGCTCAAGTGCAGAGTGTTTGGAGCGCCGAAGCCGATCGTCAAATGGATGAAGGATGACGTTGACGTTACTGGTGGAAAGTAAGTACCTTAAATGACAACTTTCTGTAATTTTGTTTGTCTCTCAGGTGGTACGACCGTTTGAACATTGCTTAGAGTCGAAAATGTCTTCTAACGATTCATTTCTGAATTACAAATTCAGAAATGCCTCGTGATATGGAGCAAACGAGTCTAAAACGCGTCAAAGATCCTTAAGTTGTTTATTGTTATCTATGGTTAGAAAATATTTACCAACGCGTTTTTTTAAATTAATTCCTTAGATAAGGGGGTCTGGAATTTAGTTTCTTATAGTTTTTATTTGATTCCAAATCATTAAAAAGGTCATGATGACTAGTGACACATCACTCAGTCTGCTTGCTGTCAAAAATTGATTTATTACAGCACATAGATAATGAGGGTTGTTTGTCACGCTTTTTTAAGGGTAAGGGATTCGAATGATTGATGTAAAACTAGATATTGCAGAATTTATGACAACCCCTTTAAAATAAAACCCTGCTGATATAAAATTGGCGAATATTTTTTTATAAAGAAGACACAAATGTTCAGTTCTTGCACGTTCTCACAGCGAACAAACATATTGAGATTACTGCTCTAAATCGCATGTCTGAACATTCTGAGTCGTGTTCACTGAAGGAAATATTATCCGATTTCATCTCCCTCGGGACATGAAAAGGGGTTTTATAGTTCATTGGTCTAACATCATCGCTCAACGTATAACATCGATCAAGAGAACTTTCTCGAAGCTTTATTGTACTTGTAATACAATTTGTGATTGATGAAGCAACAGTTATTATAAGTTCCTTCTAGATGTTTCTAGGGAAACGGATTTTTATTTATTCTTAAAGGGCAAAGATTAACCTGTGTTAACAGATTACGGCGTGTTATAAATAGGTTTCCTTAAAGGTCGCAACCGACGACATTATTTTGGGACATTTTTGTTTCTTGTTATTTATTAGTTTATCCTCTAATCTTGTTAAGTGACTTGACTTTTTGTTTTTATCTACTTTATCTACTTTTATTAGGTGAATGGATTGTGGTCTATTTTTGGTCCTCTAGACATAACAAACATATTTGTAACAGTTTTCGGAACCACAAAGTATGGGGGTTAAAGAAGAAAGGGTTAATATAAACTTTCCTATGAAATAATTGGGGTATTTATCCTATAAAAATACAATCATTATATCCATTAAAGATAGAATTATAGCTTTTGATATTCTGTATTCCATAAAAGATAAGGTTACCGCTAATTTCTATGTAGTTTTAGTAGACATTTTTCTAAAGAATAGGGTATCTATTGATGGAATATCAACCTCCTAACCTCGTATCCTTGTCCAGATACAACATAACTGCGGACGGCGATTTAGTGATCCACGAGGTAGCGTATACCGACATGGGCACCTACCAGTGCTACGCGAAGAACAAGTTCGGAGAGAAGTCCGCTTACGGATCACTTGATGTTAAGAGTAAGTCTTTATTGTGTGACCTATAAAATATTGAAGTAGGATTAAAGAACCTTTCACTTGTAATGGTGGAAATTGTATAAAACATTTGGCCAAATGGCTATTGGACGAACTGAAAATAAGTCTTTTTAATAAATTTAAATCGAACGAGCTACAAAAATAATTTAAACCTTTCATTGCTTAAGCTCTACTTACTTTATAAACAGAAACGTCACTCATATTTATGTGCTTCTCAAACATCATTCTCACTGTCAGTTTTACGTTATGACAGGGACACTTTTAGAGCTGCCATCTATGTAAATGACACAATCCTATATTTTAGTTCTTTTGAGTAATATCCAAATCTCTTCACAGAACGCACAATGATCACCGACAAGCCGGAACACTACGAAGTTGCAGCGGGTTCCTCCGCCACATTCCGTTGTAACGCGAACGCGGACGACTCGCTCAAGCTTCAGATCATTTGGCTGAACGACGGCCAGCAGATCGACTTCGAGAATCAGCCGCGGTTCCGCATGACCAATGACTATTCCCTGCTGATCTCTGATACCACAGAGCTGGACTCGGGAGAGTACACTTGTATTGCGAAGACGGCCATTGATGAAGCTAGGGCGCAGGCTACGCTTACTGTGCAGGGTGAGTTAAATATATTTTTAAATTTAAGCATAGTCCATAATCTTAAAGAATGTAGGCATAGGGTTTTCTCAAAAGTAGCCCGGGATTCTTAGTTTGTATATTGACAATAAACCGGGCACATCATATGGCGACCATCAAGATTTTGGGTGTAAGCTTAAAATATATTTTTTCCATATTCCGGTAAGGTTGACTTAAATTCTCATTTCTCATTCAAAAAAACTAAGTCTTCCTCCACCATTTTGGAATCTGTAACTAACTCAGTATGATGACATAAATCCTGTCGAGCACAAAGTTTATGATGTGTCGTAATGTGAACTGCTCCCGTCTAGTTACAACCACATACTGCACCATTTGGCAAATTGCGAAAATTACTTCTGTTACGATAGCTACTCTATATTGTCAGTAAAATGTTTAACATCAAGTTTTGACGGAACATCATGTAGCTCTAATATCGCGCATACTTTTCCCGAAGGGTTTAAACGTGACCACTTACATGTTTCGTCAGTTTATTTCGGGTTCCGAGCAATAACTCTCCTGTTAGATTTATTGCCGGTTATCCAACTTAAATCTGAACTCCGGGGCGCTACAGAGAACACCCAAACGGACGAAATATAAATTACTTTACTGAAGCATTAAAAAATATATATAAGTAAACTGCCTGTTCTCTTAACCAGCATAGTCACTTTCCGTACTTTTATGGTTGACTTGTTCTAATCGGAATACAATTTCCAGATAAGCCAAACCCACCGCAACTGGAAGGAGTAGAATGCAACGAGCGTACCGCCACCCTCCGCTGGCACTCCATGGGCGACAACCGAGCCCCCATACTCCGCTACTCCATACAGTACAACACCACCTTCACGCCCGACACCTGGTACACAGCCAGCGACAACGTGCCAGCCATCGACACCTCCTGGACCGTCCAGCTCAGTCCCTGGGCTAACTATACCTTCAGGTAACTATCGCTATATCATCAGCATCCTGCAACACCCGGTACAGCTGACAGTCAGATGAAAAGCAGTGTTCAATACCGAGTGACTGATCAATTTGCTCTGTCCGCTGCCTTGACATTCAAATCCCTTACACTCACTATAAGAGATTCATTTGTTTAGTACATACGGTTACTAAATAAGGATGTACTTGATTGCAGAGTGAGCGCGTGGAACAAGATCGGGCCGTCCAGTCCGTCGTCGCACTCCGAGGTGTGCAGCACGCAGCCCGACGTGCCCTACAAGAACCCCGACAACGTCGTCGGCGAGGGCTCCGACCCCACCAACATGGTCATCTCTTGGGAGGTACATATGTTTACTAAATTATTTATATGTGTAGTATTAGAAGAACTTAGTGCCAAAGCGAGAGCATTATTTCGTTGTTTTCTCTCTGAAATTATTTCATAAATTAGCATTCGCTCTGGTTTAAACGTCTCTTATCCACCTATACTATTGTACTGAATAGCATTTTTTACTTTTTGTAAAAAAATATGCAATTTCTTATTGGCTTGATTATTTTCCAGAAAATGCCACAAATCGAGCATAACGGTCCCGGGTTCTACTACCTGGTAACTTGGCGCCGCAACATTACTGGTCAACCCTGGGTGGAGGAGCAGGTCCGCGACTGGCAGCAGACGCAGTACGTCGTCACCAACACGCCTACCTTCGTGCCTTACAAACTTAAGGTAAGTAAAAAACAATTCAAACCTCGAATCAGAACGACCAATTTAGTACTTTTTTCAATTAACTGTATACCCATACTATATTTGTGAGCTCAGTAACAAATGAATACTAATTGAATAATTTAATCCCCCAGGTAACTGCGGTGAACTACAAGGGTACATCTAACGTGACTCCCGTAGAAGTGATCGGCTGGTCGGGCGAGGACGTGCCCCTGCAGGCGCCGCAGAACTTCACCCTCGTGCAGGTCACCACCGGCACCACTGCTCTACTCAACTGGAACCCAGTACCACCGGAGTCCGTTCGCGGACACTTCAAGGGTTACAAGATACAGACCTGGGTGGATGGAGAGGAAGATCGCCTCAAGGAAATATTGGTCAAAGCCGACGCCTCCAGCGCTCTAGTCAGCAAGTTCAAGCCCTTCAAGAAGAACAACGCCAGGATCTTAGTATACAACGGACGCTTCAACGGACCACCCAGCGACACCCTCAGCTTCCACACCCCTGAAGGCAAACCCGGTACTGTGAAGTCATTCGAGGTGTACCCCATCGGGTCATCAGCCATGCTGCTCAAGTGGGACAAACCCATCGATGAAAACGGAGTCCTCACCGGATACAAAATCTACTACCAAAAAGTCACCGGCACTTCTCTAGGACCCACTCAAGAAAGGAAGAAGGAAATCGACCCTAAGTTCGACCGCGCAAAGTTGGCTGGACTCGAACCCAACACCAAGTACCGTATTGAGATCAGAGCAAAGACCAAGGCTGGGGAGGGTGACAAGTATTACGTGGAACAGTCGACGAAATCAGTTGAGAAGGCCAAGCCAGACATTCCACAGTTTGAGACGAGCACACTGCCTGCTAAGGAGGGGACTGCGCATATCTTGGTTCGTTGGATTCCTTCGTTGGACGGTCACGCGGGCACTCACTTCGTGGCGTGGTACAAGCTGAAGGGTCACCCCGACTGGTCGAAGACTAACGAGGTGACGGATGATGACTACGTGATCCTGACGGGCTTGGAGCCGGGACAGGTGTACGAGGTGAAGCTGACGGCGCATGATGGAGAGTACTTCAGCGCCAGCGAGATCAAGGATGTCGATACTACCATTGGTAAGCCCTCTCTTATATCCCTCCTTTATGTATGTTGTAAGTAGGTTTATGTTTACATCTTATGTGTATTTTTATTACAAGGGCTAAATAAAAATGTTATTGGTTACTTTTTCTGACTAAAAGATTGTTGATGATCTTTAAAGAAGTATTGTAGATCTATAGTTTTTTTTCTCAAACATGAGAAGTTGACCTACGACCTACGCTCAAATTATAGTATTTTAAGGCTAAACATTTCATCTCAAAAAGGTAAAAGATTAACAAAACATACTGTAAGCATTTCAATTATTAAAATTATCAGATTTTTATTCTTTTATGATTTTTGACATTTATTTTTTTGGATTATTTATTTGTAGAGAAATTGCAGTCTGATTGTTATGTAAAGATAAGACTGAGATAAGATGTTCCTCTTTTCGCATCCGGGTTTAGGATCAGCAGTATCAGAGTTACATATAACCTAACATTGTATATCTCTTTTCCAGACGGTCCAATCGTGAAGCCGGACGGCGACAAGCCTGCGACGGCGGGCTGGTTCATCGGCGTGATGCTGGCGCTGGCCTTCCTGCTGCTCGTGCTGGTGCTGGTGTGCGTGGTGCGGCGCAACCGCGGCGGCAAGTACGACGTGCACGACAGGGAGTTAGCGCATGGACGCAGGGACTACGCTGACGCCGGCTTCCATGAGTATACGCATCCGTTAGTATCTGGCATATTTTATGTGATGACCTTATAACACTAACAAAACCTAAAAAATATACATAAGAGTCAAAGGTATATAAATTACTATAAACGGTTTCACTCGTGTCCCAGAGTAAATAAGGAAAAAAATCCCAACAGTAAAATATTCATTCAACTCGTTTTAGAACCCTCATTAAAATCTTATTTATTTCCTCTCATTGTTCCTATTAAAGAGCGACACAAATACAGAAATATTTTTATTTATTTGTTGATTTCTGACACTTACGCAAATATTAGACATTTAAATAAAATACTTTTTTCACGGTTATATTATTTGATCCCGAAGTTTCGGATCTTTTACACCATCCATGGTCAGGAGTACACTGGCAGACAATTTTTTTGTTGTAAAAATAATAACTATCTCTTTCACAAATTATTATTAAATGCCTTCGCTTCGACCATTCCAGACTAGACAACAAGTCCCGCCACTCGATGAGTAGCGGCACCAAACCCGGCCCCGAGAGCGACACCGACTCCATGGCCGAGTACGGCGACGGCGAGACCGGTATGTTCTCCTACACTTGCCGCTGCTTTTGTGTGATATGCTGTTTTCTATGGCGTTAACTGTTTAAATGGGCAGTGGGTGACCAACGGTGGGTAAAATAACAAAAAAGAGGGATGTTTAGGCCATTTTCATCATTGACTAAAACTATTTTGATGAATGTAGGAGGTAATTTGAGCCATTTATTTGTATATCCACGGGCATCTTCGGTCATCTTTTACTTACCTCAATAATTTAAGATGTTTAAGGTTAATTAATAATCAGATTTCATAATATAATTAAAATTCAAATATGTGGACATTTTCATGAAGCTTTGGCGTTGGTCACTCACTGTGTTCATAAAATTTTGGCAAACTTTTTTTTTGTTTGTTTTTGATTGGCGCTAACCTTGATCTTTAAAAGAAGTTTTTTGTTTCTAACTTTTTTAGTGCAGTGTCTTTATTTTTAATTGTTAGCCAATTTGCTGCATTGTCATTAATTTCTAAGCACGTTATATTTTTTTTTATTGAACTGATCAAAAATGTTAATGATTTCATTGATCAAGACATGGAATAAATTTTATTATTTTGGTCAGTTCAGTCCGTATTACAGAACAGTATTCACTTTGAACCAAAGATTTCATTAGTTTAAAAAAATGATTTGTTGAGCAAAGTTCTGTAATGCTACGCTAAGTTATCGTAAGCATGTGTGTGGTGGCTAAGCATTAGCATGTACGTCAAACGTTTGCAGCGGGTATGAACGAGGACGGGTCGTTCATCGGGCAGTACGGGCGCAAGCGCCGGCCGCCCGCCGCCGCCAACCCCGACTCCGCCTCGCAGGCCTTCGCCACGCTCGTCTAACTACCTCTCCTTCATCCCTCCACACGTGTGTTTACTGAGATCATCCTGTCATACTAAATCCTCTTGTGTTCGTCTATTAAACATTTCAAACTTTAAAACAATGCACTTTATTTTGTAGCATATTTTTATCTCAGTAAACATTCCGCAAAAAAGCGCTCCAAATAGCTACGTTCTTGTATGTTTGAATGTATAACGTAGTGCCATTGCATCACAATTTAATGCAACTAAACAGTCCGGTACTGACAGCCAATCAGCGTAGGCTTGTTCTATCTGTTCTTCGTTCTGATTGGCTCATTTGACGGTGACGTCGCCCGCCAAAATTTGTTCTCTATTACGTTTTGATCTGTGAATTATGTTGTGAATCTTTTTTTTTATTGATCTGAGCAGTATACTGCTAGTTTAAGCACCGTTTTCATGCACGCGACTGAAATAAGTAAATTATTTAGTTCTTTGTCTTGGGCATGAAAATTGTAGTTGTAATATTTACAAAAGGGCGTCCAGTCTTTATTGCACTATTTCAGAAATAGTTTTAAATAAAGGCTTTATCACTGTCCCTTCGCAAGATATCGCAGCTTAGGTTAGGTATTAAGTACAGAATAATTTGTATGTAAGTAACGTTAGGTTGTAAAGAAACAGATGATATTATTTGGAGTGAATTTCCTACTTAAATGTTTATTAGCGTGCTTTGTTATAAGATTTGCATTTGTTTTAATGTTGATATTATTTCCCGTTCCGTCCCTTTTCCTGTTTTTCTTTGCCTGCACGAGCGCCGTTTTTGTTTTCTTTCGTAAGGTATGATTTTTTTGCTTTTATTTTTCTTTTCTATTTATTTGCATTCAATCATGCTATTTTAATTTCGGAAGAATGTTTTTAAATGTTTTTTTTTCATTGTGTACTAAGCATGTTGTGATTATTGTTCTTGTTAATAATCCTAATATTTTCAGAATTTTATTTTGGTAATATCAAATTCCAAAAACCAAAAACAAACTTTGGGGTCCGAATTTTCCTCTTTTTTACATCGACTATAAAGTGTTCACTTTTTGAGTAATTTTCAGATTCATTTATTAATTATTATATTCCCCGTCAGGTCGTTTCACGGAGGACGGTTCGTTCATCGGTCAGTACGTGCCGGGCGCGCGCGTGCTGGCGCCGCCCGCGCCGCCCGCGCCCGCCATGCCGCCCACATACGTGTAAACTGATGCCGCGGTACTAACACATATTCTCTCTATGTTTGTCTGTGTGGGGAGCAAGGAGTGGATTACACGTTGCATTAAAATTTTAAAAGTAAAGAAGTAAAAGTCGGTGTAAAACTAAGTTTAGATTGTATAACAAAAATATCTATGCTGGTCATACTGTCTAATGGACATTTTCATCTCGAATTGATAACTGATTTATTCATGGTCATGGCTACACACGAACGTAACCATAAATATCTTGTGTATAATCTAAACTTACCTTTACATTGTATTTACTATTTTATGTAGCACTCCGCGCTGACCACATCTAGTTTTGACTGTAAGTACGTTTTGTCGCTCTATCTCTCTCACACTTACCACTAAGGCGGTATGAAAGAGGAGAGCAACAATATGTTACAGTAGGCAGACTTTAACGTCACGAATGTTCAGTGTCTTGCACGCGTCGACATTTATTTTGAAAATTATTTTCGCAATATTATATTGTAAAAAATATCTTAAAAAACGTCTAGATTTCATAACGTCATCCTGTGACTTATAGAAATTATCGGTAACCACGAAACGATGTATCGATAACACAAGCTTAACAGCTTATTTCAGTTTGTTTGAGACGCGAAAATATCTGTAATGTAAAACTGCACTGCCATTCTTCTTACATGTATTAGATTGATTGAAAAATTTTTGACTCACACCAGACTTATGTGCGAAAAAGGGTCAATTAACACAATCTCACAACATCGAAGATTTCTGCCTTTACGACGATTTAAAACTACAGTCAGAACTTTCCACGTTATAGTCAAGTGTGAGTCAAAATTTTTCAAACGCTTTAAAATTATCCGTGATCTATCGACAGTGAATATTTAGTTGAAATTTATTAGCGTGTAAGCATTAGTATAAGCTGGTAACTAGCCTACCCTTCTGTCTCCACTGTTAGTGACCATAGACAAGCTAAAAAAGGTTTTATTGACTATTCCTCGAGGTCTTAGCGATCGTCTCTAAGTCTGTTGAACATTTCGTTATTTATGAGACTGATTTTAAGTAATGTGAAATAGTCAAACTGGCACTGACGTTCAGGTTTTGGTGGATTACGAAAATATAAATCGATAACAGCTGTGTTGGGCGCCAGTTTAAATCTCTGAACTGGGGCCTAGTGTGAAACTATCCTATAAAGTTTATAGCAAGCAGTCTTCATGCATAGTAAGAAAGAAAGTACCATCTGTGTGGCGGTGTTCCCCAAAACCTGAACGTCAAGATACTCGGCTTGTGTTAGTAAGTAGGCGATGTTACGGCTCGATATCAATTACGTGTAGTTAACATACGGTAGCTGGACAAGACTTGAGATAAGAAAAGCTATTTTTGTCACAGAAATAAGGTAATTAGCTCTCAACTCCGGTGGTCATGTGCGCTTGTTGCGGACTTATCACGCTTCGCTAAATATTATAAGTATGGAGGTAAGCTTGGGTTAAAGGAGTTTAGCGACTCGGTTCGAATGGTCAGTTCGCAAGCCAAAATTATCGTATCCCTTATTTTTATATAAAATGCATATCTTTCTATCAACTCTTTGAAACACGCTATGGACCATAAAGATTTTTATTTTACGAATCAATCCTATGACTGTTATAATTCAAAATATATCTTTGTCATTGTAAAATGTTGTAACATTTAAGCGTTGACCAAGCTTGTTCAATTAATAGATGTTGTCTCACATTGCCGTGTTCTTAGATACCGCAGGCTCGCTTAGGAAATCTATTTATTGTTTAGTTGAACCATTAAGATCTCTTCTTTATGTTCTTTCTAAGACTTATATTCTCTTATGTATTGGGTGAACCTGCGATATCTCACAACACGAAAGCAATGGACACGACAATTGAGTATCTAGAGAAATCTATATTTTATTAAGAAAAGTAAATAGATATTTTTATATGATTGCGCAGTTTGACCACCGGGGCATATTGTGGTGCTTTGCAAGTGAAGAGAGGCGAGTTCGGTGTTGTGTAGTGTAGCGTCACGCGGCCGCGTCGGTCCCTCACGTCTCCCACCTGAGTCAGGCGATGCAGCCAAACGCATAGAAAGATAACGGTTCCGATAAATAGTATGCCAGACACAAAACTTTGACGTTCAGAAAGATGACTTTAGATTGGAGTCCAATGGATAGTCATTATTGTAGTTGAATCATCATCAACATTTAGCCTCAGGCGTCACTTTATATAAACACATTACTCTAGATGTAGATCATCAATGTTATCAACTTGTATAAAAGCCGCTTGAAATGTGTGCGTGTTGTGTTCTGACATGTCTGACTGTAACATAGGCGTGATGATATTACGAAGAATCTCGTTTTATTAGGAGTTACAAAAATCTCTATTTATCCCTCAACACTTCGAATTTTATCCATCGATCGTCGGTACAGTAGTATCGATTGTAATCGATAAAGTAAATTGTATAGAATATTCATCATTCGGATATTATAGTTATCCGTGACCATCCTCTTTGGTACATCTCGCAAATCTCGAATGAATTTAAGTGCGGGGCGACCCGTCGATATAATGTCTCTCTTACGTAGTATTAAGTCCTCTTTATAGGCTTTTTTCGTATTTGAATTTTTCATATTTGACTATTATTGAAGTTTTGCACCGATCACATTGAAGTTAATGCCCAAGTTGATGTTTCTGATTTTGGACAATTGTGAACGCGAGACCAGTGTTACCCGATACCAGTGTAACTATACAGCTAAATACAATTGGTCATGTGTATGAATAAAATCGGTTAGCGTTGGTCTGGCGGGCGCATGTAACAATATCTCAATTGTATCGTGTTTAGATTAAGGCTAGGGACTCGTGTTAACTAATGTTAGGTAGCTAACGCGTTCGCTTACTGCAACTGTACATGTATATTTTATTCTTTGCCTTATCTGTACCTATTGTATCCGGTTTATTCGTACACCGGCGGGATTACCGTCGATTTACTTTATTATAATTTATTTATTTATTTGTGTATACTTACTTCTCCGCCTGAAAGGTGTCGGGTCTTAATTGAGTACATTCCAGACGGTCTAACCATGTTGATTTTTCAAATCGTTTTATTTATTGTCTCCCCAATGACGCGTCGGTCAGATGTAATCTGAACAATGTTTGTAAAACTAGACCGACGGACGAGACTAGCACCATAATTTATAATTATTTAAATACTTGACACATATTGATTTGGTCCCTCGTTATAATGTATAGTTTGTCGCAGGTAACATGTTCTCATTTAGAGCTTATACTGTAACTATTGGTACCTTATACATTGCATATTTATATTTGATGGCACTGTTATTGTAACCCCTTTAAGTTATTTGTTAAGGAGTCTTTATCATGTCTATTGTCTAGTAAGAATTTAATATATATCTATTAATATTAATTGATTATAGTAGGAGCCTTGTTCTATTCGCGTCTGTTTTGTCGCTTTTTATACCCGTTAACGATTTGAAAATTCTTTGTCTTGATGAAAAAAAAACTTGTTACGGTTCAAAATGACAATTTTGATATTAGATTGTTAATCACCGGTATACGGTGGATATTCTCACTGCCTTCCCTACTAAATTACACTGTGTTCATTTTGTTTTACAAGTACCTAGTGAAGAACTTGCCTTACGTAAAATTATGAATGAAAATGTGATTTTCATTTGTCCAGATTCGACCTGACAGCACAATGTCTGCATTTACTTAGTCACAATATTTACCGTGAATTGTATCAAAGTAGTTTCCCAGTAATTGGTACTTCGCCGTACACATATAATAGTTGATGTTAGCAGTAAAAGTAATATTGTTGTGTAACTTTATTCGGTCGCAAGTGTAACGAACTTCTCATACATTTTGAAAATAGTATTAATTTATGAAATTGTAATAGACCTAATGTTAATGAAGCAAAGCGTATTGAAAGCATTACATTAATTAGATGAAATAGTGTCAACACGAGAGAGATCGGTGTTCATATATCCATCAATTTTAATACATCAGTATTTTACAAAGGCCCTTTATGATCAAGGAGCTAGTTTTCAAAAAATGCTTTCAATACTTTTCGCCAACTAAATATTTAGTAATAGCCGAAGTATTCGCTAAACACGAACTGGTAGATTCTAATTGTTGTGAGGTACATTCAGTGTTATCTATAATGTTGACGATGCTTGGTTTTCTCCATTTAGTTCCGTCAGCAGTTCATTCAAGATTTCTTGTGAGTTATACTAGGCGCTAGACGCCTAACCCTTGTTATAATACAAAATGGGAAAATTATAGCATCAATAACAGTTTAATTATATTTGCTAAGCAAGCTTTTTTATCTACATTGGACTATTTGTTGGTTAGATAATAGTTTGCATTTATTATATAAAAAATGTTTAAAATCATGACAAAAGTGTAGGTAAAGACTTGTGAAAATTTCTGATCTGACCCGTACGATTCTGTTCACGAATTATCGTAAATTACATTTTAGTTCGCATTAAGTAACTGTAATTTATTGTAACTATGATGAATATTTTTTTATGTTGCATAGAAAATAAATATTAAGAAATTATTTTTTTGTTTTTCATTTCAATAGTGCCCTGACTCCTGAAGCTTAGCTGAGTTTGTCGATGTTGTATGACTAATATTTTATATTAAAACCAGCAATAAGCGAAAAAGCTCAGAATTAACAGGAATATAAACATACTGTTACAACAAGACTGGTTCCAAAAAGTTGTGTGAATCATTATTACTTAGTCCTTTATTCTGAAATAAAGTCTAGTAGTAGTAGTAGTTTTAGTCTGAAATAAAGGAATAAATAAATAAAAATAAATAATTACTTAGTAGCTACTTGGACTAAAGACTAATTCTTGATCTTTGGCTGCGGAGCACCGAGCGCCGATATCTCTATATATATTTTTAGGAATCAGAAGCTCGGATATTTAAAAAAAAACAACACAACACACGACTCAAATCATTCAAATCTTTATTTTTAATTAAGGAACAAAATAACAATCATCACACATTAAATTAACACACAAATAAGCAAAAATTATAAAGAGGTACAAAAAGTTGGAAAAATAATGTCTCACGTCCCTTGAGAGATGTAACCGCCGCGACGACACTCGAGCAAAAGAGAGCTGTCAACGGTGTGACGTTGCTTATGTAGGTTCGTCAGTGTTGCTATATCTTGGCTCCTAACACGGCCTCTCCTGACGGCAAGTCGTCCTCGACTTGTACTTCTTGGGGTGTAGCTGCAGCGGGGTGCTGTACTGTTCCGAACTCTTCATCTAAGCTCGGCATGGATAGCCCAACCGAAACGGGCGCTGGGTTTCCATCTTCCAAGTGATCTGATCTGTGCTCGGCCTCGTCAGTATCGTCACCTGAAAGTTTGTGATGGTTATTGACACAAAATAACACATGAATGCTGATCACTTAATTAATGATTACATGAAACAGGAAAATGGCTAATGATATAAGATAGTAGGCGTCCCAACCATCCTACATCATTGCCTTATACGTGACCACAGCAGCTAACAAGCGGGAACACATCCCATTATTGGGCGACTAACGCCATTGGGACTAACCCGTTGGGACTAACCCGATGGGACTAAGCCGATGGGACTTACCCGATGGGACTAACCCGATGGGACTAACCCGATGGGACTAACCCGATGGGACTAACCCGATGGGACTAACCCGATGGGACTAACCCGATGGGACTAACCCGATGGGACTAACCCGATGGGACTAACCCGTATGTTCAGCGACTAACGCCATAGAGAGTAGCGCTTCTGAAACCAAAAACAGAATGAGTTCATCTTACTCACTTTCAAAGAAAGCGGCACAACTTTCTGGGCACCATTCTCCTTTCCAAGGCACCATGTATTGAGAGGCTGCTTGAGTGGTTTTTTAATGCCGCTATTTTCCTAGAGCTCGGTCGTACCTGACCAAAACTTATCGACCTACCCAAGTATTCGACTTCGGTGGTCAAGAAAGAGCATTTTTTAAAATTTATTGTAAAGCCTGAGTTAGTGAGTGTTTGTAGGACTCTCTCGCGAACCGCGTCGAGATCGACTTCGTGAACGACGACGTTCATGACTTCTCGGCATTTCGGGCACAAAGATTCGGTATCACACACGTAAAGTTTCAACAATGTCGAAAACCAAAAGTAAAAGTTTGCGGGTAGAAAAATATTTTGATATTTTGTTCCTTAAATGATTTTACCAGATATCTAGTGGGCGAGTGAAGCTATTCTTTATCCCACTTCTGATTTTAGGAATCAGAAGCTCGGATATTTAAAAAAAAACAACACAACACACGACTCAAATCATTCAAATCTTTATTTTTAATTAAGGAACAAAATAACAATCATCACACATTAAATTAACACACAAATAAGCAAAAATTATAAAGAGGTACAAAAAGTTGGAAAAATAATGTCTCACGTCCCTTGAGAGATGTAACCGCCGCGACGACACTCGAGCAAAAGAGAGCTGTCAACGGTGTGACGTTGCTTATGTAGGTTCGTCAGTGTTGCTATATCTTGGCTCCTAACAATATGGTAACAGCAGTCAACAGGCAGCATACGTAGTAAAGAAATAAAATTGGCGAGAACAGCTAAAACTAAACACAAATTAAATCATCAAGTAAACAACAGAACATAATTTTTTTATACATCCAATGGAATTTCTGGCGGAGACGAGATGTTTGAATTAGGTAGTATCTGGGCCTAAGTTTTCCCCAAAGAAACTTTATATAAGATTTGGCGTCATAAAACCCGCAATTTCCCAAAAAATATCCTCAAAAACTACATATTTGCGGTTGCGATCTGTAATAATTTTGATTCTACATTCATATTAAACCGCCTACCGTCGAAACACCGGCAATTATTCTTCTTTAGTCCTAAATTAGCCGAACGCCGATGAATCATTAGTCTTTCTTTTCTCTTATGTATGTGTAATATTAAAGTTAGGGCGATATCGCTATAACTGAGAACCTTGTTTTACATAAAGAACATACACAGATTTCGTTAGTAGTAAATTAGGTTGCGTTCAGACTAAACAATGCGTCAATGGCAGGTAAAATATAAACCTCAGCAACACGCGCTATTCATTCATAAAGTGCTAACAATAGTTACAAAAACAACCTGCGGCTACATTAACGACTGCGCGCAAAACCTTACACTTTGAAAAGGAACTTACAAAATAAATCTGCCAAGATTTATGATGAATATTCATGCTTGTGGTAATACTTTTTGCTTCTGGGCTCCTTCATCCATAATTTATGGACTGTAATCTAGAAAGATTGATTGATAAACCAGCGCCATCAACTTGGAGCAGCGGCTAATCTAATCATCATCATCCTCCGAGCCTTTTTCCCAAACTATGTTGGGGTCGGCTTCCAGTCTAACCGGATTCAGCTGAGTACCAGTGCTTTACAAGAAGCGACTGCCTATCTGACCTCCTCAACCCAGTTACCCGGGCAACCCGATACCCCTTGGTTAGACTGGTGTCAGACTTACTGGCTTCTGACTACCCGTAACGACTGCCAAGGATGTTCAATGACAGCCGGGACCTACTGTTTAACGTGCCATCCGAAACACAGTCATTGGTGTCTAAGATATACTTAGAAAGTACATACAAACTTAGAAAAGTTGCATTGGTACTTGCCTGACCTGGGATCGAACCCGCGCCCTCATACTAGAGAGGTTGGTTCTTTGCCCACTAGGCCACCACGACCTCCACTAGGCCACCACGACCTCCACTAGGCGGCTAATCTAATCAGCAGATGCTAAATTTGACCGGCCATAACATTGTATGTGAGCTGATTGTAAACCTTCCCACGTCTCCCGGACGATTTGCTATCAATGGAAACATGCAAAATACTGATCATAAATTATATCGGCGAAGTATCAAACAAACTAAATTGGTCTGCCTGCGTCACCTCTATATTATGAAAAATTAAGTCCAAAATCCTTTGTGGTAGAACTTTTTGAAGCGCAAAACAAAGCTATGGATTGAGTAAGGAGCCAGTATGTAGGCAGTCTGTGTCCGACCGTCGCCAGGGCGGGACATCATCGAACCTTGTTTATTTGTTGTCCAGCAACACGTCCGAGTTCGCGAGTTGTGAAGTGACTTTTAAATTATGAGTGTGCGTGCCACAATATTATTTTAAAAGGAACACGCCGTTAATTACAGGTGAGATAAGATCCTCCTTGTAAACTATATCATATCGCGAAATCCATTCAGGATGACAGAGGTCGGTAAATAAAAGATCGTTGATCCCACTTAAAAGTTAATTGTTTAATCGATTTTAGTGTTTACTGATAAGAGATTTTATTCCGTAGTAGTTAGTAATTAGATAATTAAAGTTGAGACTGATTTTATCATTGAACTACTAAAGATTTAACCGCCGAATAATGTTAGAAGGGCGCTTTGAACAAAAACAGGAGATTAAAGAAAGCATAAAAAAGTAAACATTGCTATCTGGCAAATGTAAACATCACGGGGTGTTATTAATAGAGGCCTAACTATGGGATCATATGTTAGGAGCAGTGCACATGCTCGGTGCATCACGAGAGTTAAGGCTGGCCATTAAACGGCTACTTGTCGAGTGTGATTTGTGAGACACGCAGGATAAAATTGTAAAACCGGCTTTATGATCTATCTGACAACGTTGTAATCGTTAAATGAAATGGATACACGTTTTTAATAGCCCTGCTACTTACTGGACAAGTGTACCTGTGCGATTTATTAGTCTTTTTGCACCAGCCCGGTTCAGACTTAACGATGTTTTAATCGTTGGATATGTAGTTGACCATTTGTCGTCAATGGTGATGGAACTTTTACTTATGATAATAAATAATTGATTGCTTGATAGATGAAACTATCTTATGCACAGTGCCGTCCTTCAATTTCAAATGCTCGCTTATTAACGTAAAAGTGCTCATATGTAGACATGCCCGATTAAGTTAACTATATCACCTTCATTCTATAAAAGGCACCTATCGGAAAATATTTACTGAACCAATGTCGCGTGACAAATTCTTCTTTGTGTAGGGTAAACATGACTAGGTACAGCTAAATCTCCAAGTGTAAAGTCCACTAGGTATGACCGGCATCTTTTCAAACCTACCTATTGCTTCCTTACTAGTCATAGTAGTACATGGCTGGCTTTGCAATGAAATCGAGGAACATACAGATACCATGGTACTTCAGGGCAAATGAAATGGTATCATCAGGACAAGAACATGCTGACGCTGCATTATTACTTATTATAATTTATTCTTATAGATATTTAATCGAGTTTGTAGTCGCATCATGAACAGGCGCCCTTACTCGCTTGCCGGACGGGGGCGGCCGGCAGCCGGACTTTATTTTTTTACTTTTTACACGGTTACCTGTTCCCTGAACGAGTATCGTATCGACGGTGCCCGCTGGTTCGCTGCTTAGCTTAACAAGTGCACGCCAGAGGTGCCCCATCTTTGGACAGCTAATATGGTTTATTGTAGTAGCGCTTTAGTTTATAAGCCTGTGGCATCTTGGTAGTTGGAAGGATTAGGACTTTGGGTCAGTTTTTATGCTGCACAAAAATGCATAGATACCAAAATATATTGAAATATTTCTGCAAACCATAGGTTCTTGAGCTTCGAGAAATTCACCAGTAAGAACTTAACCCACATTGAATAAAGACTCGCTGGAAGGTATTCTAATATTGCTATGTTTAAGTGATTCGACTGTTTTATAAACTCGTTTTAGATCACAAATCGGTGACTGCAAAAAAAAAACTAAAATACATAAACATTTGGTTTTCGCGAATCGTCCCACGGTCATTCGCACGTCTTATCACAGGATGCACCAGTCTCACTCACTGAAACTGTCATTCGGAACTAAAATATTACCCTTTTAACGTTATTTTTATACCAGATCGAGGGAACACTCAGATGATTTAGCTCTAAATATAAAGGGTCTTTATGAACGGCTATCCTTTTTGCATGGCAACAATGACTCGATCAGTTGGTTATAAAATGCGAAAGAAACTGCTTGTATGTTGATCAAGAACTATGAGCCGCTTCAACCCCAAGAGTTTCTCAGAAAAGCAAGTAAACCAAGATTTCCTTACATATTCATATACAATACATACCTAGATCTACGTGTAAGCTAAGAAGTAGCACAACAAACTCTCCAGCAACAAATCTGTCAGTTAAACATGGCTACTATAATTACAATAACTTGTAGTTATGCTAATCAACAAATTGAATGTTGACAGCTATGGGCAATTGTTAAATAGAATAGGTACTGGTTGTGTTGTAAAATGGCATGAATGAGGACAATTTCAGCCGACCGAGTCATTAATAAAACCCCAGTAGGTGTTCGTTGTTATTTGCGTATACGGTTTACCGCAAGTTTTACCTATCCAACTGTTTGCGGTAAAGGCGTAACGATTGATTCATTCGAATACATTTGTAGGTACAAGATCTTGAATTTTGAGTGGCAACCAGATACCTGATGATTGTGTCAATCAGTGCAAAAAATCATTTTTTTAGCATACTTAGTGCCAAATATGATCTTCAGGCATCTGCAGAATTAGCTTGTTGATAAATGGATTAGCCAATAAAGCAACCGGATTCTTGGCTTGTTTTATTGCTATGCCAACTAAAAGTTGTAAATAAAACAAGAATGGAGTATAATACGTCCTTATGTACCTATCTATTTAATTAAATAGAGATTCACAAAGGGATCTTTCTAGAAGAAGACCTTAATCGCAAGTGTGCAAACTGGTACAACTTTCTACTGATAAGAGACGAATAAGTATCGGACTATCGGATGATAGTTAACTACACATAATACCATAACTGACCTGCACTCACAAGTCACGATGTGCGAGCCATGGTGCGTCACACTGCACTCTAATTGTGTATCAATTAACTTCAATTATCGACATTATGTTTTACTATCCGCCGACCACGCTAATTTGAGGTTATCGCTCATAAACATGTTTCAGTTACAACACTAAGGGCTGATTTTTCAATCGCCAGATAACTCCTATCTGAAGAATATGTTTAACGTTTTGACAGCTTTTGTATGGAAAATATGTCAAACCGCCATATTTATTCCTCAGATAGAAGTTAACTGATGATTGAAAAATCAGCCCTAAGATAAATGGCGCCCGAAAAAATATGATCCCCCATTTGGACAGCAATAATTTGTAAACATTACGTGACCTCTTGATAAAGATGGACTATTTCAAACATTTTTTCTAGAACACAAGGTTTGTTGTTGGTAAACTTCGCACTATTTAATTGGGTGATAACAATTTAAATATCTATCTAGTCTCAAAAGTTCAACTATGGTCAACCCTTTGATCACGAGATTTAATACGGTAAAGTCATCGAAAATATTTGTTGGTGAAAATGGGCATCAGTTACGCTCTCTTATCCATCCCCATCTTCAATGGAAACCATACTATGGAAAACTATTGATACTCGGAAAAGCATCATTAGCGGCAATAGAAGCTTTCTGATTCCATAGACTCGATAATGAATAGAGGCATACTTGCGGCAAGTATGATGTAAGTAGGGTTAACGGTAGGTATTTATTATTTTTCTTTTTAAAATACGTGTAAGGTATTTAAGTAGGAACCAATAATTTGGAATTCCTAACAAAATGTAACGTAAACTTAGACGAAATTGTTGCGCACCCCTACGCATAGAGCTATTGGACTCGTCTTTTTTTTGTTAACACCTTTTGTACGTATAATTTGACACCGGGAGCGAGTAAAAAAACTAGTAGACATTACCTTTTGACAGGGGATATTTAATGAAGTTGTAGCTTTTTTTACTCGAGTCGAGGGTTTCTCACGATAATACCATTGTAGGAGCACGTCCCAAACGGTCTCAATCAATTATGTTAACTGTGATAATTTTGTTTTTCTTTTTTTTGTGGGCGAAGAGAGGTTTTGTATGGTCGACAAACAAATTATACGCCACTTACACGCTTATTATAGGGTCGCGTTGGAACGCTTTAATGGAATCATGACATATTTTAGGTGATAGTTGGTTGGACTGTTAATTGGACATTGGGGAACGATTCGGTTTTAACGTCTGGGATCGGGCTCCATCCAGATTTTACGACTGTGCTTTTTATTAAGTTTTAATCGAGATGATGAAATGCCCGTAATAACCAGTTGCGTTAATTTTTTTTATTATTATTATCTGTATCTAGTTAGAGGAATATTTATATATTTTTGAGGGCAGGTTTTTGTGAAATTGACTATCAAATACCGAGTCAAGTCCAAATCTTTGAATAAATAACTAAAATCTTACCGTTGTTTACTTGTTGTTGTATGTATAAAAAATACGAATAACTACACTAATACAAAATACTTGTTGTATGTAAACTACGTATTATGTTTACTCCAAAATATAATTTTCACATAAACCCCACGACCGCTAAGTTACAAACACAAATTAGCATGCCTAGACTCTAATAGGAATTCCCAATCATTCTTTCACGACATGTCTTTATTTACAAAACCACCACATATATAACACCTGAATCACATCGCGAAAGCAATGGTCTCCAATTTGTTGTGGATCAAACATTCGTGTATGGCCAGAAACTAACCCAAAAGACGTATAAACGGAAAAAAACCTACCAAAGACTCGGTAAGAAAAAGCTTCGTTGGCCGACCGTTTCCTTGCATCGTCCTATATTTCATGTGCTTTCAAACTGACCGGTCAGCGGTGTGGACCTCCATAAACATCTCTTTCGCCTAGTATCCCAGTACATTGCGCTCGACATAAAGGGGTCTTCAAACTTCCTTTAACCCTGCGTCAAGCACCTTCTTCCCAGCAAAAAACATAGGAAGTGGTGACCGGTGGGTGTTTTGGGGGCTGTCTTTTGTAAATTTCTGACGTTCAAAAATGCTGTTTTGCATCCGAGTTTGTATAAACGATTTTTGATTTTGGCTTCAACTATAAGTAATGATGAAGTGGTAATTCCCCAGCATGTGGCGATCGGCTTCGATGGGCGCGCGGCTATGCGCGGGGCTGGCGCTGGCGATGTCGCTGGCGCTGGGTGCCGGGCGCCGCGACTATAAGGACCCGGAGGCGAGGCACCATGCCGACCTCTCGCTGTGGATCGATGAGCGGCAAGTCAGGATGTTTAGCGGTAATTATCTTTTACTTACCATTGTTATTCGTAGTCAAAGTTCTTCTACTTCTTCAAGTCTTCCTCGAATTGCGCTTTTGAAGAAGTTATGTATCAATCAACTGTTCGCATAAGCACTAGCATCTATTAGACTACTTACAATAACGTATGTATGTAAAATATCAATTTCCAGGTATATCAATGCAAGTATTCGCCATAATAAACGGTCACGTGTCACCCTACGTGTTAGATCCGAACTTCTCCAACAAACTGCCGGTGATACCGTCCGAAGTCGGCTACGTTAACTTCACGTGGAAGTCCAAGAAGCGATACTACTATGACTTCGATATTCTGACGTCATCAGACCTAACGATACTGAAGCCGCCTGTATTGTCCATCAAAACACGAGGACGGGTGCCTAAAACATCAAAAGGTAATTTCAACTTGTTATAATTAACGAGGCATGTTAGACCCAATTGTAGGCTACTTTTTGTATGATGCTATTTTCATTGCCAGGAAGTATATCATTTAGAGAGTATTTTCAGCAACTTTAACAGGTAAATGTCATTAGTCTAAATATAAATAACGAGTTTGTTCCACAGAATTCAGTATAATTTTGCCATGTGTGGGCAATAATAGCGGCGTGGCCACATTTGAAATAGGGCTAGTGCTAAAAAATGGCCGCGGATTGCCGCTAAAAGGCACCCCATTAAGATTACACCTAAAGAAGGAATGCGCACAGAGAGGTGTGTATTTAGAAAGGACAGGTATTGTATCGCCAACGCATTTTTAACACTTACACGCCTGTGATTTTGTGGCTGTCTAACATTTTTGCACATATTTGTTTGACTACTAAATTAATTAACCAATTAATGTTACCTATAATTACGTGCTTAACTCTTAAAATTAAACAACAACAAAAACACAGGCGTAACGCTTACAACTTGATTTAAAAATAACAGTAAATTAATTCTTCTACAACTTGCCAATATCTATTAGAGTCCCGAAGCTTATTAATTCAATTTCTCATGCTTAGTTCATAAAAAACGAAGTATAGCGAACTTGAATACCAGAACTGAAACACTGAACATTGCATTTCATCTATTTCGAGCTCATATTGTTATGCTTACGCTACTAATAATACATTTATGGGTAGTTGGTATGAGCGAACGCTTTACCACCGCCTATTACAGTTTCACAGCATAACACTTCACCTGTTTGTGCTCACGCGTCGGGAACAATACAGCGATTGACATTTATTACTGTTTTGTATTCCATTTTATGGTGAATTTATTAAAGTTTATTCTAAAACAATCGATAATTTAGACTAAACAATCAACGGTTCTTGTCTTTGGCCATAACTGTTGTTATGCTGAAATTCATTTCTTTTCCATAAAGGTTCGTTCAGTTAAATATTTCTTCTTGTTAATAAAAAAAGAATATTTTTTTTACTCTAAACCAATCGCTGTTTTGTGTGTACGCTTTAACAAATATAAGCTCAGTGTGTAAGCCTGCGATGAGCGTCAGGCCGTATATTAACCGAATGCGTTATTTTCCGGGGTGCCGCGAGACGCTGGTTGGCTGCATACGGTGCCTCTGCTCACGGCATTTGTGTGTTTTTAGGTTCGTATTCATATGCTTGCTTTCTAACTAATACGTACTCATTTTGTTTAAGTAATGCCCGTATTCATTCATTACTCCATTTTTTTTGTTTGGTAGAATTAAAATTAAGGTAGTCCTCGGGGAATTAAACTCGGTAAAACCTAATATCTGAAAAGTCAATCCAATCAATCCAATGCGGATTTTCATAAAGAAACAAATCTCAAGAAAAGAGTTGGACTCTCTATTCCTTGTTAACTCTATTCTAACATTCCGTTTTACACAAACTCTAGACTTTACAAAGGAGTAATGTATAAATTCGGGTATCTTTTTTGGTTTGTTTGATCATCATTTGCATCATCATCACTGTTCGCACTAATTTATTTTACAAGTTCTTTAACACGTTGTCATTTAAGTCCAGGTTGCCTTTGTTTCAAGATATAGTAATAAACAAAAAACTAGTAAAATACTCCTAATTTATCTACTGTTTATATTTACATAACCTGTTAGTAAAATAACAATTAACCCTTCTACGACCAGGCCCCGACCCGGAATGTGACAAAAAATGCGCAAACCAAGGCTGGTGCAACAACGAGAAAATATGCCAGTGTCCTGAGGGTTACATGGGGCAGGACTGTCGGACGGCCCTGTGTTACCCGCAGTGCATGAACGGCGGCAACTGCACCGCGCCCGGAGTGTGTTCCTGCCCGCCTGGGTACCAGGGACGCAACTGTGAGGGAGGTGGGTTACAACACTTTATTGACTGATTGGTTATATTATTACCTATTGATTGGTAGCTAGTAAGATATGACGATTTCGTAAGGTAACACCATGGTTACAAGGCCCACTACTGATAATAGCACTGTCTAAGCACAAGAGCCCAGAAACTTTTAATCATTTTTTGCTTCAATAATAGAACGTTTCACTATAGTAGTTAGACGTTATTCTGACGGTTTAGGTTTGAATCTGTAGTAAGTATGTATAGTGTCCGCTTATTAGTTGCAAAGATGAAAAGCAGAAATCTGTTTAATACATAATTTTATTCTTTTAACAAAAATATACATTGTCATGTAAAAAGTCGTCTAGATATTTGGAATTTCTAGACTATTTTACCATGTTTTGTGATATCTGTTGGATGCTATAGAAAGCTAACAGGAAATAATACTTTATAGATACTCTTGTTATATAAATGCTACATTTAATTGAAAGCGTTTTTATAATATGTCTGACTAACTTTATAACGACACAAAAATCTTCGTCTAACGTAAAAAATACTTACTAGTAGTTGTTCAAAATCTTAATAGGGCTTTTCCTATTTGTAGCTCATGACAATGAATAAATTAAACGAACCCACATTGGATAAAAACTAAGTGTTCCATGTTGTTTTGGTTGTCTTATGACATCACAAGCAAATAGGAGACAATCCCAGAAATAGTAAACTTTGTACTCTTGTATTTTCAGTTATTCATAGTAATTCTTATGATCAACATTTATTATGTTCAAAGTGACTACAAAAGTACTCACATGTATTCAAGATGGCGGACTAGACTATCTTTAGCAGTTTATATAAAATCCTATATTCTCTAAACCTTCTTCGATAAAGCTATAGCCACCTTACAACCAGCCTTAATAACTTCAGTCATGGCTTTGTAAAAGGGGGCTTGTTCAGCTCCGTGGTCTATCCCTGTATCGTGATGTTCCTGCTCCTCATTGCGGAAGTTGGTGATGGTTTCCAAGATCTCCTTGTCGATATTAGGGTCCTCCATAAGAGTTCGGAGCTGGTCGTTATAGTGGTCTACTATAACGGTCTCTACCGCGACCGTGCAAGCCATTGCTGCTTCTTTGCCTAGGAGCGCTGAGCCTGGAATGGGAAGATTCAGTTGTTATTTTAAGGTTTAGGATGCTTAGAAAAAAATGTGTAGGTTCAGGGTAGGTTGGTCTATTAGTTTTATCTATTGAATTTTAGTTAATTGTTACAAGACAAAAGGAGAACATCGTCTTTCCTATCAGTCGTATTTTTTTATTTGTCGTCATGAGTGTCGAAAAAATAGAGATTCACTTCGGATGTTTGTGGTTCTCGAACTCAGAATAAAACTATGTTATAAAGGTTTTACTATGTTTTACTTTGAGGTTGTCTTTGACACCATTTAGCTGAATTATCATAAAGATTTATTATTACCAGCTCCCAACACAAATCCAGCAACATTCCATATCGGAGTCAGCGCAGTTGGCCTGACCCTGTACTCGTTGATCAGCTCCTCGAACTTGGCGCGATGTTTCTTCTCCTGATCCCACATGTGCTGAATAAGCGGGCCTTCAGCAGTGCTACCTAGTACTGCCATCTGGCCAGCGTAGATACGGTCTGCTCCTAACTCGCCTGCATGGTCCACTCGGATTATCTGGTCCAGCTGGAATGAGAGACAGGTTGGGTTACAAATGGATTCATTGATATGCGTTTACGGCATAGGGGTTACAATTACAATTCTTCTATCCCTTTGTGAATCTATGGCAATACTTACTATTTTTAAGAGTTGAAGCCGAGTTACATGAAACCAATTTAGGGTAAATTATGGGTTCTCTGAAATAATAGGGTAACACCTAGTAACTTTTTTGTAAAGATGTTATACAAAAATGTACTCACATGTGGGTTCTTCTTCCAATACGGCCTACTGCTAGCGGACACCGTGCTGTGCGCGCAGCGTATATGTTGCAGCAACGGTTGACGCAGCATCTTGTACTAGTTCCTGTAACAAATAACAAAATAGATATAACGTGTGTTACAAGACATTCCTTGTTGCAGGTATATGTGCGCAGAAATGTTTGAACGGAGGCAAGTGTATACAGAAGGACACATGTGAATGTCCTAAAGGTTACTATGGATTACGCTGTGAATTTTGTAAGTACCTGCCTACTTACCTACGGTGGATGATGACCTGCCTACTTACCTATGCGATAGCAAAAGTAATGGTGCAAACTCTATGATAGTTAAACCTAAGATTTTGTAATATTGTTGGAGTAAATGCTTTTTAGCCCTGAAGCCTGCACCCAAAAATTTTGCAGATAGTCATTTGATATTTTTCCTAACGGCTTAAATTTTCCAGCAAAATGCGTAATCCCCTGCTTAAACGGGGGCCGCTGCAAAGGGGTGAACAAATGCCGCTGCCCCGTGGGTCTGGGCGGCAACCACTGCGAGGTGGGGCGGCGCGTGGGCGACTGCACGTGTCGCGGCGAGTCCTGCGCCGGCGCTCACACGTGCCGCCACGGCCGCTGTGTGGCCGGCGCGTGTGTGTGCGAGCCTGGCTGGCGGGGGCGCTGGTGTCATCGGTCTACCGGTAGGTTTTGTAACCTTTAGGCCACAACTGCTTTTTCAAAGGAAGTAAGCAGAAATCCATATTCTTTAAACATTAAGCTAGAATATTGCCCTTTTTATCTAAAAGATTAGCGGTCAATGATATCATACTGAAGTACAAAGACAGCGACAAATGACAAAATTAACATTTCCTGTAAAAATATATTTGAGTCTGTAGCTTCCTGAATTTTTTATACACTATTATAATTTGAATAAAATAAACACTTTAACTGTTCCTTTTCAGGATCATCAGAAGAGTCCGGTGAATACAAGAGGCCTCGATGAAACAAATACAAACTATTGATGAAACTACTTAATAATGATGTGATTTCTTAAATTTTATTATAAATATTTTATACATATTTTGTAACATTGATAAATTAGTCATTTAGATGTTAAGCTCTATGCCACTTAGTTTATGTATTTAGATTTAGGACTACAAAATAATATAAAATATTAGAGATATACTTTGTGCTTGTTTTATTTTATTTTCTACTTCCCTTGTTACGCTTCACCAATATCCTGAAAGGACAAGGTCAGCATATCATGAATAAATTCTGGATGCCTTGAATTGCAATTTAAAATATTGCCGACCTTAGTCCACTAGCAATCACAATCATTATCAATATAGTATTTAGGTAGGTCTGTTGACCTGTTTTTTAGTAAGTGCCTGCTCTAACGGAGTGTAGGACTTATCCTTACACATTTATATTTATAAAAGCGAAAGTAACTCAGTCTGTCCAGCCTTCACATTACATCTACTGAACTGATTAGAATAAATTTTGAAAAATACAATGAAAACAAAGTCTTTATCCCAGTGCCGTACGTAATTCTTTCAGGATGGGTGGAACCCCGGGAACAGCTAGTAGGCTATATACTATTTAAGTTAAAGCTTTTAGTCTACAATGGAAATATGATTGTGGACAATCATTGCACAATAATAGTACAATTTGAGTAAGACTCTAGGTTTAGACAAATTCACATTGAATATTTATTTTGTGTCAATAGTTTCACATAGGTAATCTAATAGCATTAGTTAACTGCAAACTGATATAATAATTTACATGATGTTGTAGGTACATGTAGTTGTACTCAATTTAGGACACAATATACTATGTAATTTTGATATTTATAATTTTGAATGTAAAGGTTAGGAAGTACTTATGTTCTGATTACATGGTGGATATGAATAAAATCTAACTAGTGGGCCCCTTTTGGTAAAAAGGTTAGGTCAGACTGTAGCTAAGGGTGTGTAAAGAACTCAGGATCTTAACAAAATTAAAAATACTACAATTGGCCAGGTTTTGAGTCTATCACTCAGAATGACCAAAATTGGGACTAAATCAATTTGCTACACTCTGAACGAAAGTTATTTATAAAATTTTAACACCAAATGACCAAATAGTTTTCACTTTTATTAATATCATGATTTTTGTTTATAAATAAGTTTGGCAGTCTATCTGTCAACTAACCTCAAAGAATTCATGATCTTATAAATAAATGTAAGTATTCAACTCACCTTATTCCTTTTACTATTTTCCGAGACTATATTACGCAATCTCACAATCTGTAAATAAAAAGAAATAACAAACTCAACACGCGAATTCACAAAACTTGTTTACAATCGCAAAACGTCAAATGTAGTTCCTGAAAATCTCACTAGATGTCACTACCGTATGACGTGAAATGATCAATTTCTAAAATAAACTAGGGATTTTTCCTGAACATCTAACAACTTAGGACGTCAGAATAAATAAATAGAAATATTTGACTACCAAAATTGGTGAGTATCTTTCACAAAATAAGCTTTTATTTACTCACAAAGCTGTGAATCCTTTCCCCCCTCAGGCAGAGGGGCGATTTCCCTTTCCATACGAAAACCACACCGCGCAGACTCGTACAAAATGGCGACCCCTAGATACGAAGTTTATACGGTCCACATACCGCGCTTACCGATCGATACTAATGGAGGACTCGAATTTTTCGGGGACTCTCGTGCACTCCGTAATTTTCGTGAATTCAGTGTCTGGACGAGTGCAAATGTCTTAAAAAGTGTTGTTTTGGACGGGTTACATCACAGCAAGTTTGCAAGACTTCTAATTGGATTGCAAAATGTGCTTCAAATCACGCAGGTGCGTACGCAGCCGTAGTCTCTCCATTCTGTCTGAGCCTGCTCGAACGCGCGACTCCCCTTCATGATGGCCATTCATTTTGGCTTATCCTTTACGCCGCCGCAAAGAGCTTGCGTCATGTCATGCGTCTTCGAAACTGACCCGTCGCGGGGCACCATGCACCGTATAAACAAAACATCAAACAAAATGCGTCATTGGTGTATGCGACTGCATTTATTCGCGCGTAAAAGGCTGAAAATTATAAGTTGCAGTGCAAAATATGCATCTGAAAAATAAAGATGGATCCCGAAATCATAATTTGGTGCATTAGACTTGTATCGTTCTGTTCAAGACTAGACTATTATTTGTCTAGCTAGATAGTCGGTATGTGGGAAGCTCGAGTATTGATTTTTCTGAGCTAGTTGATGCCTACACAATAGAATGGTCCAACATTTTACATTTCGTACATAGCTTTGATATTCAAGTTTACGAAAGGTCTGCAATAAATGATTCCTTCATAATGTGGACAAGAAAGCCGTAAAAACCAATCCATCTAAAGTCTTGTGAGATATCGTATTTTCCAATAAGATTCATTCTGACCCTTAACACAGAAAAGGGATAGGAATAAAAAGGGCGACATTTTCCTCAATGGAAGTAAAGATTAAATCCTGGAATGCGAGGTTCAAATTCAACTTGGAAACACTATAAATGAAAAAATTCGTATTATCCTATTCTAGGCATATTTTGTGCTAGGTATAAAGGTCAGGGGTGGCTAGTGAAAAGTAGAGCAGATTTTAGGCTTCCTAATCAATGTATTAAATGTCTTAGTAGCTGTGGCTATGAGATATTTTTCATTGGGGCAAGTCATTGACCTTTTATTGATTTTTCTGACCAAGCATCAGTCACTTTTAGATAACTCAGTTACCCATATTTTAGGCAGTGTTAATTGAGGATTATCAATACCAAAATACTATTTATTTGATAATGGGATCCTAATTTAAAGAACTGAAATATTTTAATTTCCTTAAAGAATGGAAATCATGTTTCATTCATCAAAACTTAAGTAGCATATTAATGTAACTGTTCTACTAATAGCAGTGCTTAAAGTAATAAAACAATACAATAATTTTACCATTGAAACATTATGTAAAGAAATAAGACACAAATAGACACATAATAAATCTTCAGTATTGATCTAGTAGGGTAAATATGCCAAATGTCGGCCCCCTTAGCGATTTTCTGACTGCGGTTCGCTATAGCACCATCAGTTTCCAACGAAAGATAGTTTCTGATGCGGTTTTGGATAGTTTGATTAATCTATTTCATGTTTAAAGGCATAAGATTGATATTTCTACGAAAAGAAAAAAGTAATAAGGCTTAGATGCGTCGAGAACAGAAAAACCCTAAAGTCGGCCATTCACGGCCCAAGGTCGGTCGCGTTTTTTCCAAATGTCGGCCGGGTATAGGGTGTTTCAAATTAAGGCAGTGACAAATATTAGTAACATGATTTATTTTGGCAGATGAATTCTGCCAAAATAAATCTATATGCCAATTAATATAATACTAAGTATACATTTGTAATTGTTTAATAGTAAAATATTTTTTTGTTTCCCCTAAACAAAAAAAGTCGTATTCTCAACCAACCATTTATATTTTTTAAGCTAATAAGATCGGTTTAATATGTAGCAAGTCCCAAACCATAAAGCTACCATAAACATGCCTACAATACATTTAAACTTAACTTCTTTACAATATAATAAATTATAATAAATAAATCATTTCATTTTGAGAAAATGAAAAAAATATAAAAGTATTTTTTCATCGGCCTGTATAGTGGCGCTCGAGTTCGAAGCTGGTCGACATTACGATCTTTAATATTTCTAATGTCGGCCCCTATTTCTTGTACCTTATTTTTCGAGATTCGACTAATATCACCCCGGCCGTTATTTGGCTATTAAACGTAAAATAGATCTATTTGCCTATAAGCTTTGCAAATTCTCTTGTTAAGCCAACGGAATTAGTACAATAGGAATTTATAAAATAGACTGCATTTACTTTAAGTCGGCCACGGCCGAGAATCCGGTTTTAAGTCAAAACTGTTGTCCTAATGGCGGCCTCCTATTTTTCCTTGAAAAATATACGCAAAACGCTGAAAAAACTATCTTAAAATATAGTAAAAATAACCCATTAGTGATAATAAAGCTTAAAACAAAAATAAATAAATGTTTTATCGTTCTAATATCAATCCCCAAAATGTGAGTTTTCACTTCGAGTAAGCTACTTTACATGCGAATTTGATGTTTGAACGGCGCAATCGCTACTGACGCTCAGTATGAGAAGAGTAAGTGACAGAATCGGATAGTAACGATTTGTACGTATAGAGTATAAACCAAGGTTGCAATTCGAGGAGCAAAACTGACACTTAATTACCTTTTGAATGAATGCAAGCTGAAAATGTACAGACGGCCGAAGTTTGGGGGGAGGCCGACATTTGGCGTATTTACCCTACCAGACAGCTACAAGGCCAGTACTTTACTATGTTAGGTAAGACATAAATACTTAATAGCACTGCCATTGAGTCCAATAATACAAGCTTGTTATGGAATAACTTAATATTTAAATAAAACTTACTTATTTTATGAATAAGCTGTGATCTGCAGCTCATTTTGTTCCTGCATGGAAAGCCTGTAGAAAGTCATTAAAAAAGCTGATGATGAATTAATGTGCAGATGTTGAATATGTTGAATAGCCTTCTCCATATTAGTACAAATCTGTAAAATTAGCAAGAGAACTTAACTCTGAACTTCTCACCAAAATTTTACCATAATGAATTGTCATTATGTAGATATCTGAAATGACATAGTACTTAATTCAATAAAACGCTACAAAGTTCTCTACAAATAAGACTATACAATATACATACTGTTTGTTTTCTGGTGGTGAATTAGGTTTTCTTTAATTTGTTGTTGGGCTGAACAAAAAATGTGCATAATGTGCTTAATAAGGATGAGAAAATGAAGTGAGGATGTAACGTGTTTGTTCATTTATTAACTTGGAGACAAGAGATAAAATACTTACACAAACAAACAAACACTAAGCTAACAATATTATTAATTGGATTTTTTAAATATGTCTATTGTGTTATATGTTTGCAAATTATACTTAAAGTCAATACACCAGTAAGCTAAAGTAATAACTAGCTCCAGACATATAAATTAGTCTAAGTTTGTTTAGTTCATCTGCGGAACTGTAGCTCTTAAACTGATAAACCAATTTGAATGCAGTTTTTGTAAATGAAAACTGGTGTTACAGCCATGATTCTTCTGCTTAGAACTTTTGCAGTTATTACCTATTTTTTTTTCAACAGAGAATTAGGGATCTCCTTATCAAAACAGTATTGTTATGGAAAATGAACTACAAACACCTAAAACATCTAACAATCAGTCCACGCTGAACCAGACACTGAAGCATTATTGAAAGAGTTGCCCATCAATGTTGCCTTTCAAATCACTAAATCACGGTTTCTCAGGTCATAAAGCTCATCAGTTGAAGAGAAACGATCTAGCGTGGCGGGGGCACGCAGAAACCCGGTGGGTAACAACCCAATGGTCCTGGAGATTGGGGGGCAGGACGAAGGGGACACAGACTACGCCATGAACTCTGCAGTCAGCACCGAGTCTATGGATATGGAGGGGGAGGTAAGACTCCTTGTAGCTTTAAACTATTTTCTCTCAACAGCCAGTGTGACTGATGTGAAAGGAGTTCTAGATTCGATCTTCGGTTCAAGCGTAAATGATTTGGTACCTACTTAGAAGGGTTTTAAACTTTACGTGAAAGTCCAGAAACTGAGCTGACCACAAAAAAAAAAATAACAAGAAATAAAACACCTATATAATTCGCTGCTGTTGACATTTATTTTATGAGTAAAAACCGACGATAGTGTCCTCGAGATGTCTGTGAAGGTTATTGATTTCGGCTTAAGAGCGTGACGACCGATCGGCTAAATGCTTTGAACGAGTCCAACGAAGTCTGAAGTAGGGTTTTTTTTTCACTACGCGAGGGTGACATCCTGGCAATAAACAAACTTGATTATAACTCGACGTAGACATTGCTATTTCTATTTGCAGTCGTAAGAAAATCGATATCAAAGATTCTAGTGTTACAAATGCTAGACAAGTTGGTATGGCTTCAAATCGCCCCAACGTTGTTCTTTTGTTTACGAATGTAAGTTGCCGTAAGTTTGCAATTCCCTACTAAACGCCAATACATAGTTATTTGTGCGGAATCGAAAACTAATCAAATCTTAAAATGGATTGGTCGAATTGATAAACTACTAGCTTGTCTGCCAGTGATTTCAACTGCGTCTCATAAGAATTACTACATACATCCGAATAAAAGGAAGGCTATCCCGAATAATAAGAAGGCTATCAAATAGATTTTTCAAAACGGACCGGTGGCTCCTGATATTTCCCAAACAAATCTTCAGCATAAGATAGGCTAACATTAGTTATTTCCTCAGGACATGTCACAAGTCGACGGCTGCTTGAGCGGCGCGTCAGACGACGATGACGACTGCGCGTCATCACCGGCCGGCTCCAACTACGATGATAGCGCCGATCTCATCAAAAACGCTATGAGCGATGAAGTCACTAAACAGCTGGCTGCCGCTGGTGAGTTATAGTTGACGTACAATGATGGCCTGTCTTCCCCCTACAGTTTTTTTTTTTTTTATAAACGAAAGAAACAGTTATTGGCACCTGGGTATGGGAGCCAGCAATTGAAGGTTTCTTTCTTTCGTTATCCGGGATAAGAACGCAGTCAAATTATAAACGTGGTTACGTATAGTTCTTGCGTGAAACAGTATTTTACTTGCTTCTCTTTTTAATTAACTACTAGTAGACATTTTTCACAAAAAACCTTCAAGAGAATACGGCTTTAGCACGCGGTGCTACCAAGGCCCAAGTTCGTGACCTCGCTTCGTGCCTAGCTCATGATAGGCTCAGCTTGCATTAGAAACTACTGTCGATAATATACACGTGAGCAAAGCCTTATGTAGTACTCGTAATTTGAGTAAGTAAGTGCCGTTTGTGTAAGCAGAGTAACTTTAGACTTGAAATTAGGTACATTATTCAGGGGCCCTCATAAATCTTCGCCAAGAAATCAGATTCGAATTACTGTTAATATTTGAGCCCCAATGAAATCGGTGCCGCGAGATGCAGCAGAATCAATGTAGAGGCATATTTTTTTGTACATTTGGAGTACCCCTTGGTACCTAATCTTAATCTTACCTTAACTTAAATCTTATAAACAAAGCGATTGAGCGAGTTGATCCGGTGTCTTAGGGCTTGTAACCCCTTTTCCAAGATTTACAAATGGCTCAAACCGACAGGTCCGGTAGGCATGGCGGCCGCCGCCGCTATCGCGTCCTCCAAGAAGCGCAAGCGGCCGCACTCCTTCGAGACCAACCCCTCCGTCAGGAAGAGACATCAGAACAGGCTGCTCAGGAAACTCAGAGTAAGTTCACTTGTAATGACGTTGATTCCCAGATCTTGAATATGTATTTTTGATTTATGAAGAACTGTATCCGCCCGCTGTATGTATTAGGAGGTCACATCATGCATACAATTAATATTAAAATTACCAATAATTTATTTGAAACATGCCTTAAACACTACTCATATGTTGGCAACGCAACATAGGCCAGAAGAATCACTGACCTCATCCTCTTATGGCTCAACTAGGACAAGCCACTCCTTCACAAGCTACTTACAAGAATGACTCTTTCTGTCAAAAGTAAGCTGAATTCTAACATACAAACTTCTCACTCAGCAAACTATAGAAGAATTCGCAACCCGCGTTGGCCAACAAGCCGTGGTGCTAGTCGCTACTCCTGGCAAGCCCAACACATCCTACCGCGTGTTCGGTGCTAAGCCGCTGGAGGACGTAGTCAGGAATCTGCGCTGCATGATCATGGAGGAATTGGAAAATGCACTCGCGCAACAGGTAAGCGGAGCTCTAGAGATTTCTTTGTAATAAAGCTGCCAATAATTACTTTAACCCTAAGGTGGCAGAATTAAAATGTTAAATTAAAAAAACTTTGCACCTACTATATTGCTATTTCTCCACCACCCAAAGGTAGACTTGGAGAAAACGCTTAAGATGTTAAGTCCGCCATTGTACAATATGTGCAGAAAGTATTAAATAAATAAGTAAATTCTTTCCCATAGAGTATTAAAACTTCATACTTTAGCAATGTAATAAGATGTGTAGAAAAGGAAGGGATATCGCACAGCAAGCCAACTAATATAAAACTGTATGGACTATGTAAGAAGTGCAAGCGTATCGTAAGCGTATACTCAGTGAGGCTTCTTTCAAACCAAACTGATTGTCAGCCTCCGAATGTCAGCGTCTATGCATATTACGCATAACGTATCGTCGTTACATGTTAACGAAAAAGTGAATATTTATGGAAATACAATAAACTGCATGACGTTCGCACATTCGGCGGCTGACAGTCAGTTTGGTTTGGACACAGCCTAAGGGCTGATTTTCCAATCGCCAGACTGTTATCTGACGAATATGTTTGGCCGTTTTCGCAGATTTTGTATAGAAAAAAATATGTCAAACCGCCATATTTATTATTCCTCAAATAGAAGTTTAACTGATGATTGAAAAATCAGCCCTAAGAGACCTACGTACGTGGTTTGTATACGCTTACGTTACGAAGCTACATACGAAGCTGCTGAGCACACTGAGCTATATAACGAGTCAGTTCGGGCTGGGCGGGGGCCCGCAGGCGCCGGCGCCGGCCTCGGACGACCCGTCGCTGTTCGAGCTGCCGCCGCTCATCATCGACGGCATCCCCACGCCCGTCGAGAAGATGACGCAGGCGCAGCTCCGGGCGTTCATACCGCTCATGCTCAAGTATTCTATGGGTGAGTGAAACGGTACAAAGTAACTGTATCTTGAACGAAAAGGGCCTACATGTCCAGTATTTTTTAAAGTTCTTCCTGAAATTATCTTTTATTTGATACATTTTTTATTGCATCCCTTTACAAAGGATTCAAAAAGCGTAAAACTTACCCCCCACCTATCTACAAATAATTCATTTTAATTGGTTCAGTCACTGCAAGAAAGACCTGTGTGAAAGCGAATATATTGCTTCTGATTATTATTATCAAAAGTATAACTAACGTTATACTATAACTAGTTTTTTGTCACAGTTTCACAAATAAACAATACTTATTTTCACACCCTCTGAAAAGACGAAATACCTCTGAACTTAGTAACATATTAATTCCACAGTGCGCGGCAAGCCGGGCTGGGGCCGCGAGTCGACGCGTCCGCCGTGGTGGCCCAAGGACCTGCCCTGGGCCAACGTTCGCATGGACGCTCGGACTGAGGACGAGAAGCAGAAGGTATGCACTAACTTACTATATTGCATCTACTATTTTCTTTTGGTCAGGTTCAGAGTATCATAAGCCAATCAGAACTAAAAGTTCTTTCAAAAGAGATGATGCTTGTTGAACCTGCTCACGCTTAACGTTAAAAAAACCAAATATATCGCTTTTAGGAAAACCGTAGCCACGAATATTCCCACGCGGATTTTAAAGATACATAACTGCTGTCGGTCCAGCTCTCTTAATAATAACACTTCTTGTACGTGCAACGCTATTGATAAAGTAGAAGAAATAAAATACTTGGGTGTAATTATTGACCAACACTTGTCCTTCAAATCTCATACTACTGAGCTGGTAAAACGGGTTAGAAAGCAAATTTATATTATGAAAATGATACGAGATTGCGCATCACTCGAAATTAAGAGAACAGTGTACATAGCCCTCTGCCAGTCCCTGATTCAGTACTGCATTGTCATATGGGGAGGAGCGGCAAAAACAAATATTATAAACCTCGAAAGGGCTCAACGTGCCGTACTAAAAACCCTGTTGCACAAACCATACCGCTATCCCACCGAAACCCTGTATAGTGAAGCGTCTCTATTGAGTGTACGAAAATTATTCATTCTAAATGCCACATCCAAAACTCATATTTCCATACACAAACGAAAAGACTTCTCATACATACAGACCAAACGCAACTTCAGAATCCCGACACCTTCAGTTAACTCATCATACGCACAGAGACATCCACACTTCCTACACCCGTACGTCTATAACGCTGTAAACAAACAGTGCGATATAGTAGACTGTACCCGAACACAGCTAAAAAGAAAAGTTACATCCTGGCTGTTAACCCTAACATATGAAGATACAGAAAAGTTAATCACAATAGCAAAATAACATAATTAATAGCTACTTCAAACTCAAAAAAAAAAAAAAAAACACCGTTCACACACATACGCCTACACACCCTCCACTATACCATTACACTCACACACACAAACATCCACAAATACACTATTCATCTCACACCTACCACCCACACCATTTTTTTATACTCATTTATTATTTTATTTTTGTTATTTTATGATAAGAGTTCATGTTAAGTTTCAATTTAAATTTTTATAACATTTTTTTCTTTATAATTTTATTTTAATTTTAATTAGTCTTAAGTAAAACTCAAAGGTGAATGGCAGGCTTGTATGGGACTTTCGTACCGCTAATAAAATTTCGTGTTTTGGGATATTTTTTGTTTTAATTGATGGGTAATACGATAGACAAGCCCTTTGTAAATTCTTAGATTTTTAGAACTTGGGAAGTAAAAGTTATAACCAGTTTTGTTTTTTAAGGTTATGTACTACAGTGTACCCATATAATTTGTTTTAGCTAGGTACATAAACATTGTTATGGTAATGATAAAATAAATGTTCTACCTAGCTTGTCTCTTAATCTTGGGTATGTTTTAGGTAGGTACGTACAATTAGGTAAATAGATAGATAGATAAGGATCGTACCCACTCAGTAGAGTGCATTTAGGAGATACCTGTCCAGCAGCGGACTGCAACAGTTTGATAATGGTCAAGTTCTCGGGTTTCGAGTGTGGTATAATAAAACAACTTTGTTTTTGTAGGGATATACATCTATTTTATTGTTCTTATAATTATTTAATCTATTCTTAGTATTATTTCATCAACATAAAAACTCATGTGCAGAAATACCCAGACCCAGAACAACTACTTGCAGATCATTCAAATATTTGTTCCGTGCGGCAAACATGGTCAGCAGGCGTTATCTGGAAAATATTTAAGTGATTTTGAGTATGATTCAACATTGCTTTAAATAACTATTTTAACAGTGTTACACAAACCAAGTTAGGCAAGTAAACAATACATGTAAGAGATCACTTATATATTTGTTAATGTACAAACACAACAATGATCGTTTACAGGACAAACTGTAAATATTTTTACAACCACAACAATGTTTGTTATTTTTTCAAATAATGTTAAGATTAGTTTTAGGTACATTCATATTATTTTAGTATGAAATCGTGTAGTTTATATGGTGAGTCTACTTTTTAACACGTAAAAGTTCTCACTTCGTAACTGGCACACTCGTACGCAAAATGTTATTTGAAAACTACTTACATCTCTAGGATATGTCCACAGCCGAATAGTATTGACGATATCTTCACTCTCATCGGATAAAGCGTGCCTTCGTATTCGCGACTAGCGAACGTTGCAATTGATGCATTGCAAACTCGTCATTTTAAAGCACGTCCACACACACAACACAAGTAATAAAGCGTCCTTTCGCGAAAGTACTATCAACAGGTAGAGTACGGAGGAGCAGTTCCTCGACTCAACGTAAAAATGACCAGATAATTTGCTTAAATTGCTCAGATGCAGTAACAAACCACAATCCAAAACAACAGCAAAGAACTGAACAGACACTGACAGACAGAGACTAGACTCTGAAAGATATCCGTTACCTGTCAATAAAATAATTGCCAATACAAAATAAAAACATTGATGGTGAAAATAATTTATATAGTTAAATTATTAATTATTAAGATAGTATGCAATCATTATTCATTTTAAGGTATAATATGTAATTGGTTAATTATATTTACTGTTATTTCTATGTTTAAATAATTATTTATCATTTCGAGCCTCGTGATATTTTACAAATGGCAACTTCTAAAAACAGGACTACGTTTAGTTGCGTTTAGTTTAAGATTATATTACGTTTAATTACTTGAATCTTTTAATTGGTATAATTAATTAATCCGGAGTTCTAAAAATACTACACTAACATGAAAATAAATGACTTAGTTGCCTTAATAATTGGTACAAATTCTATAACTGAACAACGACAAAAATATGCGGTACGAAATCTGCCATTCTCCTTTGTATTACTAGTAATTTGTATTGGTAAACCCTCTCTAAATTAGCGCCCAAGATACAGGCTTTGCCTAGTTTGGGGCTAATGATAACAGAAAATGTACCATTTTTGGAAATAAATTTCTTATTCTTATTCTATTTCTTATTCTTATAATAGGGGAAAAAATTAAGCAAACTATGTTTTGCCCTGAAAGAAAGAAACACCATATCAAAACTAGCTAACCTTACCCCCTATCTCTGCAGATGTCATGGACCCACGCGCTGCGTCAGATCGTGATCAACTGCTACAAGTACCACGGCCGCGAGGATCTGCTGCCCGCCTTCACTGAGGAAGACGAGAAGGGTCCGCCCACACAACCGGTTAGTACATCTTTTTGCATTTTGATTTTTTAAGCTGGAATATTATCAGTAGACCCCTGCTTCTGTGGGTGTAGTAGGAAGGAATGTCAGTGTGTTACTGACTAAAACTATTTATCTAGCTTTTGAATGCTGGTTTCACTTGTAAAAGGACAGGTCTACAAACAGTCGAATCTATATTTACTTATTGGTATTGAAAATGTACAAAGGTTGATTGATACATAGGTAGAAAATAGAAAAGTCTTGTATACAGATTGTGAAAATAATCGTAGATTTTAAGCGAAAAGGTCGCATAAGGTAAGCAGTATTTTTTACCGAATTGGCTACCCTGGGTATTAAGGATAACCCTAAATGGGTTTAGGATTCCTGTCCATCCTTTACTTAGCTTTTTGGCAAGTAGCCACTGTTTATTTCTACGAAAAAAAAAGGAATATAAAGAGTGGAACCAATCTAAATTTTTAAAAGAATTGTAAATAGTTAAATAGTAAACTCAAGGCCAAAGTGTGTCGATAAAATCGTCTAGACTTCTCGTGTCCTACATTTTCATAGCGCTGGGGACCGTAACTTTGTCGGGGTCCTTGGTGAACTCCTCCAGAACCGTCGCTTCCAGGTACACCTCAGCTCCGATAAAAGTCGTTGGCGAGCCCAAAGAAATGGCCTACCCCAAGGCAGTGTCCTGGCTCCGTTGCTGTTCAACATCTACACCAACGACCAACCATCTACCTCAAACACGACTCGCTTCCTGTACGCTGATGATTTGGCCCTGACATCACAGGGATCCTTTGAGGAGGTAGAGGAAAACCTCAATAAGGCACTTGAAGATCTGAGTATCTATTACCAGGAGAACGCCCTAAAACCAAACCCCTCAAAAACTCAGTCGTGCGCATTCCACCTGCGCAACAGAGAAGCGAGTCGAACCCTTAACATCCAGTGGCGAGGTGTACCTATCAGCCATTGTAAGCTTCCAAAATACCTGGGTGTAACTCTCGACAGGTCGCTCACTTTTAGGAAACACTGCGAGAATACCAAGCAGAAAGTTGCCTCCCGCAACAACCTGTTGCGAAGGCTGATGAGCACGACCTGGGGAGCCTCTCCATCGGTGTTGCGAACCACTGGCCTGGCACTGTGCTACTCCGCGGGCGAATATGCATGTCCCGTGTGGAGTCGTTCCGCTCACGCCGGGCAGGTGGATGTAGCACTGAACGAAACGTGCCGCATTATAACTGGCTGCCTCAAGCCGACCCCGGTACAGATGCTGTATCCACTGGCCGGCATTGCCCCACCAGATGTTCGCAGAAGCGTGGCTTCTGGCATCGAGAGAGCCATACTCGAAGCAGACCAACGACACCCCATGCACAATTACACCCCCGTGCCACAGCGGCTCAAAAGTCGCAGGGGTTTTTACAAGATCGTTGCTCCTGTCGATGGTGAGGCCTCTCTAGCCAGACGGGAACTTTGGCGGTCGAGGATTTCACTGCCCACTCCGTTTGTCCCGCTCTTGGAAAGACTCCCTCCTGGACACGATCTCCCGAGAAGAGTTTGGCAGTCCTTAAACAGACTCCGAACGCAGGTCGGCCGAAGCAAAGACAATCGGTCCAGGTGGGGTTTCACGGGCGGGGCGGACCTTGGGTGCGAGTGCGGGGCTGCTATGCAGACCATGTCCCACCTCATCGCATGTCCGCTGTGCCCTGAAACTTGCTCGCGGCAGGATCTCATGAGCGCATCCGGCCGTGCTCTCGCTGTGGCGGCATATTGGGCTGACAAAGTGTAGTCTCACTATAAGACATGTCATCGACACGAAAGAAGAAGAAGAATAGCGCTAGATTGCCTTCATGTTGCTATTCTTATAAATTACTAAACTCTTGTTCAGTATTTACGCAAACAAATAATGCATAAGTATAGGCCTAAGTTTTGAAGCATATTTTTTTTGTAGTGTCGCTTATTTTTTCAACAAGACTTCATTGGCAAGTAGAAAGTATTACTGCAAAATGAATTCGCAATAAATATGTCAACTTTTATGGTCATTTTTAATAGCTCTCAATATCAATAAACACAATACAATAAATAAATCTTATTATCGCCACGATCATATCGCGTGCGCCAGTTGGATTGTTCAATTTACAACACCGGGAATCGAACTGACGATGTCGCGGATGGCTGATGTTAATCTCTTCAAGATATTTGTGTTCTTATTTACAGAAAAGAAATATTATAAGATAATTAGGGTTTTCTTACTTAAGAAAGTGCTAGCTAATTTATTTTAAGTAGCCATTATATATTTCATATTTTATTACATATATTATTCCTCCCATTTCGGCCTAAAGAGACTCTTACATTAATATCTTACGACAGCTTGACCTCATTAAGCCTATAAAACCTACTTTACATAATGTCTTAGTTTTCCTAAGTAATAAATACCTACGATACTTTTTCCTGAAGGTATAAAGTGCGTCACAAACTTAAGCCCACATGGCTAATGGTAACAGACTAATTGGCACACTGTTACGTCATTTCGTTCTATAATCCGATCAGTGAGGATATTGTGTGCTTCCGAAAATATCTTTACGTAGGGGGAAATTATTAACTTAAGAAATGTTTACACTCAATTTGTTACTGTTTAGACAAAAAAATCTAGAATAAGAAGACTAGCTAGGATAAGCAGTTTTATGCTTGACCGTGTTGCACATCAGTGGTATTTCGCCATGACACAACACACTTGATACTTTACATTTGAGAATTTTTATATATAATTTTAAAATATACATTAGCAGCCTTACTTATAAAAATCAACAAATCATCTTCTAAGCATTGTTTTAAGTAATTACTACTTAAAGCCTTAAGTAGTGATTAAATTATTTTGACCTCTAAACGTTGCTTAAGCATGTCTTAAGTAATGAACAGATAATGACATAAAAACATACTAATTTCTCAACACTACCGGAATGTTGGTAGCTTAAAAAAATATTTGTCATCAAAACGTTGTGTAATGGCAACAATGGCATCCGTAAAATATAAAATTAAAAAGTTGAGCTGTCAATAAACCGGAAATGAAAAATCAGCTGGTAAGAATCCAGCCATTTTGATAATTAGCGGGTTAAACAAGGGTGTGAGGCTACTTAATTTGACAGCTCATTTAAGACATTGCTAAGAAAATGATTTATTTCAGCCACGTTTATAAGTAAGATTTTTTCTTAAACATCTCTTAAGTATAACTTATTATTTTATAAGTAAGGCTGTTAGTCTATACATTAATGTACCGATTTCAGCTGCTCTAAAACTGTGTCTAAATTATATTTTACTGTTTATTAATGCTATCTCACATGGAATGCTGCCTGGATTTGGTAACCTATTCAATTTTATATACAAACCTTTATTGTGTGCCCTTTCGAACATTACCCATTACTTACTATAACTCACTACATATTACTTATGTTCTGTATTTTTCACTGTCGCCATAATTTGGTCGGTTTCCGTGTCCGTTCGTTCGTAACTCCCCGCGAACAGATCTCGGCTTGCATGCCGAACGCGAACAACAACACATCGTCGGGCTCGTCGTCCGGCGCAGGCCGCAGCTCGCAGCAGCAAGCCGTGCTGACGTCACAGCAAGTCTGCATCGACCAGATGACGCTCGCCGATGTCGATGTACGCAACTGTGATGATATGGCGGTCGTGACCACCACTCACTTGACAAATGTTTGTCGTTTTGTTTATAAGCTTTGCGTTTTACACTTAGATTTTTATAGTTAATGTTAATGATACTTTGTATTAAGGGTGCGTTTGAAATAAGCAGGCAAATGCTCATTCTATCCCCGCAGTATCAGAAAAATAAAAAATGCTTGTTTTCTAAAGACTTAGTTGTTTGGTTTGACCTCAACGCACCCTTATATTAATAACTTATCAAATAATGGTCTCTGTAGATGAAATATTGTTGCCTGTTTCATGCATGAACAATTTAGACACCAACAATTTTATACGAATTTTTCACAAGTCAGATTTTTTTTATCGTAGTAATTTTTCTCTCACCTAATATAATAACTAAGCAACTTGCTCCCTATGTTGTTCAGATGTCGCAGTACGCGCCGGCCGTGCTGCAGACGATCACGAACCCGGACGGCACAGTGTCGCTCATACAGGTGGACCCCAACAACCCCATCATCACGCTGCCAGACGGCACCACTGCTCAGGTGGTACGTAACATGCTCAACATTACACGTTTTGAAGCTAAACATTGTGAAACCACTGGCTTCCTGGATACTAGGGTAAGTAGTCTTAAGGGCTACCACACAATATGCTGGACCTGGGGCCGACGTTACCACCCATATCAAGTTGCTACTTTTGTTTGGTGTCTGAAGTAATTCCCTATGAGGCACACACAGTAAAGTATAGAGGGCTATTAGTAACATAATCGTGTCGGTGTGTTGCACAGATCCACAGCGGCGAGGGCGGCGCGGGCGTGGTGCAGACGCTGGACGGCGAGGGCGCGGTGGTGGACCTCAACGCCGTCGCCGAGGCCACGCTCAACCACGACGGACAGATCATACTCACCGGGGAGGATGGACACGGTACCTACATATTTAAACTATTACCATTTTAATGATGTCTTCAGTGCCTACATGTCAAAGATGGTTCTAATTTAAACGATGTGATGGGATATGGGCAGAAAACAAACGACATTTCAGGATGACCAGAGATTTAATACGATTATTAATCCAAGCAAAGTACTGATAATATCAGATGGTTCTGTCTTGCCTTTTTGGATGATTTTTATCGGAAGCTAATTTCTAAAATGGTTGGAGAAACATTATTAACAGGTCTGTGCCATAACTAGACTCAATACGGTTCTCTTGCGGACTTACATTTGTTTATCAATTGCTTTAAAACAAAGACTGGGTTTAATTCGTTCTAATACGTTTTTCTATAATTTATAAAATGTACCATCATATAATAATGTTGACTTGTATTCCAGGCTACCCGGTGTCGGTGTCGGGCGTGATCACGGTGCCGGTGTCGGCGTCGGTGTACCAGTCGATGGTGGCGTCCATGCAGCAGCAGGACGGCGTGTGCGTGGCGCCGCTCGTGCAGGTGCGCCCCAAGCTTGAACCGCCCGACTAGCCCTACCGTGCCCGTTACACTACTGTCTTACTGGATTTCTATAATCTAGCTATCTGTTCAAAGTCAAATCATATATTTAATTTAGGCCTTTACAAGCACTTAAGAATAAATATGACTAAGTTTGATTCTAGTATTAGTATTCTAGTATTCATAACAGTTATTTCGCGATTATACCTAATAAGTGGGGCTTATGTCAAAACCATGGAGAACTAAATGACTAACGGAAGTGCCTTAACGGAAAATCGCCTAAGAAAGTAACGCTCCAAATTGAGAGTGAGCGGAGGACTAGGAACGTTACTGTTTTCGCATTCTGGATACGACCAAAAATCGTTGATAGATATCTCAAAACTCATTCTTTGGTCAAAACACAATCTCTAATCGCAAATCAAAGCCTGCAAAGAAGGGCCTGTTTTAACGAAATCATTTGACTTTGAAAACGGATAGAAAGGTTATAGAAGTCCACTATTAATTATGCACAATTTAAATAGAGTAGATTGCTTGTTGCCCAAGTGTTTGTATGGTTTACGAGCTGCGTTTTAAAGCCAGTTTTCGTACTAGAAAGTTGGGGAATCAACCCTGAACTTCCCCAACTTTTATACATGATTCTGATGTCCTTTGTAATAAAAGTTAATTGATTGTGAAATGTTAGTAGCTTGTTGAATATAATTTATGTAGCCTTGTAACAAGCATGAGAAATTGTCCTAAAGTATTTTTGTTGTCTTTTGTGGTCAAACCAAATATTTTACATCCACACATTTGTTTTACCACATGAAGAAGCTAAGTAGCTTTCTAATTAATTCGTTGGAAACTAGGGTTCCTTTTAAAAAAATTGCCAAAACTGTAAACAAAGTCTAACAGGTTATTTATGACAGATTAATTAAGTAAGATAAATTATTTACATGTGATGTTAGTGTCAACTAAATTATGAGGACCTATTTATACGACAATATATTTATTTCCTCAATAAGTTTAGTCATTTCAACATAGATATTTATTAAATTACGTCCACTAGTGCAATACACTACCCACTAGTCTTATAAATAAAGCATAGATGCTTCATAATATTAACACAGAAAAATACTATAAGTATACATTTAAATAAGTTAATATGTCCTATTTACATAAAATAATATATCGAAACTGAAGGCGAGTTTCCTTGATAAATTGTGATATTTTTGTATATAAACGATACATGTGTATTATTGTCGATCTCGAAGTGCTAGTAAGCTTTTAATAATTTATTGTAACCCAATGGTACTAAAAATTAATAAGATAGCTAGTAGCCAAATACCAAATCCAACTGTGCCTAAGATTTTGCTTGATGTCAGACTATATTTTGACATTATGAAATTTTAAAAAGTACATATTAATGATAACGGACAGTTAATAGATTTTAATTAAATACAATAATGTTGACAATTTAGGTTTTAACTATGTGAAACGAATTATGAGAGATTTCAAATGAATATTGATTTCGCTATTTTTTTTTATAAATTGTGTGTTAAAAATTTTGTTTGTGATTTGTGCGAGATTTGTTTTAAGTTACCAAAGTATAATGTTTAGTGAGCTAGCTACCGCCAAATGCATGATGTTTGTGTCATAGTTTATTTATTGGTTTTGTAGCCCTTAATGCAGACGACGAATACGCTTCCACACTGTTTAAGAACCTTAGATCTTATATGCATGGAACCAAATGTAATGTGAAAAATAAAATTGTCTATAAAATAATATATTTTCAACTTATCATATGAATTCGAGAAGAGTATTTGCCGACTGCACGGGCTAGTATTAATATAGTCTTGTCTATTTACTTTGCACACAGTGCTTATTTTATTCCCTGTTGTATTTATTGCCTAGAACCAATTTTTTTATGCTAACATCCCAGTCATGGATTTTAATACCCAGTTGATGTTGTTAATTTATTAAAATAACAATATTTTATATGCAAGATAATTTATTTGTGCAAATATTACCGCTAAAATGGCGAATTAGGAAAGTGAAAATTATTTCAAATATTTGACTTGCACTTGTGTAACTGTTGTATCTAGAAATAATATGAATGTTGAAGCATTTAATGATTGTCTATATGTATATTTTATTTTTATACTATTGAGGATTGATTTGCTTTGAGTTGTTTATGATTATTGTGCCTGACAACATTTTAAACAATTGACTATAATTCTAGTAGATTAAGGTGCGATGCAAACGACTTACTTCTTGTGCGCACAATACGGCATGGAAGTCTGAAGGCAAAAAGTACAATTTAAAGAAGGGTCACTTTTTAGGAACACAACAACGGTAACATAAATTACCGCTGTCAGACTGCGGCGCGAGCCAAAATTTTTCATTTTTTGTGCTTTAGTACGTTGGCCTATGTTAACTATACACTAGTTTCACACACTAAAAACTTCGTCAACAGTACGTCGTTCGCGCCGCACCTTATTGCTTTGTATTTATTTCAGTTTGCCATATAACTTACTGCCATAATAATATAGTAATATGTGCCAAAGACTGTACCGTTAGTACATCACATTTGTATGACATGTTACCCTTTAGTTGCTCTATTATGTTTTTATTTAGTTAGGTTTTGGGCCTCAGAACGAGTTTTCAATAGTAATTTATTTGAATTACATTTAGTGATTCATTTTCTATAAGTGCTGCCTTATAAAAAGTTATAACAACAAACACATTGTTGGTTATAGAAAGTTTATTGTAATTAGAATACAGACATGGTAATTAGTTACATAGGTAGTTCACAAACACACGTCGTACTTAACTACATAGCCACGGTCGCGAGAGCTATAACACAGCATGCGAAATATATGGCGTCGTGCGCCGGACTGGCGACTCAGCGAGCGTCCCCGCTCGTGAGAGTAGGCCCTCGCTCCCCGCACCCCTCTGCCGGCCGGCCACGTATTGGTCGGCTCGGTGATCATGCGATGGCCATATATGGCCATGGACTCGACCACGAAAAGTAGGCGCGCGTTACACACTCCCCCTTTAGACCAGGGAGGGTCCCCCGACTGGTCGAACAACAGTAACGCGAGGCTCTAAGTTACATCACAAGGTAAGTAACATTATAAGTTAAACATTGCAAGGTAAGCAAGCCTATATAGCCTATAAGGTAAATAACAATACAGTAGACTTAAAAGGTAAACAATACAAGATATGTAAAGTTGAAAGGTAACCAATACAAGGTAAGTAAACTTATAAGGTAAACATCACAAGGTATGTAAACTTATAAGGTAAACAACACAAGTATGTAAACTTATAAGGAAAACATCACAAGGTAAGTAAACTTATAAGGAAAACAACACAAGGTAAGTAAACTTATAAGGAAAACAACACAAGGTAAGTAAACTTATAAGGAAAACAACACAAGGTAAGTAACAACTCAGCTGAACAACCACCTAAGGTAAGTAATATAGTTAGGTGACACCCTTCCGCGGTCTACCCCTACCACGCTTAGGCACCATCGGCTCAGGACACTCACCTTCCCTCGCATGATATGGGCGTAAGTCAGACACATGGTACTTACCAAAAACTTCCCCCGTCTTACTAGTGGTATCCTCCCCTATCAGGATCCATCTCTCACCTTGAGGACCTTTAGGCAACGGACCGAAGAGGTCGGTTGCAACAGTTTCAAACCTCTGAGCTGGAACTGGAGTTTGTAGCAGACCAGCAGGCTTGACATTCGACGGCTTGAATCGTTGACATTCGACACACGTCTTCAAATAGTCAGTAACAAACCTTCTCATCCCGGGGAAATAGAACCTTTGCGAGATACGATGTAAAGTCCTATCAATTCCACCATGAGCGGCGGTGGGCGAGTCATGGCACTCGAACATGACTGTGCTCCGCAGGCTCTCCGGGACAACGAGCTGAGGCTCCTCCGAATCAGTATCCGGGACGTACCGATACAAAACACCTTGATTCAATAGGTAACCTCGCTCGGACCAACGAGTAACAGAAAGGTCATCCTTACCTTCCAAGTCCAGGATGATCTTGGCGACTTCAGCATCTGCTAACTGCGCCTCCCGAGTTGAGGTGGCATCCCAGAGTGGAACATCCACGACAACTGGGCAGATGTCACACTCAGGTGCAGAACCGTCTTCCAACACGGGGCGGCTAAGCGTGTCGGCAATAACATTAACTTTACCTGGTGCATACTCGACACGTAGATCAAAAGCTTGTAGCTTCATGGCCCAGCGAACTAACCTTCCACTAGGTGACTTGAGAGAAAAGAGCCACTTCAGGGGTTGGTGATCAGACATCACGTGGACCTGATGACCATCAATGTAACCGCGGAACCGTTCCACAGCCCAGACAACGGCGAGAGCCTCTCTCTCCGTAGTAGAATAATTCTGCTCGGCTGGCGTGAGCAGACGGCTGGCATACTCGATCGGATGTTCTTGATGCGGTGACTCCCCCTGGAGTAAGGCAGCGCCTAGGGCATAATTACTGGCATCGGTTCGCAATATGAATGGCCTCGTGTAGTCAGCTTGCACTAGTATAGGTGCCGTAGTTAACAACTTCTTAAGAGTATCAAAAGCCTTACCTTGCTCTAGACTCCATTGCCACGCCTGTGATTTCTTAGTGAGGCGGGTCAGCGGCTCGGCCACCTTCGCAAACTCTGGTATGAACTTACGGAACCAGGAGCATGTTTGAAGGAAGGTGCGCAGCTGTTGGAGGCAGGTAGGTTCCCTCGTACTAAGTACAGCATGTACCTTATCTTCATCCGGTGATATACCTTCCTGGGAGATCACGTGACCCAAGTACCTAACCTTTTCTCTGGCGAATACACACTTGTCTCGATTCGCACGGAGCTTAAACACTCGGAGACGGTCAAATACTGCACGGAGATCTGAAAGGTGACGAGTATAGGACTCTGATATCACTAGGATGTCATCTAAATATGTCAGTACGGTGACGTCATTAAGTGACGACCCCGCACGGAACCGGTCAATAAGCCTCTGGAACGTAGCCGGTGCATTCTTGAGTCCAAAGGGCATACGTAAGAATCGGTACGTACCAAACGGCGTGACAAACGCGGTTTTATCCTTATCCTTGACCTTGCATTGCCAATAGCCACTCCGAAGGTCACAGGTGCTCATCACACAACCTCTCTTAGTGGACTGCAACAGCTCATCAATACGCGGCATAGGATACGCGTCTGTCTTAGTGACAGCGTTGAGTCTCCTGTAATCTACACAAAACCTATACCCACCGTTAGACTTCGGTACCAAAAGAGTAGGTGCAGACCAGGCAGACTCGCACTCCTCGATGACACCTTCTGCGAGCATCTTGTCCAGTTCTACTCGCATGACCTCCTTCTTCGCCGGCGTGACCCTGTATGGAGGCACGGCGATAGGAGGATGGTCACCGGTGTCGATGTGATGCTCGGCAAATGGCGTTGGTTCCCCCACCTGATCAAAAATATCAGAATACTCACCCAATAAATTTTCAAGGTCAGAACGCTGATCCAAGGTCAATACTGTGCCCTCGTCCTCCCGCAGCAGGTTGACCGAAGCACATTCCACCGCCTCGCGTGAACTCTCTGTGAGCAGGGGGTGAATGACCTGAGGCCGATCAGCTGTGAACCACGTCATATTACTAAAATTTAGAACAATCTTAGACTGCCTAATAAAATCTATTCCCAAAAGGGTTTCGTTATTACATGCATCGGGGAACACAATAAATTCAATAGGTATACACAGGGACATACATTTTACATTCACACATGTAAACAAAACGGTACTATTTCGAATACTACCATCAGCCAGTTTCACCGACATGGTTTTTGAAACAAATGTATTACCCAATCGTAAAAGTAAGGCATACAGGGTCGAACCCGCGATACTACGTCGGGCCGCGGTATCAATAAGCGCTGAGCCACTGTGCCCTAAAATTTCAATATTTAAAATCGGTCGGCCTTGGCTGATAATAATATTATTCTCACTCTCACAGCTTACATTACACTCACTGAGTACCGTGTTAAGTGAGTAGAAAACATTTTGTTGTGGTTGTGAAACTGAGTTATTAACATCAACATTACAAGTCGAAACATTTTTACACGACGGACAATTTGATCTAACAAACCCTTTCTCGCCACAACCATAACAGAATAAGTCTTTAGAGTCTCTTTTTGGGCAAGACTCACGCGTATGACCACGACACTTACAATACACGCAAAACGACTTTTTGTTTACACTATCACTCGCGGCACTAACACTCGGCGAAGTATTACGCTGGAGCTGCGACGGCGACGGCGGTGCCCCCGCGCCGCTGGACAGCGCTGGCGGCTTCGACGCGCCCTTCCCCGCCGAATACGGCGACTGCATCGGAGCGGCCGCGTGCTGAGCCCGCAAGCCGGCCGCGCTGGGTCGTGCTGGCGCTGCTCGTGCGAGCTGTGACTGCGTGTTATTGTTACTCGAACTTGACGACGTTGTCATTTCTTTTTCGGAGAGCGAATCTTCGACAGCTCTCGACTTTTCGATTAATTGATCGAGGTCCTCAATAGACTCGCGCGTTACGCGTTTACGAATGCGTTTGTTTAACAAACCGTAAACTATGTCGAGCTTGATTCGTTCGTCTAGACTGTAAGGTAACCTGCTCATATGTGCGCGGAGACGACCGACGAACACCTCCGTCCGTTCTTCACTTTGTTCCGCGGCGAACATATCCCGGAATACCTTATGTGGCGGACGAGGAACACCAAACATCGCCCGCAGCTTGGCAAGGGCGTCATCCCACGACGTAAGCGATGCCTTGACGCCGCGGAACCACACAGCTGCCTCGCCATGTAGAAGCATCGGGAGACCACGGAGTGCCAGGTCATCGGAGACAGATGCACACTCTTTGTAGATTTCCACGGAATCGATAAACGCTTCTACGACTTCTGGATCTCTGCTATGCCCGTCGAAGCGTGCCGTACACTTGGACATGTTGCCGGTCTTGCATGTCGACGAGGGCGTCGGTGAGGGTCGCGCTGATCCTATCGCGTGCGATGCCATGAGGGATTCGACGAGCTGCCGGTTCGCTTCCGCCTGAGATTTCGCGAAGGCGGTAAGGAACGAGGCCAACTGGTCCCCAGACATGAGCGTTGGCGACGGTCTCGGTGCTTCTTCATCCGAGCTGGATTGCGCGTCCTCCACATTAGCGTCGGTACGTACTTTGCGTGGCGGCATTTTCAGCGACGCAGGTATAAACGCGAACACTAATGTCCTAAGTCGATCGGCAAAGAACCGGTTTAAACTGGCTAGCGGATTCACGGCCACTAGTTGGAAGCGCCACTTATAACAACAAACACATTGTTGGTTATAGAAAGTTTATTGTAATTAGAATACAGACATGGTAATTAGTTACATAGGTAGTTCACAAACACACGTCGTACTTAACTACATAGCCACGGTCGCGAGAGCTATAACACAGCATGCGAAATATATGGCGTCGTGCGCCGGACTGGCGACTCAGCGAGCGTCCCCGCTCGTGAGAGTAGGCCCTCGCTCCCCGCACCCCTCTGCCGGCCGGCCACGTATTGGTCGGCTCGGTGATCATGCGATGGCCATATATGGCCATGGACTCGACCACGAAAAGTAGGCGCGCGTTACAAAGTTATAAAATAATGTAAAGTATTATACATAGTCTGTATATTTGACAAGTTCTGAGGCACAGCTAGCATTGTATATTTTATTTTGAGTTGAACCCTGTTACGTTTTGTGTTGTAGTATTGTTACAAATGCTCTAATACGACACTGACTCATATTCATTAGGCCTACTTACAAAGCCGTAAATTATGAGCACGCTATCGACAGTTGACGATTGATTTCTTTTTTCATTATGAAGAGTACAGAATGCTGACTGGACAAGATCCGTATCTATGCGAACGAGTAACGATACATATAATTTTGTGCATAAATAAATGTTACGATAATTCGAAACAAGATGCAAGCAATCGTCAATTGCCAATATGTTGCTTATTTACATGGATCACTGATCCTCAAGTCTCAGTATTAGATTGCTTAGTGTCGTACGAGAGTAAGAGTTTTATCTTGTGTTTACGTGTGACGCAATAAATACGTGAATGTAATGTTTTGTTTTATTCGCACGAATCGATGCTTCACTCACTGTTTGTTCGCATGACAGGTGTGTATTTTTTTATTTTTGAGTTTTATTTTGCTGCTTGTTACTTTTTTCCTTTTTTTTTGTAAAGTATGATAATTGTTAGTCGCTAGTTAAATTTAATGTTGTAGTTTTATTATATTTAACCATAGAAATCTTCGTGTCCCGATTTTTAACTTCCTTGTTCTAAAATGTGTATTTTCGTCATGGATGTCTCTCTCTCTTTCCTGCTATGTATCCCACATGGTGGTGGGGTCAGCTTTCCTTATTTTTCTTTTCCACTTCGCTCTATCCATGACGTCGCTCTCGGATGTATGTATGTATTCGTCATGTATGTCTGATTACAACTTTTTTCAGTAGTAAAACTGAAATTAAAATTGGGCTTTTCAGCGCCCTACGCCACGCATTACCGTATTTAAATACCTAGATTTTTGTAACTCCCATAAAGTACAAGCAAAACAGTATAAGTTAGGGTCAATATATCTCGTATTGCCGAGTATTATATGCTTGTACAGTTCGGTACGCAGGTGGAGCAGGGCGAGACGCTGGAGGCGCTGGGCATGGGCGGCGGCGTGGCGCAGGTGATGCTGCAGGCGGGCGGCGACGCGCAGGTGCTGCAGGTGCTCAGCCTCAAGGACGCGCAGGTCCTCACCAAGGCCATGGTCAGTCACAAACACTTTAATTAGATATGTAACTTATGTTTCAGCGTAGTTGGTTTAGGTGTTATTGGTAATAAAGTAACAGCTACCTCCTTGATTGAACACCATTCAGTCACACGTCGGTGTACCAATCGGTTGCGATGTACACAATGATATTAAAGGTCAACGTGGTAAAATTAGTATTTAAAGGGATGGCGTTCAGTATGCAAGTCGACTTCGTGGGCATAGCGTGGTAAAGTTTAAGCTTGTCCAAATGATACAGTATCAAAACAGTGTCCAGACCACTCTCGCCGATGGCGGCTGTTGCTGTAGCCCAACTAACGGTGACGCCACCCGGATTGTCAAATAAGGATTTGCTATGCTGTAATGGCCTGTCTGCCACTGAAATGCAACAGAAAGTTTGTGTCGTTGGACAGACATGGCTGTTTAAGAGATTATTGATTACCTTACCAGCTTATCTGTAATTGAATAAATAACTATAATTTACTTATCAGTTATCTAGGGCATGCTAGGGTGCCAACATACCACGACATCGACATTATCGTTATCAGTCCTGATAAATACTAGTCTGATTATTTGTATGTCCTAATTCTGTGTAGTATATCTGTATGTATTGTTACAGCAAGTAAAGGCTGAACGCGACGCGGTGGTCGCGGACTCCTAGCTGCTAACCCTGGTGGCGTCGTCCCCGCCGCCCGACTCCGCCCCGGACTGCCCCGAGCTCCTCAGCGACGGCACATAACCCCCCGCACCCCGCCCCCGCCACGCAGACTCACCCAGCGACTATTACATATACCTCAACACGCATGCTGATTACAAAGGCGACGGATGACAGTTCCAAACATGAAAGTTATACGCACCAAAGGTGACGAATTGATTCACAATGCGACTCGGAAGGCGAGGCGTACGCAGCTGTTATTGTTATTCTAGAATGATCGGAAGCGGTACCAAACGGTATGATCAAGTGAAGTCTAAAATCGATTAAACAAAAACTTAAGCCGCCAGTGGCGCAAGTACCGCGATGTTGACGCGCGGTACTCGAATTGGACGTTAAGTGTGCGGAGCCACCGTAACACCATTATTAACGTATAGCAATGATGTCCAGTGATTTCGGAGTGGTTTTGAATTCTAGAAATAAATTTACCATTATATAGGCTTAAAATTTTGCCATGAAATGGGATTTAAATTATTTGATTATTTCGATGTATGTAACTTATTAATTTATTGATATGAAAAATAAGACTAATTTATTTTAGATGCAAATCTAAGTTAGGTGGGGAACAGATTTGTGCAATATACACCAGTCGCGTTTTATTTTGTACAGATAATTTCTTGTGCGGTTTTATTATTCGAGAAGCATTCGTGCAAGGAGTTTCCTACATAAATATACGTAACGTAATAATTCATAACATTCCTGTAATTTTATTGATGCGAGTTTGTTGTACATTTGTTGTTTTATGTTTAGTTTAACTTATGTTTGTTATACCACAACTATTTATTTATTTATTCTAGTCTAAACCAAGTCAAAAGAAACCTACTCTAGTCCGAGTGAAATATAGTTAAGAACTTTACCAAAACTTTTCTATAAGTAAGTTTTGTAAAATAAATGTAATTTAAATAGTCCTCTGTAATGTAAATTCGTTAAAAGAACAATATTATAATTCCTGCGCAGGGTTACTACATAGTTCATGAAGTTAGTACTCGTCGGTGTTTAACTCTTATAAATGTATAGACTTATTTCAATTTGTGATGTCTGTACGAAACTGAATGTAGACAGTTTCCTAGTCAAGTATTGTCCAGCATTCAACATTGGGATTCATTTACAATAATCCTATACTGGATAGGGTTTTCAATGTAATTCACGTTAAATAATAAGGTTTATAGTCGGGACTAATGCGTAAGGTAGAGATTATAGAAAAGTACAAAAGCGCAGTTCATGAGCGGAATATACTTTTTATTTTTGTTTTAAAAGACACGAACGAATATTCAATTTATTTAGCTTTGTTTTAATTCGTACATATTTTATTTTTGTTTATTTACCATAGAACGTTTATGTTTTGTCCTCTATGATAGTATGATATAGCACAATTTTGTTATTAAGTACAATTTGTGATTGTAAATAATGGTATGACTGTGTGAATATGGCAATCATTAAAGTATTTACGTACATTCTCTTGTTTTTTTTCTATAAACTGTAAACCTCCGAATTTAGCAAAAACAATGAATATTAATCTGTTTCTTGAAAGCGTTAATCCCAGGAACTACTGGTGCTATTTAAAGATTTAGTGCTAGATAGCCTACTTATTGATGATGGCCAAAGGTGACTTTTATGTTAGTCTTATTCAAATAGCGTTTTTTATTTTTTATTTAATGAATAAATACCTTATGGAATGGCTGAACCGATTTAGATTAACTTCGTGCCTCCTGTACAGTACAGACTTTCGTACGACGTACTTTTTATTTTAGATCTATAAATTTGGAGCACAGGTACGTGGCCTATATATCCAAAATAGTAGAAGTCACAGAGTACCTAGTAACCTATCATGTTTATTCTGATGTATAAACTACCTACACTAGGGTGGCCCTGGCCAAAAAAAAGAGGTCATGTACACTTCTTAGCCACAGATTCCGTGAGACACATTATTGTCCAATCCTAGCCTGTGGCAATCCATTGTTATCCAAACAATCGAGGGACACATTATTTGTCATGTTTAGATCTCTTGACTGCTACAAAGGAGTCATAACTTTGAAAACATTGATGTTGACATTTTCCTCCTGTTACTCAGTATTATCATTTTGTATTGTAACTGATGATTAATAAATCACATTATTGTTTTATAAGATCCTCTTCTACTTTATTCACTTAACACTAGAAGGACCGGGCTTCATGCTACACCTACTAAGACCGCGCACCGTCAATGCGATTGCATACATATTTTTTTTATTATTTATGTAGATTTAGCTAAACAATAGCGAATTAGAAAAAAACATAAAATTTGAAAACAAACAAAGAAATAGTTTGTGAAATATTTAACAATGAAATTGCCTTGCCGTCAATTTGACTGCCTTGGTCTTTCTAGTGTTAATAAAAAACTATCTACAAACAAAAATCTACAAAAGAAAGTGATGTAATAGTGTTAATCTTTATTGGTAAATATAACATAATACTAGGTACCGACAAGACATTGTATAAAAGGGGTGACAGAAATCATAGAAAAATGAAACACATTCATAATTATAGCATATTCTCTAATGTATAAACATTAGACAAGCATGTCGATTTTCGAATGATGGAACAAGAATACTACTAGTTGAAGACGCAGCTTCCCACATTTAAAAGTAAAGTAAAAACTCGACAACAAAACTATTATACAAATTCTCTACAGCTTAATTTGATATTTAACGGCGACCTTACATGTCATAAACATTCTCTAAAGCTAGTTCTGGTTTGTCGTAGCCAAGCTCCTCTGGTGTCTCAATGCCAAGCTCTGTTAATGTGGGCTTAATTTCCTGGATGATGTAGGGGTAGATTTCATTGACTTTGGGGCCACACTTGTCTTTGCAGGCCTCAAGGAACCTGATGGCGAGTGCGTAGTCATTAACTCTCCTGCAAGCGTGCAGCGCTGCCTTGATGATCTTTGGGTCGGGGACAAGGTCCATACCGCACAGGTCATTCATACCTTTGCGGATTTCCCATCCATCAATGTCTTTCCTGTTGAAGAATAGCTCATATCTGAAAACAAAGAGATTAAAAATTTAATAAGAGATATTCTCTATCTATATGAAAATAACCTTGATACTTAGAAATCTGTAATAAAGAAGTTTCCTTAATTCAGTACCAAACTTAAATTAATCATGAGTAGTAATTTTGGAATAGGATGCAGAAAATTTAGCATTATTTAATGGGGTTCTCCATGAATTGAATTAAATTGATTTATTCTCTCTTAAAATGGTTATGAATGCAGACCTGAACTTATGTAGTGCATGATTTTATTAAGTTATACTTAATTGCCTTTGCATGGCTTGCTAAATTGGACCATTGGAACAGGAAAATTACACATATTTTTATTTCAAAAGATAACAAGTAACACTACAGTGAAGGTGATTAATATATTCAAAAATAAGAATATCAATACTGAACAAGATTACTATGTGACTGAAATTTAGGTCATGTGGCCTAGATATAAAAATCAATATTCAGCAGATAACATTTTTAGCGACTGTATCTACAAATAAGTTGTTATTTTACTTATTACATGTGTAAATTGACAGGGAGCGGAGGTTATATACTCAAAAAATATTAATTTCATTTCATCCCGCAACATGATATCTATCCTGGCTTCACAATACAGAAAAAGACACCAAGTTAGACATACAACAAAAAATCAATCCAACTTATTGGAAGTAATAAATCACCGACAAGATTAACACAATTTTCAGTTACATAACGTCAAAATTTCCGACAAGAGGCTAACCTGCTATCAAAATCCTCATCGGATTCGACGGGGCCGCCGTGCGACCGCCTCAGGGGCACCACGCTGGCCCTCGTCGCCGGCACCAGGGACCTTCTCAGGACATTGGCCAGTGCACCAGAAGCTGATTTCAGCATTTTGATCAGACTTTACACGGAAACTTTAGCAAGGATAACAAATGGCTGCTCAACCATAGACTAAAAAACTAGAGTGCCAGTCGCTACGTTTGACGTCTTTAGTGTTGCGCACATTTTATTGATTTTAGTAAACTTCGCTAATGTTTGTGAAGATGGCTTGAAGCTCCATCGCATCCGTAGTCCGAGAAACGAAATAATTAAATTCTAAAATTTAATATTGATGATATAATAATTACTGTGGCAAAGAGAGCCAGGAGAATTTAGAGAATGACCTATCGCTGAATACTAGTAGAAATCCTTGTGGACCGATAGAGAGCTTTGTGCACTGGTAGAGAGCTTAGTATACTGGTAGAGAGCTTTGTATACTAGTAGAGAGCTTTGTATACTGGTAGAGAGCTTTGTATACTGGTAGAGAGCTTTGTATACTGGTAGAGAGCTTTGTATACTGGTAGAGAGCTTTGTATACTGGTAGAGAGCTTTGTATACTGGTAGAGAGCTTTGTATACTGGTAGAGAGCTTTGTATACTGGTAGAGAGCTTTGTATACTGGTAGAGAGCTTTGTATACTGGTAGAGAGCTTTGTATACTGGTAGAGAGCTTTGTATACTGGTAGAGAGCTTTGTATACTGGTAGAGAGCTGTGTATACTGGTAGAGAGCTGTGTATACTGGTAGAGAGCTTTGTATACTGGTAGAGAGCTTTGTATACTGGTAGAGAGCTTTGTATACTGGTAGAGAGCTGTGTATACTGGTAGAGAGCTTTGTGTACTAGTAGAGAGCTTCGTGCACTGGTAGATAAGTTTTTATACAAACAGAGAGCTTTGTGCACCGGTAGAGAACTCTGTATACTGGTAGAGAGCGTTGCATATTGGTAGAGAACTTTGAATACTGGCACATGTCGCTCGTCCTCACAGTGAAATGGGGTTTTATTAAATGAGCAAATCCAATTCCTTGCTTCATAATATTTTTAACATTAATTAATAAAACAAAAGATATACGATAATACTTTATTCATAAAGAATTGTGTTGTCAAATTAACAAAAGAAATATACTGTTCACTATGAAAACAACAAGTAAAAATTTTTTATTAGTCGTTATGTCTAGTAATACAAAACAGGCTTACACTTATGATATAAATTTATATTTGATATTACCTCTTTATGAATATTGGTATTCATGATTACCTATGCAAGATATAAGGCGCTTTGGTCCTTCTACATTTTTCTTCGTCTCTTTTTCTTGTGGGCAGTAATGCTTTCCTGACCACTGTCTTCTTCCGAGCTGTCTGAAGAGCTGCTGTCGCTATCGCTGCTCGACGAGCTGCTATTCGATGAGCTGTCTGAAGCCACGCCAGTGCCTTGACTCAAGTCCATGCCACTCGCTATCTTATACAAGTCAGGTTCTTTGGTCTCCAACACTTTGATCCACTTTTTGGACAGTTTCGGGCGGCCGCGAACGGTTTTGTGCCAGACAACCGGGAAGTTAGTGCGGCTGCAGAAGTTTTGAGTGACAGCCACCGTGTCGTCTAGGTTGAGGACCACGTGCCACCAGCCTCCCGGTACGAACACGGTTTCACCCGGCTTCTGAAGAATCTCCACCTGCAATTAAAAGATAATGTTCTGAAGCTGCCTAACTCATACATGTAAAATATGTAATGAAAAAATAAAGTTTTATACATACAGGTTTAAATTCTTTGGGCCATGTTTCTAACTGTGTCTTAGGATAAATAAGTTTGAACCATGTGACAGCTTCATCTCTTTGTTTCCCACCCATAGCGCCAGTCACCTTAATCAGTTCTCTAGGGGTCTGGGTAGGGAATAAGCACCATCTTTTATGACCAAAAACCAGAGCATTCCAAGCACTGGTACCAAGAGGGTCTATATGGATACCAGTACCAGAACGCTGTGGTCCCATCACAAACCAACGATAAGGAGGTCTCCTTTCCTCACCGCAGTACTTAAACAAGTCATCCCTGAAATACAAAGGGGCTTCATAATCTTCCAAAAGTTTCTTTCTCCTCACATGCTCACCAAAACTGCTATCAAAAATATAAAGCGGACTGTCATCAGTCGTAGTCCTCATGTACTCTACATAATACTTCATTTTCATCTTAACACTGTAACCCTCATTGTCTTCACCACACTTAAACTTCTGGTTCCTATACTTTTTGGCAAGTCTATCTAAAGTCCATTTGTGATTTGCCTTCCAATTAGTCTGTACATTGGTTATAACTACAGGTTTGTATATTTTTTCATATTTCTCTATAAATTCTTCAGGTGTCACCTCATTTTCACTGATTCTGTCAACATTGTCATTGCATTTGAGAAATTCGTCAAAGTTTGTTGCATACTTCAAGGCTGTCCATTGGTACTTGTCTGCTAATTCTGTAACAAAAATGTTAAAAAAGCTATGAGTAATTTAAATTCATATGGATTTATATGGATAACTAGCTGTTGCCCGCAACTTCGTCTGCGTGGGCAAGTTTCATACAAACTTTCATCCCCTATTTTATCCCCTTGGGGGTAGAATTGATCAAAATCCTTTCTTAGCGGATGCCTACGTCATAACATCTACCTGCATGCCAAATTTCAGCCCGATCCATCCAGTGGTTTCAGCTGTGCGTTGATAGATCACTATGTCAGTCAGTCAGTCACCTTTGAGTTTTATATATTTAGATATTAATTTCTTGTCTGGTTTTAGTTATGTACACTAGCAATTACTAATGTCCATAGTGTACAAAAATAATGAAACTTGTTTTGTTGTTTTTTTTTTGTTACAGCCTATTTATCGTCCCACTGCTGGGCACAGGCCTCCTCTCACACGGAGAAGGATTAAGCATTAATCACCACGCTTGCTCAATGCGGGTTGGTGATTTCAGACTATATAGTCCAGGTTTCCTCAAGATGTTTTCCTTCACCTTTTTATCAGCCATTGGTGTCTAAGATATACTTAGAAAGTACATACAAACTTGGAAAAGTTGCATTGGTACTTGCCTGACCTGGATTCGAACCCGCGCCCTCATACTCGAGAGGTTGGTTCTTTGCCCACTAGGCCACCACGACTTGATGATTAATGAAACTTAACCTCTACAAATCTATTAAATGGTAGCTATAATGAATATGAATAACCATTTTATTTTGCTGTCTATCCTCAAAATAAAACTAATCTAACTTGATCATGTCATAAAGTTCATACAAAAGAAGTGCTATGACATCATACATATATTGCATAATAAAGGTGCATTTTTTCACAACAAATTACTTCAGCAGAATACATAATAATCTGTTATTAAGTGGTGCTGCATAGTGTATGAAATGTGCAATCAATTTAATATTTAATGCTCGTGCTGTATTTCAATATACAACACAATGCACATAAATTATGCACTTTTCTCTATGGCTTATTAACATTGCAGATTTTCTTTCTTGGAGGGGGAATTGTACCCATATATGAAAAGATAATATTTCAAATCCATATATGTACGAATTGTTTGAGTATATTGGTGATTAATTTGGGAAACATAACACAAGCCACTTCATCCAGTGTTATTTGTAATGCACTTTTAGGGTAGGTTCATAAAAGAAGTGATACAGTAGTTTACATAGTAGGATACACCAGATTGACTTGAGAAATCAAGATTCAGTTATTTTTTATTTTATAAACATGCAACTCCTTTCATTGCACTCAAGGTTTCTTGGAAATCAGTTAACTAATATTTGATCAGATCATTACTTGTCCTAGAACTTTTAGTGATGATTTGATTGATTTTTCTGCGTCAGCCAGTGTTCTATTATCATGAATCGTGATGCTACAGGTTTTAGTTTACAGGATATAATCAAGAAAGGCATCGTGATAAGCGGATACCACGCTTTCGAAGATCATTCTAGAATGCCACAAATTAATGCTTAATATTTAGTATTTTACTACTCTCTGCCTTAGGAATGTGAAGGTCGATAGTTCAGATTCAGAATTTTCATCAAAACAAATATATTTTGCCTGCATTAATGCAGCTTGTGAAAAGTGTGTCAATTATAGGAATAGGGCAGGGGCCGCTCACTCACCGGGTCTCGCTTTCCTCTTTACTTCCTTGATACGCTTTTTGGCTTTATGCGACAGTTTGTGCTCACTGTCCATTATTTTCTTAATAAAATAGTATTTTCTAAATATTTATTTAATTGATGCGATTCCTTACAAAACTATTGAACAGCAACAGCGTTGAAATTGACAAATTGATTGACAGGAGGGGGCTGGCTGCTTCTTGTGTTGTCTATGTTTCTAGTGATGTGGTTCTTTGATGTTTAGTTCAAACTAAGGTCATACAAAACACTGAATTCTAAGTTATCATCTTCCCTAGATTTTATTAAAAAAACGTAACCCAGATTGTAAGAATATAAAAATATTTAATTTTCTCTTAACTACAAGCTCAAAATTGTGTGATCAAATTGTCACTCAAAAACTTTGTTTTTCCATAAATATTTTTTTGCGACTGGCAACGAAACGTTTTCGTTTCGACGCATTGGCAAACTCACAAACTGATAATTTTAGAATTTCGCGTTTATAACCGAAATAATTTGAACATTTCTGGTTTTTTCAGTTTTTATTTACTTTATACATTTACAATTTTCAAATCAATCGCGTTCTTTTAAAAACCAATAATTTAAAGTGATTGATTTGACTCTTGTAGTGAAACAAATTTCAAACGTTCCAGTCTGAAGTGTGTAGCTAGCTCGATATAACTGTCAATCTGGGTGTAGAAATTTATTTTGTAATTTTCACCGGTTCTCATGTGTAATTTCTCAATGTGTTAGACTATTTTTGAACAAAGGTTCTTTGAGAAATAATGTTATTTAGTGTATGTGGTGCCTAAATTTGTGCGAAAATGGATGACGGTACAATAAAGATTCAGTCCGGAATTAATATCAACATAAAAAGAACAGATGGTAAGTGCTAACGTACTTAATATCTACAATTTGTGTGTATTTTCCCTGAATCCGCTGGCGTGTTTGTCGGCGATGCAGTATGCTGCGGTCGATGACTTGAGGGTATCCTATGATTCACTTGGTAGGCCAAGGAACTGCTTTTACCTGAAGGCATTGGCAGTAAATTGATTTGCTATATCCGTTTGCCAATTATCTGATACATTATTACTCAAGAAAGTGAAAACGATTTGTTTGGTGTATTCATAACCAATTTTAGAAACTGATATGTATTCTGATATTCTAGTAGAATAAAATTTAGTAGATTCTGCTAGAAATTCCAAAAAAGTCCATTTCCAATAGGAGTTTAAGGAGAACAGTATGAATCATCACCAGCACTTGACTAATTCTAACAGAATATTCAAACATGACATTCATGACCTAGTCTTGTTATCAAACATGATACATAAAAATGTAAAAACTGATTACTTTCTGTTTGCTTCATGACAATCTTAGCTACATCTGCCTTGTACAGAGATATTTGGTGTTTAGCAGTACATAAATAGTGCATTCAACTTGTCTCATTGTGTCTCAGTCTGACTCATTTTTAGTAGTTCCTTGTAGTTTCACCGATGTCCCGCAACTATTTCTTTTCCCCCTGGTTCTAGACTATCCGTGCATCAAATTTTATGGAAATCCCTGCACAGATCCATGTTCTTATAACTGAACTAAATCTAGGGGTGAAAATGTGAAAACATTACTAGGAAATCATCTTTACTTCAATTAAATCAACCACAATTAAAACAAGTCATAATTCAATGATAGCTCTAAAATACATGGTTTCTAAAATATGTACAATCATTTACCTAGAAATAATATTGTGTAACTAGCAAAACATTTGAAAAAAGTCTGTGTAGAGCCAATAAAAATTCATGATGTAAAAATTATCAAATGAAATCTATTTATGAAAAGCTTCTTGTTTTAATTTGGAATTTATTTTGCATGCAATAATAATGGTTTCAATATAAATATTTGACCCGAGATTGTATACTCATGTCTGATAAAATGTGTTTGTCAAAAATAATTGACACAGCCACAAGATTGTATTCATAATAACGTTTCTATGGGAAGAAAAAAATATATTCTTCTTCTGGCCCTGTTCCCTATGTTATTTGGGGTTGGCGCAATATGTACATCTTATTCCAAATAAACAAAATATCTTTCAACAACATCAAGATTAGGATCATCATCATCATCCTCCGAGCCTTTTCCCAACTATGTTGGGGTCGGCTTCCAGTCTAACCGGATTCAGCTGAGTACCAGTGCTTTACAAGAAGCGACTGGATCATGATTAAAATACTAAGGCTTTATTAGTCTATTAGAAATAACTTCCATAGAATGGAGGTCCAATTATTTTGTGAAGTTATTAAAAATAAAAATAAATCACTCTGCCACCGCCAGACATTAAAAACGGAGACAACTATTTTCTGAATATTTTTGATCCAATTTCCTTATTATTCATCCCAAATTCTTTATTCAATTCCTTAGCTAGTTGAGGAGTTTAAATATATTTTAAATACAATGATGGCGTTGGCTGCGGCAGTGGAGTGCGCGGCCTTGTTGCGTGCCGCCAGCGCCATATACGGCACGACCGGCGCACGCGCCGACCGCGGCGACAGCGCGGGCACATTGTGTTGCCATTAATTGCTTATTACGAGCTTAGTTTTAAGAATACCGGTTTATTTAAATATGATGTCATATAGTTGATTTATTTTTTCTCAGAAAATTGGACACAGAAAACAACATGTTATCAAGTTTAATGCCTTACTGAGCCAGTTATGAATAAAACGTATGCGCGTTTTTCATATTGCAAAGTTAGCGTAATGGCAGTCAAGGAACTCCTTGAAATATTAGACGTCTTACAATGTATCACTTGAATGTTGTTATTCAATGACCAATCTTGACAGTGGGCGTAAGCAGTAAGCGCCAACCGCCTCGGGTCTTCCATTTCTGTCGGTTTAGAAACGATTTATAGGTTTAACTTATGTCTTTGACATTATCTATACAAAAAATATTTACTGCAAGCTATTTACTAAATGAATGAAGGCTAAAAAGTTGTCAAGTTTAATTTACGATAGTTATCTAATGTGTCCAATGCGGCGAGCATGCTGCTTACACCACAGGAAACCATCAATATTGCCCGTGTGCCACGCATGGCAATAAATAGCCAAGGTTACGACCAACTAGTTCAACCGATCGGGAAGAATTTTTGGTCGCACTTTTATTTAATCTTGAGGTTAAAGTGCCAAGATAAATTCTTCGTCACATCTGTAGGTTTTTAATCGTAGAAAATATTTCAGATAAAAAGTTCTACAGAGTGAAATAGACAGTTGGTATTGTTATGCAATTCATGCATTCCAATTGTGTTATAGACTTTCGCATTCCAATATTTATTAGCACAGTTTGCTCCAACGTTATTCAGTTACGCCATTTGGTCTAGTCAATCTAGATCGTTTCATAATTGATGTTGGAGGAAACTACGCTAAAGTAACAATTCATGAGACAACAAGCTCATGTTCGTGCTTCGTGTGAAACCACTTCCTGGTCGCCCACGAGCCTTTCCAAGGTTGCGCCAACGATACGAGGGCCTCTGCCCTCCGCATTCATGAATATTATGTTCCTCTTTTAGCCATTTTTCGACTCTATTGTACAGACCAGGTAATAAATTAAGCCTATAGTGAAAGAACCTCTGAATAGAGTATCAGTATTTAATTTATGCCATCCATTAATAAACATAAAAGACTAGAAAGCCTAGTTAGAGTTCATTAAGATTCTTCATTGTAAAGGATGTCAATCTTGTCCGAGAAAGCAACCGTCTATGTAAATTACTGAGAGCAATGAGACTCGTCAATTCTCGCAGTAAACGTTCATATTCAAGAGTTTTCTTTGAAGACGGCAGTCTTTAAAGCCTTCAAAGTGAAATGCGAAAGACTTGCACAAGTAAGAACCTTTTGCACAGCATAGAACGAGGTTTTATAATTGCTAAAGCGAAGGTTTGAATACATATCAAATGAACATTTTCTACAGAATTTCCATCTTTGCGTGTTATTAGGCCACGTTAAATTTTCCGGTGTTTTTATTTATATCAATAATATCGGCAGCAAAACAGCGCATGAAGGTCCCCCGAATGGTACGCGTGGCAACGCTCCGAACAAGTAGTGAGTCATTGTAGAACGGCTTCCCTCGCTCGCCGGTGACCGACATACGAAACGAGAAACCCGACGTAACAGCTGCCGTCCACTAACTAAAAGGCAGCTAAGTGCAAAAAGTAGTTTTCGAGATGACGCAAAAATAAGTGGGAATTGATGTCTCTTGAAAAGTATGCTACCTAGGAACAAGGTTGCGAGTTATATACGTAGGCATAATCTTTTTGCACAATATGTGATATATTTCATTCATTTATATTAAACACATTTTATTTAAATTCATTTTCTAACTTTTAGCTAAGCATTTTTTTTTAATTTTTACGTAATATACTGCTCTATAAGGCCGCTAACCATACCTTAACTGCTTTGTAGTAAAGCAATTTCTTGTAGCTGCCACGTCTTGTACTTATAGTAAAAGTTATCAAAATATACTTAGCTATAAAGCAGTTAAAGGATTTTAACAGACTTATAGCCTAGTAATTAACACTTGGAAGACTATATTTGCTTACTTAGAAAGCAGTTATGGGATTTTAAAGGCCTTTAAGCTCGGTATTGTAAAACATATTTTTATACTGCTTCTCCTATTGCTTAACTAGAAGGCAGTTAAAGACATCTCGCTCGCGATTAACTGCCTTTTAAATAAGCACTTGCAGGTTAAAAGTTGAGAAGTTAAAAACGATTCTATGAAAATCAGCACTTTATTTATTAATAAAAAAGAAAAGACAATCAGCTAAGAAAATAACAAATAGCTTATTATTAATTAAACAATATAAAATAAAATAAAAAACAAGTTTAATCAAACTTTTACAAATCTTATTCAGTAATGAGATCACAATCAATAATCATCAAAATCAGTATTAAACCATAGGAGAAATTATATTATAATTATTTTATAAAAATACCCAAAACATGTAGGTATCGTTTTTGAAAGCTTTATGGCGCATGACACATATTGGTTTCAAATTCTTATGCATATGAAATAAACATATCACAATCAGAGATCAATAATTGCAAAGTTGAAATAATATAATTGTGTGTAACACTGTAACACATAACGTCATAATCAATTAAATATTAGACTTTACATAAAAAAATATAAATTCAGCCATTTTTTATGCTTATATACTAATTAAAAACTTTAACAAAATGAGTAACACTCGTGTAGTATTATCAAAATTAAGTTATAAAGTAAACAAAAATATTAAATAAAATATAAAAAACAACATCATTCTAAAGGCACTTTTTCAGTCTTTACGTTTACTAACATATATCCTAGTTTATAAAGTTACGTTCCTTTTGTTTTTCTTCTGGTTCAATTCAGATATATTATTTCCTTCAATGATCGGTAAATTTTGCCAAAATAACATCTTATGTTTAGGTATAATTGGCGATAACTTTGTTAAAAGATTCATCTTTCTCTCCTCATCTATTCCTTTCGGTTGCGTACGAAATGATAAAACAAAATGCGGGTTCTTCAAGTATTTATCGTTTAAAAATTTAAGAGTCACAAATTCCTCGTCAAAAGCTTCCTTATAATGGAGATCAAAACTTCCTCGTTTAAAACACACTTGAGTCATATTTTTAAGATACGCTCTGGGACTTGAATTATGTATGCGTCGATCTGATACGTTACCTACGTAGTTTACAAAATCTTGAGGCTTTAGGGATTTAACCAGAACTTTACCATTATTTGCTGAGGCCACTGCATTTTCAAAGTCTGTGAAATCGTAAATGGTCTTTTTCCGCTTCATCGATAATTCGACTTGATGGTGAAATTGATCACAGCTCATAAATGTGTGACCCGGTTCGAAATAAAATAGAGTGATAGTTTTTGTGGCTATTAAGTCACTATTGATGAGGTCGATCAGCATTGAAAACAATAACCAGTTTTTATTTTGTGACGTACAATTATCAAGCCACAAATTGATCGATTGGACATCTCGAAATTTAAGAAAAAAGCTGTAATAAGCACTCATGATATCATCCTGTTTACGGCCAGCTATACCATCATGCCATATGGCGGCTAAAGGTTTCACATCCCTTGTGATTTTCCCTACTGGTGCGAATGTCTGGTTATATACTGTAAGTCTAGGACAAAAAATTACGGATTTAAACGTATCTAGTCGTGGTAACATAATTACTTTTTCTAAGTCGCTGCTAAAATATATCTGTTGAGTATTCTGTTCCAAAGTTTTGTGTAAATCATATAATTCTCTTGCCTTTTTATACCTGTCGTGGTGTTTTGCCCATGTCGAACATGCATTACAATCAGGTATAGCTTGCGTGCGAACATTATGGTTTGTATCAAGACTATGCAATCTGTAAGATTCGCATATTTCGCATTCCTCATTTCCTAGTCGAGCGAACGATATGTTTAGACTCTTTAGATGTGTTCGGTATAGCTCATAGCCCACTTTGTATTCTGGATATTTCGAACAAAAGTCAGAATACATAAATGTAATATTAATTTCACTGGGCAAATAACGACGGTGAGGAGCGTGTTCACGACGATAGTGCGGTGCAGCTGGATTGAAAGATTCAATATGTTGCGTAATAATATCTCTATTAAAAGCTGGAGTCTTTACGTGTTTACCTCGTTTATCAATATCTTTGTCAGGATTAAGAGAATTAATCAATATTTTATCATTTTTTTTACAGTAACCTAAAGTAGTTAAAAAAAATACTTTGCATACCTTCATTAAAACTCCATCACTCTTTTGTAAAGTAAAAGCTCTTTTTGCATTTCTCTTAGGCTCCTGAACATATTTTCTCTTAGGAACTGCTACCGTATAATTACTTCTTATAAATAATCTTCTTTCAGACTGTGTCATCATCCAATACTTGTTATTAATATACAAACGTTCCTCGGGAGTAAATATAGTTGAACAACATTTTGTGCACTTCATATCACAGCCTGTTTTTACATTGTACTTGCTTCTGCGTTCCTTTTCCTTCTCAACTAATCTATCTTTCAAGCTTGTATCATATTTCTTTCTCTTTGTGGAAGATGGTGGTGCTAAATTTACTAAATCTGTAGAAATAGAGCAATCAAAAATAGATAAAGATGTACGTCTTCTCTTAGGTAACCGATCTCCAATAATCTCTTCTGTTCTTGTAAACTCTTGAGTATGTCTTCGCGTTATTAATTTCTTGGGAAACGTTTTAGTTATTGATGTTTTCCTTTTCAATATTGGTTTACTTTTAGGGTTTGAAACTGTATTTTGTCTTTGCATGTCATAACCATATTCAGTATCATCACTAAGAACTTCTTCTTCACATGGTTGGTAGTCCTTATCCTTAACAGAGTCATCACTGTCATAATCTAATATTTCTGGGATAATGCAGTGAGAAGAAGATGGCATCGGGGAAGGGGGGGGCATCGATTCGTGGCAGTATATGGAATGTGTTTCAAGCTGTTGAGTTAATGTTTCTATTGTAAGCTTCAGAGTTTCTTTTGGTTGGCAATTATATGTGATTTGTGTTTCATTGAATTTTTGAAACACTTGTGATGTCATGGAGTAAGATTCTTGATAGAGAAGATTAACTAAATCGTTATTGTTCATGCCGGGGTACTTTGATTCTTTTTGGCTAATATTAGAGCAAGTGGAAATGCGTGTAGATGGCATGCTGTTAGTGTCAAAGCGTTGTGCAGTTGGAAATTCCTGGCCCACCAACAGACTATTCATCATAGTTTGGATCCTTGATGATATACAGGAACGTCTAAAATACAATGAAATATTTCCAGTCAACTAATGAACATCTCTTTTGCACTAGTAGGTATAAAACAATTACGATGAACTTAAAAATAGTAGGTACTTTAAAACCCTCTTGCAATAGGTAGGTGCATAATGAAAACTAGCAGCACGCGTTTTACCTGTGCAGGTATAGCGGAATACAGAAAAATGTATAGTAACAAAAACAGGCATTTATAAAGTTAGACAAAGTAAAAATCATTCATTCGTTTTTGCTTAAAAGAGTTACAAACAACCAAACATACTCGTATTCGTATTTATAATAATATTACAAATAACTACTACAAATAATAATGTCAGCTTACCTTTGCCTATTTTGCGCCATTCTCGTAATTGTGGCGCCAAAAATCAAGAGACGCGCCGCACGTCCGTGCGCTACGAGCACCCGAAGTGAAAAGGAAGGAATTATAGCCTGAGCTGGTCAAACGCAAACGCAAATCACGAGCGTTTAACTGCTCTTTAGTCTAGTATTGCCGTTTAGCTGCTCTCTAGCGATTGATATTTAGCTAATTCTAATTTCAATACATAACTTAATAGCCGCTATTGGCATATTACTGCTTTCTAGTGTAGTTTTTCTTTGTAACTGATTTATAGTTAAGGTACGATGTTCCGATGGTTATTTGTATGTTACAATACATGAAGGCAGTTAAAGACGTTTAGCTGCCTTTTAGTCAAGCATGACTACATAACGTACTTTTAGTTAAGTAAATTTAGAAATAAATGATACATCAATTTGCCGTTTAAGTATGTTAACGTCTTTCTAGCGAAGTATTGTGGCGTAGCCGCTTTTTAATTAAGGAAGTAACGAAATTTATGTGGCTTAACTGCTCAGCAATGCTCTGTACCTCTTAAACTATAAATCATAGAAAAATGATTCTTACAGCAAAAGATAGAGCATCGAAAGTTGTATGAGACTACATTAAAAAGTGAAAAACGACCAACTGTGGCTTAACGGCCTTTTAGTTAGTGGACGGCAGACAGTACTATCAACGTTTTTATACTTTAATCATAGACGTTGATATTATAAATCGCAATTGAACTTGTACTGTGTCAGGTTTATGGCTTTTCGGAAATGGTTTGGATGTAACTGCTTTCTGCAACATTTCTCTGTGTATGCTGTTTGTTTTTGACCTGCCATTTTGACTTCTGGGGTTATACCCCATGCTTTACGGGGATTTCTTACTTGCAGAGAAAATTTTCCGAATATCGCTCTCATGCCCTAGGACCAACAGCTTACAACCAAAACTATACAGTCTCCTTGTTCCAAGACTATATTCGTACTCCTTACGTGGGTGTCTTAGCTTCATATTCAAGTCTTGTTATAATGCGCCGACGCTATTCAATCCGTTCTAACAGCTAACTTCACGAATCATATTTTATACGAGTCGCTTGTTGTGAATGCAATTGATATACTAGACTTTGTGAAGGATTAGGACAGTAATTCTTGTCCTGTCAACACGCGTGCTGTTTCCAATTAACGTCTTATTATTTCTGCGTAAGGAGTAACGAATGGTTCTTTAAGAGTTTCATTAGCCATTTTACTTTTTCTGTTTAGAGTAGTTGCATTCCGTATAAAGTATAAAACATTCTTGACGTATCAAGACCATCGTTTATTACGTATTCTTCGTTAATGTTAAAAGATATGGAATTTGCCAAAACCTGTCTTATTATCTTTGATGTCGGTAGGATAACCTAATATTCTGCTTCAATAGATTATGTATGTATCCCCCGGATGCTACGATTATTGGCAACATCTTTGTATTCAAGGTTGCTTAGAAATCTAACATATGAATTACCTTTTTTCTTTGACATGTTCATCTGATCTAGTTGGACTACTTAACATCAAGCTTGTTTCTTATATTACGGTTGATTGAGCACGGTAATTCACTAATTTATCGTCAAAACCGCGAACTTTGCCGAAAGACGTTGACCTCATTGATAATAGATTGTTTCTTCGTTAATCGTCTCGTCTCTCTAATTACTAGATTCTCGAACAATAACAGTAATTTGTTTAGGGTCATTGTATCCGTCTGAAAATAGAGGTAACAAATCTTTTTGTGGTGCTTAGTCGAAAAAATATCACATAAAACGGTCGAGTTATCTTTATAGTCTGTTTACTTATATCGCAGTGATTATGATCATTCATTGAACAAGCTCTGGATTTCCAAGGATCGCGAGACTTGCTCAAGTCGCATGTAAGCCGATCAGCTGATAATTAGTGCGGCGTTTCATTCCGTTAATTGCAGTACTGATCCGAGCGAGATAAAAACCCACTTTCGATTGTACTGATGTCATCAACGGCTCACGTAGGCGTTACTATTAATGGACTATTTGAATAAATGGTAGTCCCAGTGGCCTAGACACGTCACAAATTATAATAAATATGTTCTTGCAAAAATATTGCTTTATTTTTTGTGGACATCCAAAACAACCTATGAACCAGCTTCTGCAGATTTTAAATTAGATGATGTCAATTCGTTACGGACATTAGAGCCAATTAAAATATTGCAATTAACGAAACTATGTCAGTGACAGTAAAAATAACAAGATATCAATACGTTTTCCTGTAATCGATAAGCAATTGGGGGTGGGTAATTTAGAGCAGTTTTATTTCAGGTCAATTGAAAACACGGCGCTGGTATGAACAGAGAAAGTAATTTGATAAAAACTAGTACGTAAAGAATACACAAAAATGTTTTTGTCCCATAAAATGTTGGACAGGAAGAAGTTTTATTATATTAAAACTTTGTTGGACACTTTTTGTGGATACCAGTTTTAGTTCCTCATAAGTCCATTGGTCTAGCAAGTCGGAGAAAATAAAAGTATTCATTTAAAGCTTGTTTTCCGCTAACAATCCCAAAAGACGGAGCCTAGACGGTTGTCGACAATAGAAAATGATTCCGTAACTTTCTCTCGAAGACTGTCATAATACTAGCAAGTAGTTATTATATTAAATAAAAAATATCCGCACGTAGAGCGGTTTGTGGTAATAACCCTGTATTTATAAAATCTGCTGGCTTATTGTATTTTGCGGAGGTCTTCCAACTACTTATATCATTTATATCTCGTTTCTATTCTACCATCGTCGCGAGTTTCATTGGCAATTCTATTTCTCGGAGAAATTGGACTAAATGTAGCGTTGTAACTTTATCCTCTTAACATATGTTCCGATTCTCATCGCCTCCTCATTGATTCTACTTGGCTACTCTTGTCAGTATTTTACCATCTTTGTAATTTCACCTTCAACGCCTACGCCCTCAGTACTATTTACGATGTATGTATTATGGTCTCTAGCGAGAAGTATTGGGCTGCCAGTGTGCCACTATGGTTCTAAATCGGCTCTTTCATTTGGTGCAACGTTTTGTTCAAGCAGTTTTCACGTTAATATGGCCATTTGGTAAGATACTTTCCAATTTTCTACTATTTATTTACTTTTTTTTTTATTGAAATGTTTAATAAGTCACAGAGTCTTATGTAGCGCATAAATATTTACTGACCTACAAGGTCGAGAAGACCAATCGTTTAGTATGACGATATACAAATGGAATTCAGTCATTTGAAATACTGACTGCCTTTAGATATACTGTCATCTTCATATTCGAATACAAACCAATGAACTCATGCATGTGCATCATTAATTCTTATTTGCTTAATTTGTTTTTAAATGACGTTTTTGTTGTGAACAACATTGAATTCGCTTGATTGAGGAATTAGTATTCAGTTCTTAAATGAATGCGAACCTAAATTATGATTGTGAGGTGCTGTTCAAAAACACGGGTTATAAATCTCCGCAGTTCTGAATAGATTTGAAACCACAGTATTACTAATTTTTATTTATACACTGCGGTCTAGATTTGCTTTTAATCATGATCTAATATGAAGTGTTCGTTCCTAACATGTGTGACGTCTAGAGTTCAGTTCGTCGACACGAGTCGTTATCCTCAATTGACTGAAGCCGTTTGCAGGAACAATTATCGTCTTGTGGACTTCTTTCGTCCTATTTATTGGCGTTGAATCATCGTTTTTCGTCTTGTTAGCAAGAATTATTTGTCACATAATATTAGCTTCCAAGTGTTTTGTTTGTGACATTTTTCTCACATGAATTCCGTTTGAGGTTTCACGACTATGATATTTAGCATATGCGTCAATGGGCTTATATCCATTTATTTTACGATCCATCTTTAGCACATCCATCCATGTTCTCTGATTCAAGTTTATTGAATGGCGTTGGAGCTATCAATTAGTTGATTAACGAGCAATTTTACAACAGTCCTCAGTTAATTGACATCCTTTCTAACTGTAGGATTTGTGTTGGCTAAGCTTTTGGATGGCCATTAAAATTAATCACAATTCCATGTTCACAGTCCCATGTTCTCGGACCATGATCGACATTTAATCAACGATATCCTCCATTATATTGTAATTGATGTTTTTTAATTAGGAATAACAGATCTGCTCTGAATTTAATTTCCAGTTTGTTTTGTATGAATCAAAGCTCACGCGGTGTCTCGAGTAAGTCGACCATCTGAGCGAGGGTTTCGCAAGGCTCTTGCTTCGTGGGCGGCGTGTGGGTTGCCAAGTGGTTCCGTCTACTGATGTCATCGCGCGGCCTCTTGCAGGACTTGATGCCCATAACTCGCTGTGGCGTTTCATTTCAACCTCCTTCAATTTAGCTGCAGATAATTGATTTATTGGTACTTGTGTCGGTTAGATTTTGGCTCAGATTCGATCAAAAAAATCCGAGGTGTGCAAATGGTATCTGCGATATTTGAATAGATGAAGTTATGAGTCAAAGACAGTGGCTTACATAGTGATGCCTGCTAAGCAATAGTTTCCTCATATGAAATGTAGGTGCGTAGAAACGAGTACGAAAGGTTCCAGCAATTTTAGATCTTAGACAAAGTGAATTTGTCGTAACTAAATCGCATTTTGGATTCCTTCCAATCCATTGGAATGGTTGTATATTGCTTTTAAAGCGCGACTTTTTGTCAGGACCAAATGGGGGAGAAACATTGGCAATTTCGTGTAGCTGATTTAACTGCATTCGAGTTGAAAAAGCTACGTTGCGTCTAAAATGCAGCTCTTTCTCTAAAATTATAGATATCCATCAGTCGGTCCATCATTGTTTAAGGCTATCAATATCATTTTATTGGTGTGACTTGGTGCCAGAACATATAGATCTGATATGTTAGAGAGCATAGACGATAGTTTACAAGATACAAGATACAAGATACAAGATACAAGAAACTTTATTTGTAAAAACATGGGTGTACATATAGTTATGCAGGTTGTTACACAAGAAAATAAAGTTACCATTCATGTTTGGCCTCTTAGGCGTACAAATATTCAAAAAAATAAAATTTAAAATAAGGAACATTCTTAAAATTTTACTTACAATTAGGTTAAAAATATAATAAATAAGCTACTAGCAAAATTTAAAATAAAGAACATTCTTGAAATTTTACTTAAAATTAGGTTAAAAATATAATAAATAATCTACTAGCAAAACAGTCTTAAGTTTCAAGCAATTACTTTGTCATTTAAGAATTCTGAGATATTGTAGTATGCTTTCTTTTCTAGGAATTTCTGCAGTCGTTTTTTAAATATTTTAGAATTTTCTTCCTTCCAACTTTTTGGCAGTTTATTGTATATAATGGGTGCCATACAGAATATACTTTTTCTCATTAATGCCGTGTTTGCACTTTGTGAGCAGAGGACAGTATTATCACGTCTACTTCGGCTAGATAATTCTTTAAAGCTTAAAAATAAATGTTTATTCTGTTTTACAAACATAGCAACTTCTAATATGTATAATGATGGCATCGTTAATATCTTATACTTTACAAAATAAGGTTTACATGAATCTGTTGGCTTAAGTCTAAACATGGATCGAACACATCTTTTTTGAGCTTTGAATGGTGCTCTTAGTGCTCCTAAACGGCTCGATGTTGTATATTTACGATTTTACGTGTTTTATTATCCACATTTCGTCTATCTACTTCTATTTTAACATTTCTATGTTTATTGTAATCTATAAATGTGTATGCTGTTTTACGTGCACAATATTCTATGTCATGGTCAGCAGAAAAAATGATACGTTATTTACTAGGTATTTGCCTACAAGTGTAATTGCGGATCTGTTTACACTGCGGACGTTTATCGTCGTGGCTTTTTTGTTACGAGGCTGAATCTCTTAGTGTCAATACTGGATTACTGTTAGTTAGTGTGCCTTGAATTAATAATGTGTAATTTAGTTGATACCAGATCTTTGGCTACTGTTGGCAAAGTTTCAATGATAACAGTATCAAATATATTGTTATGCTTATAATGCGCAAAAGGTTATGCAAGAGCAAACTTATACTGCTCTTCATTTAGCTAGTTATAAATTTATTCTAATGGATCCTTACGAATAGGAGAGACTACCGTTTATTATTAGAAATTGGAAATATCTTTTTTCCTATTAAGGAATAAGATTTATAACCTTATGTTCAGGACTCGAAGTGGTGACAAGGAAACCACAGAATCCCGTTTTTTCTTTGATGAAGTCGTCATAGAACTATGTGATGGATTAACCTATTGTTTGTAAGACGAACTAGATGCCAACAATGCTTTCTTTCGACACCTGAGTGGGAAATCAACAGCTGATCAATTTCTCGTTCCCAAAACAGTTCGAAACAATGAAGATGTTTAACCTAATTGTACAAGACCATTTGAATAATGATGCTCACTTCACACTTACATTGAGCTCGAATTTACTTCACTGTTCAAAAAATGATGGTTAGCTTTGAATTTATGGACTGTTGGACCAGTTATTTGTTCACGACCTTCAGGTGCAATCGTAATTTTAAGAATCATTTGCTTTAAAGACCTAGAAGTTAGGTCTCAGTCATTTGAAACGTGTTACTTATGTTCAGTCATATCTTTGTTCGTATCGAGTTGCCACCTTTTTGCTGATGTGGGAATTTTATGATGAGTAGCATTGTTTTCGACTTCAAAATTGTATAGCACCTCTAAGCCTCTAGAGACGTTAATGTTAGGATAAGTAGATCGCAAAAAACCGGTAAATTAGTGTAACAAATAGAGGTCAGTATGACAATCGCTATCGAGATCGATCAAGTCTAAACTTAATTAACCTATAAAGCTGACGTGTTTATATTCAAGTCTTCACTTTTATTTATTAGCTGCTCCACAACATCAGCAATCTGTGCATTCTGTAGGCTTGCGCGGGCGCCGTCGTCTAGCCGGTTTGCGCCGGTTCGTCTGACTCACTTCATCATTATGCAAGTAAATGCCACAGAAGGTGGAGTATGCAATATAAACCTAATTCTCCCAATAATTCAAACTTTAGATGAAGTGCATCACGTTCAAAGTTGGTATGCTGTAAAGTTCTCATTATGTGACGTGGACTTCTTGTAAGTACCGCAGAATAATAGCAAAATTATGTTCTATTGATCCGCGACAGGTTTCTATCGCATTTATAAATAACTTGCTTAAGAATAGGTAAACAATATCCAAGATAATGTATACGTATGGCAGGCATAGCTTGCGAATTGTTTGCTATGGGAAAAAAATCTGCTCACTTTATTCATCTATCAAGTATTCAATAGGTAAATCGATTTCAGGTGTTTATGCTTTCAGTATCGAGCCTTCCAAATAGTTAGACCACTACGACTCTTGCCTGCAGGTCTGTCCACATAGATAGACTTATGCAAATGTTTTATGCTTGAGTCTAGGGTTTTATGGCTACAAAGTATGTATCTACACTGCTTTCGGAGACCTAAATTCATCAGTCGCGCTTGCACACAATCACTGCATTTACGTAGTATACGTACTCTTATTTACAATTGGTCAATAAGAAAATTGAGCAGTTCCATTCTTGCGTATAATTTAATCCAGTGTAACACGGGTCTTCCAGTGCCACCCACCCTAGTCTCATATAGCAGTCGGACAGGCCACAAGGTCTTTGAACCCCTTGGCATTCGTCAGGGAACTAAATCTATATAGAACCCTATAGATTGTACTCACGGGTCTAACTACCAGTTTAAAGGAAGCCTACATTGAATACTCCTATTTGTTTTGAGGAAGTTTTAGTCGCTTGCCTTGAAAAATATTGGATTGCATATTATGCATATAAATTAATCACGTAATATGCGTTTGTCGAGTATAGTTTCTAATGTTTGTTTAAGTAATATCTGCTGTTATGCTTCATGTGTTACGTGGAGGTTGACATTGATTAGAATTCTGCATTTGTAAGTTTTGCGGTCTATTCTCTGGTGGTTAAGATTAAGGGTGTATTTGACCAGAAAAAAATATTACGGCAAAGTTGATCTAGTTTTGAGCAAAATGCTTGGCCGTCGTAAGCGTTTCTGCCCCAAAATTGAGCAGGCCTACCGCTGCGTTTAATGAAGCATCCAAGATTTGTATTGTTCACCTTAGAGCGAAAGTTTATAGCAAGAGCGGAACGTGTCTGTAAATAATGATGTATATTAAACATCGTCTGCCGCTATGTGGGCCACGGTCGACCCGCGAAATTGCTACCGAACTCATTACCGCTAGCCGTGTATGTACTTTTACTTTGGTCTTAAATATGCTTACCAGTGTCGGTCGGCGGCCTACTATCAAACTGAATTACGATCCTTTGAAGTATATTTTAGCTTCCAAATAGTATTTAAGTAGCCCCTTTTTTATTGGGAGCATAACCTCATTTTTATGCGGAAATCTAAGTTGTTAGTTTCCTGTATGTGTCGTCGATCGGCGAGTCCTACTTATTTCTCTTTGAACAAATAATTCAGCCTTTATTTGTGTAACCGATTCTAGTTAAACGCAAAAAGGCCGCTCATCAGTCCAAATACTCCTGTAGACACCCCAGTACGACACCCCACCATTTAAACTCCTAATTACGTAGAACAAGAAGCTCTTTGGCACTCAATAAATACGTTAAATGCCACTTTAAGATCTCCTTAGATTCCAATAACAAACTTCAATCAAGGACGTCGAACTTTACGGAATTCAATTCAGCCAGAACTTTGCTAGTACGTAAGTAATGTCCCAACGAGCCTTTAAGCTCCGAAGTACTCTGTTACTAAAACTTGTTTTTCTGAACAAGGGGATGTCTTGGATAAGATCTTTGATGGCAAATCCTTAGTCAAGACTATGTTTTCATTCCTGATCTAGACACACGGCAGTGTGTCCGCCAAGTTCGAGCAAAAAAAGCGACACACCGGCCGTGGGTTATATTACACGAACCATTTCGGGCCAAATTCGACCCCCCTATAACTCAAAATCTATTTTATTTACGCATACCAAATTTCTAGTATCTGTTGAGATCCCCTCACTTATCTAAAATACAAAATTTCATTAATATACCTATTGTAGGTCTTGAGATATTGACGTCAGAAAATCGCTATTTTTACTATACACTCACTGACTGACTGACTGACTGACTCACTCATCAAAAACCTAGACCACTTCCAATGGTCGTATTGACTTGAAATTTGGCATGGAGGTAGGTCTTTATGTCAAGGTAAAGGGAAAAATCTGAAAATGGCCAAGTGTGAGTCGGTTTCAAAATAATGAAGGTGTTTTATACCCGGTGTAAATTTATACCCCTAAGGAACTAAAACGAAATAAAGTTATCTATATTTATATAATATATCTTCGAATGGTCGTACCGATCTGAAATTCGTTACAAAGGTTTGTATTAAGTCAAAGTAAAGTAAAAATCTGATCTGAAAACGACCAAGTGTGCGTCAGTTTCGAAAATAACGAATGTGTAACTTTGATCCACGAACATAATATATGATAACATGTCATGTCAGTCAGTTGGTAAATCTAGTCCATTTAGTTAATCTAGTTCATTTCTTTGTAAGAAGCATAAATCTGAAAGATATTATAAATGAGACATTTCCTTAACTAACTTAATCATAAGAAAAAAATAAAATAATCAACCTTACAAAAATAAATGAAATCCCACCCAAAACAATAATGTGAAAGACTGCCAAGTTCGATAATATGGGAATGCTTCGCCTATAAAAGAAGTGAGATCTGAATAAGTACCAAGTTCCATAGTTACATATACCTCAGTTCAAAATAGTTACTTTTTAATGATGTTACTTGGCAAGTTTTAATAGAAAATTAAATACTTGATTCATTGCGTTTAGTAGGTTTATAACAAGGTGTATGAAAACTTGCCAAGTAGCATCATTAAAAAGTAACTATTTTGAACTGAGGTATATGTAACTATGGAACTTGGTACTTATTCAGATCTCACTTCTTTTATAGGCGAAGCATTCCCATATTATCGAACTTGGCAGTCTTTCACATTATTGTTTTGGGTGGGTGTTCAACTTTTCTATGACTATGTTCATGCAATTCGGATGTTTTACATAACTCTACAATAGCTACACTTGTTTTCGTCAAGCTATCAAATGTTGCTTGTATTTTCCGCTGCAAACAATAGCCGGAATATGGGGAGTAACGAGGAAAAAATATTCTATTACTTGGCATATTGTGCTCATGATAAAATAATGTTCATGAAAAGAAATAAGCTTCTATCTTTCATTATGGATAAGGAAGGCTTTTTCACATTCGTTTGTGAGTGAATAAACTATGATTACAGTGTCCTCTAATACCGTGATCCCATTTTCCTGTATCAGGGTCTCGCTGCCCTAATTCTGTCTTTCAGTAACATAAACCGAGAACTACTCAAACGTTTTATCTTGCATCTAAAGTGGAGCTTTACAGTAGCTTCAACTTTGACCTCGTTTTAATTCTTATGACGAAATCGATTCGGAAACGATTTTCCAGCTTAATGGCATCATAAGTGCACAAGCTTTCTTTTAAAGCAATAGATGAATTATTTCCATATATTTTTTCAACTACCTCTATCGCATTCGATTTAATGGGAAGGTTTACTTCGAAAGTCGCTATTGACCCTAGAAGCCGTTTGGATTCTGTCCTTATAAGGAGCAGCTTCGCCTACTGTCATCAAGATCTTTGACCTGTGTCGTCTGTTCGTCGCTAGTTTGACGCTAATGCCTCGTTTGTTTGGCTTGTTAGATCTTGTTAGTGTACTATTTGCTGTTTGTGAATGCAAATTGTTTGTTAAAATATTCGATAACATTCGAAACTGTGCAGTATTATCGTTTGTTAGCTCGCGAAGTATTTGCTAGTGGGTCTAGTAGTAAAGTTTGGCTCACGTACTCTTCTTCTAGATTATTTCTAACTTCTAAGCCTTAACACTCTTGAAGTGAATTCATTGTTCAGAACTATGACAGGTATTCATTGCCCTAAGAAATTCTCTTCCAGTTATAGCAAGTACGATTGTTCATTGAAACTCGATCTATTAATTTTATACATATGAATGATTGCATTCACGCTTCTCAAGTAATTGCACGTCGCTTCGCTTCTCTCCCTTGTTGCAATCTTGACCGTGGGAATAAGTACTGTGAGTTAGTTTCTTTTCTACTTTTACCTGTCATGTAATTATAGGTTAGAATGTTACGTCGTGCCGCTTTGTGCCTTTCGTAGTTGAAGTTTATGTTACATTATGGTTTAATACAACCTTAATTTGTAATAGAAACTTGTTATCTTGAATTTGTGATGTTCATTTTAGATTGGACATGATTTGGAAATAATTGTTGCATTTTAGTGTTTTCTCTATGCTGACCTGCATTTAGGTCCCACATAGGCCCGGTTTAGGATGGGATTAGATTAAATTTTCTATGTGTATTGAACCTCCGTTTATCATTGACTACGTAAAAGTATTTGCAGTTAAGGTTGGATTTCATCAAGGAAACTCTTTTCTGTGTTTGAATTTGTTAGGTACAGTTAAACGATATGCAGTGGAAGCAGATTTTACGCAACTTTTCAAATGTGAGTGTATCCGTAGAACATTCACTGTAGGAAGAACTTAATATAATTACAATTTCTTTCACATTACCCATTAACAATTTTATTACTTTTTGTAACGTAGCATAATTGTTGGACTGATCATATTTAATTCAGGAAATTCTTGCCTAGGCAGTAAATTCATAACACGCTACATCAAATGCCCGTCCAATTTTACTCTCCTATAAAATCTAATCCTGGCACGGCTTTTATGATCATGTTAATGAGTGGGCATGGGCTAAGCAGAAAACCAGAAACTAAAACGAAATATGCTCACATAAGGAAACCCACCCGATTTATAATTAGCTAAGCGATGTGTTAACGGGTCAATGACACGCGGCCTGATGCCATACGAAATCGTCACTGGCCATGCGACCAACCCATAGAGATCCCTCATTTCCATCTACGAACGAGTAGTGAAAGTTCTCAGTAAAATGGTCGCAGGTGCACTTTTGGCAGCCAGCCACGTATTCCATGGTTCAGCTGGTGATTCCTAGGGTTTATTTAAGGATCGATAGCTGATCTTCGATCTCCGACTACCGTTAAAGGTAGTTGTGTATTCAGTAAGCACGGTGATGTAACTATGCGAATGTATGCTGTTTGACTGCGAAATTCAAAGTACTTGAGTGAATCAGGCGAATGAAGTCCGGAACTCCGGTTTTCGTGATAATGGCGATTGGTGATTCTTCTAATTTTCACGCCATTGTTATCTCTATGAATTTTTGCAGTCTCATATTGAAGGTCAATTTTGGCTTTCAAAATAAACTTTCTACTACAAAACTAGGAATGGCTAATAAAGCCAACTTCTCACTGTTTACTATTAATGAGTACATTATAAACCGACACACCTTGTTTGTAGCAATTAGTAGTATGAAACACGTTATGGCCACAACATTTTTCGGCAGTTGAGTCGTTTTATAGTCCACTGATTCACAATCATTCTAATTAGCTATTAAATGCTTATAACACTTGTTTAAAGTAGTAACGAGTAATGGCTGAAGAGTGAATGGTTTTATTGTGTGATGATCATTTGAATTTTATCTGATGATTTTGTTAAGCGAATATTAATTATTTGGTCTTACTTAAATATTTCGTGCTGCGTTTGAGCTCAGGGTAATCCGGCATTAAAAGTAATCAAAGCGTCATCTTCTGGTACATTTAATTTCGTTTTCATTAACGAAACTCTACGTCTGATATGACAATGAATTAGCTAAGCTTTCCTATTTAGATTCTTTATTGACTATCTGAAACAAATAGTGTTGCTGCGAAAAGTTTTATGAGTCGAGAAAGTATTTTTACCTCAACCCCAGAAACAGCAAAGCTTATTTATTCTCCACAATTTCCAGTGTTAACGATTTCTTCTTGAAGACTTTATGCGACAGGCGAAGAAGGAACAATAGCACTGTATTAATTAGTGTCATTTCCGAGCACAGAATGCTTTCAGCTAACGACATGTTGCGTGCAGTCTCATGCGACTGTAGTCATAATACCTGTCTAGTTTTTGCAGTTTCTTGCTGACAATGATTTGTATGTACAGGTGATTTTTGTTGAGTTTCAGCTTATAGGTCATTGGTTTTATGAAAGTTTGAAAGGTATAGATGGTTTTATGTGCTTACTTGGCAGAGAAAGCAAGCATTCCCACAATCTTCATAATTTTCACTATTTCTTGGTTCCTAGCCGCAAGTTAAATCATTAACTAATCGCCCTTGACCCACTTACGGTGTGCCATGCTTCAATTCGGTCAGATGCAAGCCCGCGATTAATTGAACCGCACGCCCTCACCCACTTGACTATTAAATTGATTACATATTAATTAGCACGTTTACTACGTTCCTGTACGTTAATTCCGAGAGTGATTGTTATTGGTACTAAAAGGTCGAAGATATCCGAAAGCAGGTTGTTTATCTATCGGTGAAGGAAGTGGGAAATTAATTTATAATGCGTTTAGATTCGTTTTCTTCAATATCATAGAAAGAGAACATAATTTATGCAGTTTTTTTATGCTTTGTGGGTGGGCGAACTCCAATTGTTGTTTATCTTATGTTATAAAATAATGTCTGTTTACTTCTCGTTACCATTGTCAACGCCATACCAATAACCACGTATCGTACATTGACTTCAGTTAAAAAAATGTGTGCAATTTTGGAGACATTCCAATTCTTTAGACTACTTTCAGTCTAGCTCTAAGTATTAAATTGCAAGTTTTCTCCCTTTACGTTTCCTTGGCATAGTGCCAGGTTCCTCTTTGCTAAGTGAAGAGGATGCGAGCATGACCGCTTCCTTAATTAAAGATTTTGCGATTTTACGCGAAATTGCTAAAGGTATTCTTCACATGTTTGTTAGTTAATTAAAGTGTCCGAGCCGCTATTGTTTACGTTTTTTTCACCGTTTGTCAATATCCTGCTATGCAGCTATAACATTCCCACGGCATTAGCCAACTAGTGTCACATGTATGCCTAATTAATAAACATGGAAATGTCGCTTATTCATACTAATATGGCTCTGGAAAACAAGTTTCACCGCAAAAAAATCTGCAAATACTAATTGACGTGCATTTTATTCCTTTGCTGAATTAAGTCAAGATAAACACATTATCTGAAGATAAATTGTCAATTAACTTCAGATTTACAGACAGCTATTGTTATTTCTTTTCATATCGATGTCCTGTCACTGCATCGCGATTATTCGCGATAGCAACTCGCCATCGGCCGTCGGCATGAAAGTCGATGATATCCGGATGTTGGCACTTTCGCAGCTACTCCGATGAGATACTAACTAGTTTTTGCCATCGCCTTTTTTAATTCGTGTTGTTAATTACCGCCATTTAAGATTACAGCTAGGCTCAGTTTCTTATGATTATCCAAATAGAGAACTTGTTAACGGACCGTTTCGAATAAGCTAATCAATATGGTCTTCTGTTTGGGTCTGCTAAATACTCTTATGTAACATTTTTCTCCGATCCTTTTCCTTTTATGAAAGACGTTTTAACTTATTAGTAGCATGCCATTTGGACCTCATTTTCGCAAGGCAGCCCAAAATTGTTCGTTGTTTTGCAACCCAACCCAACAAATGAAGGTGTTGGCCAATATTTGCATAATTACGCCCACTTATTAAGTTATTACGGTGTTTGTGTACAAATGTTTGTAATCCTGGCGTTTGAAACTCTGTTTGTTTTAAGTAGATAGGATTGGTATAGTTGTGTATATGAAGGGAAGCACGATTTAAAAGTTTCGTGACAACATACATACAGAACGTGTCAATGATTGAAATTAATCGTGTCCTAACGGTGAAGGAATCATGACTGTCATTCCTCATGAACATGTTAAGTTCTATTGTAGGTGTAGTAGGAGGAAGTTGAGTTCTGTATAGAAATGTTGTAAGTAGCGCCATCTCTGGTAATGTAAACGAAGTTACCGATGCAGAGTCATACACATTTGAATGTCCAGAAGATTCTCATAATCCTGGTGCTTAACATAACAAATCTACTGAGGTGTAATATAGTGAAAATTAAATTGAAAAGGTCGTGGTTTACGCAAACAAAATATTGATTGAAATAAAATTATCTACAGCTAGTGAAATCGTTTTGTTAACCTAATTCGTGTTGTCCTTCATGTTTGTGGTTGTCACTCGTCACGTTTTATGGAAAATCTAACTGTAACTAACCAAAATATTGTCGAAGTTAGGCAATAGGTACTGCTAATATTTGATAGATTATTTAAGTAATACAGGCGATTTCATGGACCCAAAACCTAGAAAAGTGGTTTATCATCTGAGCCTTTTGAAATGTTAAGACTGCCACTTTTGAGTCCACTGATATTTGGCCCAATCCATAGGTCACAGCATCTGATTGCTTTTGCCATACGATGAAAGTCCAAACGATTGTATCACAAACGTGACCGTACCTATCGCAAAGCATATTTCCAATAACGGTGGTTTTTTGCTTGCTTTATTTCGGCGATTCGTTCCACTTTCATTGGGTCCGCCGAGCGTAACCATGGTGACGGCAGTGTGTTCAATATCAGAAGCTACGTGAGTACACACCGCGAAATGGGGAAACGAATCAACGAATGTTATTTTAAGAATTTGGACTTGGATAATTTGTACAAGGCTGAACGATGTTGCTTTACGCGTGGCAGCTGTCAATCATACGCTGATAAAAATCTTTCTCGCAGACAGACGTTGAAAGTGACTTGAGTTGTCTGTCAGTTTTAGATACTTTCATATACTTTTGGTATTCGATTTATTTTGTAGTAGAAGATACTAGTTGTAGTAGTTTTTATTTAACATGTTTATCATATCTGTAGCACGTCTTTTTTTATTTCTGTCTTGATTTCCAAAACCTGCTGGGATATCGTTTTGCGTAGTAAATTAGATATTCAGTATTAAGATATTTTAGCACAAGACACGACTTGTATATGAATATAAAGTAGCGATGATTATGTAAATTATTTCATGATTTAATATGTATTACGAAATGATCCATATTTTAATGGGGTTTTTGGATGCGAACAATTTTATTGTTACAAGACCTGAATATATACAGATAAGCCAAAGTGACAGAAAACTCAATCCCTACACAAAGTTCTTGCATGAAAGCGTAAATTATTACTATGACAGAGCAATGCACGTCTGCGGTATTCCGCTCGGATAATTTATTACTGGCTCAGTTGATGCGTACGACCTTATCACAATGGTCGGTGAACACAATGTGAACGTAATCTGTTCTGCGTATAGCGCTTTTGTTAGCTTCTAGTACAAAAAAGTCACTTTCTCGATAGGTTTCAAAGTGATTATGGGTTGGTGAATCACCCTTAAACTCGTTCGTCTGCATGTAGATACCTACCATAGCTTAGGAGTCATCTTTTAGTTTCATGAGAATTCCTGTGGCATCTCAATCACTAAAGATAAATCTATCACTTTAAGTAATTGATTCAGCGCAGCATAATCATCGTTTTCACTTTCTTTATGTTTTATATCTAGTACTTGTATCTCATGCTTTTAAATGAAGTGCATGAATGTGTCACCCGCCAGGTCGACGGCCTTGACCTGATAATATTTCAGAGTTTACATCATTGAGGTCGTTAGCCTATAATAAAGTTGTACCTGTTTACCTAGTAACTTCGAGTTGTTTTAACTTTGTAAGTTTTGCATTTTATATCGATGACTTTTGGGAGTGAAAAGTTTTCTGTTCAATGAAAATCGAAGTTTCCAATGTGTGTGTGTGTGGTCTTGGTTTAAACACCTTATTCTCGTGACTCGCATTTGCAAATATGGCAATAACTCGTTTAAGGCGTCGTTACATTTCCATAAACGATCTGATAGATAAGAAATTGCTAGGCTGGGTATGTCTTGGGTACTTTTATCTAGATTCTACCTCAAAGTCGCAAATAAAACTCCTACGATTTAATGATGTACTAAAACTCAATCCTGATGGATGAACGGAATCAGCTCATTAGAAGCACTTATTATCAAGGTCCCTATTGTTTGGATGGTATATTTTTAAATTTTACTTTCGTTTTGTGTATACTCGAGCTAATAAAGGGGCGCGGACAGCAGGGAATTGGAGAAGGTCAGCGACCTTGTCCCGAGTCTATAATTAGTTCTTTGTTTGCTTTGAAGTTTGACTGTCATCAGTATACGTGTTCCTTGTAACAGATTAGGATAAATTCCAAAACAGCATCCAATATTTTTTCTTTTTACTTCAGTTAGTCATAAATTCTTCATCTGCTCGTATTTTGTGACTTTTGACATCTCTGAATGTCGTCCATAAAAGCTAGAATATTTACTATGTTGTCAATGTGTTTCATACCGTATGTCCTGCTGAATTTTATGTGATTTGAATAGCCTGTGCCAGGTACGAGGTTGTCTGTGTATATTTTAATATTTTGTCAAGAATTTGCCTACTTTTAGTCTATTTTTTAGAATATCCTATTAATGTCTGGGTCCATGTTTGCCAAACTTTTATACTCTTGTCTATGTCTTTATTACACATTAATCGGATATTTACCCAGTAAACACAGACTGGAATCATATTAGAAAAAACAACAACTTCCTACGTTTTTATAAACCGCGCAGCCACACAAGGCAGTTTGTTTAATGCGTCTAGTCACTCCCCCTTTTGTCGCAGACTATTCTGCCCCCTATGAACATACAGCTATGTATAGATGTGTTATGGACCAAGTGATAAATTGGGCAGTATACATAATGCCCGGTCATTATGAAAAATGCCCAATATGAGAGTGCAGTTTGATAATAATTATTCAAATAATCAAATTGACCGGGCACTATACATATTGCCCTTGACCATTTGGGCAAAGTAATACAAACATATTTAATTTCATTTTTTTAACATAACACATCCCATATTAATTGATCCAGCATGGAAGTAAGCATGCAACATGCAGCAAGCATGGCTTTTGTCACGGCTCCGGCGCTGCGGGGCTCCGGCGGTCCCATGCGAGCTTATCGTCGCAGATGGTTTTCACGCTCACCACCGCAGCTTCGGCTTGCTGGCCGGCGGCGGGGCCGGCCAGCCTCAGCCGCGGCGGCGAGCGTTTCAACTACCTGCGCCTCAGCTCGCAGGGCGCCTCGCCCCTCCTACGCAGTTTTGAATTGCACTCTAGGGGTAGGGTAGGCAAGACTACGTGGAGTCGGTTTTGCAGCGATTCGTTTTCGTCACTAAGTTCAATTTTTAATACAATGTTTTGAATCCAAATTAAATTCGAAGTAAATCAGATGACAATTGTCCAATTAATAATTTTGTGGCAGGACATGTAATTTTCCATTAAAATAGAATTAGAACATATAAATTAAAACAATAATCATAAAATATGTAGCAAGTAACAGGATTTATTTATTAGAACAACTGCCACCCTCGCACCGCATAAAATATAGCTTTATTATCAAATTGCCCAACTGTCATGTAGCAATATAATAATGTCCGTACAATGTGATAAATAATGAAGTTAAGATAGTTATTAATCACTTGGCCCGATAAAGCTAGACATTATGCATAATGCTCGGGCATTATAAATAGTGCCCGAATTAATCACATGGTCCATAACAGATGCATCTACAGCTGTTTAATTAAACTGTGACTTAACTGTTCCCTTATCTTCTAGCCTTGACACTTGTATTGTATTGGACTCTTGTACGATGGCCTTACTATCATTGATTGAGAATGCGTAGGGTTTTGGCAAAACGCAAATTTCGACTATAGTTTTGGTAACGGCATTGCAATAATTAATATGAGCCCTAATATTGAAGTAGTTTAAACTGCAAGACATGCTATTCCTCACCCAAAATTAATTACAAACTTCTCAACCGGGATGGACAAAATTGAGCGTCGGTTATAGCTAAATTGCAAGCCAGCTTTTTCATAGCAATGTAATAATTTCATCTTGACTAAACCGTTTTTGGCGGTCCGTTAATATTTATTGTAGATATGTTGCTCGTGCGAATTTTTCTTCTTTTCAGGCAAATCTCCATAAAACAACTGTTTAAATATACCAATGGATTTGCATACTTACATTTGTTTGCACAGCCTTTATTAGAGGACATTACTCTGCTGCCTATATTATTTTTGAACTGACTCAAGTATAATGTGAACAAGAAATTAAAATGTTTTCGTAAACGAACGTAAATCTTTCATAATGGTAGAGAGGGACCTTGCATTAATTGGTGCATTTTATAATTTCCAGGCCGGATCCATTCGGCGATCGTCTCCGGGGTCAACTTGGAGACGAGGTCAGTCACAGTGGAATGGTACGAGCGTGGCGAGACCAAGGGCAAGGAGGTGGAGATTGACGCCATCCTGGCCCTCAACCCGGAGCTCGCAGTCGGACCCAGGCACCACACACCACACCTACAGCCAATGCCCAACAAACTCGCCAGGGTAAGAGTGATCTCCTCTCAACTTATGCGCGCCTAGTACTTCCATAACAAGTGGGTCTATGTTAGCAGTTTATGGTTGCCAGTTTTCGTCAAGCGTGATCGACTAGATAACATGTTCATTATGCTTGCTAAATACGATCATATTAGAACGTACCATGCGAATCATTCGAGCACTACAATATGAAAATAAATAATGCTAGTGTTTATTTCTAAAAAACTTCGTCAAGCGTGATCGATTGATTTACCAGTTATGAATTCGCTTGAAATTCATGTTAGAGTGAAACTTATTTTCTAGATTCATAGCTCCGCAAACCGTGATAGATTAGTTTCATGCTTGAATTAGTTGTATGTTACTAATATGTAGTATCATACAAGTCGGTGATACAATAAAATGATTTCATTCATTCTTATACCCACAGACCGTGTTAATCTGCAATTAGCTGATTGCATCACGACTGTTTTGAAATTAATATTAATAGCAATGAATACATTATTACATGTAGGTAATGCAGGAACGTGGCAGCCTTGCTTTCATTACAGTCCAATTTATTTAGCCGCGTTAACTCTATTATAAAGTTCAGTGCAATAAATTCTAGTGGTTAAGGTCTGCTCATATTGTTGGGCACGGATCGGTGGCTCCTAAGTTGCAACACTGCGTTTTGTAACAGCATAATGCAAAAATTTTTCATGAGGATGTTAATCGATATCTAACAAATATTTCAAACCGATTCAGTTCATCCTGAATGCTTTCAACCAATATTTTTTGAAACTACTTCTTTATAGTTCTGTAAACATTTGAAACGGTTGCGACATGAAATTGCCAACTGCCTTAACGAAGCGTACAAGAAACGCAACGTGTAAAAATGCGATGTGACCAGACCTTAAAGCATTTCCTCACGGCTACAACAAAGGTCAAATCGACCTAATTTTTGCTGAAAGCCTGCAGTCGCCATTTGCTTGCTTTCGCCTACAGTTTGCGCCTCTAATCGATTGTTAACTTTAGCGATAAAGCTAAATGAAAGCTTTAGTTAGTGTTATCGATTAGTAAGGGCGTCCGAATCGCGTACCAAGCCGCGATCACTCTCATTGTTTGGGTTGTGGAGAACAGTTGCTAATAGACGCCACGCCACAGTTGTGCTGACATATCCGCGTGAGGCGAATGTGCTGTCCGCCCATGACGCCACGACACCTGTCGCATCTCAATATTGTTATACTCATTATGAACTCCTCTAAAACACTCATTTAGCAGTCGGTTTACACCAAAAGGTGCAGTGTAAAGAAAGCATACGTGATCCTGTCAATGCGCGACAAAAATAGCATCAGTGTCACGGTAGTCGCACAACCGCTGGAGAAAATGTAGAAATGTTCCCATACATCTACAGTTGGCAGGTGACTATTTGCAGCTAGCTCAGTAACGATCATAGCTTGACGAAATGTTTTTTCTTTTGTAAAATGCACCGTTGCCAAGGCGACGTAGTTTGTTAGAGCACGCCGCTGTGTAATCATAATCACGAAGCTCGATCACTGTTTAGATATGGATAAACACACACAGCGGTAGTTAAGTGACATGTACCTAGATAATGACGATGTTTACGAAAGCACCGGCTGGTGATCGCGTGCTAAGTAGTGGCCGGCTCCCGGTCCCACGATGATTGATGGTTAGACATATAGACGACCTTCCAACTTGTATGGGTTTGACGCATGCCGGACACCGGTCTCATCGATTTTCTACACAGTCGTGCAAGTATTTCAGTTTCACTTTCAACTCGTACCTAGTCCATTAGGGACGCACTTCGTTTGTGACTGTTGATAATAAAAATAAACGCAGCTGGAGGGCGAAGCTCCGGAGCGTCCAGTAAGTGGTTGCACCGTGTTTTGTCATGTATCATTGGCACGTGTATGTTTGACATGGCCGCGAAGGACCCGTCCGGCTCGTCGTCGGACGACGGCGGCTTCCTGCGGGAGAGCGCCGAGGGCGACGCGGCCGCGGACTCCGGACACACGCTGCCCGTGCGCAACTCACGATCGGTACAGTTTACGCACTTACTAAACGCATCATTCGCACGCCGGAGCCGGACGCGCACGCACCTCGTGCTGCGCCGCTCTGATACCACCTTATTTTTTTATTTTCACACTTTTTCGATTACGTTGCTCCACGATCTATGATTTGCACACGAACGGCTTGTTATGGTGTTTTGTTTGAATGTAATGGATTGTGCTTTTGTCACGCCTGTTATAACTCAGTCGACAATGCGATACGGTTTGCGCAGCGGCTTTGGCGTAACAAAAACTCGATCCAATCATTTTAATGTAGTTCTGTATAATGTTAATGTACTGTATATTTGCTGCACTCATTCATTTGACCGAATGTAAAATTTTGTAAGTTAAAATAGAAATCAAAGTTGAATTTGGGTTGAGTAGATGTTCAAAAATAGTGTTTTTATGGCCCATTTATCAGGTGTTTACAATAAGTCTGATTTGGTCGTCGACAATGACATCAACTGATGATTCATCTTCCCACGCCGCTCTGACTGTCTTATCGGCTTTTAACGGAAATTTTCTTACGTTTTGTGAAGCAAATGACCAATTGCATTCGCCTGTTTCGGCGTAATTGAATCAGCTTAAGCTTTTTGGTTTTCTTTAAGAGCTGCTATAAAACTACCTAAATGTTTTGGACTGGCGGAATAATTATTTTCGTTGTCTTGAGTGTTTTATTTTAATTTTATTATATTTGAATTAATTAACCTTTTTGTGATAAAATGAAATTTTGCTGTAAAATAATCATTTCAAGAAAAAAATCGAAGTTATAGGATCACTGCACAAGTAAGCAATACAAGAAGTAAGAGTAATTATAACAACTTTTCAAACACTACTATTGCGCAATAAAAAACTTTCCACGTGCACTTCTAAATTGATGAACGACCAATTAATAAGCACGAACATAACGCTACTGACATTGAAAGAAAGTAACTTGCAAGGGGAATACGTAATAACAAAGCTAATGCTTATTACGGATTCTTAGCAAGGTCCATGCTGATGAACGCATCATGAATAATTTCTTAGGAATATTTCAAAGACAAGTGTGCCAAAGGAACCTACTTAGAAAATCCTTTCAAGCAAAAGTATGTGTATAATGAAGGGCCAATCAGGTTGGCAGGTAGCTAAAGTTTCAATCACATTAAGACATTGATATGACCAATGAAAGCAAAAGTAGTTTCGAAGTTTCATTATTATTAGCTGAAGAGGGGTTTGTAGACAAGGCTTCTTAAACTTTCCTTGACCATTTCATACCTTCCCAGGCAGGTAATACCGACTTTTAAAATACTATACTAGATGATGATTAATAAATTGCAGTATTATAGACATATAAAACTGTCCACACGTGTAGACATTACTATTCATTGTTCAATCGTAACACATCCCGTTGTTACTGTAATCAGCTTGCGTCAACTCGAACAACGTGGATAAGATGATCGCGGATTTTGTTAAGAGGTTCCACTTAATCTTCTTTGTGGTTTTGAGGATTCCATTCCATTGTTTGTTTAATCTGAGAAGACAAAGAAAACAGATTTTGCCAAAGAAAAAGTTTGTATAGTTCTTAAGAGCTGCCATAAATAAATTCATAAATTCTATTTCCAGACTACGACAAACATAAGGTTTAGGACATATATTTTAATCAGAACCAAAATGATGTATTTAATATACTTACTCAGATTTTGTATTAAAACATATTAGGAAATCATGTCAATCCCGATGACGTCTTACATGCATAAATATCTTATCAATAGGAAGCGCGCGCAACTGCTGATAAGATTGTACTATACCTGTATGATTAAAGTGCACCTAATTATAATATCAGGTCTTAAAGATATGTAATTAAGGATTTGTTGAAAATTCCCATTAATGGACATTGGTTTGTACTGATATATTAATTTTATCAGCGTAATATTCATCTGCATATTTTGGCTTTGATGGCGACGAAAGTAAGGATACATTCGAGAGGTATTTTCTTTATCCGTTCACGAAGTATTAGTGGTACTTTCTCAAGGCTGTCTCCTACATTAAATAGAACCTCTTTCCCACTTCCTTCAGCGGATTTCCACTTAACAGTTTAACGATTTAGCGGTATACCGTCGTCTGGGAAATTGGCCGTGCGGCATCCAGTGCCGTGGAAGAGATTAGAGTCCTGGCGTTGGGCGCCATTCATTGCCTCGCCTCCCGACCGTGATAAATTGCTTCCCGCTAATTGCTTCCTATCTAGCGGGAATGGAGATAACTTATCTTCTTTCAAAAAGTTTTGTAATATTTTTGGAGGGTCTGTCAGGAACTGTAACTTAATTAAATATGTATAATATAAGATTTGACAGCCTACTCATGAACCATCTGCTTATTTTGCATAAGCAATGTTCGATTGCGCCTTGTGCTGAAACTAGCATACAAAATGACGTTCTAATAAATCATGCTGATTTAAGTCACTTCTTAGAACTACAGCTTTGTCATACTTGCTGAAGTCTAAACTCATAAATCGTAGCAAATAAAGATATAAATCTCCACTGCACTCAGATAAACAGGAAGAGAGCCATCAAAGTGGGTTTATATTGCATTTCGCGAAGGAAGTGCCCGTGAGGTACCGTGAATAAGGAAGTTAGGAGCAACGTACCATTGGCCTGGTTTCTCTAGGCTCACTTTGGGTGTGTCCCGATAGTACGAAATGCTGGAGATAACAATCATGTCCTTTGTGATAAGATTGGTAGAACAATAAAAAAGTTGAAGCCTTCGTGGCTATGATAGATAGATACACTTTCTCAAATTAAATGATCGTATTAAGAGTTGGATCTTTAAACTTTTGGGTAAAACTAAAGTGTAGCTTCATGTTCTGGTAGACTTGGTCGTGAAATGGATTAGCTTATCACATCATCATCATCACATCATCAGCCTATCGCAGTCCACTGCTGGACATAGGCCTCTCCAAGTGCACGCCACTGAGATCGATTTTCGGCTTCTCGCATCCAGCTCCTGCCAGCCGTCTTGCGCAAGTCATCACTCCACCGTGCCTGAGGACGTCCTACACTACGTTTGCCGAGGCGCGGTCTCCACTCTAGAACTCGTTTACCCCAACGGTTATCGGTTCTTCGGCTAATATGGCCAGCCCACTGCCACTTCAGCTTGCTGATTCGGTAGGCTATGTCGATGACCTTGGTTCTCTGACGGATTACCTCATTTCTGATGCGATCCCTCAGAGAAACGCCGAGCATAGCTCTTTCCATAGCCCGCTGAGCGACTTTAAACTTGTGGACCAGCCGTACCGTCAGTGTCCACGTTTCGGCTCCGTAAGTCATGACAGGTAGGACGCACTGATTGAAGACTTTCGTCTTTAGGCACTGTGGAATCGACGATGTTAGGACTCGACGTAGCTTCCCAAATGCAGCCCAACCCAACTGAATTCTCCTATTCACCTCGTCCTCAAAGTTGTTTCTACCTAACTGCAATGTCTGCCCGAGGTATACATATTTCCGAACAACTTCGAGAACGGCGCCGTGTATCGCAATCGGTTCCGGTAGAACATGTTCATTGAACATGACCTTGGTTTTGTCCAAGTTCATCCGTAGGCCGATGCGTAGAGAAGATTCAGCCAGGTCGTTAAGCATCTGTTGTAGGTCCTGCAGCGTTTCCGCCATGATGACGATATCGTCAGCAAATCTCAAGTGAGAGATGTGTTCGCCATTGATGTTGATGCCGCGTCCTTTCCAGTTCAGCGTCTTGAACATATCCTCCATTGCATTAGTGAACAGTTTCGGGGAAATAACATCCCCTTGTCTCACTCCTCGATGCAACGGTATGGGCCTTGTTTGCTGATTCTGTACTTGGACGGACATTGTAGCGGCTTTGTAGAGACATCTCATCACTTGGATGTATCGCCAATCTACTTGACAACGCTGCAGGGACTCCAGAACAGACCAGATTTCAACCGAGTCAAAGGCCTTCTCATAGTCCACAAATGCTAGACACAGGGGCTGATTATACTCCTCGGTCTTCTGTATAATCTGCCGCACTGTGTGGATGTGGTCTATGGTGCCGTATCCGCTCCGAAACCCAGCCTGCTCCGGTGGTTGGAATTCGTCGAGTCTTCGCGCAAGTCGGTTCGTGATCACTCTTGAGAACAGCTTATAGACGTGGCTTAGGAGGGAAATGGGTCGATAGTTCTTCAACTGGGTTTTGTCTCCCTTTTTGAAGAACAGGACGACAACACTCCTACTCCACGCCTCTGGAGTTCTCCCTTCAAACAGGACGGCATTAAAAAGCTTCTGGAGCTCCCCCAGTACGGGCTTACCTCCTGCTTTTAAAAGCTCTGTTGTAATGCCATCCTCGCCAGGGGCTTTTCCATTTTTGAGCTGTCTCAGAGCGATCTCGATTTCGCCACTGCTGACTTCTGGCAGGTCTTCGGTGAAATGGCGTGTTAATGTGGCTCTAGAATTCTCATTTCCGGGATCAGGTCGAGATGCATGCGATGCGTATAACCGGCCATAGAAATTTTCCACTTCCGAAAGGACTGCCGGCACCGAAGAAACGACTTCTCCACTTGTTGTGGTCAGCTTCGTCAAGTGGCTTCTTCCAAGAGATTGTACGAACACCTTTGACCCCCGATTCAGCTCAATTGCTCTTTCAATGGCAAGAGTATTGGAGCACCGGAGGTCGCGTCGTACGTGCTTGTTGATCTCTTGGTTTAGAGCCCGCTTAGCTGACGAAGTGACAGGCGGGTTATACATTTTATTAAATGAATTTCTAGTGTACCTACGCATGAATGAAGGAAGGAATAAGGCCTTTGCTCCAAATTGATAGTATTTGCGTAGTCATACATAACAAAAGCTATCGAACTATGAATATTTGCTTTTAGCTGTATCACTGTGGTATCCTTTTCAGTAGTAGTTGGTCGATAGCTTTTACAAAGTGAAGCAGTAAGCTCGGCTCGTAACTCGGTTGTGAAAAACTCGGTTAGTGGGCCACGGATTTGCATTAATCAAGGGTAGTTTGTGGAGATTTTAACTGGTAGGAAATTTTAAAAGACCCAAAATAATTTAGATTCTACCTTGAAAGACCAGTGACTAGACCAAAGCACTATTCCAGTATTTATTACAAGCAAATGGAATGGGTAATGCAACGATCCAAAAACACATAAAACAACGATAATTTTGGAACGAAATCGAACTTCAAGTACAGGGTATAAAATAATGTCAGTGTATTTTTGTATGCCAGCTATTAAATGTTCTGTGCCAGTGTATCAGTTACACAATCATAGTTTTTCTATCGATTCATGGTTACGAAGTTTGAAAGGATCATTTGTAAAGATGTCAACACCAATATCAGGAGGGCGTGGTAGTGTCCCATGTCCCAAAAAGTGAAAACAATGTTCCATATTACTCAACTGTCATAGGAGTACATTACTGAAATGCCCGCATGTATGAGCGCTACAAGAGGCTTTTTCGAAAGCTGTCTGATATCAGTGTTGCCAAATGAAAATGTAATATTAATGCGGGCATAGACTGTAACACTATCTAAGTTGATCGTTTCCGCTCTTACCATTATTTTGTAAGCTTTAATGAATTTTAGAATGGAATGCTTATTTTCGTCTATATGTCGTGTTACATCGACGTATTATTTTACATGCGTTTGTTTGGTAGACAGGTGATTTTTAAAAAAAATATAATGTTTCAAATTATTCTTGTGATGTGAATATTTTTTTCAATCTATCGCACTTTTGGATTGAGGGCTATCAGAGAATTTTGTATATAGATCTTTTTCTTTTTCGTTTCCCTGTCCTGCGGCTTTTTATTATTATTTAGCGAGTAATAATTAAAGTGTGAACCTGATTAATGTTAGTTTTCTGTTATAGGATATGACGCGGCAATCCATACCGGTGGCGACAAAAGGTGAGTCCTCCATTTTTTATTTAACGAAAATGTCAACAACGAGAAAGTAATTACCGGAAGTAAATGAGTAATGAATTAAACGAGTCATGATTGATAAACATTGTTCCCATTGCTTTAAATATGTGTCATATAGTATGGATAATTCCCAAAAAGTTCTGTTATTTATCATCTTATATTGCAAATTATGCTCCAAAGAGAACGTCGGTCAATGTTAAAGCAATGTTTATTAGTAACAAAGTCGGGTTTTGTAACACCATCTCCAAAAGGATGAACAAATCCTGTTTATATTTAGTCATACAACTGTTTGATGTCTGTGAATCATACTGCAATGTTATGCGAATATTTTAATACATTTGGGTGCAATACAATGCATTGGGGTTTTATGTCCCAGATTTATTAACTATCGGCCTTTCTACCATATTTTCAAAGTATAGAGAATCCAGTCATACCAGTCACTTATATCAAATGTTTAAAATATATTGATGTATCGAAGTACCTACTTCAATACTTACGATTGCTCGAAACGTAACATTGACGTAGCTCAGTCAGTACTCTGACATCATCCTTCTAAATAATATGCATCATCAATAGGCTTTCTGTTTTGCATTATTGTTTGTGGTTTGCCGACCTTGACAAACCTATTTTCCTAAGTAATTAACCCAAAGAAGTATTCCAAAAAACCGTGTACAATGACGTCACTCTTGAATAAACCTCCTTTTAAAGTATTGCAACTGGCATGTAATAACAATGTCTCCAAAGAGTTAAGAGGTTCTAATGAGGCGACATTGCCCTAACGGTCGGTGGCAATCTTAATGGCGATCTTGAACTGGCATGACGTGTGCCTCTCTCGACTTTACCAACATATTTCAGTTCCATTTTAGCGGATGATTCGTATTGTTCGTGATTTCCTTTGTGACTCCTGGATTTGGGTATATTTTTGGCATCTGTGTCGCGGTTTCGTGTGACTAGGCGTAGGTATTTGGTGTCCTTTTACAATTTGGTGTTCTTTGTCTTCTTTTTTTTTATAAATTTTCCTTGTAACAATATGAACCTGAATTGATTTCTGAATGTCGAAAGCAGTATTGATTGGTTTTTATATTTCGCTAGTTCTCATTAGTCTCTTGATGGACCAAGTCACTAAGTTTAAAGTACTTTGTACCAGAAGATCGTTGCTCCTATAGCAAGTTTTTTTATAGATCCTTCAAAACTGTTTATTCCTCAAATTATCATCATAAACTTCAACAAACATTCATCACCATAATGTCTACGAATATCGGTAATGCATTGCAATGAGCGCGAACAACACGCGATGATTCATCAGGTCGTTATCTACTGCATTACGTTAACCTAGACGGAATCTAGATAACTATAAGTATGAGGTATTTTTCCTTGTGAAGTAGGAATACATAATCATAATCATTCTTAGAAAGGAATCCTTGCCCCAATGTAAACAAATGGATTGTGGGAAGCGTGTTGTACGAGCAAAGATGTCTTTGTGATTAATGTATTGTAATGTGATTGTGAACTTATCTCCGACTAAACAGCCAGGTTCAAGATGGAAATGAAAACTCTCGACATAATGTCCTTTCAATTTTGGATTCTAGACCACCTGTCAAACAGTTCTCCAGTTCAGCTCAATAGATATGAAAACCAGATCTAACAATGCCATGAGTAACTATCACATCTCTGCTTTCCACTAAGCAATTTATAGTGCCAAATCATTTTAACCTGAAGAGAGATTAAGGAAACGCAAGTAGGTATTACCCTTATTATACACACATCTTTATCACTTTAGAGGGAGACGCAGCTAGGTTGACGTTTGATTCGTCGTGCATGAGCGTCGCTGCGTCTGGCCGGGTTCAACGGTCGCGGGTCATTTGTTTGTCGGGCAGGTGGGACACGCGAAATGATTGTCACAATCATAGGCTACTGGTGTACTCGTGTGTTACTGGGAAACTGGTCGATTTGTTCAATTATTGTGCAGGATTTGAAATAATTAATTGTCTCGTGCCAGAATTTTTCTTCAAAAGTTCAACGTAAGATTTAGCTGACCAAAAGAAGGGAACAAATATGGTGACTTCAAAGTTTACAAGAACACATATTGGGCTATGTGAAAGAGTACACGAGGGAGCACGTTTTTCCCTGATACCTATAGAAAAGTCAGGTGTAGTCTTCGTAAGGTATGGTACAGTAAGCCCCAAGTGCCACCCTGAGCTACAATTTATTGGGTACGGATCTCTAAGCCCGGGCTGCACTTTTGCAATTTATAGATATAGAAGCTTAGGGTAACTGAGGTGACCAACTCATCACGAACACCACGGAATTCTGGTGCTCAGATATTACTCGAATTCATTACCTAAATAAATGAGTTGGCGCTGAAGATAAAGGTTCTCAAATTCTGGAGCAAATTCAGGCGTTGTAGGAAACTTAAGTGCACCTACGTGACTTTTGTGTAGGTAACACATATTCAGGTGTATTCCGCTGGGAGAGGTTTAATTTACATTTATCGTTGAATATTTTAAAGAAAATATTACAGAGGTACCAGGATCTCAGTAAAACTTACCATAATGACTGAAACATAACATTCATTTTATCTAAGACCCATATCTAGGTTAATTTCAGTCCTATCAATATTGGTTTGTAGTTCTTTGTCCTATCCAAATGTCGTTGAACTCCGAATTGTGTCACTTGTGACAATTTAAGTATTCGAGATTGTTATCAGACAGACCTGGTTTAACAGGTGACAAAAACTATATCTTTGGATGATATTGGGGCTTACTGTATGTCAGGGGTCTTGATTATGGCTATGTATGTCCTCTTGTGGATATACGAATGGTGTAGGTTTCTATCAAAAGCAGAGACAATCGTGTCTAACTGCAGCCTCACGAAACTACAAATCATTTTCAATTGCCATTTTCCGTTTGAAAGACATGACCAGCCCAGTGATAATTAAATTTTATGGGGCTTCTATTTGAAGTGTTATCCAGTTTAATTTTGGACCCCCACTCATGAAAGGAAAAGCATGCATGCATAATGTTCATGTTTTGTTATGTTGACCTTTCCTTATCAAACTACCTTGCCAAATCAATTGTTATCATGCTCTTAATACTTTCACTTATCTGATACCGCTTCATAGCTGGAAGTAATTTTCACCAGACATGAAGTAGATACTGTCGATAATAAAAAATACATCGAAATATTGCAGTATACTATTATGTATTCGTTTTTATGGGAGACTTAAAACTTAAAGAACGCTGAAAAGTGGAAAATAAAACGGAAGGTACGGCTCTAGAAGTCAGTGGCCAAATAAACACAGCAGCAACTTTCCTATTTACGGGAAGTCGAGTAAAATGTAATTTATGTCACAAGCCACACGTTATATTGAATCAATTTAATAATATTGTAATTTTTACTAGGTACTTATTTTCTACGTTGGAAAGTTACAGTAGGTATTAGAAAACAAAAGTCGCTAATGATGATCACGCCTTCAGGGGTGGCTATGTTTCATTACATAGAGGAACTCTTCGATTCACGAATACTTAAGATATTTGTATTCTGGTCCTGTTCTAAATTGACGTGCCCTTAGAGCCCGCCTCGGGTTAGTTAGGTCCCCTCTCATTGAGAAGCATCCTTACCCTTCCCTAGGGCCGGAGGCTTCTAAGAGCTTTTTGTGAAAGTAGCATTTCTAAATAACACGGCATTTCTAGGTATTACGCATTAGGAGTTAAGCACTATGTCTGAAACCCAATAAAGCGAGGAGACTTCTAATGGAACGGAATATTTTATTTCAGCTTTCATGGTTTATAAATTACATTATGACGCATTAAATACTTTCTTCAGTCTATATTCGGTATGTCTTTGTCCATAACCTGACCTACCCCTCGCCACCTGTAACCAATTACGACAATATGAAAAATTAAGTTCGTTGGCCGTCCAGCCTGATGGTCACCCCAATCGCGTGTCCACTCACATACCCCCAGAGTTGCGTCAATCGATTGCGCAAGATTTATTTGGCAGCTTTCGTGATCTGAAATGTCCCAATTGACTGTTCCACTTTGGATGTGGTCACTGTTGTTTCTTGAAAGTGCATTTCCTGTAATAAGATGACATGATTTGGTTTACGATCCACTTGGTCTTCTAGAATGTCTTGAGTAAAGGAAAATAATGGCTGAGCTGTGGATTTGTATGCGGACGTCAGACACTCTCGCAGCTTTTATTTTCCCTTATTGAGAGTATTTTTATTGCTCATTGATTGTAATTATCAATAACCCTTGCATGCCTTTAGCACAAACAAGCGTTAAAAGGGTACCATGTTGGCATTATGATCAGCACATTCTTAAGTTAATCAGAATACTCAATTTTGGAATTATTTCAGTCTTTCACTACAAAACTTGCTACTGGTGTTCCACAGATAACTTTAAAATTACCATTATCCTTATTCATTAACCTTATCTTCTAACATTAACAGTACCACTCGATCAGGTAGGGTCATTGTCGAAACGTTACCGCACTTGACATTGTGGTGCCGCGAAGGTCGTAAGCGTAATTGTAACGCGTTGTTGACCGACTTTGTGTGGCTTGTAATCATGCAGATTGGATCATTCTCATTCAAGTTTACCATTAGTGGCTCATTTAGTCATAATCGTTGTGACTGATAGGTTAGGCTGGTAACTGACTTTTTGGGCGTGGAGCAAACTATAACCTGCAAATAATTCAAGCGGGATTATCCATTTCAACTAAGTACAGTCAAAATAAATAAATAAATTATGTACAAAGTGAAGTAACACTTTGTACATAATTTTTACAATATTTGCTTAATTAATTAAATTATAATTTGCCCGAACTAGGTAAAAACCTGTGTCTCGGGTACAGTACAGTAAATACTCTTTGGAATTGTTTAGGCTATATCAATGTTTCACAACAGGCTCAGGCAGTGCATAATCCACAAAGGTGACATACATTGCCTGTAATGTAGTCCTTCCACTGCTACCAACATGAATTGTCAGATACCACCACAGCAAAGGTGGCTTTTTGTTTGCTGAGTAATGATACGAATGGTTCTGGCTTTCAAGTAATTTTTGGAGTAAAGAATAATTTTAATATTTCCTTAATTAATACTGCAGTCAGTTCTAATAAACGTTATTCATAACAACTATTTTAAATGCATTTTTGTACATATTCCGTGACTATATGCAATTTTGCCTAACCGCAGAGGTAAAAGACCTAATTTTATTTATGTATGTAGAAATATAGGTAACTTCACTTTCACTCGGTTCTATCGTAGCTAAGTTGTATTCAGCCGATGTAACATCAATCATAGCTACATCGTGTGATCGATCTCGGAAGAAAATCTGAACAGCCAAATTGCATGCAAATGGTCCATTATTGATCTGCTCCAGCCATTTACTGGTAGCAAATCATTGAAACCGTCACGATATCGTGGCCATTTCTAAAAGTCGTGTCTTTTGAGTGAGCCGTCATTCATCCAAATCTGAGAATTCTTCGTTAATTAATTTCACAATTAGCGTTGGAAGGCAACAATGGCGTGCTGTGCCTATGCAGTTATGCTCGGCGCCGGTGGTGGTTCACACAATTAGTGGACGTGTTATAATATATTTATCGTTCCCGCCTGGCATGAGAATGCGACTGACAAGTGCATTGCACTACCTTTTAAATTATTTTATACGAATTGTTCAGTGTCATTGTTCGAGTAGTTTGCGTTTGCTAGCTCTAGTTTATGTCGCATTGTATGTTCAATATTTTTATTTGCTGTTTAGATCTGATAAAATTAAATGTTATCCTTTCGCACTGATATTCACACTTTTTTTCTTAAAAATGATAGTAAACACCAACAACTTATGAACAGACGTATAGTAGATTAATTTGATTATTCCAAGTAAGTATTAAAGCTGGATGAAATATTCAAGCTAATGAGATTAAGTAATGCTGCCACCAATTCATGGGCTTCCTTCTTCAAACAAAAGATAATCCCGTTAATCTTTTGAAAAATCAATAACTTTACATAAACACACCACTCCTGTTTTTTACCTAAGGCCTAAAAACAATTACTTAGTATCGGCTGCTACACAGCGAGAGGATTTTATATTTGGATATTTTTGTTATTTATGTAAGAACAGCTTTCCTGTCCCTTAAACCTAGCCTTCAGTCGAGAGGGTTCTTCGATAAGGGCAATTTGACGTGCACAGAAATAGCTCTTAGATGAAATTTGAAGCACGTCTCAAGTCTTCAGTAAACCCTCAAGTTATAGCGGAAAGCTTTCTAAGTGGCGTCTAGATAACCACCAAGAACGTGACGTTTTTGTTGCAAAGGTCATTTTAACTTTGTCATACAAATGCTATTCTGGACTTGACCTTTGCCTTTGTCAAGAGCTGTTTCCCCAGCTTGTTCCACCGCAGGAAGTTCAGGCCTAACATATGGTTTCCGAAAGCGACGTATATAGCATTTTTCCATGTTTATCATCATAATAACACATGGTGCTAGCGTGTCGCTATTAAGCCGCTTTATTTTGGGGTTGTATGAATTTTACATAGGGCGGTCAACGTGACTCCGTTAGTTCCATCGCTATAAGTGTGGGCCGGAGCCGTGGCGCGCGGACAGTGCGCGACCGGCCGTGTACCACAACACTGGCTGGCACCGGTGTTCCAAATTCAAATTTAACCAATCACACAAATGGATTACACACAATAGTGCTGTTAACCTGACCTTGGGTTGGAAATTCAACTATTTTTGTTATATTTTTCATCGATATGCCAGTGTTGTACGAGCGATGCGTTCAGCCGAATCTTCAGGCGCGGCGGGCGACTGTAGGCCGTAAGTTCAACCCCCTTGTCTGTCTGTGCTGGTGATTGTGGAATACTAATCCTAAATGCATTGTGTTAAGGTTCAGTTTAGTGGTGAAGTGTGAAGGTGTCCTGAGAATTGATTCCGAGTTGCAAGTTTCGCATACTGATGGAGTAGACGGGGAAGTTTCCCTTTTCAGAAAGTCTCGACGGAGTATTATTATGTTAATTGTTGAAGCTGTTGACATTACCGAGTTTGGTTCGTGAACGACCTTCTAGAGGATAAAGGCTGGGCTATAAATAAAGTTTGCCATTGTCTTATCGATCGATTTAAAGTAAATAACCTGATTAATAAACAAGTATTCCTACTTACTGACGTTTGTGCAGTAATGACTGAAATGCTTAAACCAGTGGGACACGCGGTTATGAGTTGTACTTCAGTTCAAAACTAGCAGAAAAAATAAAACAACATACCTTTAAAATAAAATAATAAATAAATAAAATAATAATTTATTTGCCTTAAGTGTTGTACAGAAGGAGATCTTATAGGTAGTCATGTTTCAAACACTTAGTCAAAAAAAATAGACATGCAAATATCTGGTAGGTAGTCATTATAGATTATAAATGATGTAGGTACAGTACAGTTGAATTAGATTAACTGGAGACAAAATTCATTAATCGATGTGAAATTTTAAAATGTCAAATAATTATAAAATGGAATAAAATTAGTTACTTAGTTACTTATTTACGATTGATATATTCATTAACAGAGTAGAAAGTTTGGTTAATAAGCCATTTTTTAAATTGACTGTTAAATAAACGATTTGGTAATTTGTTTATGTCATTGGGTACTTTGTTATATATTTGGCCACACATGTAATAACAATTTTTTTTATATAAGGTTGTTCTTAAAGTTCTAGATGACACTATTCTATCTGGATTTCTAGTATTACGTGGAAAAACATCTCTAGCTTTCTGAAATAGGCTAGGATTCTGACGAACAAATTTGGCACATTCAAAAATATACATACTAGGCAAAGTTAAAAGTTTTAATTTTTTGAATAGGGGTTTACACGATTCCCACGGAGGTATACCGACGATCGCCCTCACACATTTTTTCTGTGCCCGGAATGCTCTATTCACGTCTGCTGAATTACCCCACAAAACAATTCCATACAAAAGCGACGAAGCGACGTAGCCATGATAAGCAGACAAAACTGTACTTTGTGATGAAGTTTTTCGTAGGTTGTAGAGAACAAATACGAATTTATTTACATGAAGACTTTTTTGTACATGAATTCTTTCCAGATATGGTTTCCTCAGCCTTTCATAATTTTAATGTCTTGATTTCTCAGTGTCTTTGTTTGCAAAAACTTTCTTTGCTCATTGTTTTATTCACAATGATTAACTTCATTGTATTTCGGCATACATTCAAACATTTCGTCATCCGAAAATTTATCTACGCATCTATGTATTTTTACTTCCCAAAATTACGATCGAAGTAAAGTTAAATAACTTTAATCGTTCAATTCTTTTCAAACATGCCAACAACTTCAGAGCCTCACGCCGCTAAAACCAAAAAGTTTTACACAACTTTGGCCCCACAAATCAAAACTTCGTAATTGCAGCTACAAACGCAAATACCCATAGAGTTCATTGATCACCGAATCTTCGTTTGTTCCCATCCCACGTGCAATGAGTTTGTAACAAGACACTTTTTGTTTATGATCTTATTATGAAGACCGTAAGGAAACACTCTGAATCATTTGCGTAGGAGCTGGGTAATGACCCACGAGACAGTCTCGCGACCCCTTCTCCATCAATATTGACTTAATATTCAACGACTGCCTAAGAAAGAATACGTTAGGAAAGTAAACCATATCCTGGATTATACAAAGTTGTTTATTACCATAAGATACAATAAGGCTGTTTACCATTTCCGTCATGTATACATCAAGGTTTTATAGGGTTCGCATCGTTTTCCTTAGCAACTAAGGAAGTCGATGATTTGCATACCCGGCATGTCCAAAACTGGGACGACAATTAAGTTTTTGCACACAGAGTTCACAAAGAGGATGTTTTACTGTAGAATTTTTCCCATGGCCTCCACAATCGTTCCATAAGAAACTGAATTTTTGGATAAATGGAATGATTATTTCCCAAGAACAAGATTTTGTAGCGAATTTAGAATACGCAATCTCACTGCCAGATTATGACCATAATGCCTTATCTGGCCTCAAAGGTCGTGTGATCCATCTTGGGGTTAATAAAAATTTTGCATGCTCGGTCATCCTCTAACGCGATTCGTTGCACCACGTCTTCATGTCGCCGGTTCATTAAGTCCCTGTCGTTTATAACTCGTTTAAGAACAATTGGATAATGCTCTTTGACGCGATGGTAATTTGGGGATATTTATTATGTTGCAAGATGTCCATTAGCGGGTTTGCAAGACTCAGTTACTTCAGTCCTTCAAGTGATTGGCAAATATTCTTCAAATGATACTGAGATAATTTGATTGTAAGCAAATCATAGTAATCTGGAAATTAGTCTGCCAGTAGTGGCTTATATTCTTTGATCACAATGAACTCCGATGATTACTTAACCTATGAACTGAATTCTGGCTCTGCTTCCCGTTCCAATTAACGCTTGAGATAAGCGTGGGTGATCTTATAACAAACTAAACTCTTTTGTTTGTAATGAAATTGTGTGCAAATTGTATGGAAACAAAGAAATGATAACGGCTGTTGTTCATTCTGAATCTCATTCCTTTTCTTCTTTAGAATTTTAAAGAAGCGTGAGCAAAGTAAATATGTAAAGTAAATAGTACACTTTTGTAGATTATTCTTCTGAAATGTCTTTTATTGAAAACACAATCGATGATACATGATGATCAATGAGCTGCCTGCTGCTCTTTGAAGCCTTGCAGTTGTCTATGAGAAAACTTCTCTAGCACAGACAATCGGCCATCGACACGCTGTCATGTTCCACAGCAGTTTCTCAATTCTTCTCAATTCTTTATTGCATACCATAATGTATTACAGGTTGTTGGTAGGTTATAGATATTAGTCACAATTATGGACCCTGTCGGGCACAAGCAATCAATAGTAGGAGAGAGGAGGAAGAGCACTGTGTGTTTAAATTCTATGTATTATCATTAGTATCATCAGTTAAGTATGTAGTTAGTAGTTTGAAGGTTTTTTTTTTTTTTTTTTTTTTTTTCTTTTTTTTTTTTTTTTTTTTGTTTCCACTAACGACGTCCACTTACTTCCGTTCTACCGCCAGTCATTACATAAGTTCTCTTCGCGTTTCATGTGTTAGAAGATTACATACTTGGTTCAGTTATCGAGCTCGGTATCAAGCACGCGTCTGCGATGGACTCTCCTGATAACGGTGTAAACCAGGAAATCCCGATTATTTAGGCAAGGAAACATGGCAAGTTTATGCTTTGATGCCTTTAGGAGGATTTTGCTATCGTCCTTTAGAAGCCTCGTTTTAAAGGGTCGAATAGGACATGTCAAAGTTTCGTGTCTTTGTCATGTGACCAGATAGCACCAAAACACGAAACGTGGATTTTCTATCGGGATAAGTCCACTATTAATATGTAATAGTTCTGCATGTCTGATCCAAATTATAAAATCATACAGGTAATTGTGGCCCAAACTTACTAGATACGTTACGTATGAACTGTGAATGTAAAGTTCGTGTAGATAGTAACTTTTATGGTCAGCTGCCGTGAACATTAGCCGTGTGTTGACTCGTAAACTACTACTCGCTATTAGTGGTTATATTACCTGTTATTAATACGGTTATGTGTTTATAGTAAATACTACATTCATTTGTACTTTTAATTATATCATCTTTATAGATATAAATCTACATTGGGATATTTCTCTGGACCTTTTAGGGGACATAACACGATATGTTTTTCTTTCGGGCTTTTCGGGTTTCCGAAGGTTCTTACATAAAGGTGTACGTGATGTTTTCCTCTCACGAGGTTGCAATTAAAAATAGGTGATCTTGATATACTTTACGAAATATCACATTGCAATCTAACGGACTGGCCGCGACACCGCGTCCCAAAATCCATTCGGGCGAATTCGTTGGCAACAGCTGTCTCTCGAATGTGCATCGTGGAAGCGGATCCCAATTGATCAATGCATAGCACTCGCTCCGTTGTCAAGAGAACCGTTGTTATGCGCCAGTGACGACCGTTTTTTTTTTTACTGTCTATTCTGGCGATGGCACAATATTCTACAGGTTAGGGCATGTGACAGACGACGTTGTCAGGCAACCACATTGTTATATTTTCTTGAACAGCTGTGAGATAGCGATATTGAGACTTGTTGAAAATATCGTCTCTGAATTTAATAGTTATTTGTTATACAAGAGTGCAAAGTTGCTTTTTAACCGCGGGCTCAATTTTGATGACCGAGCAAGCGAAGGATTCTAAAATTGAAACACGAGCGTAGCGAGTGTTTCAATAATTAGAATCCTGAGCGATAGCGAGGGAATCAAAAGAGCACAAGGTGAAAAATCTTTGCACTCGAGTGCAACACGTAACTTTTCATCCCACCTCATCGAGGAAATTTAAAAACAAAATGGCGCTCTCATATGAGTAACAAATTAAAAAGAAGTACCTATTAAAGTTCATTTATTTGAAAACTCAGTTTTTAATTAAACGAGGTCAAAAATCTATGTAAAAACAATAATAAAAATTACTTAATTAATTGAATAATTATTTTAAGCAGTATTTTATTTGTTGAATATGTATTTGTTTGAAAAGTCTTATCAAGATTGTCACAAATGGAGTATTGCACACGATGTTCTAAATTCAAATCACTTTGCCGCTCTAGAGGATAAAAACGACTTTTGCGCTCAGATATCAAAGGGTAAAAATACTCTTTCCGAGATGGTGGGATGAAAAAGTATTTTGGAATTGATGTTAGTGGAAAGTGTGTATTTGTTAGTTGAAGAGTTAATGTAGGTTGTTAAAGATGTTGGCAGTGAACAAAGGGATGTTGCCACAAAGGCTGATGAAGTTTTCAGCAAGGAGGTAGCGTGCTGTGAGGTTATGCGAATCGATGACCCAGTTCAAAATATTGATGAACAAAATTTTCGTGAATCAGTTGAGTTTTACCAGGTTCAAAGAGTGACTGGATTTGCAGTGTTTCGAGAAGAAAAAATATTTTATAGCAAAAAGTAAAAAAAAAAAAAATGTTACATTATTTTAATTATGCAGGCCATATTAGAATTTTTAATAGCATAATTTTAATAAACCGAGGTCGAAATATTTCACTTCGAAGATATATTTAACATGTTTTCCTACCCAGATTAATGGCTGCGTGTAAAGTGTTCTAAGTCTGGTTTACTCGCGTGTTCTTTGTTTGAGCAAAAACACTAGCAAAATACCCAGGTGGGCTTTTAGATTGAATTGGTTAATTTCAGTTTTACGGCTAATAGCAGGCGTTTTGCTAATTTACCATTCAGTTTCTCGTCGCTTTTCAACAAATTGCGGTTGGTATATTATCGTTATTTAGAAAACACCATGTCTATAGTGATTGGTTTAATGGAACTGTGGTATGTTATTTCTTCCAATCAAGCTTTCGAATAGGTAGGATGCCAACATGAAAAGCTTGTGTGACGTAGGTACCACTGTGGGAACGCACAGCTGAGAGAGACATTTTCAAAGTCAACCCCCGAAAATGTTCGTCACTTCGGAACTCAGTCACCCTCTCTAACACCCCACTGCCAAGTTCACAACCCTAGCTGTCACAACTATCGATTAGTCACACAAAAGCTCATGACGTCACATCACAGTAAATGTTTCATTAGGGGACAATAATGGACGACTATTATTTTCCAATTTTAGTCGATTGTCCAATGGATTGATGGAAGTAATCGATCTGGCGGTATCGAGTAGTTTTTCACGTCAGTTCCCCGTAAGCCGTTGGTTCGCTCAGGTTTTTCTACCGTATTAGGCGGTAAATCGTATAGTTGTTACTCGTAATACTGTAAATAGTTTTAAGCTGTAAATGCTATTAAGATACGTAGGTTTATGATAATCGCGAATTATGTTCGAAAGTTATTGCAAGTTATTCCGTTACTTGGATTTGCGGTTTTGTGTCTATCTTCGTTGAGAGTTTAGTACAAATTGTCTTGTGAAACTTTCTAAGCTCTGTTGTTTACAACAGTAAGTAAACAAACCGATATAAATATTATCCTTTGTCAGTCATTTTTTATACTACAGGCACAAATGCATTCAAATGAAACGGGTCTCTTTATCCTTTATGTTTAACCGGGTCAACGATTACGATCACTTTTTATATAAATACCCATTTAAATAGTATGTGAACTATTTCGTTTACCAATAAGGTTGATATGTGTTTTCACCTTCACGTGTGGCCGTGCCCGGCGCGTGCGTCACGGTTCATTGCCTTGACTACGGAAAGAGATCCTAATATGGCGGGCGCAGGCGCAGGATTGCCTTGCGCCAACGCATGCTGAACTCATTCGGAGCAATCAGTCTATCAGAGCAGTACACATCATGTAATAACAAACGAGATAAACAATTTCGCCAAAAATGTGCTGTTCGTGGTTGAGATGTCGAAGGCGCGTCGCCGATTCGACAGAAAACGATGCTCCGATGGAAGCGTTTGAGAAATCCGAAACCCCTGCTGAAGAAGCGACGCAGGAGGAACAAAAGACCACGTCACGTAAGACCAGTTCCATATCGCACCACTACGCGTTCCTAGTTGTCGTTACGTTACGCTTTTTGCACAGTTTTGGACATTTTCTTTTCCTCTCGGCTAGATTTAAGCATTACGTCAGTATGATTCACAGACATGTTAGGCATTGTATGGACGAATATATGGACTGAATAACGTGGGTTAAGAACTAGAGTAGCGTAAGGCCAAAATGACAACTTCTCAGGAGAGCCCAAAAACAACTCAAATTTACCTACCGTTATCTTATAGCCCTTTTTGTGGCAAAATCTATCGTAGTTAGATATCTGATTTTTACTAATAATAAAACTTTTTTTATCGGCTACAGAATAATGTAACGTTTTGGTCAATTAAAATATGGTTTCATTTTAATAAAATTTATTTTTCAAAAACTGGTTGACGTACGTCGTTTTGGCTGTTACATAAATTAGTGCCATAGTAGCGTATCCCACCCTTACGTTTTTTTCGCAGGAAGAAAAATTACGGAAGCTTACGAAACAATAAAAATGGACCCATAAGCAGTAACTTTACGTTTATTTGGCACGAAACAAACTAAGCCTACATAATCAAACTTTCTGCGTTAATAACGTATGGCAAGATACGTTATTTAAGCGATTACATTGAAGGCATATTTGGTGTCTTATTCGCTCTGTAAATCGAGTTACGATCGTTGTGCTCGTAATTTTTTTGAGAAAATAATGTCAAGATTATTGTAAGTAGAAATACTTCATTTTGGCAATAAACAAATATCTTTTTTTTATATACGTTATTGTTGTACTAAGCAATCAACACACTACATCGTTCCAGTTTTTCGGCACATAAAAATATGGGGATTAAATAAACGAATGGCGAAAAAAAAATTTTTTTGTATTTTTGCCCTTACGCTACTCTAGTTCTTAACCCACGATAATATCTTTGCATGACGGCTGTTTTTGCGTGTCTTTAAGATTTTTATGAGTTTCTATTTAAGGCTGGAGATACTGTCTGTTAATAGCGTTGTTAACTATTAAAGCTAAAGCGTATCAGGAAAGGAATTTGAACCAGTTTATTAGTCTGTAACAAGAGCCTTGTAAAATATTATGAAACGAGATTTCTTGCGTATAATTCCTCACTAAACATTGAAAGAGGCTAAGGATTAACACACATTTCTATAGTTTTGCATAATATTACAAACCGAGCATTGTATGCGAAATATCTACATACCATATATGAAAATGTGGGCGATAATGCCGTTAACGCAATATTTCTGGCCTTATATCATAGCTTTTAAGTATAGTATTTATCAACCTGCAATAATTTCTATCGCCTGATAGGATTTTTGCTTTGGCAAAGTCGTCTTCCTACGCTAACTTCAAAGTTCAGTGCGTTACTGCTTTTTGGGTATTCATCAAATCAATCAAGCAGCAAAAATCATTTATCTGCTTCTGGAGTGTCTAAATTGATTTTCGCTTGCCATGATCTTGACCCTCCAGAAATCTCATACTAATGTTTATGTATGATTGTTTTCAGCGCCGTCTCGGGTGACACGCAACAACCAGATGCGGTTGTCGAACGCGGGCGGCGCGTACACGAACGGGCACGGGGGCGACACGACGGGGCGACGGGGGGCGGAGAACGTGCCGCCGCCGCAGCAGCCGCCGCAGCCGGCGCCCACTAACACCCGGATTACGCAGCAGGTGAGGACTAGGCTTTATACTGCACTGATGATAGATTCCATCTTGTTCTCTTGTTTCATTTACCTTTGTAGGATAGCCTTCCCGGGGATCTTTTGTATTCTTCATTGCTAGATCCCCAATTTGCTGAAGCAGCAAAATTCCCCAATTTGCTGAAGCAGCAAAATTACAGCTAAAGGTTAGCAAGAAATCAGCCAGTTCATATTGAAGTAGCAAGGCAAAAGAAAATGTCTTTGTAGGATTGACGAAGAGATGTGGAATAGAGCAAAAAACTTGTTTTTATGAGGCCTACACCTATAATTCTACCAACCCCGTACTTATATCCTTACTTCCATAGTCTATCCCTTATCCTATCCTACCACAATCCCATGGTTTCCAGCCGCCCCCCTCAGGCGGGCGGTCTCGAGCTGGCAGCACGCCGAGCGCCGCGTCGGTGCCGCAAGGACTGCAGCAGTCGCCCTACATGCCGCACTTGCAGAGAAGGATGCACAATGTTAAAGAGGTTGCTTGTTCCTTTCCTATCCTTGATCCTTACCTCGTAGATTGAAAAGATAGAGCAGATATAACCAACTTTTAAAAAGATAAGCTATCGCCAAATGGGACACCTATTACTGAGTACAAAATAATGTGTTGATGACATCTTTTTATTCCAGATCTGAAGGAAAAAAACTGAGATTTCTTTAATTAAGTTATAGTCTGTCTTTGTAATAGAGATCCCATGAAAAACATAAACTGATAAGTTCGTCTCCGCAGTTCACAGCGAGCAGCGTGGCGGGCGGCGGCGGGGCTCGTCCGGCGGGCGTGTCGAGCACGGTGTCGGTGCCGCACGCCGTCGCCAGCGGCGCCGTGCGACGCTCCAACGTCGTCAAGGAGGTCGAGCGACTCAAGGAGAACCGCGAGAAGCGGCGCCAGCGACAGGCCGAGCTCAAGGAGGAAAAGGTAACATTAAATTGATGGAAGAGAAGTTTGCGAAAGTACAAGTTCTTAAGTAAGGGGTTGTTGATGGCCCAAGTCTGCCGGGGCTGTGGGATTGATCGAAGAGTTACCGCGGCCCTGTCACACAAAGGGGTCCATAGGGAGCAAGGGGGGTTTTGGCCAGTAAAAGCCTGACAGGTATTGTGGACCCCAATCAGGAGTCAAAATAAATGATTCAAAAACTCTCTTCCAATGTAACTGCAGAGTAATGAATTCAAGGCCTAGCTTTACTACATAATATACATCTAATACATAGTATATTTGAATTGTTTTACTTTACTCCCCACATAAATCACAAACACCATCAACTACACCACTAACTTCACCAACATTATATTTCAGGAAGCGTTAATGAACTTGGATCCTGGCAATCCGAACTGGGAGTTCCTAGCCATGATCCGGGAGTATCAGAACAGCATCGAGTTCCGGCCGCTGACTGGCAACGAACCGGTCGAAGATCATCAGATTACCGTGTGCGTTAGAAAGAGGCCGCTCAATAAGAAGGAGAATTTGAAGAAAGAGGTTAGTGCCGTGACTAATGAGGTTTGAAATATGAAGACAAAAAAAAATATTGGAATAATACTGGTTACAAAATTCGAGTTAAATAAATACGATCATCGTCAGAATCGTAAAACAGATTATAAACATATCTGAAATAATACGATTATGGACATATTATCTAATTTAAAAAATATATCTTCTATTGTTTGAAACATACAGACAACATTCAATTTCCAGTGTTACTGTGATATTGGTAACGTAATATAAATTTAATTTAAATAAAAACTTAAAAACTATATTCATATATTCCAGGTGGACGTAATCAGCGTGCCCACAAAAGACCAGATGATAGTGCACGAGCCCAAGAACAAGGTGGACCTCACCAAGTACCTGGAGAATCAGAAGTTCCGCTTCGACTACGCTTTCGATGACTCCTGTACCAATGAAGTCGTCTACAAGTTAGTATCGTATTTTCTTGAAGTATTAGGGGGTTTTGGCATTACTTTAGGACCAAAGAAGTCTTATAAAAAAACAAGGGAAAAGTACTAAGAACATAAGTTTGGAGTATTGTTTGTTATTGTATTGTAAGTTATGCCTGAAATGTTGAAATTGTTGCTAAAAGGTTGGATATCTTAAATTTTGTATATAGTATTCTGAAGTTTACTATAATTATGCAATCTTTGACATTTACCGAACCTTTGTTAAATATTTCGACCCAATGTTATGACGAGCCTTTTATAGGCTGTAATCATGGAGTAGATTTAGTCTTTGATGTCGTAGATTATGATATTTATTTAAATATAAATTACAACAAATATTGCGAAATTTCCAGATATACGGCCAAGCCGCTAGTGCAGACGATATTCGAGGGCGGCATGGCGACATGCTTCGCCTACGGACAGACTGGCTCCGGCAAGACGCATACCATGGGTGGTGACTTCCAGGTAACTCCCATTTATGAAATAAGAGTTAAGAGAAAGACTTTCTCGTACTAGCATCTCTTAAAAGTTTTCTTTACATAAAATCATCTCAGGCATGTTGAGATAACATATACACATAAAGGGTCATAAGTATGCGAAATAACTGCTTTTTTATTGCAGTAATTATAACACAGTTGTAACTTTCCAGGGTAAAACTCAAGACTGCAAGAAGGGTATCTACGCGATGGCGGCGCGGGACGTGTTCGCGTACCTCAAGTCGCCCAAGTACAAGCCGCTCAACCTCATCGTGTCCGCCTCATTCTTCGAAATATATTCCGGCAAGGTGAATAACATAGTTTTAGGATTTACTATTTGATAAATTGGAATTGCATGACAAATAAACATGTCAAAAATAATCTAGCAATAGGCATACAAAAAAAGCTATTTTAATGTGTCCTCATTTTAGACGGGCGAAAGATATAGGATAAGTATTTTTTATTTTACCAAATATTAAATATTTACTAAGATATGGAAAATTGATTGAGAGTGGCGTGGCGTCACGTAACGTCTATGTAAAACTTGTACTTAAAAGTGACGTAACACAATATTCAATCGTCGTTAATTCAATCAAAAACGGACTAATTACTTTTTTCATTTGCCATGTCTGTTGTACACATTTTTTTATTTTTCTATTATCGACCCGCTCCGGCTTCGCACGTGATAACATTATTTCTCCACTATTTAATGTATGATTTTATACATATAAACCTTCCTCTTTAATCACTCTATCTATTAAAAAAAACCGCATGAAAATCGGTTGCGTAATTTTGAGATTTAAGTGTACAAAGGGATATAGGGACAGCAAAAGCGACTTTGCTTTATACGATGTATTGATTAAAATATTTTCTTGTGTGCAGGTGTTCGACCTGCTAGCGGACAAGGCGAAGCTGCGGGTGCTGGAGGACGGCAAGCAGCAGGTGCAGATCGTGGGGCTGACGGAGAAGGTGGTGGACAACGTCGACGAGGTGCTCAAGCTCATCCAGCACGGCAACGCCGCCAGGACCTCAGGACAGGTGGGACTTGCGTCAAATATTCACCAAAATAATGGTTATGATGAAACGTATTTTTTATGTATAAAGTAACCATGGACTGTGTGTAATATAGACTTTAAACACAAAATTGTTACTTTTAAGACTCAAAGAAATGAATACCTATATGCAGGATTCTAATGAAGAAGAAAGTGTGGGCTATTTTTATTTGCAATTCAACTAGTCAGTAATTGTAGATGTGATTGTGCTAGTAGAATTAAAATTGTGGTAACTTGTGGGTACAAGGGCTTATGCACACCACGTTTTTTATTCGCACAGCAGTCCTGACTTGCGACCGTATCGCGTCTGTATCGCTACAAACGCGCGTCGACGACGCGTTTAAAAAACTTCGTGTGCATGAGCCCTTATAGTGGAGTGCGCGCTTGGTGCGGTGAACGATGCCGCAGTGGCTGCGGCGCCCGCCTCGCCCGCTCTTCATGCCCGCGGCTGCGCGACCATACTCAGCCAGTCCACTCCGAAAGCACCGCCGTATATGACCAGTATTCTCTGTGCCAATATTGTTCCTATATTGAATGGTTTCTGTGTATGTTTCAGACGTCGGCGAACTCGAACTCGTCCCGCTCGCACGCGGTGTTCCAGATCGTGGTGCGGTCGCCCGGCATGCACCGCGTGCACGGCAAGTTCTCGCTCATCGACCTCGCCGGCAACGAGCGCGGCGCCGACACCTCCTCCGCCAACAGGCAGACGCGTATGTACACAACGTATATAAGAATATTGAAAAAAAATGAGTAAAATTTGCTCTCAAAATGTCCACCTGTCGACTATCAACGTCGCAGCAGCGTTGGGCAGTGTAAAATAATGGCTCTACCCTTTCCATATCTCAACTCGATACTAACAAGTGTAAAGAAAGTTACAATGTAATATAACACTATGTATTAACAATACTTAATGGCATCCAAGACCGATTTCGGCCACGGCGGTTGTTTTTATGTAAAGATACTGTGAAGGATATATTATACTGCGCCAACAGATGTTATGTCAATATGACATATACATTAAGCAATAACATCATATATGTCAAAATTAATCACAATCTAATCATCAATCCTATTTACCCACAGGCATGGAAAGTGCAGAAATCAACAAATCCCTACTCGCTCTCAAAGAATGCATCCGAGCCCTCGGCATGAAAGGACAGAACCATCTTCCCTTCCGCGTGTCGAAGCTGACGCAAGTGCTGCGGGACAGCTTCATCGGCGACAAGTCCCGCACCTGCATGATCGCCATGATCTCCCCCGCGCTGTCCTCCTGCGAACACTCGCTCAACACGCTGCGCTATGCCGACCGCGTCAAGGAGCTGGGCACTGCCGACCCCGCCAGGAGGAACGATGAACCGCTGCCCGATGTCGACATGGAGCCTGCACATGATCTAGCGCAGCTACGGTCACTCAATGTAAGTTCAATTTATGATACAATCTTTATGAACGTGGTGAGCTCCCCTATGTCCTGATGACTCAGAGTTTTGAATTTACTCATATTATTATAGGCCTTTGTCAGCACGATTGGCCTACTGTGTCTTGATGAAACTATGTCACACAAAAATATAGACGCTTATTACATCTTTCATCCCAAATCATTCTAACCGTTTCACAGACAATCATGAAAAACTAACACCTTCACATTATTGCAAACAAGGATAATAACAATTATCCAAATAATATTTTCAGAACAATTATTTCCAGGAGGGCGACATGTCGGCGGAGATGTACACGTTCCACGAGGCCATCGATGAGATGCAGCGAGCCGAGGAGGAAGTGCTGGACAACCACAAGGCCATCTCCGACTACCTGCAGCACGCGCTGCAGCGCTGCAACCAGCTGCTCGCCATCACCAGGGACGTCGACTACGACCAGGACGGTGAGTTGTAGCTAACTATATGCACAGTTGATCATCGCGAGGAACAGGTGCTGGACAAGGCCATCTCCGACTACTTTTCTTGAAATTTCACATAAAAAAATTATGTTAGGGGGTGGTATCGTTGCAAGACTTTGACGTGACGATGACGATGAATACATTGCGATTTATTATCGTTATGTGTTGAATACTGCTGCCTGAATGTCTGTGTGTATGCTCGCTTGTTTGTATGTCTCATACTACGTGTGTGATTGTGTATGTCAGGCATACAGTCCCGCATCAAGCGGCTGCGCTTCCTGCCGAGCGCCGGCGTTGGCACGCGGCGACGGCGCCGTGTATTAGGTTTGCGATGTCTCGTCTCTAGTGTAACACCGGTACTGGTCACAAATACATTCTAAATTCCAAATCAACCTTTTTTGGTCCGTCCACTAGACTTTATTTAAGGCAGGCCCAAGTTCTTTGTCAACATAAAGGTCAGCTTTCTTAAAACAATTATTTACTTTGAAAATTGAACTTGAAAAGTCGTAAAGTTGTTAAAAAAAACAACGTTTATGTTGTTGGGGTAAATTGGCCTTATCCTCACATATAGGTTTCAAGTTGCCAAATTGGTGTAGCAAAATTAAAATGTAATCAATCAAACATGGCACCAATTATTGAAATTGACAGGTCAGCCTAGTAGCTGACAAATTCACGTATGTAAATCATAAAACATTTTTGTATACCTGATGCAACTCTACAGTCCAAAGCTTACAGTATTTGTTATATTATCAGCCTACTAAAATAACTGAATTTTTGGAAGTTTGTAAAAAAAATAACTGATAATCTTCCATTTCAAATGTTGTTTGTAATTTAAAGAATAAAAAACAAAACCTGGACGGTACCTTAAAAGAATTAATCATAAAAATCATAACCGCGTCGTTCATCCTGCTGCCAATGCTGTCGCTCACAGGGCTGATTGGTTCATAATCAAAATTCTGCGTTCCAACTACTAAACTACGAGTATCAAGATATATATTCTTCAAATAATGTGTCTCTAAATCTTGACTTATTAAAAAAATAATACCGTCAATTTTTTTATTTGTCGCCTTGCTTATTATTATTTTTACTAAAAAAACGGCTTAATAACGAACTTACATTGAGGTTGAGATAAATAGAAGTTACTTTTCTTGTGTTCAAGTCAAAGGCACAGTTCCTATTCAATGAGAATTTAAAAAAGTTTTGCTATATCAAGTGATAAGTAACCTCTATTTACATCAACCTAGCAAATAATGCATGTACACTTATATTAATATTTATTTACCTTTTCTCCCCAGCATACGCGACTCAATGGGAGGAGCTGCTGAACGAGCAGCTAGCCGTGCTGGCGCAGTCGCGGGACCTGGTGGCGGAGTTCCGCAGCAAGATGCAGCAGGAGGAGCACATCTCGCGCCGCATCCAGCCGCCAAGACACCACTAGCCCCTCTGTCCACCCCCCCATACCCTGCCCACTTCGTACGTATTCGATAAACTCCGAGATTCTCACTTGTCTGTGGCTGGCCGACACTCTTAGCAGGATTGTTCCGTCTCCCTGCTAAGAGCACCGGTCCGAGTGACGTATGAATGTATTGTTCGCATATAATATAGAACTTGTGCAACAACGGTCTGTTTTAGTGATAACATGACATCAACTTCTGTAAAAATACTGACTGACCACTAGTCGTTTCTTATTCGCCTTATTATGAAATACATGTATTCGCATAAAGATGCATCTGTTCTGCAAAGTGCATCGGAGAGCTGTCTTCTAGGCTCCGGATTGAAAATGTACAAAAATTGATCATTTTGAAAGTTAGCATAAAAATAGGATATTTTGAGGGCGGAGTTTAAAGACGAATGTAATGTATCAATTTTATTCCTTGACATAAGAAATTACGAATCGCGATATTCGATAACTAGACTATTGAATTTATTCCGTATTGTATCGACGCTGCATAAGATGGCGGCCAATATGGCGGTCGAACACGTCACACTAACCGCTGACACAGAAATTACAGTGTATAAAGTAATCAGTATTGTGACAAATTGAATGTTCGGTGACCGTGTGTAGCTGGCCTACTGTATAATCGCTTCAATTGATTGATTTGCCCGCGGTTCGGAAACTGAGCGAGTTGTGACCACTTGTTCGATATTATTGTAAAGCTTAGTATACCGAGGTATGTGCCGTCGTGTTGAAAACGAGAGACTGTTTATTTGTAATGTTTGAAGCACAAATGATGGTCGTACGGCCGGCAACTGTCCCGCGACTCGTTGACGCGCCATTTTGACGTGTATTTTTAACTCAATAACGTCCAAAACGGCATGTCAGCCTCAGTCGTACTGCCGAAGCTATGCGTGTGACACTAAACGTGCTATTACGAGTATCCGTAGTAGAGACCAATCTTTAGTTTCTGTAATTGTTTATACAGTACTAAAGTGGATAAAGGTCCGAATTCACTTGACAGTATAGGTTAATTTGTTTTGAGTGATGCCCTAACACTTTGTTTATATCCACGCGAGGTTAAATCAGTGAATTCACCCTTTGCTCATACTACAGATACAAAACTACGTGTTAGATATCGGTAGATACGTTTATCGATCGATATCTAAAACGTAATCGAATCAAATAATTGTAAGGTGCGAGACATTACCCTATTAACGTTAAGTCACTAATTCTGGATGCATTTAACTTTCGCTAAAGGCCTATTGTCAAACTGTAGATATTTTTATATACCGGGAGATTTGGAAGTACAAACGTGACAGTGAGGCGGTCCCAGTGATTGTGCGTAGTTCCTCATTGGCGTGACTAGATGCAGCGGGAATGTGCCGACCCCGCCCAGTCTCATCATCCGCTTCCGATACCCGCTTAGAACTTTATAGCCTCGTTTTAACCTAAAAACTAACTTCTATATATTGTTAATAAAACAATAAAAAGTTTGTAAGGGTCGAAAGGCGCAGGCCAAGTTCGTTTTGTTTAATGCCCTAGTTGCGCCAATGTCTTAAAACATTAATGTATCTGTCAAAATTTTATCCATCGTGTTTATCTATAACTTGGCGCTTACATGTTCTTACTTGGCCAGGCTTGATTTAAGCCAAGTATGGTCAAGTATTGCTTATATTATTTCTAGCTTTTTATGATGGTTTCAGTTTTAACTTGGCCGCTTGCCCGACTAGCCAAGTTGACGGTTTTGACGGATAAATACTGTGATTTGTTTTCATGACAAAATTGTTATAATATGTTTGGCATAACGAAGTACTCGGAATGTTGTGAAATAGTTGTTTTAAAATTAGATATTTTTGAATGTATACTGCGTTGTAATACTTTTGCGCACGAAGGTTGTTTTTGTCTTGACAGTAAAATGCACCTAAACATAGAAAATATATAATAGATTTTACTATTGTTAAAAATCTCTTTGTATAAATTACCTAAGTTGCGTTTAATTACTGACATCTTGTCAATTAAAAACTATTTTTTCAAGACAAAAATAATCTTCGTAACGCGATGAACTAATAAAGTATTGATCGATAATGTATAAATGTTGAGTATCATGTGATTGATTAACATATCTTTTGCATATAAAATCGCTTGTTATTCTGTCGTTGTGAACGTAACTATTGACATTTACTGAGTTTTTTGTGTACGTACTTAAGGCGGCATATTTTGTTAATCAATTTCTACTGATGTTTCTACTTTCAATACCCGATTCACTTTTGTTCTTACTGTCTCTTCTATTATACACAATGAATACATTTCTGTCATATAATCTTAATCTCTTCTAGCTATACATGTCTTTCTCTTTTTTATTATTTCTGTGGGGATGCAAACCACTCACTTATGCCGCCATAAATACGCACACAATAAATTTTTAGTTTTCATAAATTACGTGAATGGTATAGTTGGCTAGAAATGTAAAAGTTGAGTATTTAAGTCACAACAGTTTAAGGGACAACTGTAGGGGACATCTCGACGTGACACATTCCATGCGATGAGATTACAACATTATTCTACAGTCATTATTTAAGAAATTATTCATTTAAAATTAAAATTGTTCATTCATAATATCATTCATTGAAATCACATACAGCTTTTAGCTGTGGCATTTACCACAATATTGTCTTGAGATAATTCCTACAGCTGTCCGCTATATTAATATATATCTTTCAATATACAATAGTAAATGCGGTAATAATTGTGTTGTTGATTTTTTGACGTTCAACATTGGCGTGACTATGTAAAATTATCAAGTTATATCATGTCTTGACAACACTAACATTTATTGAATAATTTTTTAATCAGTATTTCATTGTCGTACGTTTTTACATAACTGATAATTCCTACCTATGGTGCTTGAATTCGTTGGCCTTTACATAGGCATGGTATAACTCGATAGAACGAACGTATGGAGTTCCTCACTCAACGTAGTCCGAAGTACCCTATGTTGTGTTGTATCGGCTAACTTGATACTTATTGTAAAGGAAGAACATGGAACCATTCTTCCTGCTTATTTATGTCAATGCTTTATTTTATGGATCAGTGCGTTAGGCAATGATTTGACTTCAATAAAGTGGGCTTCGAGCAAAGCTCTTTCCCGCATTTTTAATTGTGTCTTTTTCACATTATTTGTGTTACTGCGGCGAATGAACACTAAACGACATCGTGAATGTAGGCTAACTAAGGTGCGTTTAGTTCTGGTTGCCACGGCAATGCAGTCTTGTGTTTGATAGTATCGACTAGCATGCTAGGGGCTGGTGAGATAAATTTCTATACACAGATATTTACTCCTACCATGAATATTGTAATTTATTTTATAGAAAAACCATCGTCGACTATTAAAAATCGTAAACTCATTTTTTATTATTAATAAAAATAGTAAAACTACTTAAAAGACTATGTAACTATGTAAGTTTTTCAAGTCAGTCATTATATTTTTTTCAATTGTTTTGTAATGGGACTTATTTATTATGTTGTGATAGAACGAGCATATATTAGTTCGTGTTCCTGACGCCGAGCCTGCGCTCGCGACGACACGCGTGACGCGAACACTATCTTCCATTCTGGAATTATCTCTTAGTTATATAAATTTACGAATGTATCTTTACAATTTGCTGGTCGGATGATTGTCGCATACAACAGAATGGAATATAGAACGTAGTCAACTACAAATATACGTAAATAAATTTTTCGTTTGTAACCTGAATTAATAACCACTATAAATGTCTGCGAAATAATAAATAAACATAACACGAACATTTTTGTGGTTTAATATCCGCTCATCTGGTGCTAGGTCTAGACTTTGCTTTTAACTATAACCCCGAGGGTCCGAAGGATTGACAAGTATTCGCTTTTATTTTCAGAAAGTAACGTTAATTTTGAATTTAGTTTTCGTAATCGTGGAAAATGCGGGGTTGTCAAGGATTTGATTAAAGCACTCGTATATTTGCATGGATTGAAAACACAAACAGTTGTTATTGGGAGCTAATTACACTTGGTTTAGAAAATTATTATGTGGCTACAGCAGACTCTAAATGAAATTACAAGTGGTATATCGACTCGGTAGTCATCACGTTTATATGTCCGTGTGAATGTACGAGTGCGAGCCCCTCAGAACGCCTTGGCTACGTCGACCCTATCTGAGGTAACTATGTATACTGTAGCTTACAACATTATTAGATAGCGCTTATTAATAAATAATTAAAACAAAACGAATCGGCCCTCTGTATCAGAGTGGCTGCTGCGCCGATGTTTGATCGTACTGAACAAAAAAATCTCTCTTACTATAATTATTATACGTTTTTTTTAATAATTGTATTATTATAGAGATTGTAACCGCGTTGGATTGAATTAGTTTTTGTATAGAAGCGTTTGAATAAATGAACAAGTGTTGAATGCAGGTGCGGCGCATTCCCGCTCTAGTTGTCTAGTTAAATGCTTTATTATAAACTTTATTTTAACATCGCACATGATAATAAATTAATCAAAATTGATTTGACGTTTTATTGTTGGATACCTGATCGAAATTACCCTTTTGATTTAGAGCCCAGACAATCCCTTGAACCGCTTACGAACAGTACATAGATAACAAACAATTGCATTTGAACTTTAATGAGAATGGTAGGATGTATGCAATAAAACAAAATATTCAAAGAACTTAGCTTCTATATTTAGAGCAAGTTTGTACTGGTATCATGGAAATGCAAATAAATAGTCGCACATAAATACTGGAAGACAACACAAACCACATAAGTACATAATTGGGATAATTCATGTTATTTGATTTATAAAGGTCATCACCAGCCAGTTGCAACTCGTGGAAAATAAAAAGTTGAGTTGACCTCAAGACCGAAATAAATCAAAAAGTTCCTCGAAAATTCATGACTGTATTCTCTTCTAAAATTGCAACTGCTGGTAATATTTTTGGATACACACATCATTGGTAAAGTAATGAATGATAACATCACATCGGCCCTTAGCTTTATGGTACATTAGAAATATTCTAGAACATTTTTTTTTAATTAGGCGGAAGGGCGCGTTGTTATTTATTACATTGCGTAAATAAAAAATAATAAAAAAACATTTAAATAAAATAGTTTCAACGCAATTTTTAGTTAATGTTCAACTTAATATTATGGCAAAGAACAATTTTAAAGAATTAATTAAAATTTAGAAAAATGCTAAATAGCACTTTGTGTATCAACTTACAGTTGAATACATTCTAAATACTAATCCTACACAAAATAAATTAACAATTTTCATCTAGTCTTCCTTCACCCGAAAATTTGTGCATTCTAATTAGAAAATAATAAATAAATAATCAATTATCACAGCATATTCCTAGTGATTTTATGTGAATATTTACAATTTTGGTGGACTTTTAAAAACCTGTTTGTTTTCCTGTAACAAAGTTATCGCAGCTTGATGGCTTTACAAATGAAAATGTTGGTATAAAAGTTATTTTGTAATAGTCGTGGAAGCACTTATTCTTGCCTGTGCCAATAATTTAAGATCACATTTCTACAACTACGTAAATGCTGCTAGCACATAATCTCTATCCTGCAAGTCAATATTACAAAGTTATAGATTTCTTTGGTTTTAGTTAATTTAGTACACATTAATAACTTGTCATGGCCCTTTTATGAGCGTAAGTTAGATAAAGTAATTTAAACTTTATTTAATTTCCCTATAAACAATGCCTTTATAACAGTCTGCTTTTATAAATTAGTGTAGTAAGTAATTTTTTTATGCTCTGTTGAATAGCCCATCATTTATAGTAAGCTTATGAACATTTGTCAATTATTAATCCTCTTAATTGAGCTTAAGGCATTGTACAGAAGTTCGTCACAAGTTATATTCTTTTTTACAATACTGGATATAAAACAAATAGCTAAACAATCCGTGTATAGGGCCACTAGTCACCTGCCAGCAGGCGTGTTAGCACAATGGAAGAAAATATCACTAACATAACACATATTTACAATTTGAAATGCACCGCAAGGGTTATATTTACATAGAACTCTCTAAAGAACAGTATAATACAACATGGAACTTAATTTTTGCATTTATTTTGATTTACAAATCAGCAATTCACCAATCGTGATTAAAAAAAAAAACTATGAAGAGTTTTTGGACAAAAAAAAACAATTGATTGAATTTGGAATTTCACAAGAGTGTGAGAGAGACATGTTCCAAAGTCACAGTTGAATTTCCTACTTAATCTAAAGAACCAATACTAGCCATAGCAATTCTGGTTTCGGTACTGACAGTCAGTTACCTTTTTCCCAGTATCCAGGTTTCACAGCATGTCATCTTCGAAGCCTTCGCCAGTAAGTATGTGCGGGTCCCCGATAGCGGGAACCATGTGCGAGTACTCACTGGTAGCCCATAGATACAGGTTTAGAGTTCGCTCCGTACATTGCGCTATGAATCTGAAAGAGAACAGAATTTGAAATTAGCGGCGTTGAAAGTAATGGAAGTAAAAATCCTACTAATATTATAAACGCGAAAGTTTGTATGTATGGATGTATGGATGTTTGTTACTCTTTCACGCAAAAACTACTGAATGGATTTTAATGAAACTTTACAATAATATAGCTTATACATCAGAATAACACATAGGCTACAATTTGTAAACATATTGTTCGAAATACTAAACCTGCGCAGACGAAGTCGCGGGCACCAGTTAGTAATGTTATATGTAAAAGAATAATAGAGTTAAAACAAGGCAGTGGTAAATTAAAAGTCTGAATGAAAACACGCTCAGCATATTATCTGAAGAAATACTATTAAAACAGAATGACTGGCGCAAGTATAAAAATATTGACAAATGACAAACAATCGAACAATTCCCTCGCTGAGATCGCGATAAGAAATAGAAATATAGAGCTATACTCATTGAAGTTACATAAACTCATTGTTATGACGGTCCATACCGCACCCTAAGCTTACTTCATTACTTAGGTATTTAATTCAGCAGGCGTAAAACCACATAATAATACCTATATGGTGGCAAATAGTCTATTCAATGGTTACACGTGGATGTCATAATATTTTGCTGTACTATAATAAAATCTCAAGTTTATGGTACATTTTATAAAGTACAAATACGTCATATCTCGTTTTTTTCAGTTTAATAAGTAAATTGGTGTGGAAAATTTAAATTGATTGAAAATCTGACGAAATGCTAATGGCGTAGCGAAATAACCCCGATTGAATACTTATTGGGGAAAAAAATAATCTTGTTATATCAACTCTCTTAAACATGCATACAATTAAAGCTGATTTTATTGATAACTCCATTGCATTAACATATGCAATTTTATTTATTCTAACACCTGACGCAAAAAGAGGGGTGTCATAAGTTTGAGCTGTGGGTCTATTTGGAGTACAGTAGCTTTGCGGATGACCCAATATTCTTAAACATATCTCTAGAAATCAAAATTTAATTAAAAAAACATGAATACAAAATAACACACACAAATAACACCTATTGCAAGGGGGTTTTTACAAAACACAGGTGTATTTTATAACCATTGCAATATAAATATTCTCACCTAACAAAAGGTCTGACATCACCCTCGTTGGCAGTCTGCAAGTGCTGGTAGTACAAATGACGATGCTGCTTAGCGATGATCACCGGTGGGTACCCTGCCTGCATCAGCAGCAAGTTCATGAGAAGTCTAGACGTGCGCCCGTTACCGTCTATGAATGGATGTATGTGAACTAGTTTGTAGTGGGCAAGCGCTGCATATCTGGAATTGTTTGAAAATTACATTTAAATGATGTGTAGGGTTTGTTAAACTGAAGGGTTATATATGCACTTTTCCGTGAAAAAATATGCACCCTAAGCAATGCTTTTATAATGTAATTAAGACTTTTAGTGATGCCATCTCTACTGTATCAAGTGCCTTTTTACAAAAGTATGATAAATTCTACATACACCTGTAGGAATAACAATTCTTGCATAGTTCACACAGCACATAATTAACAAAGACTTGGAAATGAAAGTCGTATGGAGTGTGTTCAGTGAGACACAAACTTTTACTTTCTATTTAGTGAATGTTTACGAGTCCATGTGTTTGTTTACATAATATAAGTAAACTTTATCTTGAATACTTTTGATATGAGTTTTTATTTACAATTTATAGGTATATCAAAATTATAACAAAAACAGGAACTTCATTTAAAAACATTAATTTGCGTGTTATTTACATTACTCACCTAACAGGATGCAAGTCGAGAGCATCTTCAGAGTTCAACCATTCCAAGAACTGTATCATCAGCCTCTGTATTTCTGAGGGTCCCGGTGGTATGTGCCCACCAACATACACCTGTGTTCTCCTGAACTGACCTCCCTCAATAGGGTCCACATGACCCAATACCCTTTTGTGAATCTCTAGTATATCACCCATCGTGATTGCACGTAGTCTGTACAGCAGTGTGGAATTAATGTACTTCATTGCTGCGTCTAGACCTAAGATTTCATTATGCTCATCTATACTTTTCCCTGATACTGCTATTCTAGTCTCTAAAACACTTCTGGTCTGCTGCAGTGTCATAGTATTGCCTTCAATGGCAACAGTGTGGTAAATGTGCTGGAAGTATGCTTCTTTCTTTGCTCTTCTTAAAGCTGAGTTACTTTCAGGTATAGATAGTAGTGCATCTCTCTTCTCGTCAATCTTTCGTAACATCTCTCTGTCTAAGTTCTCCACTATGCTGGCAGTGCGCTGCCTGTTCTCTAGAGCACCAGTGTGCTCAGGATAATTTGTTAAAGCTAAAGTATAAAGCTGGTCTGCCTTGACCACATCTTTCTTCGTATCTTCTAAGAACTCACCGTAGTGGTTGAGTATGTCGGGGTGTTTCGGAGATAAGGCGAAAGCATGTTGAAACAATTTCAATGCTTTGTCATCTTTGCCTACCTTTTTCATTTCCAGAGCAGCGTTCAGGGAAACAACTGCTTCGGCATCGCGAGTTTTGTCAAATGATCTCAGTGGTGGCGGAGCCGGATTCTCTTCAGAAATGGGTTCCAAATAAGTACCATACAAACCATCTGGTATGGGTGCAAATGGCTTCGCTAATTTCACTTCGTAATTTAACAATTTGTGCAGCGCTATTATAACTGATATCGTACACACCAAACTTGATAATATTAGCACAGTTTTACATCTATCTACGATCATTTTTGTGTTGATTTTCCAATTACAACCGCACTTCATTTTTTCGGTTTTGTTTGTCCTACCTATGAATAACATGATTGCGTCGTTCACTGTAGCATATGTTTACCGATAAAATCTCTGTAATGACTGTAAAAGTTTTAGATTTCATCGTATATTGCAATATTATTTCTAAACTCTAATAACAAAAAACCACGTAAGGTCATTGTTGACATTTTGACACACTGAATGTGTCATCAGTCAATGTCAGGCCCGAAATGGTAGAAAAGTGTTGAAATGTTTGTTCTAAAAAAAATCCCAGTTTCATTTGTATACTGTACTAAGCCAGATTTGATGAATTGAGAAGTAAATTATATTTTTGTACATTCAAAACTGATGAAAGCTAATAAAACAAAGGTTCTTACCCATTTATTTTTAAATTAGATATCTATAGTTTTCTACTATTTTAGTAGAAAGTTTACTACAACTAGCAACACCTGTAACAAGCTGTCAGTGTCAATTTTATCATTTCATTACACGCAGAAAATGGATGGTTTAGCAAGAGGTGAAAAGATGCTAACACAAGTGCGGTACCTGTTTGTAGAGTTTCAAACAAAAATGATTTCTAGCGATTACTGTAGTAGGTACAACTGAGAGCCGAGCCTCCCTTGTGTGAGAAGTATGCGGTGTGACGTCATTAAAGGTATTATAAACAATATACCAGTGGCATCGATTCCTATATTAATAATGTTTACTCATTGCTTTGCGATCGTCCACCAGCGAACGTGATTGCCTTCAAATGGATGGGAGCATTTGTCAAAAGCGCCACCACTTGTTTGAGACACCACGCTACCGTCGAGCGGAGCCTTAGCGGTAGTGAGTACTTTCATGCATTTCTAGTAAGGTGGTTGTTACTGACAATATCTACTGTAAACTGTTACTCTATACAAGCTTTTTATTTAACTGCTTAGAGTAGGGTATGGTCGCCTTAGGCGTACTACTTCAGGGAAAGGACTAAGGTTACTTTACCCTATCGAGCTAAGTAGGGGCTAAACTTAAGTAACACAACAAACTTTCATAATAATCATTTATTTTTTAATTTTAATACTTTTATCGTTCTCTCGTCTCAAATAAATAATAATCCCACGTAGACATTCAGATCATTTACGAATAATAAGTAAACAGTACCTAATCACTAACATGTAGGTATTCACATTAATTGATTAAATAAATTTATTTCTAACTAAACTTAGTAATTATAATTATATACTTAAAATTAGCTAAACAAACCCTCTGCCAATAAGGCATAAGCTGCTTGACGATTAAAAGTAATCATTTAAACATGTTCGCAACAATAAACTTGATTAAATGCAATACTTTTAAGCTCAGGTTTCATCAACGCGCGAATCCGCAAAATGGCGATTTTACGATCGCGTCGTAAGTTGCTGACTAGACAATCGAGTCGTCACAACGATAAAACTTAGCGAGCATAATCGCTAATGGCAAGTTCCGAAGATCATCAAACATTCTTCGAACGATCGAGTGTAGAGCTCAGCTACAATCGATTTGATTCAACACCATCGTCGTAAGTTGCGTGCTCGTAACTTCCTGCGTTCAAGGAGCATTTTAACGATTACTGTGCGACAAAATGCGTTGGCGAGAGTCTAAACTACTTAAAACTACGCTTAGCGCTATACTATGGCAGTATTGCAGGAAATTAGAGAGCATACAACATGAGTTTCATAATATCAAGCAGCTTAGTGATGGGCCCGCTGCCGACGGCTAACCGATACTGCGACATACAATTGGCAAGATTAATTTTGTTAATGTTAGTTGTTGGCAAGTTAGTTATAATTTTCCTATAAATCGATGTTACAATTTCTACGAATCCTTTGGATAAAGGATGAGTTAATATCGTATAAATACAATCGTTGCGTTTAGCCGCATCTGCTACCGTCACTTACAAATAACTTATATAATTTGGAACAATTCTCTGTCTGCGTTTCTCTAGGAAACAATTCATGCGACCAGCGCCTCACACTCCTATATCCCTGTCGAGTCACTCTTTAATACTATGTTTATTTTTCTCAGAAAAAGCGTACGTAGTGAAACAGACCTCACAGCCTGAATTGGAACTAGGAAAGTTATGCATTCATGAAATCTATCCTTAATTTTTTATCGGTGGTATCATGCTATGTAAACTTCTTTTTAGATGTAAACTAATCACTAAACTTAGCTATTGCCATTGTGTTTCTACATAAACAGTGAATCTTCATTGCACACAGACTACAATAACCTAGTTTTAACATTATTTGATTATTAATGAGAATTAATTCATCTAGAACTCCGTACAAATCCAACTACAAAAACAGATGTTAACAATTCAACAATTTTAATTAGTTTCCAAAAAAATCTAATAGAATACATTTTCAAATTCCTACTTTAAAATTTACACAGCATGCCAACGGAAATATGATAAAGTTAGTTTATCTCCAAAGTTCCTTGTGTAGTCGATTAGCGGCACATGGAGTCGACTATGATCATGGTCGAGTATATTGAGCAGCCGAGGGCTATCATGGTGCCCATGGCTATACTGGAGTGGTAAGTCCTGAAGGTCTTGAGGACACGGAGGTAGCGGGGACAGTGTGCGAGCTCACCTAGGATTAGGCGACCGACCTGTAACAAAGAAAATACGAGATTAAGTAAAAATCTATGACATTTATATCGATTTGATCCGATTATCGAGTCGGAATAGTTGAACTCGAGAGTTCTTTGAGGAATAGCATGATATTGAAATGCTTTAATGGCAATTCATATCGACAATCTTTACATGTGGTTTCCAACCTTGCAAATAAGCCCTAATTCGATTACGTCAAACTAAAACTACATTACATAATACTGAGATTCTTCAAATTAAAACAAACATCACTTCCAAGTAAACAATTGCTAAATATTCAGTTTTATTGCATCATTGGCATTTGTTTTCCGATGCATTTATCAGTTGTACGAAATAATTTTTGCAACAATAGCACGTGTGAATCACGAGGAATGGAGGGTCGGATGATACGGCATCAGGTGACTGTTGTCAAGTGCCACTCAATTGAATCAATTCCTATAATGTTTTAGTGCTGTTTATGAATTAGTAGCGGGTAAAGCATATGTCATAGATAAAGTAGACCTTGAACTTTGATGTTTGACCATTACGTTCTATTCTAGAGAAAGTAGGTATTTGAATAGACTTGTCTAGTTTATTGCAATGACATGACTGGATTTTTTTGTGAATCTACGTTGTTCACTTGTTTCCATTGTTTAAGACACACCTTTTGTTTAAAAGTAGGTACCTAATGGCTGCATTATCTATCTAGATTGCTTCTATATCCTCATAAATGCAGAACTGGCAAATTGTTTGAAACCAATTAAGAAATTGCGTCTTCTCTGCAAGATGATGCAACGAACAAACGAATGATCAGAGCTACAGACAGCCGTATATAAGCGAAACCTATATGTACATTACTTATTATCTTATCTACCTACTAATAACATTAATTGTAATAACGCTACTTACTTCTTGTCCGCCACCGGCAGCCTCTTCCATCTGCGTCTTGACATGCTTGGCGCGCAGCATGGGGCGCACCAGGCGCAGGCGCACGTACGACTCGATGCTGAATACCGCTAGCAGGAGCGCTAGCTGTAACAAACAGAAATAACATATTTAGTACAAAGTTAAAATCTATACAATATACCTAAGTGAGAGGAAAAGTAAAAAAAAAAATTGTAACCTAAAAGCACCGAAAATAAGGGGCGGATTACAAAAAAGTCTTCACTGTTTGGAAGCTATACTATCTCGCAAGACGCGGGTGAAACCGCGGAAAAACAGCTGGTTGGAAATAAAAGTGTCAAAGTGTGTGTTTCTATGTGTTTTTATGACTGTCGATGTATTCTTATTTCGAATTATACGGAGCTGAAAAATATAAAGTCATGAAGTGAATGCCTATTTAACCTCCGTAATTCGTTTTATTATTTGTAGATTGGTAATCAACTTTATGATACAGAATCCGCTAAGAAAGCAATAAATTAAATCCATTTGCTATAATTACGATCTTATGTATCAATATATAGAATAGCACAATAAAAGCTTTATTCCACGTACTAAAAGCCTTAGTAATGACTATGTTTCGCAGAATTCAAGAAAAGTCATAAACTTTATAATGGCTAAGTGTACATTGACCTAAGTTGTCAGTACATACTGTCACGATATCAATTAAAAGTATCTCAACGATTATTTCCTTATATCCGGTTCCTACAATAAAATGGCGCTTAATTTTTAATCTGTCAGTTATCCAGAGTGAGATCATGCTTTTTAATCCGACCTTTTAAATCAACCTTGCATTTACTTAAGATTACAAAGTAAATATCTTGTAATAAAATCTTGTGATCAAAAATATACTTAAATATAGTGTTTATAAGATTAATCAAGACCTTGTATCCTTTCTTTGTGATTAATGATCTATGTTCACACATTACAATTTGGCAGTGTTGCATGTTCCAAATAATTGGCAAGTAATGAGGCTTTTGCAAGTACATTTAACATTTTAATTCTAATAATAACTTAATATTTCATGCTTCAATTCATCAATCATTATTCGAAGATATTTTGATACAGCTCAATTAGCCTTAAAAACTCTATGTCAAAATACAAATAGGAATCTGTGGTCATTCTTAATTTGAATAGAGGCTTCTGTCAGTAATCCTATGTAATGGTTACTTTTTAATATGGTATTGCTACAAGGCTTTTAGGCTTTCCTAATTAGGAAAGAGCACATAAGAGATGTGTACAAAAATTTACTAATAAATAAATACTATCATTAATCATTATTTGATTTGTTTAAAGGCCAAATATATTAAGATGTGTAAAATCATAGTGTTACATGCCTGAAACTGTATTTATTTAACAATTTGCACAATTGCACTACCCTGACATTTGAAAACAATAAATAAAAATTGTATTTTTAACACTGCACTTAAGTTTTATAGCTTTACAAGGACGCAAATGTAAAATTCATGCGTAATGGCGGCTGTTTGCTTGTAATCATCATTAATCAAACTCATTTGGGTAATTAAGTTTACTTTTGATAAGACAGGTCATTAACTCGTGACGTAATATCCAGTTAAATGATTATAAGGTACTAACTATTGTATTGTGTATGTATGTATGCATTTATTGTGCTTAAATCTCTATTCCGTACTAAATTCGCAGAAAATGACAGAAAGATCCATAAAATGGAATTGAACCTCATTGGAATTTACCACTTAGGTACGCTCTAGAATACGTGTACCTATAGGTATCAAATAGGTAACTGTTTTTACGTAATTCCATCATTTTCAATCACCACAATCGCATTTAATTTGCCTAGTTTATAGAGTCACTAAAACACATAAATCTGTTAATTAATTGTTTGTTTAACACTGCATTTCAAATCAAAACATAAATTTCACCCGTTTTAAGACCAACTTCTCATCTTCTCAACATTAATTAAAATGGTCCATATATTAATTCCTGAGGCCAATAAATCTTATTAATTGATGGAATGTGTGAAGTGCTCATCAGATAACGGGTCATATTGTGTGAGCTTCTAGAACATTCCTTCTTATGATTTATCTTGTAGGGCTCCACTTCTTATGAAGTTAATTGTCCCTTATGAAATTGATTGTTAGTGACAGTAGGAAATAAATTCTGGTTGTCTGGTGAAATCACTGTTTAAGTATTAATATTGTGTTTGTCAGAATATAAAAAGGATTATATGTTTATTATTTATAAAAAACCTGGTTAATTTCTAGGATTTATCATTAAAATGCTATTAGAAACAACAAAAAACTCCAAGGATGGGCTAAAATAATGCTCTAATCCTATTCATTTCTCTATACCGCTGAATTGAAACTTCTTACTTATAGACTACGGACCGCATACGTACCTACTTTTACTTATGAAATATGCAAGAACATCGAATAAACAGCGTATAATATAAAGCCGATTAATGTCAATGACAATAACTAAAATGCACGCATTTAACGCATTGGCGCCATTTAATATCGTATGTAATGATATGCGCCATATACTGTAGTTATATGCGCCATATAATGTACTTATTTGCGCCATATTGTGTTCAACTCTTGTATAACGTTTACTTGAAGTTTATTGCGGACCTGTAACCTTTTGCTCGTGTCAAATGGGTTGTTGTAAATCAGAACCTGGTAAGTATGTGCTAATTTTGTTTAAGGATGCAACGCATATATTGGTCATTGGTGGTTAAATGTGATTGAATTTAAGTGTGTGTGTAAATTGGTTTAAATGTAGGTTTAATTTTTGAGGTTTATGGGCAAAGAGTAAAATAATACTATGGAAAAAGAGAGCCCTCTCGCGATGTTTTTATGCAAGCAACTTTGAAGCGCCATCTGGAGTTTGCGACCAAAAGTATATGTGTGCTATACATACGTATACGTACCTATATGTATTTATAAACATAAGCATAGTTCCCCATATACCCGTTCGCCGGTAACAAGTTATGTTTAATTTTCTTGTTGTTATGCTTTGAAATACATTACAACAGGAAAATTAAACAAAATACTTTTTACTGGAAAGCGGGTCTACTAGAATCAAATATTTATTTGCTAGGAATTACACAAAAATGACCAAAATACACAGACAAGCGTACGCGCAAGTTATGATGGCGGTCATCTTGTGAAGTATTATGTGTTACTATTACCAATTAACAAAAAGGTCAGATAGGTTCTCAGATTGAGAATTTTTAAAAACAAAATTTAACTAGAATTCGTAATTTAAATCATCTTCTAATTATTGAAATACTCTCGTATTTTTGTATAAAAAGGTAAAATAATTAATTTTCAATCTACTTACAGAGACATCTATCGTGAAATATGTAGCAATATGGCATGTTTTCACGTTTCATGTATAAGATGGCGCTACTTTCTTTACGACAACTCTCAGTCAAGGTAACTGTCCCCCCCCTGTTTATGGGCTTTTTGAAGAGTAAAAAATTAAGGTTATTTTTGACTCATCAATTCTTAATGCATCTACGGCATGTTGATTTTTGTCTAAGATTATTTTTTTTTCGTATAGTTTTTATACACATGTTTTTGATCCTCACCTGTACCCAGGAGGTCTGCTCGAACTGCGTGAGGCACTGCGTCCTGTAGTAAGCAAGCAGAGCCAGGAGGCTGATGACTGCGTTGAAGGCGTAATACACCGGGAACAGCACCGTTTGCACTCTGCCAAACTCGTGGCGAGGGAGGTTGAAGTATAGCACTATACCTGTGGACGAAGGAAAACATATTATTACTTTATGTACTTAAATAATATTGAAAATAATAGTTGCATTTTTCTAGAAAAGTCCGACGGAAAAATATGATCAAAGTATTTTAATGAAAAAAAAAATTATCTGCTTATTACTCAATCAATCAATTAAGATCTCCAACTGTGATAAGTTGAAACAAATTACCGCGTTTTAGTTGTCAAGCATGTGGTTCCAATTTTAAAACACGAAACATTTAAAAGTAGATTTACATAATCTTTTTTAAAATGTAAATTGTAAATGGCATCCTTGTTCGAAACTTGAATGTGTTGAAAAGGTTTTACTGTAAAGAGGTTTTAAGCTCGTACTTCAAAAGTACTCTATCTGCGTACGTCAATAAGTATGGAGTAAGTACGTCAACACGTTTATTCGTCGTGGTCCCTGTTATATAAAACACATACAGACATGGTAGTGTCTCCCCGAGGTATTGCCCTCCCCGCAAATATTTGCTCCTGTCTGGTGAACCTTTGTGAATGACCTTGAATCGGGTTGACGCTCCTACATATCATTGTGCCTTTGTTATTTTTGAGATAAATGGAGAAAAAAGCAAATTTACTGAAATAGATTTTCAATCGTTTTAAATTTTCTTTCAGATAGAACGATTGTTTTAGTTTTATTATGATAAATGATTAGAGTAAGTTTTTTTAAACGTTGAAGCATGTCAACGTACTTAATAATGGAATATTCAAATGATTCCAATTGTTTGTTTCTGTCATATCATTTACATACCTAATGAATTAATCTTACATAACGTGGCTACAACCCGTGTAGGTACTAATATATTTCAGATTTATAATACTTAATAGACAGGATCAAAGCACTAAGGTCGTTTCAATCTATTTGAGATGTCAGTGTCAACCGGAACACAGCTGGCCCGCAAATTCGTCCGCTCGTGTTACCGGCAAATTGCACGACAGTGTACTTGTAAAGGTTGTTGACTGTAATGTAATGAATGTGATGTCCAAATTGTTTTGAATTATTTCGTGAATCAGATTGTTCGAATAACACCTCGTTTTGAAATGAATGCCAATTATGTCATGCCAGTATTTTTATCCTTTTTTTTTAAATACTGTAATTCGGTTAAAAGAGCAGTGAATAAAATTGAAAAAAAAGCGTATTAAGTAACCTTATCTAAATGGAACACCATTAAAGAAATATCCAGAATTTAACTCTAAAAATGCTCGGATTTTCTTATCAAAATATCATCTTGCAAACAGGTTCTTCGAAAGAGGTTTTAACTTGGAAGCTGAGCTAAGTACTTGAAATTAACGGACACACAAAATCACGGTATCCGAAGCACGAAGACATGAGATCGTCAATTAGTGTTCATTAAATAATTACAAAATTATTTATTGTTATTCTTTGTGAAGAATGTTTTTCAAGCCCAATAGTAATTATGTTCAGCAGGAAGGAAAGTTACTGCCAATTGATTTTCAACTTTCTAGGAAGACCTTAAGGTTTAAAGTGCCAATTTAAATGATTGGGCTGAAATATTTATGCTTTGGTTGAATGGACCCTTTACTCAGATCCAAGTATTGTATAAGTAGAGATATGAGGTAATCTGTCAGTAAGTTTTCTCACACCTCTCCCTTGTAAAGTTTTATACCTAATACTAATTCACGAACGTAGTAACCACATAATTTACTAAATTAGAAACCAAGCAGTTATGCAATTACAAGAAACAAGCATAATAAACATAATTGCAATTATTTTATTATCCCATCATGTCCGTGCTTGTTGTCACCTTCACATCTTTGGGTCAAAAGTTTTTCATAAAAACAAACACATTTATTATTTTGTGACCTTTGCAAACTATTATTAGGGAAATAAATAAGGATCTAAATGGTGATATTTTTTATTAAAAATGTAATTTATTTAATAGCTTTTTGGATGTAAATAATTATATTATTTGAATGCTAATTTTATGTTCCTTGTTTTGATAAGAAACGTAATGTGCAGTTTAAAAATCGTGCATAGACAATTCCTAGTGACATATGTAAATGACAGTTGTAAGAGGATATCCGATCGGATTGGCTGACAGATAGTTGATAAATACTGGCTGATGTTATTATAGAAAAACAAAGGAATGGAGACTGTAAACAATACATTCTGCGATGTACACGTGTAAAGTGGAATGGCCGCGGGAACGAACACTATTACAGTGAACATTCGTGATCAGCCATTTTATGAGTCTGATACTAACACTAACTCCTTATGGCTTCTTCGTGAAACTGCGTAGGTTCATTTTAATGGTTATGTTAGGTACTTTTAAAGTTATTGGTATCGAAAAACATTTTCTTAACATAGTTGCTTGTATTTTATACAGAACTGGTCTTCTTGTTCTTTAAATGCATTCATGAAATACAAAGGAAAATTCTTAAAGCCACTCAAATATTTTCGAGTAAAACCTCACAAACAATTATAGAGTTCCGCCTTCTTCAAATACATACAACCTTCTTTCATAAAAACTGGTGTTTCTCAACGACAAGACTGTAACTTTTTAATTCGAACGTTCCTTCACGTACGTAATGCGCGCGCTCGGAAACGTGATACATTTCTTCGAAATTCAAACGAGTTTCTGGACGTGGTTTGATATAAAGAAAGTAAAAACTTTAATTATTTGATTTGTGAGAACAATGATCGAATCTGTATGAATGATTTATTTTCAGCAATTAGTTAGCCCAAGACCTAGAGTCTAAATTAACAGCGATTTCTTGGCACACTTCAGGTTTTTAAAGCTTCGATGAGTAAGGGCTAATTTAAGAAAACCTAAAAGTATTCAGGAGTTGAATAACTTTTGGCCATCATTTCATTTTTAGGTCCCATTACATTATATTTGGGCATTATCAAACATTCTAGATTCCCACCATATTTATTATAAATCTTCAAGACCGCCGCCATTTTAATTGCGAACCATAAACACTCCCGCCATTTTCGAACATTCTAGACTTACCAGAGACTAATGTCATCCAGACTTGCGCTCCCAAGTGCGTTGCCACCGCGGTGACGTATAGCGCTCGCCAACCACGGATGCTGCCGCTGGTGCCAGGCCGGCTCAGCCAGGCTAGGAGGACCACCACTGCGAGGGCCACGTGGAGAGGCTGAGAGGTTCTCGTCGCGATACTGTGGAAGAAAAGAAAGGAACGTCAGTTATTTTTCGTCGTAGGGCAATTAAAGATGGCATACTATATGATTTCGCTAGTGTTGAACATGTTATTATAGCGGATTTTTGTCGTAATACCTATTTATATTTTTTGCAATTTTTATTCCACTAAGGTAAAATGAGGTAAAATTAGGGTAAAGTTAGCTAGTAATATCGTTAGTTATATCTCTAGTCGATAATTCAACCTAAAATCATACAAAACGCGAACACTAGTGTAAAGTTTACAGCAACAGTCTACTAAAACCGCAGTGTTTCATAACTGAACCAAGGTTGTTGCTAACTGCCGATAAACAGTAGACTAAGTACTAGCTATATTCTACCTCATTATTGAAACCTTATTAAAGGAGGAAATGTATTTGAACACCTAAATCGGAATGGCATTTTGCGTAGGCATGTGGTTAGTCTACAAATATGCAATGCTGTGGTCGATTTTGTGGTTAATTAGATTAACGATTTCTTGCGATATTTGGTTTTATTATTAGTCATGAATTTATTATTTTTTTAACTATAGTTCTTGTCAATGAGCCCGATTCTATCATATTGCTTTTATCGTTATATGATACTACGATGAAAAACATACAGTTCATCTCAGGGCCCCTGTAACTATAGCATGAATCTTTCGACACCACATTTTCCGAAAGCGGTAAAGCCACGTGAAAACACTCGATATCACCGTGTGAAGTTATCGATATAATCGATTTGGACACGTGACTCGGGAAAACAATGGCGGCATGGAAATTTAATTTGTGCAGTTGTCGGTTTGAACAGATTTTCTTATATTGGACGCACCGTGTCATTTGTTACTCGTGCCGTCAAACCAATATGAATTTAATGTTGATAGCTAGAACCTACAAACAAACTAAAACATTTTTCTTCTTTATTAAATTAGTACATATACCTAGATATTGAGGTCTCTTTCAATGGCTCATTGATTTTAAAATACAGATAAAACTTATCGATTTCTAATTCCTACAGTTTTGTAAAAGGCGTAAGGATTAGGTACTCCAAGCACCGTTTCCACGTCTTCGAGCTATAATTTCTTAAACAAAGGAGTAGGTCATTCACTTCTATCTGTAAATTAATGACGCAACTAGCCCTAATAGTTTCACGATGCTCTCCATATCGTTTCTAGAGCAACTACTTACTTACTAGTAAAAGGGGTTAAATCTGGGCCATTTTAGTTAACCGCTAACCATTAAATTGTGACTGACAGACGGACAAGCTATGTAGTACTTGCTCAATAAATCGCCCTTAGGGTCCATTTAGTTCTACTTTTACATTTGACATTCGCTGTCAAAATTTTTTCGCGGCAGCAAAAAATTAAGCAAATGGAGCGTTAACTTTTTTCGTATCAAGTAACTGATCTACATTTTGTTCTTGTGAAATAAAATTTTATCTTTTCTGTATTTGAGTAGATACTGTTAAAAAGTATTAAAGTAAAAAGATGCTGATATGAAAGTGTGACTTCCTTAATGTAATACACACTTATATTATTTCACAACCACGAAAACAGGTGCTAAGGAGATCTGTAAATATCTGTGTCATCGTTTAAACAACCTCATTTGGCAGTATCGTACAACCTTTTTTCGATATTGAACTTAATTGTCTTGATAATAGATGCGAATTTACAATACATGTTAATGACAATCTCCTGGTTTTGTATCCCAGGTCGTACCTTATTTGGGCAATAGCCAAAGGAAAGCGTTACAGAGCAATTTCTTCAAAAAAGCGTACGTGAGAATTTAAAAATCGTGATATTCCGGCGCCTGATTTTATTATGATAATAGCTACGTCACAGCTGATAATTTAGCCAACAAATAATAAGTATTTGTATATTTGAATTACTTGTAGCAACAAGTCTTTAAATGTTCTTAATTGTAAAGACATACAGTAAGTACATTTCTTAATATTCAAAGTGTGACCTCTATTTAGGCAGTAAATACATACATAAACAATCTATCTATCTATAAGAAGCGTGTGCAATATCGTGTGCATTAAGCCTAAATAAAAATGGCTGCCTCTAAGTTCATCACATGACTAATTACACAACGTTCAATCTCATTTCTATTGAAAACAATGACACCTGTATTTTGCATTGAAGAATCACATGACATTCCTTTCCAAGCGGTTCAATAACTTATTATATTTATAAAAACAATGCAATAAGGAACTAATGTTTAACTGCACCGAGCGAGTTAGATCCTTATATAAAATACAGGATTTCCTGAACAAAACAGATAAAGTATTAATCATTAAGATTATTTATTATTCACTTTATCTTGCGTCTGTAATTTGGCCTTGATATACGAAATTTTTAGGTCTCGAAGCAACAAAAAAGATTTTATTAGGTTGCAAATGTCACTGAGTTTAATGGCAGGCAATAAAAACACACTACATTACTAAAAACATTAATATTTTGTTAAGTTTATAGAATAATAAAAAATAAGGCTTATCGTATTTTTTCAGGAGGCAATGTTATTTGCAAATAATATGAAAAGGTTTAGACTGATAACTTTCCAAAGAAAATATTATTTCAATATAAGTAATAAAGAAACTGTTGACAGATTGATGATTGTTTTTCAGGCCTATTCAAATCTATTCTCTGCGTAACTATAAAGAAAAAGAATAAATGCTCCATCGATGCCCATAAACAATAATATTTTTATTAAAATTATCGTGCCAATTTCCTAGGAAAATTTATAGTATTTGTTTTTCGACCCATTTAAGATAAGATAAAGACCAATATTTATTTGAGATGGCAAAACAAAAATATTTTCGAGACAAAACTGTGCAGAAAACATGTGATTTTGGCGTTACGCCACGTCACATGCTGACTTTGGTTTATTTTTAACAGAATGTGTACGTAATTTATTGTTTGTGTTTATTTTGTTCTGACTCTGTATTCCACACGGTCGAATAGTTTTCCGGTATTTAAGTCGTTCGTCACTATTCGACTTTGATAACGCATAATCTCATTGTATGTGACAGTACATTTATTTACTTTTATAATCCACCCCCAAAATGGATTCAAGTACCTACCTACGATTTTCATACACAAGAGGCAAATAACCTATTTCTATTGCGAAACAACCACAATACAACGCAGACAAGCCGTTTATCTATCCATCACAAATTATCAGACCTTTTTCTTGTCCATATCGGTTTTAATTTTACACACTGCAATATCAGCATGACGTTTATTGGCAATATCTACTATTGATTAGGAATTAACAACTGCCGACGTGCCTCCAACCACGTGCGTATTTTTAATTAGTATGTACGAAGAATTAGCAATTGAAATAATAAATAGGAATATTTTAGTCGATCGAGGTTGCTCTCGACTTTTTGTAGTGATGTTACAGAATACAAATACAAATGAATAAATATATTAATAAATATTTTCGGGTAACGAATAATGTAATCATCTACTTAATTGCTTCCTGCAGTAATTGGCAGTTCAAAAAACTATCTGATTGTCTTCATATTATTTTTGAAATGAGTTGAGTCTGTTCGCTTGCCAACAAGTGACGATCTTTGAAGTCTGAAACGACATTCTACATTATTTTTACGATAATTCTCCGAGATTTTCGACATTCTTACCACTTATTATGATCTTGACAAATAATTGTATTTAAAACTGTAATAGTTTCGAAAGAAAAAAAGTGAATTATGAAGTGTTTGAGAGCATTTCTTTCCACCAAGAGACTAATTATTACCTAATTGGTGCAGTATTCTAATGATATCGAATAGTACGTATCACCGCAATATTTTAGACCTCCTGTTCATTACTAATGATTCATAATTATTGCTTAATCTGCTTAATCTTAGATAATTTCTCAATATGGGTTATCTATCATAAATCATAATCTATGTTCCTTAAATGTGTCATTTTGTAAGGTTGAAGTCTAAAGTCTAAAATACCATTGATGGTGAGATTTGGACTTTAAACTTGTGCGTACTTTTTGGGGTCTAAAGTGGTGATAGCATTTTAAACAAAAACATTATTTTTGTTTGTCATTTAGATTAGACAGCAATGAACAAGTTAGCTCAAGTCGTCGCTACTTATTTAGTTCATGTGAATTACGATTTATTGCTCAAAATAAGGTTAGTGATCTATTTAACGTAAAGGTTTGTTCAACCTGTGGTCAGTTTGCACACAATCAGAATCAGAATAAAAAAAAAGAAATTTAAAAATGGAATTCGTGGAGACCATCATTGTGAACAAAATGTCTTTTTGTACCGTTCCGTTTGTTTCGGCGGGAATCAATTTGCAATGCAATTTTGATCTTGAACTTGAGAAATCGGACAGTGGCCAGATCGAACCGGAAAGTATGAATATAAATTAAAAAGCTACATTACATTCTACTAGTTTTTGTTAACCTTTTTTTAGTTGCTTGGTCTTATCTCATTCAAAAGTGCCAATAGTGATTAATAATCGGTATGAGCAGTCATTGACCCGTAATGTACCTACTAGAACTTATAGTACCTATGTTTTTAGGCTTCCTAATACTGGATAACAATGCAGGTACCTATTAGCTTGACAAGCGCTCATATTCTAATCCCACATACTTACTTGAAAACACGCTCTTAAAGTTATATAAAAAGACCCTAACTTGACCAAGAATTAGGAAGAAGTTGAGGTGAAGAAACGCTGAAAAAAATTACTGCGCAAAAACAAAATAATCGGTGAGAATTGTTGGATACGCTTATCGGTAAAATACGAACAATAAATATAGATTTTATAGACGTACGCTTATTACCAATTAGAGACCAGATAATTTCTAAGCGATTCTAACGGTTAGTGGTTGCAAAAAATAGCCATTAGTTACATTTGGCGGGCACGCCATATAATTTCACATGTAGCTAATGAAGAGTATATCCTGGTAGACACTTAAAAATAATTATTATTATTAAGCAAAAAAGAAACACACATATAATTAGGATGGACTTTTGTCCAGACAACAGTGCTCCTAATATAAACTTGATCCAATGCAATATAAACAGAATTAAATTTGTGTACGTGTAATAATTTTACATAATTACATGTCATAGTAAATGTGCTTACAATTTGTGTCACTGTGTCAACAAATGTACGGAAACATGTAAGTAGGTATGTCATGACATCATAGACATCGATTGTAAAGACATACTTAGTTGCATAAAGTCGTATGTACTTGTTCAAGGCAAATAGATAATGTCAGTGAACTGTATTGTAGACTTTGTAGTCTATATTTGCGAACTACATTGCTCATCTGTGGTACTAATTTTAAAAACTGTGGTATTTGTTTATTGAATGCTTTGTGGAACCATGTTTACTAAGCAGGTTCATTCAAGAGACCAAGATTTACATAGTTCATACATGTACCTTTAGAATGGCGTAAGTATTTTATGTAAAGACTTTTCAGTAGCCATAACTTTACAGAATCAAGCTATCTAAGCTACACACTAACTTACGCAAATGTAGGCACAAATTCTGCAAATTAAGACTTCTATAGTGTTTATAATAGTCGTTAAATGTAATTAAACAACTGTTTTATTTATACTATATCCGTATAAAATGTTAAAACTCCATATTTACTGGTTAAAAACCCTTTTTATTCGGTAAAACCTTTTTGGCCGATTGAAGTTAATATCGTATAGGTAAGTTTCCAATACCGAATGCCACTTTGACCTGCTATTTCAGAGAATTGGGAACGCTAAAATTAGACCTGATTTCCAGGAACAGACAATTTTTGATCAAAGTATAATTCTTGCTCCTTCTAACCGCAGAAGTTTTATATATGAAAGAAAGGGTGTATCAGAGGCAAAATTTTATTCGTTCGATTTTTTTTTGAAATCCTGGAAGTGGTCGTGCTAAATAAAAAAAAATAACGAAAAGATCTGGCTATCCTTGAGTTGCGATTAAGAAGTATAATGGTTAATCACCTTTTTACAAATGAATTCATTCCTGAGTCTGAAGCTAGTTATTAATGTGTTTACAACTTCCTATTAACTTCTTTACCTTGTAAAAGGTCAAGTAACGCAAATAATTATTCAGATGATCAGTCCACCAAGGAGATTTTATATTCAAGTACATCTCACATAGCTTTACATCGAAAAAAAAACAGACATGCAACCTTATTTTAATAAATGAGGTCGTCAATGAAAAAACTGTGAAAATATTTCGCAAAATTCTTTTACAAAAGGCTAGTCTTTTCTAGATTAAAGAATTAATATATCAGGATGAACATAAATATCTGTCTAATGATCATAGCAATTCAAATATCTTCTATAATCTTGACAGCTGTCACCCTTGATTGAATGTAACTGGTAAATCAGTTACTGGTGCTAAGCTGACCATAGATTACAACCCCGTTTGCTTGCAAGTTACACCGGACGCGGTTAGAACTTTAATTAAATATTTATAGGTTTAAATTAGCTGTTATAATTTTATTTTGCCGTGGTTTTACTTCGAAGTGTAATAGGGAATAAACCTTTATTGATATAGCTTGTGCTTTTCCAGTTATTGAGTTAAGTATTACCCATTAAATACAGATAAAGAAAATATCTGTCTGGGTCAACGTGATATGACGATTTGAAAGTAAATTAATTTGATATTGACACTGGATTTAATTGATATGGCTCTGTTAGATTTTTTTAATTTCAAGATATCAGATACCTATTTTAAATATCTCAGTACTTAGGTACTTGCAGTTATTTTTTACAATTGTTCATACAAAACATATTTTGTTTACGCACGATCCTGATCTTTAAATGTTACTGTAAAATCGTTAATAATAAAATGTATGACGTCTTATACCTCTGACGTGTTTTCACGTACAAACACACACTGTTTACCTTTCCATCGATTCCGTATTAATTAAACATCGAATAATAATCGAATATAGGTACTGATCCGATGTATTGATCGACCGTGTTTCGTTTTGTCCGGTTTACGAACAAAGATATTTAAAAATCATCACAAGATGACTAATTGTGAATATCAATGTGATTGATAAAAGTACAAATATTTATTTGTATGCAATTGAAGTTGATAATAATGCACATACCTATCTGATTAATATTAGGTCGGATTCTTTTGAGTGCAGATTACAATAAATTATCTACATAGATATGATAATAATCTAAAAAAAAGTTTGATAGATACTTGTGCATTGATTGCAAGTTGATGATAAAATATGTATTTATGGAAGTTACGAAAGTAACTCGTGCAATTTTGACTAGAAGATCAGAAATAAACCCAGCTTTGAACGTCTAAACTGCTAGTTTGTTTGAAAGTGTCCATCATTTCTTCAACAAGCCATGATTTATCATATACATAATATATCCAGTTTTATGTCCCAGAACCGAGCTATAAAAAGCTAATCAACTGTCACCGCAGGTCAACTCGGGCTGTTATATGACCTTGTGACAGCTACGCCACGCGACGTGACGTTGTCGCTGCGTCATTTGCCGCAGCCGTACGTAACCAGTCTGAGACGTCGCGCTCGTGAGCGACTTTCAAAGGTCATGTCGCGTGAAACATTTGTATTTGATTCCGTGAAGTATTTTTATGAGGTTTAAAAGAAACTGATATCACTGCAAAGTTTTGTCTTTTTAAAGAGATAAACAGGCTCAAAAGTTTTGCATATTTGCTAAACATTTATCTCTAGCATGATTCGGTTCAAAGATATTTACTCTAAAATTAATGTTCAAATTAAATTACTGTAACAGTGTAGGTATTTGTAAAAGAAATCAATAAGTAGACGATCCCCTCACACTCCTTTACTGTAAACATATTTGCTTTTCAGACGTATATTTGCTTTTATCATCATACTCAACGTAGAGTGCAGAGTAAACTAATTTTGTGACGTCACTTGTCACTATGCGAAGCGTTTTATTAAGAGTTATGTCGTGATTCATATTTGAAAAGTCCTTGAGACTTGCCCCGTCATAGGTTAATTAATACCTACATTCTCAGTACCTAAAACTTTTTGAAAATACAGAAGTTACTTAATGACTTTCGTATTTAAAATAATATTAATTTACAAGGTGAATTGATAGCCTGTCATTTCAGCTGTGACTCGTATTTCAATAATATATGTTAAAAGAATAAGACAAGCGGATCTTTCAAAGAACAAGCCCTTTATGGAAACTTGTACACTTTATTCGCAAGGCGCCTTTGACAATTTTTAATTACACATTGCATACAATTATTCACACAATTATAGCCTTTATATGCGATGTCGTAATGCCTTTTATTGGAAACCATTTCCCGCCTTAACGGGTGGCCATTTTACCAATATGGCTTGAAGAATCGACATTTCATATTTCGAATGCCATTTAAAACCTTGCGTTCGGATTCACATCAGCAATATAAAAAGATCTAGGCCGTCTGATCGCGTGTTTTACTCGCTTATAGTAAGTAACTGAATCATTAAAATCTGTAACATTATGGGTATTTTTTTACTAAGCTGGCCAGTTATCGGAACCTACTTACATTCCGAACAGTAGCGTTTCAGTTAATTGACTGCACATTATCGCTTACAATTAGTAATTACAGCTAATAACTCACTTACTACGACACCAGAGCGGTGTTTTTAATTGTGTGCATTACAAAACGTCTCGAAAAAAAACCTCTTGATGCGTTTCCGATCGCGTTAAAAAACCATAAATTAGTACCAAGCAACTAGTTTTTTTTTTTTAATTTACACGTGGAATGTCAGAAACCATTACAACATTACCATGCCTAAGCGATATGGATTTATCGTTTATGTAACATTAACAGTTTTATGTACATGCTTAAGTTTCATTTTATGTCTTGTAACACGAGATATCTGATGTAGCTCAAGTCTATTTAATTCTAATTAAAACGTGTTAAAGTAGTTTCTTTCGCAGAAATAAATGTAAAGTATGTAAGTTGGTCTGATGAGGTTCTAAATGCGGTGATGGCGCCGCTTTGACACTGGCAGCCGCACTTTAAATATCGGAAAATAACTTGTCTTATATGGCGAACAGAGAAAATGCGTTCCTGATAAAAATAACTGCTCGTATTGAATCTGTACCGACCGGTCAGTAATCGCGAGTTGCGCAAGCAGCAAATTATTACTTTTTCAAGATAATGCATGAGAATACGAGTTTCTTACTGCGTTCAGAAACAAATTGTAATGATTCTGTATGAATGGAGTTTTGGAACGTTTTTGGTCTTGAAGTACATAAATAATTCATGGAAATCAAGAAATTTTTGAAGTTTTTAGACAATTTAAAAATGACATTTACAATTTTCACAGACCATAAATTTAATGGCCCGTAGATACAACAAAGAGTTTTTTTTCATGATCACATTCGCGCCAAATTGGATTCTTTTTATGAATTGCAATTTGGCGGGAAGCGGTTTTTAGCACAGACACTCAAATGTGTCAGACAATTTTCTAGACGACACTTTTGAACTTTTCCAAATGTTCTGTGCCAGTGTTATGATTTTAGAATTGCTCAAAATAAAAGAAGTATGTAGTTTAAAAATACTGAAAGTATTCCAGTGTTTTAAGAGATTTTGTTCTTAAAATAATTGTGTCTGATGCCGAGAAATCTTGTATCTTGTACAATTCATCGGAGCCGCGCTTACATGCGACCTCATTTTAAATTTTACTGCTAACAAGCTGCCAGGGACGGCTGCTGCAGTTAGATAAAATAATTTGCAATTTTAATCGACGTCGGAAATGGATGAATGTTTTCATGAGATTGTAAAGGAAACTACGACAGATTACTAGAAAAATAAAAAGGGTGGATTGAAGGATAGCATTCCATGTCTATTAATAAAGGTCACTTGGAAAATTTATCATAAACAACGGTTAAGAGTTTTTAAAGATTCTTAAATCAAGAATTACATGTGCATTTCAGAACATTAATAACTAAGCATTTCCGAATAAAACAAAAGACTATTGTCATTCTACTTGACACAACTTTTCAACATGGAGGGACTATCGGTGAAGACCAATTTCAATTCTCAAATCACTATTGACACAATACATGCCTTTGCCAACTACAGCACGTCTGTCTAACGTACCGGGAAGCATAGTTTTACAATCTTATCGAATTTATCGTGCAGTATTAGTAAAATATTGGCATGTTCGCACACTGGCGACAACGTGACCTGTTTGGTGCACGTGGTCAATTTGATACATCAGAAAGAAATACATGCGTCACTATAATAACGTGGTAAGTGACTATATTTTGGCTTTATTGTATAAACTTTCATCCATCATCTTTTATATTGTTTGCCTTAATGTAAATAAAGCTTCGTCTTGTAAATAAAGCGTCCAATATCTTGTTTGTTTTTAGATATTTTTGCATTTTCAGGTGAATGATTACGGTAATAATTTATTGTATGTTTGGCTTCTAGCTTGAAGATATTAAAGCTTTAGGATTCTAATATTCAATGTTTCCTTCAAATGTGCTCATTGAGTCATAATAATGATTTACCTAAACATAAGGTAAATAATCGATTAGTTTATTTATACAAGTGCCTATCAGTCGTTATGTGTACGTGGGCGACGTCAGTTTGATTAACGAAACGTTAAGTCCATTCGATTACCGATTCGTAACTCACATGTTTTTGCATGCGGTTTTTTATTATCTCGTAGTAAAAACGTGTATTTTTTAAAGTAATCTGTGACGAAATTCAGATATCGGTTACCACGTTGTGATTTACAGCAGTCTTTGTGACAGGGGTTAAATGACTCCAGATATGACAACATTAAGCTCACGTAGATTTATGAGAATTTATTGATTTATTAGATTCCGCTGTGTCAAAGTCTACTTTCAAGTTAACTTTGAGCAATTTACTGTAAATGGACAGGTATCTTATCGTAATCTTAAGAAGTAAGCTGGGGTACAGCCCTACAATACAATTGAATACAAACAGAACACAAAACATGCTTTATCTACCACACGTAAGTACGAACAATATTCCTATGCCAACTATGAAGAGTGGGCCGGAATCGATTCGAACAAACCTCGTAGGCCCGTATTAACATTTAAAACAATTAGCCTGGAAATCGAGTACTCGATTATCGATTCATATTTATGAGACTTTAAATCTATTGTATTTAGGCTATCGGAAAACAATCGATATTGCAATAGACTCAGTGCGTTCAGAAAATGTTAACTTGTTTAAAGCATGTTACCACGTTGTTATTTAAAGCAAATTGAGTAATATTTTGCTTATTTTCTGTTAAATGCGTTAAGGGTTAAGGGTTTTTTCGTTTGTCTAAATGAACTTATCACGCCTTAAATCCGGACATTATTTTCCCACCGATATCTGTCGTATTAGGTATATTTATACTTCTATTATCTCATATTAATTACTATCGTTACCCAGAAGGATATTACTTTTGTAAACTTTGATACTACGATTTCAGTTCATTATCTAATCGCGTAGACTTTCTTATTTGAGGAAAGAAGTATGAAAAATTAGGAATCCTAATGAAGAATTTTGTTACAAATCTTGTAATTTTATATACTATTTATTTATTGGAAAGCAATGAAGGTCGTCTGTAAGAGAATGGTTTGAGTTTTTGTTGTTCGAACAAGCGTAAATGATTGATGATTGCAATGATCTGGTCTGATTAGTATATAATTATGTAGCTGCCTGAAGGTGAACTGTAAAAGGTATCAAGAATTTGTTTATTGTACCTAATTCATGGTCATCTATGAAGATTTTGATTAGCATTAGTGGAGAAAAGCAAAATTCATATACACTTTCTAAGTGTTAATACTTTTTTTCAAAACTTTTTTTAATTGTTTGAGCGTCTTCTGTTTTGTTAATGGTTGCTAATTCGAACGAAGCACTTTCAAAAGCAGCCAGCGTATACCAAAGAGTTTCAATATGTGTAAGAAATCTCTTTCGTCGCAGTTACATAACATTTTGAACTTTGAATTGGGATTATAGGATTTATCTATTGTTATAAAATAATTAAGATACCAATACATAAACATTTTCGTGAGAAGATATTGATTTAATTGATCTATATTTATACAACGCGGTCAGTAATAAGATAAAGATGTCTAATTGTTGTCATATATGAAATATGTTGCAGTCTTTTCATAGATAATGGCGTAAGTAAGTACACAATTAACAGATGTTTGAGTGAAAGTGTTAAACATTTGTCATCTTATGCAATTGACGTGTCATTTCTATTTTTGTACTGTCATTTAGTGTGACTGAACTTTTTAAGTGTGCTTGCCAAAAAACGTCAAACAAATTTAAATCTGATTTATCATACAGTACCTACATAAAATATCGTTTTAAATATATCACGAGGTCTTGTAAAGGTAATAGCTGATTAGAATCTATTATATCGGGTTATCAGTAAAACGGCCTTCAGTATAGGGAATATCCCTCATTCAGCCTGACTTGTCAAACGGTCATAGACATCAAGAATGATCTGAGTATGTAGGTTGAATATGTAGGTTCCATTCTCTCTTCAATAAGTATATCTGTATAATAAACTACATAGATGAGGCCCGGCTCTAGATTATGACTCAATTTTCAAGTCCCCATACCTATTTATTTTCTGAAATGTCATTTTAAAGTTATTTATATATTTGGCAAGCATAACTTTCTCTGTTCATTGAACTTCATGTATGATAAGAGCAGTGACGTAGTTCGATTGCAATCCTTATCACTAAGAGATTAGTTTTATGACCAGAATGCACTTTGATTCACTTTTCATTATCAAGGAATTACTTTCTTTAGTAGTACTGCTGATATTAATTAATATATAGCTCACTATGATAGTAAGGAAAGACATAAATGATTCATAGACCAGCGATAGGAATTTGACATGACTTGTCAAAATTCTATCTGTACTAAGCAAAACAATGGATAGATAGAATATTGGAAACGGCCTAATGAAGTTGACCTATAGGTACTTAACACAAATTATTAGAAGATGCATTTTGGAACGAATAATTGGGAGCTGGCCAGATAGATGGCTACAAATGAATACTTAAGTAGGTAGCTGTTTTCTTTTGTCAATGATAGATTTCTTTTCTCAAAAGAAATTCGATAAGATATACCTGTCATTTCTGGCTCCTGTCCTTAATCTTAAGCTTATCTTTCTCTTTTAAAAGAAAGGTTTGTAACCTTTGTCACGGATATAAAGATGAAGAAGAGTCTTTATCTTGTCATCACATAATTGATTTATCTCAAAAACAATTTCATATAGTCATGCTTGGAACACAAAACTAGGTTTTTTCAGAAAGTAAGTATTTTCATGATTTAAACCCAGTAAGAAGAATACTCAAGATTTGTGGCTACTGAATAGTTCTGTTCTGTTCTGATACCTTTAATTCCTATTTTTATAATGAAGCGTCATAATTCTAAGTTCATACAAGGTTCAGACCTACTCATACGCCTTGCATAAACGCCATCATTCATATTGCTCAGTTAGTTTTCCAATGAAATCGTAAAATTTTCCATTGTCTTAGCAAATCTTACGTCAGTTAGGATTTGCCGATACATAGACCTGTCACAAGTCAGTGATAGCTGGAATCTATAAGATTCGTTGTGCTATATGAAAGGACAGCACAAAGGACACGTTATTTTGAAGATTATTTAAATATTGTAGATTCCAATGTTTATCGGTAGTCATAGCAACAACCAAGAGGTCACACTCAACCGTAGACTTTTGATAGTAGCTTTTTAATTTTGGAATCTACAAAACAGGTTAGTGTGTTAGAAGATGTCTTATTTCAAATTAAGGACGTAATATTCTATTAAAATTACTTTGCAATCTTAGTATAATTTCATTTGCAAATAATAAGAAGCGTTATTTGCCAACCTTCACCGCTATGACTTTGATTTTGAGGTCATTCTGCACAATAGCCGATGGCCAGTCGATAATCCGTTAGCCAAATTATTTTGTTGCAAAAAGTGCAAAAAGCGCGATTGATGATGATGAACAAATAACGTATATTTTTAAAACCTATTTAGAGAAGTAGTATCCTACATTTTAAAATAAGGAATCGAAAAAAATTAATTAAGTTGTGATGAGGAGATAATTTTAGTCATACAAATCTGTCTATGTTCCACCATGACGTTATCAAATATCTTTAATGTATTACAGTTGGGTTTTTCATATTCATGTTTCATTTCAATTGAACTTCTAGAATTTAAGATAGGTAATCTATGTCAGATTTGGCGCCTAAAATCTGTCACGATCTTATCTATGGATGTCACTGACATCCAATCCGTTAGAATGATAGAATCCTTTTTGTTCTTTACATTAGAAAAAGTGTACTCATTATTAACTGGGAAAAATATAAGGTTTCTCAATGGTTATGAATTTCCAAACTTTTGTTACTAAAAAAAAATACCTTAACGAAAGTTAACTTATTTCTGAAGTCATAGTTAAACCACGTCTTGTTGGTTTTACCGACGCAAAAAATAAGTGTTTCGCAATGCGACACAATGCTTAGAAATAATCAATCATTCTTATCTCGTGACGATTTGACGTTTTCCTGAAAATCTACATAGATACGTATTGCCTACATACAAGTCAATCAAGTATGAACAGGCCTAACTAACTATGAAAATGTGTTCGGGAATAATTTCCTAAGAAATTCATAAGTTCGGAACAACAGTTCCTAAAATAAGGTTCTACTTAAAAATACGTTTTACGTGGTATACAACTAGGGCAAATTGCAAAATATTTTTTGACACAGCAATAATTGAATCCAACTTAAAGTCAAAAGCCAATCTTACGTAAACATTATTCTAGAATCTAGAACAAACACCTAAAAAGTCCCTACACCACAGCTACAATTTAGTCCATATCTCACAATACTATTGGACTATTTCCCAGTTCGCCCCCGAGTTACTCACTGCGCCCGCGCATTCAAAATGTCGGCGCTCAAAGCATTCTACATATTGAGCTCATTGTTACGTAAGCAACGTCAGGTGCCTCACATAGTTTACAATGACAGCTTAGCAACGTGCTTATTATAATTAGGTACTTAGAACTCCTTAGGTATATTACGCAATTCTGTAGGTATGGTGCAGGAATGGATTCTGAGTATGAAATAACTAAGTTTAGTATTCCAGTAAGGAGTGATAAATACTTATTTAAATGCTTATTTTGCTGAGCGTTGCTATAAAACCTCATAGTACTTGGAAATAATGTAGTTTGTAGCTTTCTCTCATTAGATACTTGAATAAGTCCGATATATCTAGAAGTTAAAGTCATAAGACTTAATTACAAAAAGGCCATTTTAATCTCTAATGAAAAGTCAGACACTAGTAGTACGGTATTGCAAAACATGATTATTCTAAGCCATTCTAAAAAACAAACAAAACACGTCATCTTATCTACACAAGGCCTAAAAACAAAAACAAGTGAAGAAACAAACATATTTTCTAAGGAAAGTCTAGATTATGTAGCTGTCAATATATCTAGCAATCTACAATTCTAGATAAATGTATCACGGGCCCGGAAAGTGATGGATTGTCATTATGACAATGTACAATGTGTATACATTGGTTTTATTGAACCACTTCATGTTAAGTGCAGTAGGTAGTCAGTCTAATGCCGATGCAATATAATGTCTAGAAGATAGTTTATAGTGGGTTAATTGTATATGTATTACATACAATAAATTGCACATGTGATTGTGATTAAATGAGTTATTGCACAAGGCATATGTAAACTGGATGGCTTACACCACCCTTGGAAACTATTACACAGAAAGATTTTTCCAAACCCGACTATAGTATGTAGAGATTAGCGCGTTCGAACAAGGAAACTACAAATCTCTTCACCTTTAAATATTTGTAAAGATACAGTAATTTTCCATGAAAAATCTAAAGTCCCCACCAAAGACTAGACAGAAATAAAAACTGAAGTCCAAAGGTGAATAAACTTGAAACTCGAGTACGAAAGACGACCTCTATGAATCATAATACATATAAAAATTATGCAACGATAACATTACTAATGTTATATGTTATATCAGTGGTTCTTAACCTTTTTGACACGAGGGACCACTTTAACCAAAATTTGTCTTGCCGGGGACCACCTCATCGGTTTACCTAAATTAGCTTTCATTTTTTTATTATTTATCAAAAAAAAAATCTGAATTTTTGGGTCAGTTCTACTCAAAGCTAAACTCAAACACAACTGCTGACATGCGTTTGCAAATGCAAACAAAGAAAAACTTGCCTATGTAGTTTCCAAAAGCGCGAGCGAAGCGAGCGCGAAATTTTTATCGGACTTAAACCAAATATTACGTAAAATTTTGCCCAAACATACTTAACTTTTTGTTTGTTGACAAATGCAAAAACAAGGGCATATAGTTTCCGAATACGCGAGCGAAGCGAGCGCGAAATTTTTATCGGACTTAAAACAAAAATTACGTAAAATTTAGCCCAAACGTACTTAACGTTTTGTTTGTTGACAAATGCAAAAATAAGGGCCATAATATAGTTTCTGAATACGCGAGCGAAGCGAGCGCGAAATTTTATCTGACTTAAACCAAATATTACGTGAAATTTAGCTCAAACGTACTTAACTTTTTGTTTGTTGACAAATGCCAAAATAAGGGCATATAGTTTCTAAATACGCGAGCGCGAAATTTTTATCGGACTTCAGCCAAATATTACGTAAAATGTAGCCCAAACATACATTTTCATGAATGGGGGGACTAATTACGATACACCCGATATACGTCCATGCGAAAACCCCCGCTCGCAATTATTATTCGATAAAAATTAAGTTAGATAACGTATAGCAACGTCGCGAAGCTAAGCTTCGCGGACTACTTGGAATGCCTCCAGGGACCACCAGTGGTCCGCGGACCACCGGTTAAGAACCACTGTGTTATATCATTGATATAGCACTTGTTATAATTAGGTTTTATTCACTCAAATTACTTGTACCTATAAAGTAGTGATATAGGTGATTTGACTCATAAAGTTAGTAGCGTAAACTTCATTTTGCCTCGAAGCAATTAAAAGTGTGGAATGAAATAGGAATGTTCTTATATGTGAGTCCTACATTTTTTGGCAAAAGACGTGATTGAAAATGAGGTAATAGACAATTTAATTGCTACCATAAGGCGTATATTACCGGAGATTTGTTCATTTAACTATTTACCTTGACTTTGCGTAGAAGTTAATATGTCTTTGATAAAATTAATTAAGTGAAAACTGGTTTTGAAAATACTTTCGCCCAGGCAATTCTATTCAGTAAAAAGTAGAATTTGGACTTTGAAATCTTTCACTTGACAATCAACTGGCTAGGGCTACTATCTTAAAACCTGCCAGTACACCCTATCAACAAAGAATATATTTTTAGTACACTAGCTTACAAGATAAGTCTGTTATCAAAGGAGATACTATTAAAAGTAATTGTATAATTTAATTGAAGGTGATCTATTTCAATCTTTATCTTTTTATTGATCCGATTCTATAGTCATATTTAGTCTCATTACTAACTGAAGTGAAACTGCAGAGTCGTAATGATACTGCAGAGTTTATTTATAAACAAAAACAAGTTTGTTACGAAAGCTGCTTCTAAGTATTTATATTAACGCAGAAAACTAGAAGACATTAATCTTGTTAGACTTTTATAGTTAGATTTTTCAATTTCCTGCTATCAAGTTCCTGTATTCATTGTCTGAAAATGGAAACTCGAAACACCTCACGTTTTGATGGCTGAAATACTTCATAACATGTGATTGTCGGACAACCGTGAGAACCGAAGGCACGAGCCCCTATTGAATAGCCATCACCAAAAGAACAATGCGTTTTGTGTCATCCTTATTAAATCGGTACAGAGACGATTTTTCTCTGCAGTTTTGCTTCAATAACTCTGCAGAATACAATAACATGATCACGAGGGTTATAAACAGTGCAGTGCTGGTGTTACGTGCCTGAAGACACGTTTTCAGTCCACGTACATCATGTTATGAGTATGTATATATGAGATCAGTTTCAGCAGTCATTATTACGGAGACTTGCAGAGATTCTATTGGCGCTTAAAACTCTGCAGCTTGACTTATGACGGTAATTTACATCAATATTGTCTTCTAGTTATTACGAGTTGTAAAATTTAATTGTTTTGTGGAAGATTTTAATGGAAACTTGACAAAAATGACCTATTTGTCTTCAGTCTTTGAAATGTGATACGTTACTTTGTTTTGGCATGACTTTCAATGTTTCTTTATCGCATCAATGTTCCTGAAACCAGACTTTTAGTTCAGTCTCACGTGAAATAGATAATGTTTGCAATGAGTAATGTATGTTTTTTTTTCTCAGTATATAAACTAGTTTCTGTGGCCTCGTTTATTATACCTACTATGTATGTATATATATACTCCAAATGTCTGCCTATCTGTCTCTTCCGTGTATATCCGGAACATTGCACTATGTTTTCCTGTTTATCATAGTAAAACATTATATTTATTTGTGCAACCACTTATGTAGTATTTGCGCTTGTTTAACCCCTCTGCTCGACAAGATTTTGACATATGACTTTACCGTTGATTCGGCGGGAATTTTGAATCGCGACATGGAAGTCAAAAATTTGCACTAACTTTCAACACATGAATTCTAAGTCCGTAATGCCTGATCAGAAGTATTTTAACTATAACTTTAGAGCTCACTTATTTGACAACAACGTGCAAAGGTCAAATGGGGTCAGTTAATTCAGAAAAAGATAATAATTACGGTGTTTTTAAGTCTATCGAAAAGTTAGGCATTTCAAATTTGGTGAAAACTTACCAATAAATAATCGCATCACTTTCTCAAACACAACACAAACGTCATATTTATAACATTTTCAATCCGTTGCAATACATTTCGTGCACTTATTTATGTTAAATAACTAAAAAATCAGCACATAAAATACACAATAAAAATGAACAATTTACAAGATCAAAAAGAAGTAGAGTTTGGAATGGAGTATTTTTTTTTTTTTCAATCGGCGGCGTGCATTCGATACCTAAATCGGATATTTATTATAAATAATCGAAAACCAATTTTATATATACCTATTTTTTAATAGCAACTTATTTCAATTTTATTTATTTATTTTAAATTATAGGTTCAATTTGTTTTTGTTGTTAAGAAAAGAGATATTTAAGTTTTATGAAAGTTTTAAGCATTAAATTTTTATATGTATTATTTATTTTGGTGTTGCGTCATTCGTAATAATTTTTAACTTTAATTGAATTTTTATTACCTATTCCGGAATTTTAATTTATTCTTATATTATTTCTTAACAATTCTAAGATTTTTGTTTCAGCGGAGGGTAAGCCTGGTGTTCTGAAATATAATGCAATTTGTAACTACCAAAGTAATGTACTTATTTGATGAAGAGAAACAATAATAATAATTGATTGATTTTTAAGTCACCAAATATTTTTTACCGAATCCCAAAAAGGAGGTGGTTCTCAATTTGGATGTTTGTTTTTGGTCAAAAGGGTATATTCCCCATATTTGTTATTAGGTCCAGGATCTGATGATGGAAACCTTGAGAAATCGAGGGCAACTCTCGAAAATTGTAAGCATAGATAAGGTTATAACTTGACACTCAGATGTATGTCTGATAACACTATGAAACAGTAAAGGTTTGGAGCTGACCTGATGATGGGGACCAGAGAAGGTCGAGGGAACTCGACAACCGAACTTCTCTCGTCTCCATCTCCTTCACTGTTGCAGAGGCCTCGTAAATACGAATAATATAAGCACAAACGCGAGAAAGTTTAAATATTCAGTTGCCGAGTTCCCTCGACCTTCACTGGTCTCCATCATCGTCAGCTCAAAGCCTTCACTGTTGAATAGTGCTACCAGGCAAACACCTGAGTGATAAGATTTCAACCTATGTCTTTCTGCAACTTTCGAAAGTCGCCCTCGATTTCTCAAGGTTTCATCATCAGATCCTGACCTGATGATAATGGGACCACCTCGAAAGTATACGCTATCAAACAAAAAAAGAATCATCAAAATCGATAAATAAATGGCTGAGTAATCGCGTAACAAACATACAAAAAAAAACGGTCGAATTGAGAACCTCCGCTTTTTGGGAAGTCGGTTAAAAATAAGTCGGCGGCGGCCATCTTTCCATCTTGGACCAGCTTTCGATGAACAGCGAACTATTTGCCCTTTCAAACAATAAAAACGTCATAAAATTTTGCGATAACTACACCTAACTACGGCTCTCGTCAAATAGCTTTGCCGCTCAGTTAAAAAGTTGGAAGTAACGAATCGCCATTAAGTTTGGCAGGTCTACAGGAATCTTGCACATAAAACACCCGAAGAAATAAATAAGTCTTCATTTGCCGTCTTCGGAAACCCTAAAAACCGAAGATTTTTTTTATTCCGGCTACAACGTATTTTCTACCACTGATTTTCTAGCATTTTTTTCAAAATAAATTAAGTCATTTTACTTTTCCTAATTTATTTACAGATTATGGTAAGTATACAAAAGTGCAATTTAGTAATATTATAATATCAAATAATATAAAATTATTAAATCGATTCTTTATTTTAACGAATCGGATCATTCGATGCAAAACTTCTATCACCGTCGCCATCTTGTCTATGCGTCTTCAAATTTAAAAAAAACAACTAATGTAAACAAACATGGCGAGTTCGATCAGAATTCCCGGTAATTACGATTGGATTTTAAAAAGGTATATTTCTAACGGGATGCTAAATATGAAAGGTTTGAATGCGTAAAAATAATTTAAATTTATTTAGTCATTTTATTTAGTACTCACAAATGTGGTTTGATTGGAAAGAAAATAAATATGAGCGTAAATAATTAGGAAAGTGTATGACTGATTCGCAGACCCCAATTGGGGTCTAAACCGAGCTTACGGTGACATTGATGTTCAGACCCCGATTGGGGTCCGCTACGGATTTGACGGTTAAATAGTTGACGTCGTCTAGAGTTATAAATAGATCGAAAATATTATTATTATTGTATGTATTGTAATTGTTATTTATTTGTACTGAAGATTAACGTGTTTAATGTGATAATAAAAGATAAGGTTATTCTTCCTAATACTGAAAAAAATTTACATTAGATTTTTAACTTTCTGCTCTTTGATTAAGGCTTACATTTGAGTGCACTTATAATCAATCTTAAGTATCGATTGGAAGAGTCGAGATGGACAAATATGTCCCATTTAAACATTGTTATCCATTAATACTATTTAACGTCCAGGCTATCACTATGCCGGCTATAATTAAAGGCCGAACAGTTGCATCATACGGCTGCATTCCTTAGTAATTGCTTATGTATGGTTTGTATAACTGTCGTGTAGGTGATGAAATTGTACACCTAATTTCCAAGTGAATATACGAGAAATTGATGTTAACTAGAATGCTACAAAATACAAAAGAAAAAAAATAGGTAGCCATCAGGAGTATAAAACAGCGTTCAAGTACCGGTAGTTTAATCTCCAGAGACGTAAACCTACTTATGTAGGTGTGTTTAGTATTCAAGAATTAAGTTTTATAGTACCTATTAAATATAGTGACTGTTATATGTATACCTAAGTTAAAGAACATTTCCAATAAGATACAAATGAAATGAAAGCGTGCTCCAAAATGTGATTTGACCTTATGTGTGGTCGCGATTCAGAACAACTGATTCGTTTCTTTTCAGTATAAAGCACTATTGCCTAATTTATTCATAATCGACTGTAATTCAATTTGAATGATCGAGAGTTTCTACTTTTGTCTATTCAATTCCCATAATTCAAATAGACCGTACTAGCTGGAATTGTTAAAAAAAACAGAATTTTTAAACAAAAAAGAACCGTAGAAAATTATAATCACGAAGTATCACATTATTCCAATTAATCGTTACCCTTATTATTCCGCTATTTATCTTAAGAATGGATAATTTGCCGCCATATTTAAACCAAACCGTAACCAAAGACAAATCCAAGGTTAATTTTTAAAAGTGGTCCGAAACAAAAAGGTTTTAATTCAAGTGACAAATTGTCAACGTTTGAAACAAGTGAGTAGTTTTAAGCTCGTAATAAATTGTAGTTTTTTAAAGAATTATGCTAATATGTATTTAAATGGGTATTGTAAGACATGGTAGTCTATTAAAATTAACATAATCGTACATAAGATCCTCATAATTAATACTTTTAAAATGTCAGACTTCAACAGTAACTTATACTTAAATATCATAAGCAGGAACTTGTAATATCCTTGTTTTACATTCCCAAAGTTGTTTTCGTAGAAAGAACCAATCTGAACTTTTTATATCAAATCTCTACTAATATTCGTGACAGACAGTAGACAGTCTGACCTCGGTTTAGGCTAGACATCTAGATCCGTTCTATTCAATGCCTAGTAACAGAATAATAGTAATTTATAATACAACTATTATCTCCGTGGGAAGTATTTAAAATGGCGACAGTGACCGAGAAATGGTTTTATAGTGATAGAGTTATTTTTTATGAACCAGAAGTTGACGCGGCACGATTTTTTTTTATTGAAGATAAGTTTTGAATACCAAATTTTGTGATTTATATTGTTGCATATTTTATCTAAACATGTCTTTAGTTAAAAAATGTCTCTGGATATATTGAATGTTATCTATTTTCCAACGTGCTCAATTTGAGTGCTATCCAAAAAGGAAAAAATGCAACGTCATTTTAGTCTATGGTATCTTTTAACAAGGAATAGGAACAATGGTTCCCAACTTATCTTAAACGGTAGTTAAGGCGAGTTCCAAAGAGTAAGTGGGTTTAGTAGTTTTAGATAATGGATCTAGGAAGTTCGAATAGAATTTATCTATGATACCTGTCAACACAGCCCGTGTTAGTTGTTATCGTTTAAACAGATACGCATATCTTTGATTAACAGATTACAGAATTTGCGCAACTTCTTACTTAGTAAGGAAAAATCAATTGTTTGAAATTTTTCTTACACCATTTGGAGTAAACGCGTTATTTTGAATTCAGTATTTTTTTTTAACATAAAATTGTATCCCGGTTTTCTGTATAGTGGTAATATTTAAGCATTCCGTTTTTTGAATTAAAAATGTTTTATTTTTAATTCGTAATTCGGATACAGGCCTATAATATGTATTTGTAATTTAAAAAATGGAAACCATTTTAATTTATTGATGTAGATTCTCAATTCAAAAACCTCAGTATGTCGTCGTATGGAATCATAAAGTCTGAAAGAAAGCAGGCCTACGTGCTCCGCCTAAGTCCAAAGTATGGTCCTAGAGATAACTTCTTTCACCGATCACGACATTTCAGATTAAGTGGATCTGATCATCAATCCTTTGTGACACGGATCACGAGTTCCTGATAACGTATAGCCGATGCAGGGTCAACGCTATCGACCATGCACTGACTGAATGATTAATCTGTAACTGCAGATTGATTCAATCTATCTGTGGATTTGGTTAGAAGAGAATTTCGGAAAGCCCCGTACAAGTTATGTCAAATTGCGATCTCCAGTAAGCAAATGAACGATAGATATTGAAATTAGCCGTAAGAGAAATTTCTCATTTAGATAAGCCGATTGAATGATTGATTCGTTCTCCATTAGGTAGTTTTCTATTCATTCACTGTTACTATAAGAGAGCAAAAAACATTATAAATGCGAAGGATGTATACGTATATTTGTTGCTCTTTCACGCTAGAACAAATGATTGCATTTTCATAAAATTGCAATAATATAGCCCACATACCTTTTAAAATAAACTAATATACCTATGCCTGGAAAGTTCCCTTAGTACGCATGTTAAATCGCTGGAGGAAATAACTATTAAAATCACAATGGATAATGGGAAAACTTATATTGCTTGTATCAATATCGGAAGTGCTAAAAGAAAATTTTCACACTCGGAAAAATTGCATCGACAAGCCATTTAACCGCTACAGCCGTCCGTCACGTCTATTGAAAACTACACACGTAATCATTCATGTGATAGATATTAATCGCCAAAATATTGTAATCACCACTTCAATAATAATTATTAGAGAGAGTACATGTTTTTTTTTAAGTCTACATGGCCTTTACGAAGAGAATGTTACGAACATAACCTAACAAAAAAGAAAGTGCACTCACACGTATGCTTTCGTCTCCTGCAGGCGAACGAGGCCCTGCTTCATCAGGTCGTAGCCGATTTTCGAGTACTTGGTGGATATGGCCAGCAGGTCGGGCTGGTACTCCACCTCTTGCTGCTTCTCGAAGTTGTTGGGGTCCGTCACAATATTGTGCTTCTTCTTCATTCGTTCTAAGGTACGCGAGGGTTTCGGCGCCGGCGCCACCACAGCCGGGGCCTCAATCACGTCACGGGTACACATATTACACATTTTTCGTCTACACACGTTGAACGCTCACTGACCGATTGGCCGACGCGCGCGCCTTCGCGTATATAACTCGATGATTTTTTATCCCCACCACCGCGGTGTGACGCAAGGAGGTGTGCAGCGCGGGCGCAGGCGCCCTGATAACGCGGGAAATGTTTCATTGGAAATCATGCGCCGAGTTGTGACCCCTACGTGTGGCCATTGAATTTTTTTTATAATTTTAAATTCAGAATGGTAATACCTAAATGAAAATATTTTTTTAAGCAATAGCATTATCTGTGTAGGATGACTGGTAATTTTTGACCGATACTTGAACATGTGATTTTAATCATGATTGAAATAAAATAATATGAAAAAGGATTGTTTGGGAAAGGTATTTATGATTATGAGTAGAATCACGTGTTCAAGTATCGGTCAATATTCACCAGTCATCCTATATAAACAGCTAGGCACACTTTCTCTCTCTTTTACTTCCAAATATCGTAGACAATGCACACATAAGATACAATTCTAAAATAATTCATAAAATACAATTCATTGTGACAAAATAATGTAGAGTATTTTAGACCAAAATAAAATTATCATCATCATTAATTTTTATGCATATTTTGTTCATCAGATTATGATAATTTAAAGATAGTTTATATGTTGTAGAAATGTACAAAAACTATTAGCATTTTTTAATGAATATATGTATAAATATCATTTATTTTAAGTAGGTACCTAGAATAAAAAACTTTATGCATAGGTACGTGATAAGGTTGAACAACTGCGCTTTTCCCAAAATTCGATGATGTAAGTTTACATGATGGTTTCCAGAGAACTACAGTCATAAAAAACATATATTTTCGTAAACAAATGACGAATTTTAGAAGACGGTTTTATTGTCTTTTGTTGTTGTCAAGTTGACCCGTATTCATAGTTAACGATCAGACTATTGGCATTTACAAGAACACGTACCTACATGGGATGAATCTAATCATTACTCATGCATTCTCATTATTTACGTCATAATTTTTGGTTTATGGGAAAACATAAAAATATGAAATCTCATACCAAGTAACATATAAAACCTTATGTTTTGTTTAGAAAAAGAACCATACAAGACGCCAAAATTAATTATTGTTTTCGACTTTTTCCTGACGCTGACAGATTGTCACCAAAATGTAAATTGCTAGAAACTACCTAGCTTTTCTATTACAAAGTCACTTCAAGAAGATCAATTGCAAGCATAAATAAAGTAATCTTTCTCATAACATGTTTAACTAGGTAAGTATCTCCAGACTAGCTGATAGTAACAATAAATATTTTTAGTTTTGTCAGTCGTAGACAGGCGCCATTGCAACAGGTTAAGGTCCAGACGCTGATAACGATAATTTCTTAAAAATGTTTCGTTAAACCTAATTTCACGATAGTTTTTTTGTTAAATACTATTGGAAATTACAGTCTTGAAGCGATTCATATATTTTCATAGAAACACTGTATGATAGGGTAAAGGCGGGATAGATGCCCCACTTTTTGAAATATGCTTATAATTTAAGTAGATATGGTAGATATGGTAAGAAAGAATGTTACTTGTGAGATGACGGCAGATAGAAGCGTATGGAAAAAGAAAACATGCTGCGCCGACCCCAAATAAAATTGGGATAAGGGCAGGAGGATGATGAATTTAAAAAATATGGGTTCTACATTAATAACACCTATGAATGTAACTAGTTTAATCCTTTATGTTTATTTGTGATTTGTCTTTTTGGACCTATATACTACACGTTTTGCATATTTTAGCTTTTTGTAGACCTCAATTTTTGGGGATAGATGCCTACCCCTATGGATAGTTGCCCCACCTTGAAAATACTAGCGAGGATAGATGCCTACGGTGCGGGATAGATGCCCGTCGTACTGTTTAAGTATATTATATTAATAATATTTATATATTTTTTGACGATAATTTATTTGAAATGAAAAGTATTTTGCAGTTTTTAAAATCTTTTTATATTCATTATCCGATTAATTAAAATTAACACAATAAAATTTCTAAAAGTATTTGTTCAACAAAAATAATGTATTTTATATTTTAAACCCTTATTATAAATCATAAAAATCATTCTTTCTTAAAACTAAAATAACACAATATACTTAGCATCATAACATTTAACCGGACAGTGCTTTAAGTTTTCTACATCTCGAGCAAAAATTTCTGAAAAGTGTACAGGTTTCATGTTACCAGCACTGACACATTACACATTGAATCCAGTCTCATTTAGACTTTGTTTGTTCATAGTTTTCAAAGCATTCTATGCAGCTATTTTTATTTGTATCTTTAGGCTCACCCTGTCCAGCTCTTTTAGTCTTCTTCACCGGCAAACCTTTAGTTTTCTATTCCTTAACTTTGTTCTTAGGTGAATTGTCTTCATCTTCACTGTTTAAACTGTAAATCATTCGTAATCAATTAACGTCTAAATACCTATACATAAACACATGAAAAATATAAAAAAATATATATTCAAAGCACTTACAATACATTCAGGGTACAAGTGGTGTATGGAGGGATAGATGCCCCTAGGGGCACCTATACCGTAAAAAATCAGGGCAACTATCCTTTTTGACAGGGTTAGATGCCCTAGTATTTTTTTAAATAAATAAATACAATAGAGCAACTATTTACATCAAAATGTATACTTCATGAAACAATATACATACGTCATAAAAAATTTGATGGAATTAATATCTACTTATAAAGTTATACAACAGCAAATACTCACCTTTAAAAATTTTACGCTTGCTGTAAGTTCGCCGCGGAGATGAATTCACACACGAGCGAAACGCGACCTCACCCCTCGATGGTGTGTGGCTAATTTAGGTGCGGGGTGCTCGTGGCTTCTAGTTAAACAGTTGTTTCTTAATCGCGAGCATGGGAAGTTAGGTTTTTTAAAAATGGGGCACCTATCCCACTGCGGCATCTATCCCGCCTTTACCCTATAAGTTCTTGCTTATTTGGAAATATGGTACTTACACAGATGATGTTGAAATTATGATTCCACGTAGAACGAAGAAGCTACAAAAAAAGGAAAATGAAGGAAGTCACCCTTTGCTGCGTCGCGTCGGTCATATTAAGTAGTGATTTGTTTGTACATTGTCGTGAAGTGACTGGTTGCCAGCTTCAGAACGGTAAAAGAATTTGACGAGAACTGTAGATTACTTCAATGACTCATAACTCACAATAGAGCCAATAGGTGTCTGTGCCCAGTCTATTAAAAAGTACTTAGGAATGTGAAAATTCCATAACCAGAATAGATAATTTCACTTCCAAAAGATGTGCCATTAGATAAGCTTAAAATTATGACTCATTTACCCAAAATAATTAGTCAAACATAAACCATCTAGACATACATCACCCGTATGCTATAAATACATTATGTGCAAGAAAATCTCGTGTTCAGAAGTCTAAATAAAAGCTATTTATTAGCATATCTGTCGTCACATGACTTATGACGTCACAACTAACCCGTGGGTGTCACAACTGACCACATCATAGATATGATGTGTATCGTCAGAGATATAAAAGTTTGACATTTATAGGTTTCTTTAGAATTGCAATCAATTATATATTCATTTGTTCATCAATAGTGACAAATCAGGTTTTCAGAGAAAATGTAACATAAAAAGTAGTTATATGCAAGGTGTGAATCAATCAAATTATGTTCTTTTGTTAATGTAAAGCTACTGTAGAGCCAGCATAATGCCATTATAAATTCGATTGCGTAGGAGGAATGAAGCATAGAATAAGGGTCATGGCACAGTATGGCGGCACCGCAACTGCACGGCTCCACACCAGCATTTAAGTTGTCATTCAATTTAGAGCATTAAATCGTGTAAATATGTATATAATAATATATTTCGTAATGTTAGCGCGCTGGCAGCTAGCCGTAGACTTAATTCGAGGCGACGCCGTGCTGCAGCCGTGCTGTTGCGGTGCCGCTATAATGTGCCATGACCTTAAGAATAATCTAGTAGCTTTCCTTTTTCTGGTAATCCGTGATCACATTTACATTCTTCTTCTTTTTATTTCCACAACAACAAGCCCTAGTGTTAGAATTCGACGACTTAATGGATTTTGGGTAACGGATCAGAACCCTGGTGTTACGTGTGCTACCAGGCGTAACTCCATCAACCTACTCAGGTTATCAGGAATGAGGGATCTCGCCTATAGCAGTCGCTTTTACCACCTCTAGGCCATTGGTCAGTATCATCCTCCGAGCCTTTTTTCCAACTATGTTGGGGTCGGCTTCCAGTCTAACCGAATGTAGCCATTGGTCAGTATGTGCTCAGTATATTGATCTTGACGTAAGCACTTGGCTAGGGATTCACACAATGTCTCAACATATTTCATAAGACATCGGTTTATTGTTTCTAAGATTAACGTCGACATACTTACCATTGTTGTAATCTAAGCAGTTGTAAGCGATAAGTATTTGTTTAGATAGTAAAACGATTAACTTTTATTGTCTTAAGTGGAAAAGTGAATAGCTAATAGAGGTTTTAAAACTTAGCCTAGAACTCCACCCTGATTGAGAAGATATGCGTATTTCAATATTGATTATGAAAGCGGCCAAAATTTTCAGGAAATTTTATCATAATATGTATTATATTACTGTGTTTGAACTTAATTTTCTGCAGGTTTTTTAGAGTTCAAAATAACGAGCAAAAGCTAATTTTATTTGAATGACGATGACCCTTATCTGAGCAACAACATTTTCGAAATTTTCCCAAAAGCTAGAACTGTATCAGGCTGAATAGATTTATCAAAAAAGTGACAAGTGAAAGTGAGTGATATATCAGTAAACTTTTATCAGGAAAGAAAAGCGTCAGCAATTTTCACCGACACGTGTAAAATAAGCACCTAAGTGAAAATAAGTATGTTCTTTTTGTGCATTTTTAATTTACCCTACCCCAATCGAATCTCTTTGCTTTAAGGTTGACTAAGAAGACCCTAATTCTGAGTTATGCTCGCCGTTGTGCATAGAACGTCTCTACGTGTGTTTTTCATATTAAGTGTGCAACAAATAATAATAATAATGGAACGATACAGAATCACAGTACAGTGAGGAAAAACTTGACCTATGTATCGGAGAGGCCTCTCTCGATATCTTATCAATGATAAGACTTACACTATCTTGCAGAAAAGTCTGCCCACGATCGGGGCACGGCTCACAGTTTCCAAGGACGCAGTTTTACATGAAACGATGACTCTATAGCCAAAATACTGCGCAGTTTCTTTACTGTTATCTTAAACTGTGGATAAAGGCGTTAGTCAGATGGAATAGTACGAAATTCGAGTCACAGATGATAAAAATATTGTTCATTTTGTTTTTGGGTGTCAACAATCTATAAATAAGGTGTTTACTTAAATTACTATAGATATCCAGTTTGATTGATTACGTCTATAATTGTATGATTTTACCAAGAATAAATCAATGGGTATACCTAAGTCAGTTGGGAAGATTTGTTACCATTTTCGTTGTAGCTGTTGCAGGAATCGATATAATTATGATCGTGAACTAATATGTTGTAATATGGTATATTTCTAAATAAACTATTTACCTAATTTGTGAAACAGCAGAATTGCATTATATTTTTTCAGTTTGTCAGTTTCCCCTTTTTATTATTGCAAATATATTTATGTTTATGTTTACGAGTTATATATATATACCCTATTTAATTTATGTTTATTAAATCAATAAGTTGTCCCTAATTTGGTGCATGGTATTTGCAAATCTTATATAGGGAAAAAGGTAGTATACTTACCTATATCTGTCGTTTTATCTCTACCGCAAACATTTTATTTTTAAATACCTAAATAGTGTTTTTAATGAAAGTATTTAAAAAACAATACTCAACATCAACAGCGAAATATGTCACATGAATCACACAATCTTTTTTGATCAAAAACTCATCATGAAAAGTCAAATATAACAATAAGACATAATACATTGTTTCCCTATCGAAAATCTACAAAAATATGTGAAAGTCTACCTATTACTATAAGACTAATACCGACTAATATGTAGGTACCGACTTTTCGCTTTTGCTATCCGCCCAGCCTTTGCCCAACTATGAGTAACCCCCAAGTTCTCTAACCAGTCTGTTAAGCCTTAGTAAAAAAATGTAAAGTGGTTTGTAACTTTAAGCATTAAGTTCTGATCGGAGTGACACTATTATACCCTCCATTAATATAATCTGTAGGCTTACGGCGATAAACATCACAAAATGATGTCGCTCTAGGTGGCCGCTGATGACAGAGTTAACTGAACCAAGTATATTATAACGTTTATAAGCACAGTTGGGGTGGGAACTAGTTTATCTGGTTAGGGAATCGTAATGTTGAAATATGACTATTAACAAATGTGAAATTATTGCTTGTTCAGTTATACATTTCCAATTTTAAAAATATGCTTTATCTCGTAGCAGGAATTTTGATTGACCAAGCATTGTGTCTGAACGAGGAACGAGCATTGTTTTTGCTTTCAAGTGTTGCTTTTCTTAGGAATTATTAATAGATATTTTTTCGGCAGAAATACTCAACACACTAGTTACGATTAGTTAAGCTAATAAAAAGCTTTATAATATATAATCGTTTTCTCACAAGTAGAAGCCATTAAGTATCAAAGTCCACAATGGTCGGTACTGCTTATAATCCCTCGCCGTGCGTGTTAAATTGCCTTCGCATCGGACTTAGAACTTTATGATACGGCCTATAATAGCAAGTACCTACTTTTTTTGCACTTTGTAGTATGTACTTACGTTATTTCCTGCGCAGATGGCCAGTTTCTTTTGATATCGGTAGTTCTACAAGGCAAGGTTACAAATTGTTAAGAACTTATTTTGTAAATGTTTGTGTACATACAAGAATAGTCTTGCCAGTATTACGTATGCTAGTCAATGTATTTCAATGACATACTTATTACGCGCCATTGTATCAAATCCTTAGAGATTGGGTACCTATGTGAATCGACTACATCTTTGTACGTCATTTGGTTACAGGTTTTACTACCGTTTTTAGATTGAGGGACTTAAAAAATCCCCTTGTTTTTCAAGTTTATAACCAGAAGCTGTTTATCCAGCATCTTTACGGAGAATTTGCAATTCTAGGCCGCGCAGGTGACTCATATCGGAACGTAAACAGAATACAGTAATCAATCTATTATCACCCACTGACTCATAAAACGATAAATAATATAATATAATTAGTATTGAGTGCATGCCGCCCTTATATTGTACTATCGATGTGACACATTATCGGATAATGGAATCTTTAGGAACATAGAAAATTCTTTAGAAGTTAGATGAACAGAAGTTCGGCGAAGGAGGATCTTATAGAGAAGAAGGAGCAAGAATCTAAACAGGTTTGCATAAATTGAAATGGTTATTGATAAAAATGAACTTTCATTTCTAAATAGGTTTTTGGCTTATGATGTTGGATTTTCAGCTACCGCAAAACTAGACAGATACGATAATTTTTTTGAAAGCTATAAAACTTCACAGAATATTTCGCGAGATGAGGGATTGATTCGCTTATATTTCATGGTTTTATTTTGATATGAACTGGTTATCCATGTTGTTTAATTGACCTTAACACATCGAATGATTTTCGATACAGATTTACACTTCTTAAAGTTATATAAAACGATAACCTTTCGGGTCACAAATCAAGGCATCTCTTATTTAACACTGTAAATATATTATTTAAGTTAACTAGTAATTCTGAATCGTAAATATTTAGGTTTAAAACGAAACTAAGATAAAATTAAAAAGAAAAATACGGTAAACAGTTTTTTATGGCTCATTGATTGAAAGAATCATAATATACGCATGGTTTTTGAATGATGTTGTTCATTCATACGATTTTAGAAATGTTTTTTATGTGAATGAAAGTAAAATTACGTTGTACTTATTATGTACTAATCTGAAGAAAGCACATTGTCCCTGTAATAATATCCAAAAATATCTTAAGTAATCTACCCATCTTGTGACGTCACTATTATATCAAACGAAATTTCGAAAATGTCATGATATCGACAATGGATCTGATGATAAAACAGTCTGGACTATCTATGTGTGAAATCTTTCTAACTGTGGCCTCTCAGGGGGCAAAGAAAGGAGACGTTGACTTGAAAATTTCACCTTGAGTGAGTTCATGAATATGGTCAATATGGCTTCTAATAAGTACAAGTGTAAAACACTGGTACTCAATTACATCAGGTTAGATTGAAAGCCGACCATTCGTGTGGTCCAGTCTTCCCAAGTGGTAATGGGTTGCCCGGGTAAGTGGGTTGAGAAGGTCTAATAAGTAGTCGTTCCATGTAAAACACTGGTTGGAACACTAAGTTGCATCTGGTTGGAATAGAAGCCGACCCCAATCGTTTGGGGAAAAGATTAGCGCGATGATTCGTGTTCAAGAAGGATGGAAAGGGAGTCCATAATAACTGTCTTTTCAAAACAATACAATCTATATCTATTGTATGTTCTCCGAATTGGACGATGTAAACAAATGACCCATGCCACGTGACCCATTGCCAATTTATTTACGCGTGCGCAGTGAGATGGGCAGTCACGTTGTACGTAATCATTTCCTGATTATGATGCTCTTATGCCCAGGCCAGCAGCTAATTTCTATTACCAATCTATAAAAAAATAATATATGTAAAATTTGTTAACTGGAGATAGAATTTTGATATTAATTAGCCTCATATGTCAAATCGCAATCTCAGTACATATGTCGATATAAAAAAAATCTTGAATTTATTCTTAGAGGCTGTCGGTGTATCCTGTTTGTAGGAATTTATTTACATTATCAGAGTTTAAATCCCGTTCTTTTGCTGCTTGACGTAAGGACTTGTGTGACTACGTCACAAAAGGCAGTTTGGTGCGTCTTTGAACCAGTTATTTGCAATTAACTTCCTCCTTTTTTGAAATTGGGATAAAAAAATGGGAATTTTGAGAGTTTTTTATGGTGCCTGCATTGCTATAACGTAGGCATTTATTACTTTTCGTTTTTGGTATAAGTAAGTTATGGTTGCAGTTTCAATAAATTGATTTTGACCGAAACCAGAAAATACAAAACTGATGATATGGTAGTTTGTTATTTTTCATCAAATCGCACCAAATTCTTCAGCTATATAATATTAGTGTAGGTATGATACACATGTATGCATTCGTTCTAAGAAGATTATTGATATCGCGTATGGTAGATTGGGAAGTACCTATTCGGCCCACCTGGCTGCATGTGTACCTATCATCGACGTCATACTTTATGCATAAAGAGAGTGGGATTCTACGAAATAAATAAACAAAAAGTTATGGCAAATAATAATATGGCTTTTTTATTTTACGAGGTTTTTTTGTTGTGATGTCTAGGCTTTTCCCAACTTAGTGAACTAAGTTTTTGATTGGCCAACGCCGTTAAAGATTAATACTAAAGAAAATTAAAACGCTTTTATAAGGCCCAAGTCATTAATGACGATAAGAATAAACTACTATGATCTTCATCTTTCTATGTCTAGGTATTTTTAAGTAAAATAAACTGAAAACAAATAAATATCTGAATAATATGAATAAGTATGTACGTCTTAATTAGACAATTTTATCGTAAAGTGCATTTCTAGAAGATGCAAAGCAGATGACATATCAATGGTATTTATAGATGACAGAAGTATGGACGCAATTTTATAATGTATGGTGTGTGGTAGCAACTTTTATGTGGTCATCTCAAAGAAAGCAAGATATTTTTCGACCACATACTAAGTTCGAGACAGACAATTTTAATTAATATGTCTACTCTATGCTTATATCTATTAATTAGTAGAGCATTTTTTAAATTTATTAATGAGGTTGTTTGGTTATCTGTCTGTCACAAAACGGCGCGTGGGCAGTAGACTCAAAGTCCAGTTTTTTTATCTGTTGTTACGAACATTAAAAAAGTGGACCTGCTTAATGCTAATTAGTTTGTGACTCAAATATGTTTGTTTGTTTTTGTTTTAGTTATAGATTTTTAAAACTCGTAGGCCAGTCGTAAAGTCAGTTTTCTCAAGAAAACTGTTTATTTATGAATTTTCACGTTCAAGTTTCAATGTAAATGGTTGTTATAAGGAAATTGCGAGAATTTAGGTACTGAAGTAACACAATCTTTCGCGTTCATTTAAAATCACATGACAACTGCAGGGTCAGTATTCATGCTATCTAAGTTTATCCCTTAAATTGGCAGCGTACTCCACCAAAGACATTAACTTTTTTTAAATTTAGTGAGGTACTAATTAAAAAAAAAATACAATTTATTATTATTTTTGGCTTGCAATTATTGTATATTTTGTTAGAAAAAATATTTGAATGTGGTTCCATTGAAAAATAGCTGTCAAATTCAAAATGTTTTTGGAGCTGTCTGGGGTATCTGCGTCACGGGTAAGTTTTTTGTGTTTTTCTACATTTTTTTTGGATGGGACTTGTGGTTATTTGTTTTTAAATTGCATAGGAACATTATAAATGATATCAATCATTCGTAATTTTGCGTGTAAATAATGTAATCGCAATTTTATAAGTTCATAACTTTGTATGTACTCCCTGAATACCGTTGCCAAGTACGTAGTGAAGTCCACAACATAAACTTTGGTATACACGAAGTACATTGCCTATTACTTAGAAATGCAAACTACCCTTGTTTTATTGGTTTTTATGTAAAATGACTTCAGTTGTGTCGTGAATTGTATGTCATACAGCATGTACTTTTCATTTTCAGCAATGCTTGAACCTGACACGACCTGATTTAGCAGATATGCTTATATCTTTGTACCGAGCTTTGTACAAGAGCCGTCGTCTTGAAAGGGGTCCGGTACATGGTGGTATTTGGGTAGGTGAAGGAGAAAATAATTCAGAAACCTACAGCTGAACGGCCGGTGGACAATATCAGAAAATGCTGTCGGACATTTTCCAGAAATAGCAGATAAGCAATCACGATGTAGGTTTTGCAAAGTTAGAAGAACTAAAGTTTTTTGCGTGAAATGCAATGTGCTCCTGTGTTTTATGGTAGGAGAAAGTAACAAAAGAAATTGCTTCCGCTAATCTCACACGCAATAAATGCATATTATGTAGTTTGATAAGAATTATGATTAATAAAGTGAAGATTTTACTAAAATGTGTTTTATTCATATTTTGGCAACGTACTCCACGTAGTACGAACAGAAGAACCCCTATAGTTGGCAACGTACTCCCCGGAGTACATAGATTTTCGCGAAAACTGTAATAGGTAGATTTTTTTTTCGATTTTTTTCAGTCATCTGTCATCGTAATAAACTAGGAAATAACAAAAAATAATTAAATTTTTGTAATAAATTGATTTGCCAATTTAAGGGTTATCTTACTCCATTCAGCCACAAGCAAACATTTTGCAACTTAAACATACCTAAGGTAAGTAGCAACATAATTCTGAGATGGTAAAACGACAATGAACTCTTGACTAATTGAATTTACTTGTCTACGTCAACTTATCTTGATTATCTTTACTTTAATGACGTATTTTCCCATCCAGGTACAGTTGGTTAAGCAAACCGTACTAGATTCCCTGGTTGGTTTCCCCAACCCCAGGGTTTCCCCTTTCGAAAAACTTCGTGAATGGTACCAAAGGCTCTCGTCTCGTATAAAACCTTTAAATTATTTTACCTGTGGTATTCCACAATGTATTGAAATGTGACCATGATTTAGGGTGAAAGTTTTGGTTTTGGTTGGGTTTGTTACTGGTGAATGACATATTGTACTAAGGTCAGAGTTGTCATAAGTTTGTCAGAATGTATCCGGGAATAGTTATTCTCCCCTTTAACTTATGATGGGTTGGGATGATAATAAGACTGATGATGATGATTACAGTGACAAAGCTTACAGCTTAGAATTATGCTCAGCCTATTTTATATCCAGGCTAAATATACATACATAGTTATCCATTTAAGATGAATTCAGAATCACATGTCCTAAGAAAATATTACTCATACTTATATTTCTATTTCAATTACAAGTTTACATTGTAATTTTTATAGCTCTATAGAGTCGCAAATCTTTCTAAGAAAATCTTCATACACCATTTTCGCTGATGATCACAACGAAAAAGTAACACAATGTAATGTTGAAAGTTGTCATAAAATTATCTTGAAAGTAATAAACGTAAAGTTATAATAGTCCATAAAAAACCAAGGTTCATGGTGTCATTATATTGACGTCAAGATTACATATTATTCGGTTTGCAGCCAATTGTGTACTTTCCAAGATGTTAAGAATCTTGAGATTTAGTCATGTACTTGTGAATGCTTTGGGGTTTTCATAGACCCCAAATATTGCCGTCTGGGGGTCACACATTGACGTACGATTAGACAAACAATACTGAGCAATGTTTGCATTCTAGCGGTTGGGTAAAATTCGTGTTGGAGCTAGAACTTCGTAGAAAAACTTTCCTTAATTATAAGATGGGTTCATGGTTCGTTTCACCAGTTCTAGATAAGTTTGATTTTTTGACGGATTTTATGAATCTGAGATGAATTTATCCTCATTTACTGATCATATAAACGTGGACCATAAACTAAATCTTAGCAGATTGACCTTTTTATAGTGGTAATAATGGGTATGGGGTGTGAGTTTGCTTCAAACTCTAGTTTCCCAAATTTTCGCCTATAAAGAGTTGAAGTACCTACCAATGTAATTAAATATCTACATATTAGAATATTTAAACTCAGACGCTTTAAAACAATAATGTGGACTTATAAATCAATGTCTGTTCATATAACGTCACAAAATAAGGCTACTGGATTAAACAAAATAGGTACTCAAATCTGACACTATTTTTGTAACTGATGACTTCTAATCTAATATTGATATAACTGATATAGATTACATATAACATGATGCAACAGATTTCAGTCAGGAACACACAAGTTTACAGTTTCTGCCAAATCATGATGCCATGATACATTAGAAAATATTCTCACGGAGTCACGGCGATTATACAAAAAATAAATAAACACAAAACGTACATTTTCCTCAATTACATAAACAATTGAAAATCACAAGTGCTCGCAACTTTTTTGTTTGTCGAATTTGTTTGTATTGACTGTTTTTTTTTATTATTATGAAAGTTACATTTAGGTGCTCGTTAAAATTAAAAAGAATTAAGGACCTGGTATTTAAGATGTCGGTTAAATTGTATAAATTAATTGTAAAGGCAAAACAAAAAGAACAAATGTGCATTTTATTCCTACTCATTAAAAGTCATATGGCGTATATGGGAAAGCTATTTTCTTTTTTACATGACGAGAACCGAAAAAACGAGTGATAGCACTAGGAATAGCTGGTTTTCCCTACGTAAGCTAAGGGAGATTAAGAATAAACAGATGTTCAGCACTGTGAAGTACCTATGTAAATGTTCCTTGGTGTACTAACTCTAGCAAACAGTAAACGCATGCGAACATTTCTTACAAGGAATTTCTTGGGACGTGCCCACAGCCATGTCTCGAACTGTTGACAACATCGATTTCAGATTACTAATTGGGGTCACCGGAGTACTTTTTGTATACGGCTAACTAATGAAGGCCGTATTTGGTCAACGGAAGTTTTTAAAACATATGCAAGTATATTTTGGACTTGCTTCTGCGCAATAAGTACCTACATACCTAGGTATATACTGATAAATAGATAAACAAGTCGGTTTGGTGTAGTGATTTGTAGTGCAGTTCGATTCACAAGCAGGATTTTTTTACAGAATCCAAACAATGCTCAAATATTTTTAAACTAAAACTATAGTTTTTGTTTTAGTATAGATTTTGGTTTAAGTATAGAAGTATGAGTTTTCAAAAAAGAAAATCATGTTTCCAGTTGGTATGATACCGGCTAAATGCCTGATCTTTGCAAACGGCCAAACCCCAAACCGTTCATCTTCATAGTGATTTGTTAGCACAAAAAACTATCGGCCGACTAAAAGTTTGCAGTGAGCGAGAGCTCTGTACCTAAGTAACTTCTCAGGGAGATTGGCGTGAGTACTTCAAGAAAGTGTCTAAAAATAAATATGTTTAACAAGATCAAAGGTGCAAGATATAAAACAAGTGTAAGATATGATTACAAACTCACGTTGTTCTCCACTTGCTTTACAAAATCTGACTACGAAATATTGGCAATAAGTACCTACTAGTAAACGTGTTTTTGTCTACAAATGCAACTCACTGTGATTTTTCTATTTTTTACTATTATCACGTCCTTTTATTTCAGATTTTATTTTTAACTGATAAAACAATCATTTTGACTTTGTCTTTCAGTGCAGACAACAAAGAACATAAACATTATTTCGCATTTGGAAAAAATACTACTAGGTAGATACCAGTTGTTTCTAAGATCAGCGCGTCAAATCAAACAAACATTTCGGTAACATCAATCTGTGATTAATTACAATTTTCGTATAAAAAGATTGCAGCAACAGAATAAATTCAATAAACACGAGTACGAGACTGTTTTCAATACAATATGTTTTGCAGTTAAAATGAATCTTTAGTAACATTTATGAGCATCGTAAATTTTCGATTTCCAATACGGTGTGAAGAGTTCAACTTTGTCATCAGTTCTTTTTGTATTTATTGTACCTACTTAATATTCCTAGTAATTTTGCCTGCATTAAGAACTTTTTATCAGTAGAAACTAAACGTAAATCATGGCAATAGACAGATGGTTTACACTAAAAAATGTGCTACTTTCTTACTTACTTTCCTAGCAAAACAATTTTACTATAAACAATGCCTATTTCAGAAAAAAACTTAACTAAGTACACATCTTTGAAAAATTACTACGTTTTAACAATATTTTCAGGGAGGCTGCAACTAAGATATCTGAGGAAACTGCGGAGTATAACAGCTTCCGATAAACGTTTACCGCGTATTTACACTACGTAGGTAAATAATACTGTAAATTAGTTAAACATCCTCAAATATCCTTGTATAAACACTGATATATGGGTCAAAGTCACATGTGTTCAGTATCAGACACACACGTGTTATTACATAATTCATTCATTGAAGCTGAACATTGGTATTCAGTAACTGCATAACTGAGTGAAAATATGCAGCTGCTGCAAAAGTAAAACAAATATTTTACAGTCATTCATTCATCTATGTCTATTTGCAAAAGAAAGTCGTGATTTACACTATTTATTAATGAGGAACGGCTGAACAGTTCATGCTGAAAATTAGAGGGGAGGTAGATTAGACCCGGGACAAGGAAATAAGATTTTTATCCCCATCTGAGAACTGGCCCGTAGCTAGTTCCATTGGGACTCAGTTGAAACTACAGGCAGAAGCAGCAGTAGCAAAACTTCCTAAGGACCGCCGTTTCAACTTTAAAAACCATCTTGAACACCAGCCTATTTTTACTGTGTATATTTTTTAATGGTATTTCCTCAACAGGAGTAATTCTTAGTACTACAAGTAAACAATAAAGTACCCAGTACTGTGATCTTCCAAAAATTCACTGCAACTATTATCTTCTTGGAATACATAATGATGATATCATTAACCACGCGTCATGTTAAAATGTCAACGCCTTGTCAAGGCTTATAGTCGACCTACGTGTTCGATAGTGTGTGATCCACCTATACCAAAGATGTTGGCAAACTAGGTGATCCCTTACTGCTCTCAGAATAGACTGATTCATCCTTAAGGATTTAAGGAAACCAAATACCAAAACAAACTTTGACTTGAAAATAAAATTACTGCTTATAGGGAATATTGCACATATGGTATGCCATTGAACGATATAGGGGCAGTCCCCTTAAGTTCAAAAGTTGCAGACTCAAAATGATTCATTTGTAATTATGAGAAGTAGTGGATCTTAAAGACTTGTTTTGCAGACTTATTGCACAATATTTGTGGTCCAGACGGATTCTGTCAGGAAGTTGTTTATGGTTCAAATGAATTCAGCCTTTGTAAGCGTTTTGTGGTAAATGTGTTAATTAAAAATATGGGTACGTCGTTTTTATAAAAGTGACGTCGTTCTGATTAATCAGCCGGTACGCAGATTATATGAAAGACAATTCTATTGTTTTATAACTTCCGGCATACAAATATTCTATTGGTACAAGTTACGCAATTATGATAAAAAATGGCATATATGGAACTTGTAAAATGCCTATCTAAATACCCCAGATTCTTATTCCGGGTTCAGCCAAATAAGCCTTTAGTTGTTGTTGAACACATAAATCTTTTTTCTCGGATCGAAGATTTGCGAACCCTAGCGAATGTACGTGGGGGCTAAGTGTTCTACCATGATTGATAGATCTACAAATTGAACCAAATCAATACACACTACAATAGAAATCGTACCAACGTAACAAGGAGCCAATTGTAGTATATAGGTCAACGCTCGAAGACAATTTATCACTCCACCTGCTACAAGAAGTTATTTGGACCATGGTTACATTGTGTTAGTAATTTAGTGTATTGTATCGTAAATATTGATGTGAATCGGTTTTGGTTTGGAAGAGTAATTGTTGGAGATATTGCAAATCTATATTATGAAGATGAAGAGTTGGTTTGAACGCTCTTACCTCAGAAAGTACTACCACACCGAAAAAAGCTTACCGAACACAGCTTTTCTATATATTTTTTATTTATTTATAAGACACTGAAAGACATTTTGAATGCATTGCGAACTTTCTCTTTCCTTAGTATATGTATAAGCAATTTTTCGTTGTCACGTACGTAATTAATATTTTAAATTACATTTGGAAATTCACTATTCTATACCTATTTACTATCTGTTATACATCTATCAAAAAGATACGTATGACCAAATTGTTGTTTTTTACCCTTATTTAGTAAAATACTGAAACTATAATTACCAGCTTTTATAAGCTTGACCGCACTAAAAACGGGACCGTATTTTCTCAAACCGAACGCACTCTCGCGCACGTAGACATTAAGAAACTTCTAAATATAATACTAATGTATACTCCTTGCTTCACTTATCATATGTCAACTTAGTGTAACGATAAACTACCAATTAACTAGTGAAAGGTTTTGACTATTATTGAGTTATTTTATCTATATTTTTCTGTCTGGTTAAAAATATGTATGAAGATTGTGACAGGTAAGTAAGTATGGTATTTTTTATTGTGATTATTCTCTGAGAAAATGGAGAAAGTTTCAATTGCGTCACTTTTAGTACTATAAATAATATCTCGTTAAATACTTAAACATGTAATAAAAGAAAGCATATTTTATTTAACAAAAGCAATCATTTTTATTTGAGTTACACACGTGTAAACAATTTGTTTATTATGTCACTAGTTTCCGCCCACGGTTATAGGTACCCGATTTCTGAAGGAAATATTTCCCTCACCTGGATAAAAGTATTCATGTTTTTGGGTCTAATATTTTAGTTTAAACATCCAAAATCACAGACATATTATTAGGTATATTAATTACTAGAGTACCTACACAACTTTATGAATTACCAAGAATATCTACATATCTGTATTATACAAGGAAAGTTCATAATCATAAAGACATCGTATACTACTAACCTAAGTCACAATACACAAACACACGTGTGTGTCTGTTTGTTTAGTAGTAACTCGTGATATTCACGACAAGTACCGTAAATTCTCGCTTACCCATATGAACTATAATTGCACCAAAGAAGGAAAAAGAAAGAGACATGTATTTATTTATATAAGAGCACCCTGCGAATTTTTATACAATGTGTCCCAGGGATAAGTGACCGCCCGAAATTTTTTGAATATTTGTACAAAATTAAGGATAATTTCCTTTATATTTGGGACTTACCGCCTTTGGTTTTTTTTAAATGATTTTTAGTAAATACTGTGACGTGCTGCAGTTTTTTTAAGATATTTCCTAAGTTTTTACATCTTTTTAAATTCTTTTTTCTTTATTGACTAGCCGACATCATAGTTTATCAATTAAAATTATCAAACATAACAAAAATGTAATAAAACATTTATTAGAAAAAAAAGAAAATAAAAATTCAAAGAAAATAACGCCTTTTTTTCAGTTTTTTCAAAATAAGTCCAATAAATGCCCCGATAATATCACTTTCTTTTAATTTATTAATAAACTACATGATATTTCCTACAATAGCTCACAACAATGTTTGCTGCTATTTCAAACAATTGCAAAAATACAGTCAGTTGAAATTTGAAAAAAAAGAGCAAAGCCTGTTATTAACAGGCCTGACAATAAATTTTTTTAATGATTTTTTTCAAAAATATTAGGTAATGAAATTATCCTTAATTTTGTACAAATATTCAAAAAATTTCGGGCGGTCACTTATCCCCGGGACACATTGTATAATAGCTAAACGGCTGGCTGAAAGTTTGTTTGGAATCATAAATCAGTATGAAGATGAATGGTAGTTCGCACATTACATCCTCATCCTCCGAGCCTTTTTCCCAAACTACGTTGGGGTCGGCTTCCAGTCTAACTGGATGTAGCTGAGTACCAGTGCTTTACAAGGAGCGACTGCCCTTTCTGACCCCCTCAACCCAGTTACCCGGGCAACCCAATACTCCTTGGTTAGACTGGTGTCAGACTTACTGGCTTCTGACTACCCGTTCGTACTAGTTCGCACATTACAAAGACTAGATAATTAACCTGTGTAAAGGTAGAATTCCGTGGATCGCGGCTGTCGCAGCCGCGCGCTGCTAACGACAGTCGTCGGCCGCGCGCGACAATAGCCACTGACACAACACTGAAAAAAATATTCGGGCCCAACTTTCGGCAGACTGTTTAATCTGCAGTGTGTGTGTTCTAAGTTGTAGTTTCTTCATGGTTGTTCGTATTACTACGACGAATAGGTTTTCAATATTTGCCAACTTTAAAATACACCGCATAGTATGAATATCTGAGAGCACGTTTCATCTCAACAATGTTTTCATGACACAGAAGGAAACAACTCAGTTACTTTGTAAACAAAATATATAGCCCGATATTTACATATTTCACCTTCGAAATAATAACAATGCAAAATAATTGTTGTTTCAGCCGAAACGCTGAATAAATACTTACCTTCCCCAAGGTTCGCCACTCTCACAAAATTATTTATAGAAAAAATACGTATTAATTAACGGAAGGAAAGCGAAATTAGGGTTTTCTGATAAGCATAAGATTTGATATACAATCAGTTATCAGGAAGTTATATTAATATTTACAAAGAGTTATATTTCCTTAACTTTAACATTAGGTACCTACGTAAGTACGAGGAATGAAGATTGCCCATTTAGTACCTGTAACCTTGAAATAACAGTAAAGCTTGGCTTCATAAATCATGAATGACGGATCAACCAATTCAAATCTAAAAAACAATGTGTGGTGTGACACTTCCTTAATTAAAAAAATAATTAACCGCTTCCGATTGTGAAAAAATATCGATGAGGAAGTTAGTTGAAACCTAACCTAAACAGGTTTGGTGGGTACCTATTCTATTTCCCCTTAGAAACAATGGCTTAATTTTCAATAGCACGCAGTTGGTTCCATATTAGGTCTTTCTCATGGAAGGTCAGAAAAAGAACTTAGAAATCGACCTTCACCTGTATAACATTCTTAAAGAAAATTAATTATATATCCTGTCTTCTACAATAACTACTAGAAAAAAGGTTTTTAATTTACCCTACGTAGAACATTCATTCTTCTTTTCCATTTATCCTGATTAATAGGACCGCTGCTAAGGAATCTTACAGCCTCTGTTATATGGCACTGGAGAAACCGGGACACTGCACTTAACAGTTATACTTGGAACAAAATCAATTGATTGCCGAGTCAACTAAGAAAACAAGAAACGATAATTAAGTTACAGTGAATTCCAATAACCAATATTATCTGTTTACTTGCTGACAAAGTAAAAAAAAACAAGAATTTGACATAATTCTTATAAGGCTCATGTCACTATTTCTATTACACAAATACAGAGATACCTATAGATTTTTGAAATCCACAGTAAGTTATTCAAGGAAGTCACTGATTATGTAATGTCTTTTATTTACTTATCATCTTGTTTGTTTTATCTTATAGGAACAAGGAAGCTTCAAACAACCGGCTCAGAAGTTTACATCGCTTTTCCGAAGTGTCGTTAAATTGATAGGCTTAAGATAAGGCTTTATGGTGGCAAAGATGGTTAAAAAACATGCTGATTTAAACTTGACCTTATTATTAAATTGTTTTATATGCAAAGGGTTAATTCTTTAGATTATTATTTTCTAAAATAAGTAGGAGATCTCTGTTTAAAACAGTCAAGCGTTCGTGTGAATATTGCAATTGTACCTATGTACTTTCCGAAATGTATTAACGTTATGAACTATTTATCCTGTTGATAAAAACCAAGATAGCCTTTACTGAAGGTTGGTGACTAATTCCATTATTAGTAGGAATTTCCTAGGTTTCGAGTAGTATTAATTAATGACCCACTTTAGCTTATCAGTGTGTTATCAGCAGGCCCGCCGCTAGCTGTTTGTTCGCCCGCGTGCAAAACTGCTTATGCCGCCCTACGACTACATACGTTTTGTCAAAAAATATAAAAGGCGGATCCAGGGGGTCCCCCCCTCCGCCCATTCATATCCAACTTACAGTCCAACAGAAAAAAATATGTACATGCACCGCTTTGATTGCAGAAAACCCACCTTCTTTTGGATAAATAACTATTGCAATACATAACACATTACTTTTTATTTACTTGAAATGTTCAGAGTAGGTAACCTAAGCAGTCCTGGGTTAGCCCATAAGCAAACTAAGCAATTGCTTAGGGCATCAATGCAGTGCAATAATTACCCAAGTGGCCCCTATGTATTGAAAGATTGTGATTAACTTAAATATCTATAACAATGTTTAAAGTCAGTAAAATATATTATTTGGTGGGTTTCTCGTTGAAAAGTCAACTTATAAGATACATACCACATGTAAGGAAGCGCGAGCGGAGCGAGCGCGAAAATTTTTTAGTCTTAAGGTCACAAAACAAATAAAAACCACTGTAAATTAACAAAGCAAAGTCAAAAAGTAAGATATGCACAGAAGTGAAGTGCAAAAGCCGCGAGCGAAGCGAGCGCGATTTTTTCCTTAGAGTTTTCATGAAGTAAACATATAAAAAGCCATAACGGACGTGCGCGAAAAATGTTTTTTCGGAATTGAATGCCTCAACAATTAAACAAAGATAAAATGCGATATCTGATATGGAGCCGCGAGCGCAGCGAGCGCGAATTTTTTTGGGGATGCAAAGGGTGAAACAGTCAAAATTGATAGGACGACCAAAGCTAGGGCGGCTTTTTCTGAAATTTTATTGGTTTAATTTTGCCGCCCCCTAAATAGCATTTGCCGCACGCTACGCCACTGGTTAAGAATCTTTAATTTTGAAAATGTCCTTTCAACAGATGTACCTAACTGAAACCGGCAGTGTAAGTAATATTCTTAGCGCTATTGCTGTGTTCGGAAATATTGAAATCAAATCATTAGTAAAAAGATATTGTATTTTTTAAATATTACGTGATACGTAGGTAATATTTAAAAAATACAATATATCTCGCTAGATTTGCCGCCCCCTAGGACGTGCCGCCCGCGTGCTGTGCACGCGCTGCACGCCCGCTTACGGCGGGCCTGGTTATCAGTTCAACTGTTATGTTGCTAGGCAACCATATACATATGTAAAGTAGGTATGCATCGGGAACCATGTGATAAAAGATACCTTAAGTTGATAAGAAGTACTACAATTAATAACATATGATAATTTGGACATCATTAAAACTAATGTTTTTGAACCTTATCTAAATTATTCGAAAATAAACAACTTTTGATTCCTACACTTGATTTATAATGGCACTTAAATGTTTTATTGTAAACAACGATTAAATTACTGTTTTTCGGAAGCACATTAAATGTATGTCCCGGTAGTCATTTGATCATCTTTAGTAGTAGTTACTGGTAGGTAGTCAAGCCAGAGACTCTGACAACCAGTCTGATAATCAACTTCTTTGTATCAAAGGTACCAAGAAACTGGGTTAAGGACGTCGGATAGACAGTGATTCCATGTAAGCTCTGATATCAGGTTACCCTGAAAGCTTCTAAGTTAGTTAGGAACAGGCTAGAGGTTAAACGCTAAAGTGTACCTATCTCTGTTAGTCGATCCGCCGTGTTTAACTTAATGTTGTACTCAAATAAGCAATAACTACGTATCTTTGTATTTGTTTGATATTATTTGATGTCAGGCGAATTTCCCACGTAGTCGCAACAAGCGCAATTGCATTTATATTTTATACACATGGATAAATTTCCCTTAACCTTAGTAAACAGACCTTACAAAATGGACAAAGGCGATAGGTATATTTTTCTATTCTTTGTCAATAGCTAGGAAAAAGTATTGTACAGTCATGAGAGATTGTTTCCATTCGAATGCTATTATGGATAATACTCGTTGCAGCCTTTTTAAGGTCCGACTGCTGGGCACAGGCCTCCTCTCACAAGAGAAGGGTTGAGCGTTAATCACCACGCTTGCTCAATGCGGGTTGGTGATTTCAGACTATAGACCAGGTTTCCTCAAGATGTTTTCCTAGAGAATACAAGAACTACAAATAAATACTAATCTCGTCAATTTTTTAAGAAACCGCAAAAATTAACGAATTCATAAAAATCATTAGATACTCTATAATGTCTTTTATTAGATCGAAATATGAAATTAATGTGCAAACATATTATGCAATAGGCTGATGCTTCATATGACTGATAGCATATTACTGTTAACTGTTAATGACCACCAGCTAATGATTTTTTTGCACGTCGTTACAAAAAAAGGTGTCAAAAATGATATGCTTGCCAAAACAGTCTTTTTTTCTGTTTGGCTAATAATATACAGTATGATTCATAAAATGTGTTTCAGTTTCCTACGTTTTCAGTTATACCTGAGTGAACTATTGTATGTACTATATACAGTGGCCGGAAAACTATGGCGGTCCACCTAGCGCTAGCGACTGCCTATCTGACATCCTCAAGCTAGTTATCCGGGCAGCCCGATACCCTTTGGATCAACTGATTGTCAAACTTTCAGGCTTCTGAAATCAAATATCTACAAATGGCAGCCAAGACTCACCAATTAACGTGCCTTCCGAAATAAGGATCTCGACATGACAAGATGGTCTCCCATCAACGGACCGACCGCACCAAGCGTTGTTTAACTTTATGATTTATTGACCCATGCCGCTGTTATTTAGCCAAGACATCAAAACATTAAACATTTGTAGTTTCAGTCTAGGAAACGTTCAACATCTCACTTTCCTTTTACAGTTACATAAAGGGATAGGTCACAAGCTTCGTTAATAATACTCTCTATATATAAACAATTATTTCTGTCTGTCGGTCACGTCGGCCTGTCATGTGAGTTCGTCACGTGGTGTCTACAATAGAAACAAACTCCCTCACTCTCATTACTGTTTATAATAAACTGTGTCTGTGTGGGTGAGGTATGTGACTGAAAGTGGAGAAATGAGATTATTGAAGAATTCTTCTATTTGTAGTACACTAGCTTCCGTCAGCGGTTCTGCCACAACTTGTGGGAAATAATTGGCACATTAGGATAAAAAGTATGGGCTATATACCACTGAAAGATTTTTTCAGATCGAATCTGTAGTTATTAGAAAATCGCGTTCTAACAAACTCTTCAAATATTTATAACATTAGTATAGATTTTTAATATAGACTAGATTCTAATCGACCGCAGGAAAATTAAATTCTCTGGTAAATTTTCTATGCTATGATATGAAAAATGGGATCCCACATTAGGTAGTAGGGTTTTTTCAGGCAATATTAATTTATTTATATGATTGATGATTATGGTAATTTTAATTCCTGTTTTCGAAAAACGATCGAGTAACAATACCTACGCTATTGGTACCTAAAACATTGCGAGCACGTGTCTAGTTGAATCAGTTGAATCTAATATACACACATACGTTGCGTATTCTTGTCTAAGATATATAATAACTTTATCATATCAACGTAGTAACAATTTATCCAAACTAATATTATAAATGCGAAAGTAACTCTGTCTGACTGTCTGTCTGTCTTTCTGTCTGTCTGTCTGTCTTTTCTTCACGCCTAAACTACTGAACCGATTTGTGTGAAATTTGGTACAGACATAGTTTGAAACTTGAGAAAGGACATAGGATAGTTTTTATTACAAAAAAAAATAAAAATAATATTATTCCGGACATATAGCGCCATCTATTGGTCAAATCAAAAATCTGCTGGTAGTCACTATTCCACGCGAACGAAGTTGCGGGCAAAAGCTAGTTCGTCTATAAAAGGGAATATGGGTTAGTGATAGATTATTTTATTCACACATCTGATTATTTATCAATCAATTACGTAGTTTTTAAGATAAAAATGTAATGGTATTATGATGTTAGAAGACTGATGGCTTTGTGTGAATGGATAATGGTAAGTTACGTAAGTATTTGTACTTCATTCATGCTTTGGCTTAATAAGAAAAATACTTGATAACTCTGTCTGTATTGAAGGATGGAATTTTACACTATGAGATGAATATTCAGCATGAAACAACTGTCAACGAATGTATCATGTCCAAGAAACCGTCTAGTTAATTTGTGATTAGATTTAAGTACTTTTTGAAAAATAAACGAAATCGATACTAAATATTATCAGCAAAGTTCGATGACATAAACTGTACGAAGTCATCAAAAGTAAATAAGAACGCAATTTCTCACATAATGGGTGTCGCGTGCCAAAACCAGTTTTTTAGGGTTCCGTAGCCAAAATGGCAAAAACGGAACCCTTATAGTTTCGTCATGTCCGTCTGTCCGTCTGTCCGTCTGTCCGTCTGTCACAGCCGATTTACTCGGAAACTATAAGTACTACAGTGATGAAATTTGATGGGAATATGTGTTGTATGAACCGCTACAAAAATATGACACTAAATAGTAAAAAAAAGAATTGGGGGTGGGGCCCCCCATACATGTAACTGAGGGATGAAATTTTTTTTTTCGATGTACATACCCGTGTGGGGTATCAATGGAAAGGTCTTTTAAAATGATATAAAGTTTTCTAAAAAACATTTTTCTTAAAGTGAACGGTTTTTGAGATATCAGCTCTCAAAGTCGTAAAAAGTATGTCCCCCCCCCTCTATTTTTATAACTACGGGGTATAAAATTCTAAAAAAAATAGAGGTGATGCATGCTAATTAACTCTTTCAACGATTTTTGGTTTGATCAAAGTATCTCTTATAGTTTTTGAGATAGGTTGATTTAACTGTAATTTACGGAACCCTTCGTGCACGAGTCCGACTCGCACTTGGCCGGTTTTTACTCAAATCATATGTTTTTTGTGAGAGCACGATTTTTGGCGTTCCGTACATAAACATGAATGACGTGACTTTTATCACAAACTAGCGGTTTCTCATAACTACACCAGCGTCCCTTGGGCACTACTCTCCGTGGTTAAATATAGCCTATGATACTCGAGAATAACATAGCTTTTTATTGGTAAGGAATTTTCAAAATCGGTACAGTATATCCAGCATGTCGATTCTATAAAATATCACAACTCACTTCGACATCACTCTCACTTCGACTTCGATCTAAACGTAGAATTCCGTGGACGCGACAATAGTCAACCTATGAAAACGTATGGCACCGTTGCCGAGGCCCGTGACAGTCGCGCGCGGCCGACGAATTTCGTAAGCTGCTCGCGGCATTGTCAACAATTTAATTCTGGTTTTACTAAAATTCTATAGATGTTATTAAGCGCTAGACCATGTTGAGAAGCGTACGGCCGCGAGCGGCTCACGAAATTCGTCGTCCGCGCGCGACTGTCGCGGCCCTCGGCAGCGGTGCCATACATTTTCATAGGTTGACTTTTGTCGCGCGCGGCTGCGACAATCGCGACCCACGGAATTCTACCTTAAAGTTTCGTGATTGACATTGTCAAACTACACTAGCGCTTCACTATCGAGCGTGTTGACAAGTTGAACTAAATTAAAGTCGAGATTTTGACAGATCTGCCAAAATCTGTCTATCTATAGGGGAGGTGGGGAGAGATGGGCAGTTGGGAGACATGATGAAATCAGAATAAAAGGGGGGTCCTTTTATTCTGATTTGATCATAGTTTTTTTTTTATTGGGTAGTTTACGTTACCGACTGGTAACGGTGTTCATCCATAGACTATCTGTCATTTCTGTGAGTTGTCAAGAACAAACACTCGTAAAAGTACTTAAATATTTTGTTGTGGTTTCGGATCGTTATAAAGAGAAAACTAATGAAAGGTATGTGTATTTTCTATTATTAATTATTGATTGTCAAAATCTCCAGTTACGATTATAGTAAGTCGATGCAATCCACACCTATTATACCTCTAGAAGAGGTACTACAGCAATAGTTTATGGGCCCCACGTTTTTATTTTAGTCTAATATGACCGGGACCACCGTAGGTTGACAGGTAAGTAACTATTTTTTATTTTCTAGTTTTCAGTGCACATAAGATAAAACCGTTTTAGTTAAGTTTTTTTACCGATTTTTTTTTATAAACTAAGTCAAAAGTGTCCAATGCTCCCTATGGTAGGGAGGCTTGGACATACCATGTAATGTATAATTTGTAAATTTTTGTTCTTCTTCTTCAGTGAAAATTTGTGAGGTTATAAATCTGCGCTAAAAATCCTTTACAGAATCTTGTTTCAGGTACCGTTGCCAACTTGATCTAGGGACTCCATATTTATCAGCTGTTAATTTTATTTTTTAACCTTTTGACACCTCTTGTATTGCTCGTTATATTAAATCTTTAAGAATTTCCCGTCGCAAACCATTCTTTTTAACCCCCGATGCAAAAACGACGGGGTGTTATAAGTTTGACGTGTCTGTGTGTGTGTGTGTGTATGTGGCATCGTAGCTCCCAAACGGATGATCCGATTGTAATGCGTTTTTTTTTTGTTTAAATTGGAAATTGGAATGTCATTCGGGAGTGTTCTTAGCTATGTTTGGTGGAAATCGGTTCAGGTCTTCAAGGTCATCAGCTCGTTTGTTAGGTGTGATAGGAATGTTACACGCTCAGTTTACTTGCAAGCATATGTGGGATCTAAAATTTGAAATACTAATGTCTTCTGGAACCACTGAGCTGGTCTGCTGTTAGGACACGAAGATAGGAGACGTAATCCTGAACTGCCTTTTAGTAAACCCATCGAGTTTGGGCTCGTTTAATTTGTTTTGACTAGTTTTCTTCATGTTTCTAATTGACGAGAACCTAATGCTGGAAATGGGATGTGGCGGATGAAACCCTAGAATGATATATAACCCTGGATCAACAAAGGTCCATCTTTATTGTTTCTCAATCTGTGCAATTCTCCCAGAGCCAGTTTGTCATGAGGATTGTTAAACAGCTTCCTTTGGCTGAGATCGCATATAGCGAACCCATCATAAAAAGAAGGAAAAATTAAGGAGCTCCTTTAAAAAACCATGAAATAAAATAAAATTATAAATTTAAAAAAACCCCCGACCCAAAAAAGTACGCAATTATTGTGACAAAATGTTATAAACGATAAACCCTATAAAAAGCAAAAAGTAACTTTAAACACTACGTAAGTACCAACTAAAGCATGTCAGACTAAACAAAATTTTGACGTGTCGACGGTTTTATTGAAACCGTTTAAATATCTCGTAATGTTGAAACTGATTGTAATTTTTAGGATAGCTCTTTGATTTTATCTAGCCAAACATAAGAAATGGCAATAAAAGTTGATTATCTGTAAAATCTGAATTTTTTATGCAATAAATGTGAAAAAGTGCCCATCCCTCCCCTACCTCCCCTAAAGTATGAAATGACATTACGAATCGAAGTGAAATGCGAGTTGTTGATCGAATTTTATAGAATCGCAGGACAGAGCTTACGCCCTAAAAATATCACAAACACACAAAACAACTTCATAGAGGTAACAATATAGTATGTAGTGTAGTGTAGATGTAAAGATAAAAAGCTTCAGTCTAAAGAAAATACTCTAACCTACAAATTGATTGACAATAATAAAGTTGATCATATCCAATTACCACACCCATATGACATAATTGCACTAATAGGTATATCTAGACTCCGATTCATGGCCTGCCAGAAATCTGATAAACACTCATTCTTTAGCCTAAACACGTCATATGAGTAATTGAAAGCGGGAAAATAAATGTGATATGAAGTTGCATAGAAAAAATTTAAGTCACAATTTTGAAATGCACGGAAAGATGACAACAAGCCGCCAAATCTAGATTTTCAATATAAATTAAATTTCAGATACAGCCAATAGTTTACAGTCAATAACTCGAAAAGCACAAAAGAAAAATCATAAAATAGATTATTTTTTATTAGTTTTAAAGAAGAAGAAATACCTACATAATATGGGTAAACAAACTATCTTAAACATTGCCAAAAATATCTAAATCTTGTACAGAACCATTTCCCACAGCAATTGTTTCTGCATTAAGGTAAATTCTTGAGGTAATTATGTGCTTCAGTTTGGCAGTGCGGAAGTAATAACATGCTGAGTTTAATGTAAAGTCGATAATTTGCAGACCCTCAGGTTCTCAAGTAAAAAGCCAATTTTTCCACGAATGTTCGTTTGTAAGAAAAGATAATTCTGAAAGTTTTTTTTTATGACTGCCGAAAGAAGAAGAGTTTTTACATAATTTATGTAGACTATGGGAGCAATTTTTAACTGACTTCTCAAATATTTTTGTTTAAGTAAGAAAGGTAAAATGATACCAGTATAGACCACAATTCAACTTTACGTGTTTACTAAATTAAATTTTAGGTACCTACATTAACCTAACTTAATTCTTGAATACTATAATTATGTTTCCTTTAATTAAATGATTACTTCCACTGCATACCGTTACGGGTCACATTGCGTACCTGACTTTAATAAAAATACAATTTTCCTGTAAACATTAAGTACTTCTAACCTGCAACCATTCTGAGAAAACTTACAAAATATACTACGACCAACATTCATGAGCATATCGGAAGTAAACAATTCTAAAAATGTTTGTGACTCACATACTTGCACATAAAATTGTCAAGTTGTGTCTATATTTAGATTTTACACGTCAGTTTTATTGCAAAATTTACTTTGAATCTAGGATTTAAAAGCTTAGTTTCTAGGTAAAAAAGTGCTAATGGTTTTAGTCAAAACAATTCGCGGTAATAACAGAAGTTTGTACGTGGTTGGGTGTTGACCTCTTTTCACGGCTGTTTCTTTTGAAGATGTAAATTGACACCTTTATTTATTGCTGGCTGGTTTGTCTGGCTGTCTGGTAGAAGCTTTTTTTTTTTCATTTAAATATTCTGTGTTTTTAGGAGGTCATCGTTTAATTGCTCATTTTTTCTTTTTACATAATGCTCTCGGTGTTTGATTTGGTTAATAGAAAAGCTTAGCTTTATGAAGACACATGCTATGTAGTAGAAGATATTTTCTTGCATGAAGGGTCAAGGTCTCCTACATAAGTATCTGAGCTATATAAATGGCCGACAAACATCATTGTATGGCAGCGTGGGTCCCTCATGGTGGGCCGATGACCTACTGAAGGTTATAGGAATTTGCTCGGTTGCTAGGGGAATGGATTTCCATATGGTTTGATGATGGACAGGTATTTTAGTTACTCCATTGTTGTCTCCTACCAGATTAATAACAACTAAGTTGTTTAATAACAACTTCTTAACTATTTCTGGTAAAATGGTTAATGCTACAAAAGTCTTCATACACATGTTTTGACAGTTAAGTAACAAAATGACTTGGTACCTGACCTACAGACACAATTCTAAATTAATATTTAGCGAGTCAACCCGACCTTCCATTGATACGTCGAAACATACGACTGTTTGCTTTTGAGTTTCTCGCGATGCCTACGTGATCGACAGAGGTCGGTGCACCCAGTGCAAATATCAAATCTATGCCGTCGGCGTATAATCTTATATCGCTAATCCCGTCATGCGAAACCCAACTCTAGCATAAAGTGCTAAGGTTGATTTTTCATTGTGTAGGTTGTGTTTTAAGCTGTTTTGGCCTGCAAATAGTTTTGCATCATTGTAATGAGAGTCTTCCCGGATCGTAGTATGTCATTTGATCACATTTCTTAACTGGCGACTGTTGGGGTGCGTCAAAGTGTGAGGCCGACTATTTTGATTGTTGTGACTAACTGACGGACAGGGATTAATGTAGTTACTCATAGATATGTTGTTGGACAGTTTATTGAATCAGAAAAGATATGGAAGGGTTCGGTGAAATGCATCATCGCCTTTCTTGGCTTTGATGTTATCGTGAAGATTATTTGCTTGGTGTGACAAAATATTATGACAACATGAATAGATAACAGGTATATCCACCAAATTATAAGAACGATAGAGTCTACATTTACATTGATACTTCCTTATATCCGTACATCCAGCTTTTTTATTCAACCATCTTTATGTTCGAAAGGGCGTTTAAACGATTTCATTGGGCATGAGATTATCTTGAAGAAACCTGGACTATATAGTGTGAAATCACCAACCCGCATTGTGCAAGCGTGGTGATTAATGCTCGATTCTTCTCCGTGTGAGAGGAGGCCTGTGCCCAGCAGTGGGACGATAAAAAAAGGCTGTAACAGTAACAGTACTGAGATTACTAAGTCAATCGTATTTATTTTCTAAAAACGAGCATTGGGATCAATGACGGAAATTCACCTTAATATTATTTTCTAAGAAGGAATTCTTAGTAAGTTTTAGTTTTTCAGTCAATCCGATGTATTTTTTCGTTCAATTCGTTGTATTTTTCATCAGGTTAGCAACAAATAAACGATCGTACAGCTATTACAAAACAATTGAAACCACAACCACAATGATTTAACAATTTATCCAACTATAGGTACCCACATTACCAGTATTTACCCACAAGGAAGTTATGATCAATTTAGAACTTCCATCATCGTAATCAAATAAAAAACCTACGTAGTACTGAAAATAGCTTGAAATTGATTTGAATCCTGGTTCTTATTGCCAAAAGATTTCGTGATAATCATATGACGCAAATTGGGTGCACATTATTATTAAGTTAGTTCTTAGAACTTTACAGCTGCATAAAAAAACAAATATTGAAATATATTAACACCTTAGGTTATTAAGATAGTGGGGAATTAGAAATTCCCCAGTACTACCTATTGGGGAATTTGATGCTAATAGAAATCTTTGATTTTGGTTGGATTTTGATGAGATACAGTCATAGTGCTATCAGAATAACAATATTTTTATTCCTAAAACGTTTAAGCCTATCAAGACTTCATCTTTTTTATGTGGGAAGTAGTTTCATCGGTTCGTACCAACCCTAAAGGGTATATAAAACCCTGAAACAATAAAAACTGTTACAATAAAAACGCGTAATATTCTATCGTGCGAGAAATAAGATTTCAAACTTCGATAACGAATCTCGGCCATCTTCCGCGTTCCAATCTTAAATTGCAAAAAAAAAATGGCTGCCGTTCCTGTTAACTGTCAAATTAAGGCGCGAAACAAGAAATATTGTTTGTTAAATGTATTTTTTTAAATAAATGGCGCCGTAATTAAAGGGTCGGTTGATTTTACTTGTCGATATGATCTTTAAAAAGCTATAATAAATATTTCGTTCTTTATATGGGAGTTCGTGGAATCAGAGGTACCTACAGAATGGTGTAGTGTAGGGCAAGGTGAATTCCAGCTTTGGGCTGTTATATTATAATTGTGTCTTTTACGTCTTTAACTAAGTACCTACTTATATCTCTATCATTAATATTTGTTTGCTTCTACCAAACCACGGAACTATACAGTCCCGGATTTTCGGAAGGCGAGCGTGGTGCCGAAGCTGACACAAGTATTATTTTTGTATGTCTCTACCAGACCACAAGACTACTGAGTCCCGGATTTTTGGAAGGCGAACGTGGAGCCGAAGTAACCACGCTGAAGCCTTTTTGAGACAACTTCAATGAAATGGTGACAAAACTATTATTATGACGAAATGTGTGTATTGTGAATGGATGTATGTATGTAAATAACACACTTAAAAAAACGAAGTATAACATTTAGAATGTTAACTTATCCCTGATTATCACAAGCCATAGGTATTTCATCTATAAGGTACGGAAAGACTTTCCATTGTAGACGTAGGCGATATCACGGAAAACATTTTGTCTTTGCTCAGTACAGATCTTATAATATTTGGTGTTAAGGTGCGCTCCTCAATCAAAACAGGGTTTATCAGTTACCTACTAACTATTTTCTAACTAGTTTAAACGCTTATGAAGCCCAAGCTGCGCTGCGATATAGATGGATAGATATATTCTTTATAATGTACACCAATTTCAAGTCACAAAATATTAAAAAGTTTAGGTGACACAATGGGCGGTCTTGTCCCTACAGCAATCACTCAGGCTATCTTTAGGTTTTTTAGGCTGGCAGTTTAATACTTTCCGTACCTATATTGTTGCCATACATACTCAAGACAATAGATATTCTATTTTCAGTATCACGTGTAAAAACTACAAACCTATTCTTGTTATATATATTTATCGCCCCCAGATCACGCGACTGCACAGCTTCACACAAGTTCAACATCGTAGTAATATAATATTGTCATCAATATTTACTGACTACGTTGTTTTGATAACAATGTGACGTCACGAGCTGCTGATTATTTTGTTATTTTTTGTTATGTTAATATGTAATCGTTTTTTATCGGTTTTTGGTGTTAAGTGATATTACATAATGAACATGAATTGATTTATACTGTATTTTGCATTTGTTTTTCTTTTACATTTTAGATTATACTTATCTCGATAAAAATTGCCTGTACTTAATTTTGCAGTAATATGCATAGGCCATATTACTGCCTATTTTCATCGAAATTCGTTTAGCTGTTCAAAAACACTCGCCCTCAAAATATTAATGTGATGATTTACTCCAAATAATCACTCCCATCTCAATCATCAGTGCTCAAAGTATTGATAAAAAGAAAAAAAAGGCTCAAACGTCTATTAGTATAACCTTTACATCACTTCAATCTTTAAAATCAACCGTAACATTGACCTTGACATAAATTCGCGTTCTAGAAGCGGTATGACCCGACACGTCACCGACTAGCGTCAATCAACACGGCATACGTGACACGTGATGGCACATCTAGTATTCTAGATTTAGTGACGTAGCTAGACAATTGGATGGGATCTGGTATAATAATTGAAGTGTATTTTTATGGATTGTGGTTAAAGTGTGTCCGACACGGCACCGACTGGCGTCAATCAACACGGCATACGTGACACGCGATGGCACGTCTAGTAGGTATTCTCGATCTAGTGACGTAGATAGGAGTAGACAATTGGATGGGGTCTGGATTGATTGAATTGTTGTTGAATTGCGTTCTAGAAGTTTAATTTGTATGTTTTTGTCTAAAGGAACACGGTAATGTATGTGTTCTATAACTTGCCTCCGTTAGTGGATCCACCCACGTCCAGTAACAGTCGGTACAGCTTCGCGCACTTGGATAAAAACTGCTCAAGCCTTCCTAAGTCATTAAAGCCCTTTATAATAACACTGAAAGAATTTTCAAACTGGACCAGTTACTGAGAATATCGCGTTTATCCGAACAAACAGTTTAGCTTCATAATTTTGGTATAGTTTTCACCCATATTCTGTTGACCACCTTTTTCAGTCACTATAGGCACAAACATTTACTTACTGATTAATGTTCCAATATTTCTCATCCACGGTTCTCATCCTTCCTTTTGTTCGTCGGTAACGTGCCAAGAATTCAACCTGAACTACAGTCAAGCAATTATTCAAATTAATTAGCAAGATGATCTGGTTTCAGTAGATATATCTTCAAGGAAATGTTTTAAGATGGAGTAAGGGTCAGTTCACACCGAGACGCGACGCGACGCGACGATAATCAAACAGGCCAATGATTTCGCGCTGCGCCGCGCTGCGCCGCTGCGCCGCACAATGTAATGTGTATCTTTTCGTGTAGTGAATAAAGTATATTCTGAGTCGCTCTGTGAAAAATGTGCGCGCAGCGTCGCGCCGCGTCGCGTCTCGGTGTGAACTGACCCTTAAAGCATTCTTGACATTACTTGCGACATCTGGCCAGTTAGGAATTCTATCTCAACGCGGTTTAGTGTCGCTGGCATTTCAGCGATTTACGGTAAATATGAAAATTGTTATAAACATATGAGGAGGTGCATTATAACAGCTGATTTTAAGGGATTTGTCAGAGGTATGTATAGTAAGCATGTATTACATTATTACATTTTATAACTCATGTCAATGTGTGTATCTATGGCAAATTTTTGAACTTGACGATTTTCTTTTGTCGGCTGCCACCCGAAAGACGTCCATTGTTGGAAAAATTCCTCCCCCAAGGTCCGCCACTTTGCTGGGTCTTCAATAATCTGCATCCACTGCCTCCCGGCGAGCTTGCTAGATCGTCCGTCCATCTAGTGGCGGGCCTGCCCTCTTTGCTTCTTTCGGGTCGTTGTGGCCGCTCTAGAACTTTCCTGCCCCATCGAGCATCTGTTCTGCGAGCTATATGCACTGACACATCAGCTTTACGCTTAAACTGTGTTTGGACTGTGACAAGCTCTATTAAGCTACACAAGTCCTGTACTAGGTACTGACTTAAATACTATACCATCTCCCGAGCCTTTCCCAACCATGTTGGGTTCGGCTTCCAGTTTGTTTGCAGCGAAAGAACTATGTAACAGCTCAAATGTATCCCATATTTCGTATCTCCAAACACTCAAGTGCCGTCCTGAACATCATCACGTAGACCAGCGCATTCAGTCACCGCCGGTTTATATTTACGGTTGGCGACGAATTCTTTCACTGCACAAGACAAAACACGCTCGATTTGTTTACATGTAGGCAGTAAACATGGCTGTTAGAGTTAAATGAAGGTATGGAATGTATTGGGAAAAGAATTTGGGTGATTTCTTTTTATGTATTTTGAAAGACTTGAAAAGAGTGGTCTTAATTACAGGGATTTGTGAAAAGCTTCAAGAGGACGTTGGATATGTTAAGCTCAGGACCGATTAAGATTTACTTAAAATCGAAAGAAATAGAACATAATGTTTAATCTTACAAAATTTTGAAGGAAGCTTTTCAATAAACAGTACGCAGAGCTTAGGTCCCACTACGCAGAGTTTCATGTGAGATCTAAATCTAGAGCCTTAACCAATATTGTAGCATATTTTTCTGTGAAGCAATATTTTGTCTTTTTTCCAAGTAATGCATTAACATAACATAGACTAATGATATGTATATTGATCATACTCTTTACAGCCAGATACAGTCACGTTCTACCGTGAACCGATAATCATAAAAGAGATAAATAATTTTAAAATATGCACAGTTTTCTTGAATTTCTATTACCCGGAAAAAACATACGTTGCAACAATAATAGATTCAATCTAAACAATAGTGGAAATCCCATCGCACTTGCAGTTTAACCCAAGATAAGAGAAGATAGACAGACAAACGTAGAAACAAATAAATATGTTTGTTCGTAATGCTGATATGCGAGATGCATTACTATCAGAGATTCACATTTATCAGCTCTATAAATAAACATTTAGTAGAATTTGCCAGTTTATTGCCCACTTTTAGGAGATTGACGCACGTGGTATGAGCTAATAAAGTTAGATGTTCGCTATCATCTTACGCTATACTTATTGGTTTAGTGTGAATGACACTCAAAATAAGAATTAACAAATCGGTAAATAAACACTGCACCCCTAGGAATAAAAAACATAATACGCCCTTTGGATAGCTGTATATGTCGGTGGACATATTAAAAATGTAAATACAAACACTGAATTATCATTAGTGTGTAGCGAAGTACATATCCATGAAACTATGTTGCAGAAGACGAGACTCAATTAACGTCTAAATATCCTACAATTACGATGGAAGTCTCGAATGTACTATACAATCTGCATTTCCAATATCCATTCAAACAGAAAAAGTTAACCGTTCTTCAAGGCTTATCTGACCTTTCATTATCTCATGAATTTTATATACTCTTGCATAATTTGATCAGCTGGTTTCTAAGTGGCTGTCTTCCTTCATATTTTCTACTAGATATATGAGGTGTATATATCTGTCAGAGTTTTTAATATGCTCTAACTCTAGATGGAATAAGACTTGCTTGGAAAAACGGGATTAGGTGTGGGGTGAGTGTGGCTGTTGTCGGCTGTTTGAGAATATTTTAAGTAATCGAAGTATTAACCGATTGAATAAAGTGTAATCACATTTCCCTTAGTATATAAATAAGATGTAAAGTAGAACACAACCTTATATACTCTATTAATAGACTAATATAACAGCGGGACTGTACCCATTGAATTTATCGAACATAAATCACAAAAAACAATGCATTTATTCATCGCTCGTGTAACGAAAGAAAAAAGGAAAACAATACGGAATAGGTACAGTTATATTTAATCCGTGAAGTAATCTAAATATAGAACTTGTTATATCTGCATTCCGTGCACGACAAGGAAAAATATTACATAATATGAACCGCCAGGTATATTACTCAGCTTTGAGGAAACACCACTGACATAACTATCTACCTATAGGTATATATATATATTTATCTTTACTTGTATGTAAAATCGAAAGTTTGCTCCTAAAGTATAAACATACTGCCGAATTTCAGGAGTGTGTGCATGGTTTGCAAAAAAAAGTCTGTATTCATTAATGTTCTTCTATATTTTGTATGGATTTTCGGTTCCTTAATTACGGTAAAAGGTATTGAGCTCCTTAAAAGACAGGCCATAAAATCTTATCATGTTGGCCATGTTCAGTATTGGATTGGATGCATGCGATTTTGGGCACGTACATATGTGTTTTCAGGGCTTGATGGCCATATAGGTTTATACCTTTGTTTTCCTTTTTTGGACAACATAACAACTGCACAAATTATGTACTAAACCATAACATGCAAGCATGCTCATAATTTAAAGTAACTTTTATTTTATTTCACAATTCTATATCAAGCTCATGAAAATAGACTTGCTAATGTTTGTAAAAACAGGGAAATAATCGCAAAATAAAGTTCCTGTGCTAACTGAGGAATGTCCATTGATGACCGTCATTGCGCAACAGTAATAAATAATATCCTGTTTACATGTTATTCATAAAACCTATAGAAGCTTTTACTTTCAGGGAATACCAATTATGACTTTTATGAGTAAAACTGCTAACTGACTTTGTTCAGTATTTGAAAGTTTCCTTGCCAAACTATTGTTGTGTTTTTAACCGTGAAGTCGGTTGTATAAAAAAATATATTTAATTCCTACAACTCTGGTTACGTGGGGCAACCCAATATCCCTTAATAAGACTATTTGTCAGACTTTCTGGCCTCTGACTGGCCTCTGACAAGGTTGAGGCTAGGTATCTCTCCTCTAGGCTAAGCCTCTGACTTCCCTTAATAACTAACTACCAAAGATATAAGATAACTACAAATGACAGCCGGGATATACATGCAACGAGCCTTCTTTTTAAAAAGCTTACTCATAACAGGTGCATTCACCCTGCACTCTATAAACGACTAGAGAGGCGTGAAATTGTCACCTTGTTATTAAACAAAATGATTTAGATTGCAGCGCCATTACCCAGGCTTGGAAATAGATGGGTGGCCGCCTTCTTCCGTCACTATACTATGATTAAATTGTAATTTCTATTTGATAGGTATCTGCACAATTTGTTTTGCAAATTAGAAGTGATTGCGATTTGTGGGTGACCTTTTATGGTGGGAAATAGGTTTTTATCGTTGGTTTGCAAGATTTATGGTTCGTTTGCTTGTTTATGGTACTTGATATTATTGATGAAGTGTTAATTGCTTAGCAGACTAATATTTAGTGCTGCTGTCAAGCAATTTATTATGTTGGCAGCGTGAAGTTTTGTAATTTTTAGAAGGGAGAACCGTTTGAATATGATAAAGATGGAAAGAATATACAGTCATGGACACATAATTAAAGACACCCCCCGACTCGAAGTGAAATAAATAGTTATGGTACTGACATCAGCTTAAGCACGGTATAAACTGTAGTGTAATAATTATTAAAACAAACATTACATTGTGTTCTTTAATACTTTAGATATAAAGCTCTATGGGAAATGAACACTAACTTTTGTAGCTGATACTTGGCTGGTCAGCTAATTAAAGACAGTTAAAGCCCAGTTAAGAAAAAAAACGAAAGATACAAATAGTTGCCATACTTTTTTTTAGAAGTGAGTAAAATACTTATGAAAACTCGAATTAGGTAATAATTTAGGTTTATTTCATTAAAAAATTTCATTTTAGTCCTATCAATAAGACTAGAACAAAAATTCTGGTAAGTAAAATGTTTTAGGCTTTTTAATATTATATTTTGACATACAGATTTATTCATACCACTTGATCTGTAGTAAGGACATAGTAATAAATTTGTTATTAAAGATTTCTTATCAATGGCACTAAAAAAGGCATGGTTTGAGAACAACTCAAAACCGACCCCAAGGAAAACTTGTCCGCAAACAGACTTTAAGGCGGTGCTACAGGCAAATAGTGAACCATTTACATGATTCGGTACTGGTTTTTTTGGGAGTCATCTGATGCTAAAAGGACGACAATTGTGTCTGCAGAACTTTTAGACTACAACCGGGTCGGGAAAAGCTGTAAGGTATGGGTATCGGAAGATGTTACTTTTGGAAAAGCACCGCGTGTCCATACTGTAGTTGGCTATTTCTATCAAATGTGAAAGGTGCAGTTAACAAGTGTTCAAAAATGTATTTTTTTTCTCATTAAACAAAGGGATACGAATAATTCTAAAATAATGTATCGAAATTAGTCGCCTCCAAAACATGAGATGGAACCATAATACACTAAGAAAGTTCTCAAACATAGCTCAGGCTTCTCTCCACTACTTGGTGTGGTGATCTTTTAGAAATATATTATTAATAATAGGCGAATTCAAGTACTATAATATTTTAGAAATAGCATTTTGTTATATGCTAAGCATAATTTACCGGTCCTTAGCGCTTTCCAAATTAGAAAAGTTCTGAAAAACACTGTAAGAGTAGTAAAAAGGACTCTTTGATCGAGCAACTTATGACGGTTTTGGATTGGCCCATCGCAAATTTAATAGAAAAAAAACTGGTGATCGGCCAGAAAACACAATGGCGATAAGTCATACATGAAACATTGATCAATTTTACACAGATTTTTATGAAGCATGGAAGAAAATTCCCGTAGCGACTTAAAACAAAACTGACCGCTTGCACGCTTAGGGATGTCGTGCTGTCATTGAGGTAAAAGGAAATAAACCAAATATTAGTACTCATTAGTATGCTTAGTTACAGTGTAGGGAATGTTGTTATAGAAAAGTACCATCAATAATATTAATAATTTGCATTTCTTCCTCTTGAGCAAATGGAGTGTCTTTAATTATATGGCCAGGCCACGTTATGGTTCATACCGCTCGAGATTCGGATAAAGCGAAAAAAAACTTGTCGCGAAGGATCACTGAAGATAGTCTTTAGTTTTAATATTTCACAATGCTCTCTTAAATATTTTAAAATAGAAAATAAAGTTCCAGTAGCAATCAGAAAAAAGAAATACAGATGAAATGCGGCAGCAATTTAAGATTCCAACAGTGTCTTTAATTATGTGTCCATGACTGTATACCTGTATTGGGATTCTATAAAACTCGATCAACTTCGATTCGTAATGTCATTTCATACTTTAGGGGAGGTAGGGGAGGGATGGGCACTTTTTCACATTTATTGCATAAAAAATCAGATTTTACAGATAATCAACTTTTATTGCCATTTCTTATGTTTGGCTAGATAAAATCAAAGAGCTATCCTAAAAATTACAATCAGTTTCAACATTACGAGATATTTAAACGGTTTAAATAAAACCGTCGACACGTCAAAATTTTGTTTAGTCTGACATGCTTTAGTTGGTACTTACGTAGTGTTTAAAGTTACTTTTTGCTTTTTATAGGGTTTATCGTTTATAACATTTTGTCATAATAATTGCGTACTTTTTTGGGTCGGGGGTTTTTTTTAATTTATAATTTTATTTTATTTCATGGTTTTTTAAAGGAGCTCCTTAATGTTTCCTTCTTTTTATGATGGGTTCGCTAATGCGATCTCAGCCAAAGGAAGCTGTTTAACAATCTTCATGACAAACTGGCTCTGGGAGAATTGCACAGATTGAGAAACAATAAAGATGGACCTTTGTTGATCCAGGGTTATATATCATTCTAGGGTTTCATCCGCCACATCCCATTTCCAGAATTAGGTTCTCGTCAATTAGAAACATGAAGAAAACTAGTCAAGACAAATTAAACGAGCCCAAACTCGATGGGTTTACTAAAAGGCAGTTCAGGGTTACCTATCTTCGTGTCCTAACAGCAGACCAGCTCAGTGGTTCCAGAAGACATTAGTATTTCAAATTTTAGATCCCACATATGCTTGCAAGTAAACTGAGCGTGTAACATTCCTATCACACCTAACAAACGAGCTGATGACCTTGAAGACCTGAACCGATTTCCACCAAACATAGCTAAGAACACTCCCGAATGACATTCCTTTTAAACAAAAAAAACCGCATTACAATCGGATCATCCGTTTGGGAGCTACGATGCCACATACACACACACACACACAGACACGTCAAACTTATAACACCCCGTCGTTTTTGCGTCGGGGGTTAAAAAGAATGGTTTGCGACGGGAAATTCCTAAAGATTTAATATAACGAGCAATACAAGAGGTATCAAAAGGTTAAAAAATAAAATTAACAGCTGATAAATATGGAGTCCCTAGATCAAGTTGGCAACGGTACCTGAAACAAGATTCTATAAAGGATTTTTAACCCCCGACGCAAAAACGACGGGGTGTTATAAGTTTGACGTGTCTGTGTGTGTGTGTGTGTATGTGTGTGTGTGTGTGTATGTGGCATCGTAGCTCCCAAACGGATGATCCGATTGTAATGCGGTTTTTTTTGTTCAAAAGGTATGTCAGTCGGGAGTGTTCTTAGCTATGTTGGGTGGAAATCGGTTCAGGTCTTCAAGGTCATCAGCTCGTTTGCTAGATGTGATAGGAATGTTACACGCTCAGTTTACTTGCAAGTATATGTGGGATCTGAAATTTGAAACACTAATGTCTTTTGGAACCACTGAGCTGGTCTGCTGTTAGGGCACGAAGGTAGGAGACGTAACCCTGAACTGCCTTTTAGTAAACCCATCGAGTTTGGGCTCGTTGAATTTGTCTTGACGAGTTCTCTTCATGTTTCTGATTGACGAGAACCTGATGCTGGAAATGGGATGTGGCGGATGAAACCCTGGAAGGCCGGAATGAAACGGATAAACCGATTTATATTTTTTTGCTGAAAATCTAGAATGTCCAAAGGTTAATCTTTATTGTTTCTCAATCTGTGCAATTCTCCCAGAGCCAGTTTGTCATGAGGATTGTTAAACAGCTTCCTTTAGCCGAAATCGCATATAGCGACCCCATCTTAAGATAAAATAAATTAAATGAAATAAGTAAAAATTAAGGAGCTCCTTTAAAAAGCATGAAATAAAATTAAATTATAAATTTAAAAAAACCCTCGACCCAAAAAAAGTACGCAATAATTATGACAAAAGGTTAAAAACGCTAAACCCTATAAAAAGCAAAAAATAACTTTTAACACTACGTAAACTAAATTTTGACGTGTCGGGGGACCGCTTTTTACCTTCATAAATACTTACATAAATCAAATGATACCTACCTAATACAACATTCGTTTTAAAAAAAAAACACGTATCTAAAGTAACGAATTAGAGCGGTCCCCCGACACGACAAAATTTAGTTTACGTAGTGTTAAAAGTTATTTTTTGCTTTTTATAGGGTTTAGCGTTTTTAACCTTTTGTCATAATTATTGCGTACTTTTTTTGGGTCGAGGGTTTTTTTAAATTTATTTAGCGCAGATTTATAACCTCACAAATTTTCACTGAAGAAGAAGAACAAAAATTTACAAATTATACATTACATGGTATGTCCAAGCCTCCCTACCATAGGGAGCATTGGACACTTTTGACTTAGTTTATAAAAAAAAAAACGGTAAAAAAACTTAAGTAAAACGGTTTTATCTTATGTGCACTGAAAACTAGAAAATGAAAAATTGAACTTACTTACCTGTCAACCTACGTAGGTGGTCCCGGTCATATTAGACTAAAATAAAAACGTGGGGCCCATAAACTATTGCTGTAGTACCTCTTCTAGAGGTATAATAGGTGTGGATTGCATCGACTTACTATAATCGTAACTGGAGATTTTGACAATCAATCATTAATAATAGAAAATACACATACCTTTCATTAGTTTTCTCTTTATAACGATCCGAAACCGCAACAAAATATTTAAGTACTTTTACGAGTGTTTGTTCTTGACAACTCACAGAAATGACAGATAGTCTATGGATGAACACCGTTACCAGTCGGTAACGTAAACTACCCAATAAAAAAAAAACTATGATCAAATCAGAATAAAAGGACCCCCCCCCCCCCTTTTAATCTGATTTGATCATGTCTCCCAACTGCCCATCTCTCCCCTACCTCCCCTATAGATAGACAGATTTTGGCAGATCTGTCAAAATCTCGACTTTAATTTAGTTCAACTTGTCAACACGCTCGATAGTGTAGCGCTAGTGTAGTTTGACAATGTCAATCACGAAACTTTAAGGTAGAATTCCGTGGGTCGCGATTGTCGCAGCCGCGCGCGACAAAAGTCAACCTATGAAAATGTATGGCACCGCTGCCGAGGGCCGCGACAGTCGCGCGCGGACGACGAATTTCGTGAGCCGCTGGCGGCCGTACGCTTCTCAACATGGTCTAGCGCTTAATAACATCTATAGAATTTTAGTAAAACCAGAATTAAATTGTTGACAATGCCGCGAGCAGCTTACGAAATTCGTCGGCCGCGCGCGACTGTCACGGGCCTCGGCAACGGTGCCATACATTTTCATAGGTTGACTATTGTCGCGTCCACGGAATTCTACCTTTAGATCGAAGTCGAAGTGAGAGTGATGTCGAAGTGAGTTGTGATATTTTATAGAATCGACATGCTGAAAGATGATGTCGGATAAAAGAGTATACTGACTACAACTTAAATATTATAAGGGTATGATGATAATGATGATGGAAGATGAAGATATCTATTACATTTTGCAATTAGGCTTTTAAATTATTGCGAAGGCTTCTCTGAAAGAAGACTTTAATGTGTATATTTTAATAACAATATTGGAATGCGTATGACGGAATACTGTAAACAAAATTAAGCATCAATAAAGCCAAGTCAATCTAACTTTTAATGCTTTATTACTACTTTGCCTATTAAAATTTCATTTATTATATTATTGCTCATAAAATAGCTGAATAGATATAATTCCTGAGTTTACCCAACTAGGTGGAGGCTAGGTTCTGGCCTGAATATTTAATCGTACATACAACATGGAATGGAGAAAAATATGGAAAAAAATAAATATAATATTTATAAAATTAGAATTGCGCAACGTCTAAGATGAAGATAAAAAGAGTTTACTATACGCATATTACAAAAATGTATGTTAAGTATGTATGGATGGAGAGGGAGAGGAAGACTTAAGAAAAGATGGATGAATTGCCTAAAAGATGACATGAATAAGAAGGGAGTAGATGTAAGTATGACGAGTAACAGAGAGGAATGGAAGCGGCAAACATATTGGACCTACCACAAATAACTTGGGAACAAGGCCAGAAAAAAAGAAGACATATTGTAGTCTATAATTACAATATTAGCAAGGAAGTCCAATTAGGAAATGTTTAACCTATTATGCAATATTATATATTCCCACGATATCTATAAATAAACGGTGTCCACGAATTTAGTCAGCGTACTTTCAATGCCAAATGAAAGTAAAATGCTTAGCGCAGCGTTTGTCAGCTAAAACAAACAGAGAGTTGTTGTAAGTGAATGAGATAATGAGGTGTTATGTACGTCTTTTTTCTATTTCACTAAGTTTAAAATAATTAAGACAGGTTATCCTACCTAGGGGTTTGCCCGGGTGACTGGGTTTAGGAGGTCAGATAGGCACAACTGATCTGAGACTCATCTGGAAGCTGATCCCAAAATAGATGAAAAAAGGCTCGGGAGATGATGAGTTCAGGAAAAGATTTGGTTGCCAGGTTGCTAAATAAAGTGTTGGCATATGAATTCTATTTATAAATATTTCAACATTCACAAACATCAATAGTCTTGAGTATAAGGAGCACAACTTTAAATTCATATATTTAATGTAAATCCACCCTAGTATTCAATAAAAATATCCGTATTCAAATATAGTCGAATGCATGCACTGACCTCGGCTAACAAAGCCTAATCACTAGTACCTTTAGATCTCTCTATCTATCCCTTCAGACCGATACATGAGTAAAATAACTTTCAGTTCCAACATTAATTGCCTTTCCCCTATTGTAATATTTTCAGTAATACAACCTCTCAACATACCAGTTATTGAGAACTTTCACCTTTAGGTACTAACAAACTAGTCACGAAATACTAGTTGTCTATTTATAAACTAAACTCAAGGATTGCAATGCAACTAAGTTTGATTGAAAAGAACAATGTTTCAAAAGTAAATAAAAACTCATCTCAATTTGCCTACAAAGGTCATGAACCTGCTAATCTAAAAATAGCCGCATCCATCTCCTTTCCTCTCAAAACAACAGAAAGAGACCGAGAAATTGCAAATACACCTTATTTCGCTGTTTCCAATAAAACGAACGCGTTGAAGTCTTTTCTAAGAGACACGCAATCGCATAAGTGATCAAGTAAATTGTATATTTTTACTTTGAGGCCATCGATCTTATATATGTTTCGCAGACGTTGATATAATCGCGAATTTTATTGCGAATCGTCAACTAATCGAGTCGTCCGGCCCGGCTAGAATGGGAACGCGCTCATTTCGCGTTGTATGCGAGATAAAAGTACGTGTCCACTGTTTTTGAGCGGTAATAAAATGCAAGGCTGATTTGTTAAAGTTTTACGTGATATGCGTGACTGGTTTATAAGCAAATACGATTGCAGTTTATGATGCCGAAATTAGCAATGTACTAAGAGTTAAACAATATACCTCATGACCCTGCAGGAAAAGCAAAAATATAATTCGACGTTTAAATATTTTCTTTCTAAATTAAAATAGGGTAGGGTATTTATTGCAAACAAGTACTTCCAAAAATAACTATATTTCGTTTATTAGTAAATACCAATACAACCCCTTAAAACATGTTATTCCCACGCCACATTCATACATTCTCAACACATCTAAAAATTCCCGTAACGTACAACAATGCGCACAAACACGGAGGGTGGCGTACGTGCGCGCGCGCACGTCGTAGCGCCGGCTCCTATTCCACTCGCCGGGAGTTAAGTCATGTTATCTGACACCACAACCATGGCCTGAGATATCATTATCTTATAGTTAGTCAATTAATTTGTTCTCTTATACTACAGTTCGTCTTAATGATAGTTCCTCAATTGTTTTTGCGAACTTTGACTTTGATCGTTGACTCCAATTGGCTTTTTTTTGCTTTGATTGTCGTCGTAATCTTTGGCAAGTAAAAGAGGACGTTGGTGATTTAATCAAGATATAGAGACGGATGAGTTACCTAGTCGATTTGGTTGCTATGTCATAGTTCGGCAGCTGTAACTAATTTATACTCATGACATTTACAAGTCGTTAGGAGGACGATCATTTCCTACTGCTTACCTGATGGTAAGTGATCATTGAAGCTCAAGGAGGAGACCTTACCAATAATTGATTTAATGAATACACGCGTGTATGTGTAACCAGTACTTAAAAATATTTTAAGTGCATTGATGTGCGTGCATATAGAGATGAATAAATCAACCAATTCAAGGCAAGTCAGGACCTACATTCAATCTGAAATATCATCATTATCATCTTACTACCGAACTTATATTATCATATTGCTGCCGAACTCTGTCATCTGTTTGCACCAATAACTGCCGATTTCAATAACCTATCTATCCATTGCTTTGCGATTAGAGAAGAAATAACTTATACGTTATAGGTATGTAGCTAATGTCAAAATTCTAATTGTAATTGAAAATTGACGGATAAATATGTTATAGAACTCAGCTCCACTTCAATTTTTAAACATACAACACCCGTATAGCAAGCGCCTATCAGTCTAGATCAGTCATTAATTCCATAATGAAGAACAAAACCATTCCGCTTGACCTTGTTCAAACAATTGATGGTAATCTGCACTTGTAATGATGAAGTATCGTCTCTCGTCTGTTGCCAACGAGTGAACGCCCGGAGGACGCGGTAACTGTTTCATCATGCTGTATGTATGTATGTATGTACCTGTATAATGTGCTATGTTATATATAGCTGGTTAGATGGCCAGTGTGCAGTGGAAGATTATATTCTGGCACTAACCGGATACGACCCCAACATAGTTGGGAAAAAAAAGGCTCTTAGGATAATGGAGGATGAGTGGAAGAATATATTGTTAATTATATATTAGTTGAAGAATGTACCTAATCTTGTGCCATATATGATATAGACATTTCTTTAAATCAAAATATTTGATTAACTTGACTAATGATGCCAAACACACTCTTTGTAGTTTAAGGTTCCGTTGCTTTTTTATTGAAGTTACACGTCCTACGAGGAGATTACATGTGTTGTATTACAGGTCAGGAAAATGGTTGCATTTTTAACCAAATTCAAAAAAGGAGGAGGTTCTCAATTCGTCGTAATCTTTTATTACCAGACCGCAAAGGAAGGTAACGTATTTTTTCATAATATGTAAGTAAATGATTAAATCGGAATTTCGAGTTCCTAATTGCCCCTTTTAGGATTTAAACATAACGATATTTATATAGGATGTAGTAAAATATTTATAGGATATAGTAAAATGTGGGCGTAGATACTATTCCTTCTCAATCCTTCAAGGAAAACAGGCGCCATATTGCATGTTTATGTTTCTTTTAGTATCTCGTAAATACAAGCTAATGAAGCTTACTTCTGTATTACTTTATACAAGTTATGTTCCAAGATAAAATTAATCGTGGAGTGGCTACTAGATTAATTTTGTTTATTGATGTCGATATCTGGTTGTCATGGCAACTATCTTAATTACGTTGTAGGTTATAGATAATGGTTGATTGGTCATTAACTTTTATGGATGCTAATTAGCAGTTATTAATGTGTCAATTTTGCACATCTCGAAGCCAATAACTATAAACATAAAATTAATATTTGGTAATCTATAAAATATTTTATATGCCACCCTATGATGTACCAGTTCAAATCTGATCATCCTAGTTAGTGCGAGTATCAAATGCGAGTCTCGAGATTGTTACAAACATCTGAACAGACAGATTAATTTCGCCATCTTAACATTAGCAAGGAACAATTTAATAGGCAAACAAAACTGGAATTAGCTTAGTATTTCAGCTATATGGTTCTGGACTCAGGAGGAAGAAAAGATGAGCGGAATATGCTAAAGAAGGCAGGTCAGGCGCCTTCTTGTATGTCCAAAATAACGTATGATCAAAACTGTTACTAGAACTAACTTTCGGCTTTCGAGTTCCTTGTCAAATCAAAACCAATCTGTCAAAGATAGCTCGTGATTGATTGGTGATATACTCGTATATAAGGGCGAAGCTAGTCTGCGGGTCGGTTCGAAAGAGATACCATGGCCCTGGTACACAAAAGGCCTATGACGGAACACGACGGTTTTTAGTCAGTAAGAGTCTGACACTCCCTCACCACTGCTAACCCACAGCGGGAGGGGTCATTTGATTATTTATAACGTCGGAAAAAAAAAGGCCGAAGCTAGTAACGTTCCTCGTCCTCCGAAAACCATCATTTTGGCGAACTACTTAGGAGATTTTGTGTTATGACATCTCCGCTAGTAATTTTATTCTGAACAAAATATTTATATTAAGGAAAGCAATTAATAAAGTAATTAGAAAACTAATAGCAATTTCATAACATGACTGCAAATATTTTATAGCTATGCAGATGAGATACCTACGTAATTACCGCAGCCTATAAAACTTAGATAAGTTTTTATAATTTACGTAGTAATGTTTACACTATTTTAACATTTAATTAAGAAAATACATAAACAGATTTCATTGCTATTTGTACGATAAGATATTACATGGCGCTTGAACTTGTGAAGAGCAAATTTTACTTTTTTTATGTAAATACTTGTAAGTAATAAATGTAATGAAGCGCAGCTACTATACATAAAGAAACTCAGGAAAAACCAGTTCTTTTCCACAAATTAGAATATTGGTTTTGATTTAGCAAATAAAAAAACATGATGAAAGAGGCAGCTACGTAGACCCGGGCAATCAAGATTGTAGAATGTAGATGTCTCTATCAAGATTGCCCACATGCACAGGGCAATAAAAGTCTAAGCAATTATCGCACTGATCGCAAGAGGTCACCGATATTAGGCTATCTGTGACTCCAGAAGCTTTCCAGTGAAAGTAACATTCTAGACACAAAATCATGTCTCATGTCATTCTATATCTACAATTATTAGTCTGCGAAAATTCATTATTATATCTAAAATTCTAGAATAATCAAAATCAGGTCATTTATATTTAGAGGTGTCAAAGTATCTGAAATGTCAGTTTTTATTTATAAACATTTTGCCAGAACTTCGTCATTCGTGACGACTATCGTCACAATGATTGACATAACGGGTTCATGAAATTCTGAGAGCTTATTGAGATAAATATTATCTACCAAAATTAATTGTAACAGGACGAAATTAAATAGTGAGTGGTGATAACGCATGTCAGCTGTTATCTGTATAGTTATTCCCCTTCACTTGACTTAAATACCTTAAAATAGGCAAAGCTAATTGTATTTTATTGTCTGTTTCAAATGATATGACTTTAATGTATGACCTTGCGTGTTTCCAGATTAGAGAAGACACATACTATGTTAGTGCATAATGTGGTCATACATAGGTACGAATACTTATAGAAATATTCGTGAAGGATTGAAACTTTTGAATTGGCACTACACAACCAGTTTTAGCGATTATGACATTTTTATTCATCATATTACAGTTAATATACTTCCAGCAAAATGAGCGCCGCCATTCGAATAATTTTGGAGCCACTTTATGGTGACCTTCCAAAACGAGCCGCTGGTCGCCGGCCTGCGACAGACGAGACCGGCCAAGGCGTCAGACATCAAAATATGGTAATTTATGGCGCCGTTTCCGAGACGAGACATCAGCTCACTTATTTAAACATTCTGCTACTAATGAGTTATTGACCATGCGCGACCGTCAATAGGAGCAAACCGCTCGATAACCAAGTACCTGTATCTAGAGGAACCTTTATGATGACAAACCTTTGAAGGTAGAGGGTATTTCACCTCGCACACGACATTGATTGCGAAATGTGCAAACACAGACAGATTGCACAACGTCACTAACTGATTGATAACAGCCGTCATATCAGGGGCGCGATTCTACTAATTTTACTTAAGCGACATACGATTCACATCAGACTGTGATCCAACCACGACTCAATACGATTGAAGCGTATGTGGCATTCCGCTATTTTGTCTATTAAATAAAAAATAATTTCCGTTTCTGTGATTCAATAATGAACCATATTGTCTGCAATTTTATATATACGATTGCAATATTATGATTGTCGAGCAAACTACCGTATAGACCAAATGGCAGACCAATCGCAAACCAATCGAATGTCGTTGGTATGCGATTGGTCTCATATTAATAGCAGAATGCCCGCTAAGGTTAAAACTGCTATTGCGGTTCAATTTCTATTCAATTTTGACATTATTAACTTAGCAGAATCGGGCCCTTGTAATATCTTATTTAACTGTTATTTTTGCGGCGCCTTACGTTTAATGTTTAATAGTGATAGCAATGTTTGTTCTTCAAATTGATAGTATGCAACCACTGTTTGCACTTACATTTCGCTATGATGCAATATCATTTTGGATTAATTGCTATTGAAATTATGTGAGGCGTTCGCGAAAGTACAATTTGGTATGAAAATGTACTATTGAATTACCAGTTATTGTGTATTCTGCACCCTGATTAACTTTAGAGTCTATGCATTTGTGACTACAAAAGAGACATGGGTAGCGATTAGCGAGGAACTCTCAAAAGGTGTCCCATTGTTCTTTTAAAAGCATATGAGCATGTTTCAATCTGGTGCCAGATTGATGAGAACACTCCCCGGCAAATGCTTAGTAGTCGCTTACCATTAAATTATCGTCAATGGTACAACCTACAATTATATACGCACCCTTTGAGGAATTCTGCAGCCGCAGCAGCGAAGTCCACGCAACAAGCAGAGCCAGGACGCGGGATGATATAAGAATATCGACCTTATAATATTCCCATAACGGACCATTATATGGTCGATAGCCTTGACGATAACTTAATGTTAAGTGATCCCTTAGCATTTACCGGGTATGGTCGATATTCTTATATCATTAGAGATTTATACCTCTAATACCTATATATTATATCATGTATCTATATTACTTGTCTTATTCCAGATAAAGTAACGTTTGAGAATCGTAATAGCCGGTAATGAAGTAAAATAAAATAAAGCTGACCTTATCAAAGTCATGGTCAAGGTGATTATCGTGGCGATTCCTAATATTACAGTCATAAATTATGTTAATAATCATTGATCTATAATTTAAAACCAATTTTATTTTAGGCTATCGTTATTAAAGACGTTTAAGGTGTAATTTAAAATTAATCTTGAATTACATTATATTTTCTTAGGTGACGAGAAGAAATCGTATAAGATACTCATTAACATAAAGATAAAATAAATATTTTAAATCTGAACGTACCCGTTTTTTGTTTTCTTTGGAAAGGATTATGTAAAAAGGTAAACATTCATTCATTTCAATCCATAAATTCACAAGTAAAATATGAACGTCATTTAATTGTCAATCTGTAAAAAATATAAAATCATTTAATTTTTTATATAAAATTATATTTACATATATTTATAATAAACACTAATGGTCAAGAAGTTCGGTGTTGGCGGAAAAACTAGTATACAAGCAGACGTCATCGTCCTAGGATGTACTCTCCCAGGCATTGTAGCAGCGCACAAACTGAAGAGCAAGTTTGGAGACTCCATGGATATCATGGTCATAGATCTGCCAGGACCTGACTCCAAGCCCGTGTCTAAATGCAACGTCGCCTTCACAAACATGATGGACTCAGACTACGACAACGAGGATTCATCGTACGACTTAACAGCCAGGCAGCTACTAGACAACGTCGCCAGATTTTACCTTATCAAGTACGCCAAAGAGTTCAAATTACCCCTGCCCGACTGCATCATCTATCCCGACTTGGCCGAAGAAAACTCAGAACTAATGGCACACAGCGGATACCTAATGCGATCACATCATGCAGCTGACGTGATACCAGAAGAGCCTGGGGAAGAAGTACCGCTCCAGAAGCTCTTCCAATACCCTGACGGTAATACAGTAGAATTTTTAAATAACGTACATGATTTTGAATACCTCAGCTTCTTAGAGAAGTTTGAATTAAATCAGTACCAAACATTCTTAGATAGATGTATGACCGATCTTTTCCAAACTAGCAGAGTAAATATAGAGGAAGAAAGAAAAACATTGCTGTACTACGATAGGACTACCATGGAGAAAAATATCTGCGAGACGCTCCTCTTCTCAAATACGAGGGAAATAATGAGGATTATAGTTAGATTAGTCTGTGGTGCTCCGGCCAACAGCGTATCCCTCCTCTTCTATCTTCATCAATGTTACAGGACAAGCAGTGCCAAGAACCATCTCGGTGGTTTAAACACAAGGTTTCGGGAAAAGCTTCTAGGGCAATGTAGGAAACGGCTTTCTTCCAAACTTAACCAAAGTATAGCTGATATTACATTGCAATCTATGTCTATTAAGGGGATCCGCACATACGCCGAGCAAGTCATCCTTGAAACGATAAAGGGTGAGACTACTTACGTGTGCAACTTGTTAGCGATGGCTCTGAGGCCAGAGCAGCTTAACAACATACAAGTAGAAGATCGGCTGCTGTCAGAAGAATTCGCAAGGATAACCAAAGAAATGAAACCTGGGTATGCAAAAAAGTTTAACATTCTATACAGGGAAAACTTTTGGACTAGACTAGGATACAGCGGAGATATATTTAGTATGCGTGGTCCAATAATTTGGGCGATGCAGAAACCAAAACTGTCTACTACAGGAAGTTTGGAGAAATATTCAGGGTTGATTGGTTATCTGATGGTACGCGACGATGGCCAGGATTCTAAAGAAGCTGTCATAGAGCAGCTAGTAAATATGTTTGGCCCAGAAGCGGCGTTTCCTGCGAGTTACCGAGAGACACCTGTAGCCGATGTGTATGTTCCACGCTGTGGGGATTACGTTGCTCTAAGAGAACTAACAACTGTAGGGAGCCCAAAATTTTTAGAATGGGCAGCTCTTGATATATTCGCTGACGGTGACGTGGCAGCTGCGTTGGAAGCTGGCCATTCTGCTTACTTACACTTGTTGGGGTGTTTGCGACCTCAAGCTCAGACGTACGACGACATCATTGCGACCGATTGGCCAATATTTATCAGCGAAAGTCCATTGCAGAGGTGGATCTCGCAGATCAACGTAATCACCGGCATCAAAATAACCGCGGTCACTACCGCCGTGTTGATCGGCGTCTCACTTCTACGTTACATGAAGAGTCGAATATGATTTTTTAAGAGTTGTAAGCATTTTGTATTTAAATAAATGAGATTTTATACGATCAGGGAGATTTTTATATGGAGATAAATTTAAATATCATGCGGCCGTTCCGATATTTTGGTATATGTGGCTAATTTACTGCCTACCACAAAAATCAAACATAATATATTATTGGAAACGACTGTTAACTTATAATAATTATCTATTGACAAATATACCTATTTCGAAACACACAGGACACGAGTGTCCAATAAAGAAATAATTTAGTTACCGACTTCCTTAATTACAGTCACTATACTGTTGTACAATGAGAATATAAATTAGAATGCATGATACATCTTCAAATGCTAATAAATATCCTTAGCTGATTGGTACTTAGCTTCAAGGATATTGTTTCCAATAGTTTAGTCTAAGAATCCTATGATTTTCATTCTGATAAACTTCACTTGGACATTGAGCCGAGACTTCAGCAAGCTGAGAAGTTTTAAAATAACAGATTGATAGAATTTCTCCGCTCACGGGTATTTTAAAATTGGCGGAGACAAGATTTTTGAAAAAAAAGTTCTTAGCTCCGTGTAAATTCTATCTATTTGAAACTACTCATCATGTAAGGACGTCCTACGAATATATTATTCATGCTGCGTCCCTACCTGCCCGTGGACTATATTAGGGACTGAGTTCTGACCTTCTGACAATCGACAAGGGCAGGGTCAGACAACCGGGTCAAGTGCGACCATGGTGTGAGTCAGTGACGACCATCAGTCTGGCTTGTAGAATCAGTAAGTGTGCAATGTTTATGGCTTTATTGTATAATCGTTTTTGTAGTATTTGAATATGTAGGTTAAAATTAGAAATGATTTTATTCATTGAGTGCCTGTGGAGATAAGCATTACTATTGAATGAAAGATAAGTTGCTATTCGTAATATTGTAGGCGCGTCCCATTTTGCGATTTGCAACTGTAGCTAGTCGACATAAAGGTAACTATCTTACTTACGTATGTTAATGTTGCTTTGAAATGATGAAAAATATTTACTTAGGTTGATAAAAACTAATAATTTATAAAATAAAACCGTTTAAAAATCAACACTTTAATTTACAATTTACTAGGCTAAGACAGTAATTGTGAGCGCCTGATTAAATAGTGGCATACATTTGTGGATGATACTTACTGAACAAAAATTTTAGGCAGTCAAATATGGAGGTTTGTCGGGTATCCTGTGGAAACCGTTGGTGAATTGGGAGACCACAGACTCTTGCCTACAAAAACGAATGTAATAAAACCAATACATGGTTATTTAAAAATATCTTAAAACGTTTATTAAAATATTTATATTATGTTTACTCATGTTTATCATGTTATACTCTTTCAGGCATTCCCCATTTTGAATTTCACTTCGCAGTTAGTAGATTAGAAAACTTTTACCAGGATTAGATTGAAATGTTCTTCTTAGTAGGTCACAAAAAACAGACTCTTGCTTCTCATAAAAAATCAAGTCAATACCTAAAGTAAACAAATTAAAATGAAATTAGTTATAATTCAGTTATTCGATTAGTTACGATTGCTATATTTACCTATAAGTCTTTTTTCCAATCAATCGCCAACCTTAAAGTACAGGAAGTACTTCCGAGAAAAAACAAAATGGCGGACTCGGAAGAGGAAAAGTTTTGTTTTTATTTATTAGATACGCTTCGGCGATTGCTAAATACAACAAATATCTGTCTTTTTAGATGAAAATCTTCATTTAATGTTTTCCTAAATCAATTAACTATTCTACATAAAAACCTTAAACTACGAAACAGATAGATTGAGGTAAATATGCTTTTTGAGGAAAATATGTTAGAGAAGAAAGTATATAGGTATAGGCTTCATCAATAATATGGTTTTAATTGATCTCCACCTAGTTATAACAACTATTTATGCGCGATGTCTAGCATTGAAAATACGATGCCATGTGGATTCGTGAATATGTAGTACAAAAGGTATGTTACTGCCTGAAAAATGTTGTCTAACTCGACGGTGACATGTTAAACGTATTCTACTTTTTTTACTAGTCCGTGACGTATTCCAGGTTTTTCACATTGATAGATCTGTACTAAAGAGTATTCTTAAGGTTTCTTTTGCACTATTCCGTGTATAGCCAGTATGACTTGCCCACTATTGTGCCATGGCCAACCCACAATCTACTTCTCGTCCCCGATCACCCACGTCAACTCGTGACTACTCCCAATCAACTACATATTTCATCCATCTCATACAAAATGGACGCAAAATAAACTAAATTAAATTAATGGCGACATTCCGTCACGTAACTCTTCAATAGACCAGTATAAATAGGTCCCTGATAGTGGCGCCACTGTCTTCACCATTGAAGAAATAAATGTTAGTTCTGCTTTTTCCTATGGGTCAGGATAAATTGGTGTATCATATTTGATTCAGTAGGTCAGAATAAGCACGCGATCCACAATAGGCCAGGCATAACAATTAGACATACTGACCCAGGTTGCGCAAATACTTTCCTTTCGACAGAACCAAATTGATCATATTGTATAACAATTAAATATGGCGTACTTTATACATAATCATGTGTTGTGGTGAGGTTGGTTTCTTTTGTTAACTTCGTTTTGCTAAGTTGTTGAAACTTCTTTATCGCTAGTAAAATATCTAGAGAAACAGCGTGGTATAGGACTTAAACTATACGTAGAATACTTGGTAGATGAAAAGCTACTACAAGCTAGCTACTTCCCTGAGCACACTTTGAGATAATACAGCCACGAAATAATGTATCTACTACAGAATAAAAATATTTTAATCCAGTCCGCAAATTCTTCCTCACAGGCCTTCTGCCAATCCTCACATAAAAACTCCTCAACAGAACAAATTGTAAGCCGCGAATTATTTGTAAACTGCCTGACAACAATAAAGGAAGCTGCTGTGACCATGAACGTGTTCTATTTACAGCATCATCATCAACTCAACATGCAAAAACTAGCTGTTTTCCGGATCTTCACTCGCTTTTTGAGGAAAATATTTTATATCCAAGTAAAAAGTACCTAAGTATTTCATCATCTTCCTTCTGCCCATTATATTTGGATCTGCAGATTAATTGAATGTTTCGGCTTACCTCACAACCTGAGAGAAGTAGGTATTCTATACCTATGTTCTACTAGGCTTTAAGCAGCTCCAACCTCTAAATATTCTAGATTTCATCCAAAATGGTACGAATGTATTCTGAGAAAACTCAAAAAGATTAACAGACAGGTTCGCTTTTCATATTAATTTATCGATTTAACATACACCATACATATACGCGTGCTGGCTGTCAATGAACCATCATTGACAGCCAGCACGCGTACTACAAAGGGTAGGCCTATGCAATAAGTATTATAAACATTGTTGTAACGATGCTGTAATGTCCAAGTATAGTTGCCAACTGAATACTACTCATCCTTCCGGGTAACCTCTTTTATATGCAAAACGAATTCAATAGGCACAAATCTACCTATGATGTGTTTGTTGTGAAGAATAGGTATAGCAAATGCATATTTAATGCTAACCTATCTGCAAAACCTCGTAGCCTTGTAGCCCTTAAAAATTGTGAGTACATTCTTCATTTGGATGGAAGATAGACGAAGTATGCCAAACTCTATTCCTGTCTCACGACAGATAAGAACATATGCCCAAATAAAAATATAATAGAAAAATATTTTTCAATCGTCCTAATCTCAATACTTTATTCTGCGTTAAGTACTAACAATTCCAATGACAATAGCCATAAGTATACCGTTATATACCGTATAAGTATTACCGTTTTGCGTTTCAAGAACAGCGACAGCGTATAAAGCAGAACGTATTATTACTACCTATGCGTACTATAAACACACAATTTCGAGACAAGCCAAGTATCATGCTTGCTTATATTTCAGGGAAACTGCGATGCGCGGGCGCCGCTGGTAACAATAGCAAACAAGCATGTTACGATCAACAACGCTTTGGAATGATAACATTATGTGACGTTGCGTAATGCTGTGCGTCAGTATAAACTGAGTCCTCAATGCGAATCCCCCAAAGATTTGTTAGAAGAGAAACAATTGATCTGTCCTTGATCGAATAGAAAGCTGTTTTTCACGGAAAGACTGCCTATATTTAAAGTTTTCAAGTCAGTTTCCTGGGCAAGTCATAAGTAGGAACTAAAGGGATCTAGATCCTATCTCTCTATGGTCAAAGCAACCTTTAAAGGCTCCTGAGTACCAGTGGTTTACATGGAAAGATTGCCCATATCTTACTGATCAGCTCAGTTATCTGGGAAACCCATTTCTACACTATATTCTATATCTCTATGGTCAAATAAGGTCAGTCCTGAAAAGCAACATTTAAAGACTCATCAAGTGGCTCAATTAACTATGGTCAGGTATCATTGGACCATCATTAAATTTACACTCATTAGACACGCCATTTTTTGCCCCTTAAAAAAATCTGGTCGGCATTTTTGCCACGTGACTGCGCCTAACCTGATTACAGTGATGATCGAGTTTTACAGCTGTTATTCAATTCATTGTTACGAATAGTTAATTAAACTGCTACTACTATAGTAGCGTGAGTGCCCTAGATATTGTTATTTAGGTACTTAGGAGTCTTCATAATATCTAGGTACACTTTTATATTGCATCCTTTTACTCTTTGAGCTACTACGAGTTATGAAAATTGGATGTAAACATACCGTTAGATCTTTTTTGCTAAGGAATCTCAGTAAATATTCCCAGATTGTGGTATCGCTTCTAGGGACTCCAGACAGCCAAAATATTTTTCATTATTGCATTTGGTGCTTAGGCGTAAAAGAAGATATACCTGTTATTTACTTATTGCCAGTTATATTAAACGCTAACTGTTCTAGTGTTAAGTAATCCCCATCATAAGGATGTCAGCCACAGTCAATTATGCTATGATACAAGAGTTATCTCAATTTCCCCGTAAAGCATAGTTTTTACAACGGGAAGTATGGCCTTCATACCGGAACCGGAGTATTGCAATAGCAATGCTAGTTAGCAACTAACGATGGGTACAATTATTTTACGTTGCTCAGCATGTTCAACTAAGAATATTAAAATTGGTTCTACTTTTGCCAGTTTAAATAATAAATAAACACCTTTTGTGGTCTCGGTTAAAAGACAAAAAGTACCTGGCATCTACACATAATGATGAAAAAATCTACAACATCGAGTATGCTTGCTTTCAGAATTCATGTTAGATACTTGCTTCAATCTTCAAAATCGATCCAAACACCATTTTAAATATGTTGTAACCCCAGATAGTAAAATAGCCACATACCTATCCGGCTGTTCAGTATGTACCTAATATATGTCTGCAGGAGGAGAGTAAGAAGAGCATGGATCTTCTGAACTATCTGTCTCTTAAATATAGTCTAGATGCGTGCGCCTCATACACCTATCTGTGGTCGTAGATGTGTCGTTGATAACAAGACATTAGTTTAAGTAAATGATTTCTGGTGATATCGGTTAGCATTCACTTATAATATAACCCAATTCCATAATGCGGCATCACAGTGTGGTATAATGGATACCTTACACCATAGAAATAATGCTTATCTCCAGGCCTGCACAAAGCTCCGGCATTCATGAAAAACCATGTGCTGGTAAAAACCTTATCGTAACCACTATTTTGTAACAGGAAAATCATTGGCCACCGTGGAAGGTGTAACATGCTTACGAAGAGGTAAAAGGTTACGGTCAGTTGACCCTGAACACAGCTGGTACTACCTATTGTCATGTGGACGTGAATGAACGGCAGCTGATCTAGAAAATTCTATCGGCATGTCCTTACGTCGTTACTCGTCGGGGACATAATTAGGTGTGCTGTTTCCCTGAATTATATCTTTTTAGAGAATTATAAGGACAGGAGCTGATTTCGAAATTCTACACGAAATAACTACGCCATTTCTTCGAATTAACGTCTGTAAAAAATAACTCAACTATCGAAACTTACTACGTAGTAACTATTTGGTAAGTAAGTACCTTTATCTACCTACGATTTACTTATATGGTTAAAACAAAACTATTCTAATGGCTATGGATATGGTAATGTACTCCAAAACATCACAAACACTGTGCTAATTACTGCGTTCTATCAACTTTTATAGTCGCCTCAGTTGACAAAAAGCGATCATTATAAAAACGTTACCTTGAAGTGGCCATGGTTTTTACAGAAACTGTTCTGTGGTGTCCAATCAACTGAAGCTATGGGACTAGAAGACAATACGGTTGTTTGTCTACTTGCATAGCTTTTGTTTAATTTAAAAGAATAACAGCAAACTTCTGGGTCTCAAAATAAATCTTGTTGCTGAGGATACCATTTGAATGACGATGAATATTGTTGGTTGTAGCTAGAGAGTTTGTTTAGCCTTCCAGTCCCAGTTTAGCATAACTAGGTTTAATTGTTTACAGAAATAGGTATATTCCCCACTGATTGAATAATGGAATTTCTTATTAGCTATAAATACAACTTGCTTATAAGGTTGTCCTGCTCTACATAAAACTTATACAGACATAGTGACGGAATATAACCAAATTCATTAACGAACGGGGACATCGAAAAAGACCATAGACCAACGGTTTTGTGTCAACATACCTACGTCTACGTTGCTGACATCTTCGTAGACATGTTGGCAATAAAGTACGATACGAAGTACCTATATTAGGTACCAAGATAGGTAGATTCTAGGTAAAAACTCACGTTATAGCAACGGGGTACATGCCGAGATTAACACGATACCTTCATTTTAGAAGTGACATTTGTCTAAAGCAACATTTCGAAACCTAAAAGGTGAATTCGTGGTGATGTAACATTACTATTTGCTGTTTTAGTTTAACAAGCCCATGTTTTGATATTTCGCCTACGTTTTAAGCATAATTTTTTGCACGAGTTAATTACTACGTAGCGTAGCTGTGTGAGGTGCGAGCTTGTGCATGAACCTATCTGGATAATATGACGAAAGCAAATGACTCAGATTTCGTTGGGACAATTGTATACCCTTAACAAACCTACGTAAATACTAATGTTAGAGTAATGTTAGAGCTAATAACTAGGTCTTTTAAAACCTTTTTTTTTTTTCTTTACTTATATTAGTTCAGATAGGAGTGTACTAAGTATCAATAAAATGAATCAAGCGATAAAAATTATATCATTCATACAAAACTACCGCGTGAGAAATGTAAACACGTTGTATTTCATGTCCAAACTTCACATTTTGTTATTATTATGTGTCAGAACAGAATATTCATACTGTAACAGTTTAAATCAGAATTTTATGACTAACGTTACTTTTAAAGTTATATTATTGTATGATTACATGCAACGTGTAGGTACCTAATGTTTTCGTACTTTTGATTGTAAAATCTTGTTAACATGTGTGAAATAAATTGCGGTGAAATGAAGTAGCAACGTGCTATGGGGCCTGTTTCTTATTTCCATGCTTATGGGCACGTTTTATATTCGCATTCTATGGAATACACACGCGTCGGTAAATGCACATGATCCGCGTATTTTGAACTGAAAATAGCTAGCCTAAAAAGGACATAAAGTTAAGGAAATTTTAAATTACTTACCAAGGCCCAAGTTCGACGACAACATAAAAGTCCGTTTTCTTCCGTTTATTTTAAAACGTGAACGTGAAAAATGAAAATCCACGGTAAGTAGGTACCTACCTAGGTACATATAGAGTACCATTGTAAGAAAATCGATGTTATGTTGTCGGTGAATTTGGTAATTAAGGTTCCTAATGGAACTCTTTAGTAGGTGGGTAACTAGGTATTTAGTAATCTGTGCTCTAGGCAAAATGGTTTGACTTCTATCTACATGCTATTATCCTTAATTAATATTATGCTGACGTGAGTGCTGACGACAAACAACAAAGTCTTCAACATGAAAATTAAATGAAAACTTTGAAAACCTTAAGTCTAATCTTATAATTTAATTAAAACTTCGTAGTACTTACGTCACGTTGCGCGTTTTAAGGAAGCCTAATTAGCCACACTTTAATTACTGTTTGTAATTGAGAACTATAATATAGGTACCTAACGGTTTTTCACGTCACAAACTTTTATGATTTTTGACGTCAGACAAATCTATGACAGGGCGGGAAATTCGTAATATAGTCGCGGTACCACACATTGCCTGTGCCTGACAGACTCACCGTTTGCCACGGAACGGTGTTAAGGAATAACATTGGAGGACAACGTAGTGTAGGTATGATTTTCAATCAGGTTTGATTCAATAATCTTTACAAAATTTGTCATCTAATAGTAAGTGAAAGATGTTTTATGTTCCGATTTGCTACAGATCAAACAACTATGTTATACTTACATATTGCCGATTAAATTACCCGTATCTAGGGTTTTTGCATGGTATTGTGGCTGAAAATAGCTTCCTAGCCTTCAAGCTAGTCTGTTATGGTATCTTGTGAAATTAATAAGTGTTAAAGTTATTTGGAGCTTAACTTATCAGTACCTAGATATTATATTACTAATATTATGAAGTTGAAGAGTTTATACGTTTGAAGGCTATAATCTCAGGAAATTCTGAACTGATTGAAAATTTAGGTACATGTGAGAGGTGTCCAGTTATCGAGAAAGACTATAGGGTTGTTATCTGAGTGCGCAGAGACGCTCGCAAGGCGGGTGAGGCTGAAGCTAGTATGGAATAAACTACTTAGCGACTTATTTTTTCCTAAAATCTATGCTCGTTGACAGGCTTACAGAAATACGTTTATTTAAACCTACGCTGGTTGTAAATTACTTACTAGGAAAATAGTGATAATTATACAGGAAAGAGTTATACAAGTGTTTGAAAGCAGAGCACGTAGGTACTTTTGAGGTCAAGTGTCCAGCCTCGGAATAATGTGTTACAGCATGTCAATTCAGACAAGCGACGTAATGTAAAAAATCATTGCCAGACTACTTTTAATATGAATTCAATAAACTGTTGGCAAGGGCTTGAGTAGGTAGGTAGATTAGGTAGGTACTATATTTACGATACCAAAAGCAAGAGTTTCCGCAGTTTTGTCAGCAGTTAGGAAAATAAAGTGCTTTAGTAACTACTTAACTACAAAATAACTTGTCTGACAGTCGTAACCTATTTCCAAATTAGGTAATTACTAATTTGTTTTTTAAATACTTATACTAAAAGTAGGCAGGTAATGATCTGATTTCTAAAAAATATTCTTGAAGATTACCGGTAATGATAAAGCAAATAATTGGTGCTATTCAATTTATTTAATAGAGAAAACAGCCGATTGTGAGGTAGGCTACTGGTTACCTATTTCCTCTTTTCAGAGGAAATACCCGCACGTGCTTCTTATTTTTAATAAAAACGTTCCGTTTTATAGGCACAAAGCATCGGGCATTTCGAAGATAGTTTATTTTGTATAAAATTAAAACTATTATTTAGTCTTCCGTATTTCTTCTGGAAGAAATATACTTAGAACTTCCTATTCAGGTCTTATTGTCATATTGTTTGAGATGAGCTCTAGTGACTGCGCGCTTTGGATCGCACAATGCATTCGCCTTCACCCCGGCTAACGTTCCGATTCCGACATTGAAACAAAACGTTTTTTCCACATTGCGGATCTGTCGCTATAGCTCGACCGATTTAAATATTTTCTTTGCAGTTCTCTGTACAATAAAATGCAATGAGCTCTTGTAATGGGTCGCATGGCATTGTTTTGTCCGGCAAAACGTTAGGTTTACTTCGCGGAACGTCAGTCGTGTCGCGCCGCAGCTGAGATTGACAGCCAGTGTTGACGTGCGCGCTTTATTTATTACGGCTACGAAATGTCATCTAATATAATTAGCGATAAATATCCAAATGATGTGAAGTTGAATAGTTTTAGTGCATTTACTGATAAAAGTTTGGCGCCGATAAACGGGAGGTATAGATCGAAAAGTTTGTCGAGTGATAAGTTGAACAAAACGAATGCGGATCGAGCGGCTATATTGGAAGATATCGAAGACCATCACGTTTCAGAGAAGTCGGAGACTCCAGGCTGTCTGGTCGGCAATAGAGTTTCGGATCAAGGAGGTCACAACACTATGAACGGGTAAGTTTCATGTTTATAAATACTAGTCACATATTTATTTTCATCACCTTGATGACCTCTGTTATTTTTTAACTTGAGATATTGTGTGGTTTATATCAATTCCAATTTACATTTGTTTGTTTACAACTTTTAATTAGTATTCTACATAATATAAGTTATGTACCTACTTGAAAACAGACCAATAGGTAAGTTTTTGAAACTTTTAGGATCATAAGAACTTACCTATAACTGAGTAATTTAATTTTTAAATTACTTTTGGATAATATAGGAACATTCTCTGTTACTTTAGGTTAATAATTATTCACTTTTTAAACTACCTATTGCTTTGGGGTATCAAAAATTAATAAGATACTCAAACATACAACTTTCAACTACTAAGTTTAGGAAAACAAAATTCGATTAGAAAATATCTGTCGTAAAGAGGGAAATTAGTAAATCTGCATACACAATTTAATTTAAACATAACAATATCTTATGTAAGTAGCTATTTACAATTTACATATTTGTGCTACCTATTTGTTTTTCCATAACCATAATAACTTAATCTTTTTAAAAATTGGCTAAATTAATATAAGCAATAAAAATTATATTTGGGTAAATAAACCAACATTTAAAATAATATGGAATAGGCATATAAAACTGCTAGTGGCTGGGGTTCCATGTTATATATTTTTTTTCAATTTGCAATAAACTAAAATCAATTCAAATAAAAAAAAAATAAGTAAAAAAAAACAGAAGAAGCCATAACATAAACATGCTTCTATAAATCAAAGTCTTATTCTTAATTCATATGGTTTATTTCATAAAATTTGTTAAAGTCATTATTAATTGTTCTTATCTGCTGCATCTACGGGGGCAACGTTATCAAAATATATTGCTAATCAAACACACTTAATATAATAAGTAAAGTATTACTAACATAGTAAAAACTATCATGAAGATAAGTTATCTATGTTCCTATTTCCCTCACGTATTGATAAATCTAAACCCATCAGATATTATCATCTCATCCAGATTATCATTTCTGAATTACCTATCCAAATATTATCAGGTAATCTCCTATCAATTTTACTGATATTTGCAACAAAGTTATACTTCTCTCTAACATGTACTCAAGTCTAGAAAATAGTCACTCCATGTTAACACTGGGACTCCGCTCTACTGGTTAGACTGGAGCCCGATCCCAGCATAGTCTGGCTAGGCAGATTGTTTACCTACTAATTAACAATCATAACTCTAAATTACTTAAACATTGATAAACAATAACTAGTTTTATGTTTACTGCTAAAATAAACAAGCTTAAAATACTTAACCTAAATAAGTAATTATCATTCAAGAGTAGAGCATTGCACTTTCCATTGACGGTACTAAGTTTAGCTCACCTTGTCTCCGTACGCAAGAGTATTCATTGACGAATAACGTCATACGTTACATTGTTGCAACTTATCTGACATTCACGGTAATCCTTTGAATCAAACATCAAGTAGATATGCACTTCAGATGCATCGCACTTCACAAATGCAGTTTGGTACCTTCAGTATACAGTACCTAAATGTATTGTTTGCAATTGAAGTGTGGTGTCATTGGACAATTGACAAATATTGAATTAATTGGTAATTGAAGATAAATAATATATTGCTTATAATATTATCTTTTGGTTGTAAGTAGAATGGCAAGTACCATATTAGTATTTTGACCTCTGAAGAGTTTGCATTAGATAATAATTTGTCTATAAGCCTTTTTGGCTTGCATTCCAAAAATGTATTCGTTTTCTGCATTGGTAACAATTGAATTAGGTTTCTTAGTAGCCAAATAAAACAAATGTTGCTATTTGCGTTTAGGTGCAATGTCACAAATTAAAGTCCGGAAAAAAATAGTTACTAGGACCAAAGTAGATGGGTAGGTACCTCCTTTGTTTTCTAATCATCAATAGAAGTTTATCTAATTAAATGGTTAATTACTGTAAAAAAATAAATTATTGTTATAAAAAGAAAAATACAGAAGTTACGCTTTATGTATGGCTTTTAGTAATTAAGTCATGTCTATCAATTTATCATGGCTATAAAAATTATGAAAAATATTATACAGGGTGTGTCGTATCTAATCACATTAAATCCTATCACATATACTTTATGATATTCTATAGCGAATTGTAAAAAAAATATCCAATCAATGGTTTAGTCACAGGAGGCGTTTTTCGTTTTTAAATTATAATTTACAACATCATGTGTAAAGCAGAAATAAAGTTAGGAGCATCGAATGTTTTGACCAGTTGACAGCTGTCGGTTTTCAAGGGAGAATTTCAGTTGTTTGTAATGACTGACTCTATTATGGTGTTCTAATTCCCGCACATTTTCATTCTATTTACTTTGTTTGAAAAATTCATTTCTTTGTGTTAATCGACATCAGTATATTATCGCGTTAAATTTAATGTTGATTAGGACACACCTAATATAACAGGGTTTTCAAGTACTTAAGATTATTTTCAAATTATGGCATGCATCATCTAGCTTAATTATTAAAGAACTTAGGGATAACTTATAGCACAATATATAACAAATAAAGGAGAAAAAAAATATTTCGTAAAAGTATTAATAGATTTTACTATACAAAGTCTGAACCCGAAGTTACCAATACAAGTCAATAGGTTACAAGGCCACACCTCATTTAAAGCACATTGACCAGGTAGAAGGTAGGTGACAACTTAATTGATTCACTTGTGTAGGTATGGGTCAGTGCTATTTTAAATAATTTACTTAATGCTGAGTAAAAACTTAGTACACAAAAAGCACGAAGTCCCAGTATTCTCCCCTGAAGAAGCACTCATAAAAAAGGATTTTTTTATTTTATTGTTTGTATCCTAAAGACTCCGAAACTACTGAACTGATTTGATAAATTCTTTCACTGTTGGAGAGCTACACTCTTCCCGAGTAACATTGGCATATTTTATCCCGGTACGGATAGTATCGATGTTTTTCGTAGCTTATTGTACGAAGGGACATATTTCTAAAAATTCCTCTTTAGGTACCTACCATATTCGTGAATATTATTTCTCCTTATAGCGTAAAAGTCCCTTTGTTTGATTTGCTACTAATCGGTAGTTAATTAACCTCAAAAACGGATCATAATATTGACTAAAGCAGTCCTTAATTATGTTTGAGAATGATAATATTGATATAATTGGCAGTCTGGTTGTATGATTCATCGTTTGTACCCCGTCTACCTGACGGAATAGTTTGGTCAAAGGATCAAGCAAATATGCCACGGCCAGGGTTATAGGTACCTGTGAAATCACTCTGAAATCATACAATTAATAAAGGTAAACAATTTAATTGCAGCTATTACTGGTCTGTCAATACGAGTTCAAATTGGTACCTATATTATGCTCATTTCATTATTGAAGGATAAGGAATTTAAAAATACCAATCCTGGGTATTAGATCCCCTGCGAAGAAGCAAACAAAATGCTCATGCATCTTGTTTTGCAATGGTCAGTTTAATTTGCAATAAGTCATGAAACTGATATGCCATAACAGTTCTATGATGATTGATTGTCTTCTTTGATTATCCTATTGTTAGTCCTCACGATACAGTTTATTGTATTCAAATTGATATTCATATTTAGAAAAAAATCTAGAATATTCTTGCGGAAACTGAATTAGAAATGGAGTTTGGTTGAAGCCGATTATGAAATGGTTGGAGACCATTCATAAAGTACCGAGTTCCCTCAGTCTTATTGAAGATTTATTCTGATGACTATAATACATGTAACAAATGCATGCCATTTGTTCTTGAATTTCCATTAGAATGGAGAATGGAAACTGTTGAGGATGTAAAGAATTATTATGATTCTCGATTTCTATGTGAAGTAGAAAGTTTATTATCGGTAGTAATTGTTGGATTATATAAAGCAAAAACTAATACCCCTAACTTTCGATAACATTGTTCTTTGTTCTATCTGAACAATCTACTGTTTATTTAACTCTACACACACTGCGTCACGGGATCTTGTTAGACGGACGTATTGCTTCCAAGTACCATTTAAAGTATAGAATAAATATTTCAATATCAAATCAGTATATTATTTCTTTTAATCCCATACCTCCTATAGGTTATGGGCCCAGTGCGAAAAAGGACATTTAGTAGTGAGAACATTCAGTAGTGCGTAGTGACAGTAAAGTGCATAGTTGTAAATAAAAATAAAGTTGTGACAATGGAAAAAGTGAAAAGAAACATTAAGCCTTTTAATGGAGAAAAGTACAGTGTATGGAAATTTAGAATTCGTACACTGCTTTCAGAGTTAAACTTGCTCAGTGTTATTGACGAAGAAATTCCTGGAACGCGATCCGCTGAGTGGGAAAAGAATAATAAGGCAGCCAAAAGTATTATAGTCGAATATTTGGCGGACTCATATCTTAATTATATTAATGAAAATGGGACTGCTCAAGCAGTTTTTAAACATTTTGACGCGATCTATGAAAGGAAAAGTGTAGCAACTCAATTAGCGCTGAGAAAACAATTATTGGGATTAAAATTAAAAGCCGATATACCCTTGATCAAACACTTCTCAACATTTGACGATCTGCTGACAGAATTATCAGCTGCTGGAGCTAAATTAGAGGAAACGGACAAAGTAGCTCATTTATTACTTACTCTCCCGAATACATATGATGGCGTTATCACTGCAATTGAGACACTATCTGAAGAAAATATCACTCTCGGTTTTGTAAAAACTAGACTATTAGATCACGAAGTAAAATTAAAAAACGAGAGTCGTGATACCAGTTTAAAGATACTCCATGTTGAAGAAAAATATAATAAAAACAGATACAATCGCACAAAACAAAACTATTTGAAGAATACAACATTCAAGAAAACAAACAAACAAAAATTTGTGAAATGTCATTACTGTGGACGCAAAGGACACAAGAAACAGGATTGTTTCTATTTCAAAAGACAGACAAATATACAAAACAATGCCCCAGAAAGGACAAGACAAGTCCAAACTATTGCCCTGCAAGAGGGAACGACCTCGAATTCTTCTTTTTCAGGATTTGCGTTCATGACAAGCGCATACCATTATGAAAAAGACCACTCGACAATTAAATTCCTATTAGATTCAGGAGCGTCTGATCACATCACAAATAGAGATGATCTCTTCACATCGTTTGAATGTTTAAATCCTCCTTTAAAAATTTCAGTAGCTAAAAACAATACATTTATTTCAGCAACTAAAAGGGGAAACATAAATCTTATCAGTCAAACAGGAGTGCAAGGAATACTTACAAATGTATTGTTCTGTGCCGAAGTACCATATAATTTAATATCGGTATCAAAGATGCAGCAAGCAGGATTCACCATAATATTTGATGACAAAGGCACACAAATTACAAAGGAAGGTAAAATCATCATGAAAGGTAAGACATTGAATAATCTTATAGTTCTAGAGTTTAAAATACCAGTAATAAAAGGGGAATCCGCTTCCCAAGCATGTTATGTTAATGAAAATAAATATGAATTATGGCATCAACGCCTAGGACATATAAGTAAAACTAAATTCCTGCAGTTAAAATGTCATAATATGATTGATGACTTAGATGAAATAAATACCGTAACTCCAAATGATAAGTTGTGTGAAGCATGCATAAATGGGAAGCAGACTCGCCTGCCTTTTAATAAAGTTAAAGACAAAAGTTACATTAAACGCCCTCTGTTTATTGTGCATTCAGATGTTTGTGGTCCTATAACACCTCCAACAATAGATAACAGAAATTATTTTGTTTTATTTGTTGATGAATACACACATTATTGTGTGGTGTATATGTTAACTTACAAATCAGAAGTGTTTACAGCTTTTAAAGACTATGTCGCTAAAAGTGAGGCTAAATTCAATTTCAAAGTAGTAAATCTTTATAGTGATAACGGTGGTGAATACTTATCCACCGAAATGAAAAACTACTGTAGAGAAAGAGGCATAAGCTATCATTTAACAGTTCCTAGGACCCCACAGTTAAATGGTGTTGCAGAACGTATGGTTCGCACAATAACAGAAAAAGCTCGTGCTATGTTAAATGGCACTAAAGCATCAAAACGTTTTTGGGGAAATGCAGTTTTAACTGCAGTTTATTTAATAAATATTACGCCTACGAAAGCTTTAAGTCAATCAAAGACACCATACGAGATGTGGCATGATAGGAAACCAAGCGTTAAAAATCTCAGAGTTTTCGGTTCAACTGTATATGTTCATAATAAAACCAGTAAAAACAAATTTGACAATAGGTCGTGGAAAGGAATACTGGTAGGTTATGAACCCAATGGTTATAAAGTTTGGAATACAGAATTCGAAAAATATGAAACTGTAAGGGACGTTGTAATTGATGAGACTAATTTTATCGAATCTAGGCCTTCATTACGACCTGAACGGAGTAATAATACATATTCCCAAGACGAAACTGATAATGACTCCGTAACAAAATCAGTGTCTTATAAGTCTCATAGTTCTGGCCCTAAATCAGATAGCTCTCAATCTGATGAATGCAGTACAAGTAAAATTCGAAAAATCGGTAGTCATGAAATACCGAATGAACCTGAAAATGAATCTGAGAGTAGTTTGAAACACAAAAATCAGGATAAACCTGATGAATTTTTAAATTTACGAAGAAGTGAAAGACTGAAAACATGTTCGCGTAAATCATATAATGAAAATGACTATGATGTCTATAGTGCGTTATCCATCACAAGTAATATACCAAAATCATTAAATGAAATTAAATCTCTGAACGATAGGAATCAGTGGGAAAAAGCAGTCAGAGAAGAACTCAATTCTCTTAAGAAAAATAATACATGGACATTAGTACCAAAACCATTAAATAAAAATATTGTAGACTGTAAATGGATATTCACTATTAAAAATGACGTTTCAGGTCAACCTTCAAGATATAAGGCACGTCTTGTCGCTAGAGGTTTCAGTCAAGAATATCTTAGTGATTATAATGAAACATTTGCACCAGTTGCTAGAATAGCAAGCTTTAGATTCTTAATTAGCTACGCAAATCAATATAATTTACTGATTCATCATATGGATGTAAAAACAGCATTTCTAAATGGTACACTAAAGGAAGAAATCTACATGAAAGTTCCTGAAGGTGTAAAATGTAAAGATAATTACGTATGCAAATTAAACAAAGCTCTTTATGGCTTAAAACAATCAGCTAGATGTTGGTACGAAACATTTGAACAATGTCTCAAAGAAATAGGTTTTCAGAACTCCCCAGTAGATAGGTGTATATATATGAAAGGTAAAGGAGACATTTCTAAAAATATTTACGTAATCTTGTACGATGAAAGGTAAAGGAGACATTTCTAAAAATATTTACGTAATCTTGTACGTCGATGATTTGGTTATAGCATGTGCAGATTTGCAAACAATGAATAATTTCAAAGCATATTTAATGACTAAATTCGAAATGACCGACTTACACGATATCAAATTATTTTTGGGCATTAAAATAGAGAGACACCATGATAAAATTACTTTAGACCAAAGTGCTTACATTAAAACCGTTTTGAATAAATTTAATATGAGTGATTGCAATCCTATAAACACACCGATGGAGCTTAAATTAAACTATGAAGCTCTTAACGCTGATAAGAAGTGTGACGCACCATGCCGTCACCTGATCGGTTGTTTAATGTACATTATGCTTTGTACGCGTCCGGACTTAAGTACATGCGTAAATATTTTAAGTCGGTACACAAATAAGAACAATAAAGAATTGTGGTTATGCTTAAAGCGAGTTTTAAGATATATCAAAGGCACAATTGATTTGAAGTTAACATATACAAGAAATAATTACAATAACATCCTAAGTGGATATGTCGACTCAGATTGGGGTGGCCACGATTGTAATGATAGGAAAAGCACTACTGGATATGTGTTTAAATTATTTGATCAAAATACAATTACATGGTGTACAAAGAGACAAACATCAGTAGCGGTCTCGTCTACTGAATCCGAATATATGGCTTTATATGAAGCTGTTAAAGAAGCATTATGGCTTAAGTCTCTAGCAGAAAGCATAAACTTAAAAATTAATAAGCCCATTATTTTATATGAAGATAATAACGGATGTATTAGCATAGCTAATAATCCAACAAGTCATAAAAGGTCCAAACACATAGATATAAAATATCATTTCTCTAGAGAACAAGTTGAGAAAAATGTAATAAAATTAAATTATATTTCCACAGGTAACCAGTTGGCAGACTTGTTGACAAAACCTTTACCAGTCGTGTCTTTTATAAGACTGAGAAAAGGATTGGGTATAGAATAAGTTTTAATTTAAGTACAATTTCATTATGAAATGGTCTGATCAGGTTTTTCTGGGTTTTCCCTGATCCTGTGCAGCAAATGTTGGACCATTATTGTACAGTTGTCCCAGACCTTACTTGGAAGTATAATATGTTACGTCGTATTTATAAGTTGGTATTCACTTTGTAATGTTGAATTGTAGACTAGATACTGTATAGTAAACTAACGAATGACTAAAAGTTAGGGATTAATTTTTGAGGGGGCGTGTTGGATTATATAAAGCAAAAACTAATACCCCTAACTTTCGATAACATTGTTCTTTGTTCTATCTGAACAATCTACTGTTTATTTAACTCTACACACACTGCGTCACGGGATCTTGTTAGACGGACGTATTGCTTCCAAGTACCATTTAAAGTATAGAATAAATATTTCAATATCAAATCAGTATATTATTTCTTTTAATCCCATACCTCCTATAGTAATACCATATAGTGCTCATTCTATATGTGTATTGTGCGTGAATTGTGCCGGCAACCATACGGTATGGTTCTAGACGACCGCAATGCTTTTCTTTGGTAAATAGCTAGACTTTTGACTGACATTTACACCATAAAACTACTAAAACTCGTTGATTGAAATTGCTGATCCAGATAAGGTTTTGCACTGTTGATCAATATTCAATAAACTTTGAAAATCAAATAGTTAAAATGTTGACAGAGACTGGACGTTTTTCCGCAACAATGTTAGGGTCGACTTGTAGACTTATCGGATGCAAATCCGAAGCATTTCATAACGATAATCTCAAATCTATACATCGGTATATAAAGGTCAGATCCTCTGTTAAACTGTTAATATGTATATTATCATCATTATATATTGCCTGCCCACTGCTGAAATTAGGCCCTGTTAATAATACGGTCTTCATACTAATTTTATCCAGCTTTTCGTACTTAGAAAGATCATCTTGGTCCAGGAGGGACATTCTCTTGCTGCCATAGTAATGATGCTATGATGTATGAAATGAATAAAAACGCGGTCCTTGGCAAATTGCGTGTTTACTTTAAAAATTATATTAATATGCTACATTTTGGAGTGCGATAATAATCGTGAAAATAGAATTTCCACGCGAAAACATTAGTGGTGTGAAGAATACATAATGTACGTACATATTATTGTCCATTATGGTTATGCATATTATCACCCACTGTCTAACCAGCTGAACTAATATTCAAAGAATACGTAAGTAATAGGATTCTTCTTATGGTAATTCAAAATGGCGGGGCTGACTGTTTTGGCAATTCTAAAAAGATTGAATTTATTCGTCTCGTGTCCTCATTAATTTTGTGGTTCAACGTGTCTATAATTCAGCTTATTCTATGTCACTTTTAAGGAAATACCTCAACCAACCTCATAATTCAGATAGGATACGGTAGTGTATTTTCATTCTTCAGAGGTCTTAGTTGGGAAAAAATTCGTGGCACTTATTTCTGGCAATTGTACACTGTTTTCAAATCCATAAATGCGAAGAAAAATAATGCGTAATGAAAAACATTATTAGTGCTTTGTAAATACATAAATTGTATAAGTGACGGTAGTATTATATTATTTTCAACACGTGCTTTTAACGACAACATTAATTATATTATCTATTATCATTGAGATGATGAAAGGACCAAGGTTAAGTAACAGCCGAACAAATTAATCGCTGGAGGATAAGCCGTTCTTCAATGGATGGGGTTACCATCTACGTTTCCAAGAGTGGGGTCGCAGTGAGACTCCTTTGGTCCTCACGAAATGCTGTCAGCCTCTTTGACAGCTCGTACCGGTCTTCAGAAGTCTGTAATTTTGATAATTAGGAAGATAGTATCGTGTTACCCGATAGCCGGATTGTGAAGATCAATGAAGCCATTTAAAATACTTGTTCTCAACATCTTCACGGCAATCAAGCACATTAGGTCTAGTATCTTTTAAAGTATGTCATAGACGCTCGTGCCTAAACGAGGACACCAATATATTATCAGCACAAATGTCATAATCATGAGGTTAATTAAACACTAAACACTTCACTATCACGGTGAGCACTTTGTACTTCAATAAGGACATTAGTAGTCCACAAGGTACTCATGTATGATTGTGAATATTAAACTTTATAAGCAATAAAATATCTCTGTTATGCTCTCACGTAGGTGCTTATAATGTGATTCCTACTTATATTGAACTAGCTTCTGCCAGCGGTTTCACCCGCATCCCGTGGGAACCTCTGCACGAACCCGGATAACCTAGCCTATAATGATATCGATAAATGGGGTATCTGGGGGGTCCAGTAGTTCCGGAGATTAGCGTGTTCAAGCAAACAAACAAACAAACTCTTCAGCTTTATAATGTTAGTATAGATTCATCATCTCATTGTTTAGTCGATATAAACACAATCATGTTAACAAGCTTATTAGAGTTTTCATGTTGTCAATTTTATGACACAAAAAAAACGGGGGAAATCTTTGTTTCCTTGTTGTTGTTTCGTAAATGTGTTTAAAAAAACGTGCAATTTAACCTTGGCATTTAACAGAACTGAAAAATATACATTCGTTTTTGTTTATGCCATGATTTGGAAATAAGAAAATTCATAATAGCTTTCTTACTACTTCTAGCTATTTGAACACCTAGATCTCAGTAACTTAACTCAATAAAAACACTTTTTTCAGTAATGACGGAAAACTGATCCCTCCTGTGCATTGTTGAAATGTTTATAGAAAAATGGTTTTTGTACGCAGCTAGAACACATTTCATAAATCTTTATTGTTGGTTAAAGAACTCAAAAAACTGGATTTTCGTGTTAACCCCCTCTACATCTAGGAATGCCTATTGATGTTTACAACCTAGGGCATATTATTGTTTCTTACACGTCTGTTGACATCTAAGGTCATACAAAACCTGTGTTTTATTCATTAAATGCCAACCTCAGTGCAGTCACGCTCACGCCTCATCAATTAAAATAGCATGCGTTTTACTTAATTACTTAGATAAACGTGTGATGTCTTGTAGGCGCTAATTGAGAATTACGTTATTTTGAGCAACTTGACTCGATGTTTGAGATTTTTACAAGGATATCATTAGTGTTTTTTCTTTTTTGAGCTATATGTATTACTTAGCTTTTAAATTACTTTCTATCACTCTACCTTTTCTTGTATAACTAACTAAGCTACTAAGCCACCAGCTATTTAGTTACAAAGGTAATGCCATACTACAACCTGGAAATCTTAAGAAATGTTTGAATATGTTCATTTTAACTCTAAAACATTATACATTGATAAAAAAAATGATATTGTTTAACCATTTTCATAATCTCAGTTAGGGTCATTTCGCCTGTTGGCGACCATTTAGTGCAGTTGGCAAGTTTGACGGCGATAATAAAAATGCTCCAGCACTCATTTCCATGTCAAATTTGTGTAATGTATTCCTTATATACTCTATTTTAAGATTAACTTTCAGTTGTATTAGAAATATCTTACGTTTTCTATTTAAATCGATAAACCTCAAAATTAGGCGTTTTACCCAGTTTGCGTCCACAAAATCCAATTCGCGTCCACCCATGGTCCAGTTCGCGTCCAGTAGCTTAGAAAAGGAATATAGGGGTGATTTTTTTAAGAATTAATAAAGAAAGATTGTATTAGATCAATTTCTTTATTTAACAATAAACTTAATTATTAAAAGTCAACATTATCATCATTTAAAATTCACTTTAAAAAATAAAAATAATTCTTCTCAACATTGGTTTAAGTAACTTAAAATAAGATTAAACAGTAATTTTTTTATTAAGATATATACGTGGTTATAATTAAATTATAATTATAATTTAAATATTTAATTATAATTAAATAAATAAATATATATATATATATATATATATATATATATTCTTAAAAACCAGAAGCAGGTTTGTTTAACGAGGAAATTACAAGAAATAGTTTTAACATGAAAACAACTAAGATTAGTCAAGAACGCGGCAAAATCTTATTCTGTCAAACTATAACATGTCTTGTCACAATGACGTTCGAAAAAAGAATCTTCCAAGCATAGATGCACGGCTGAATGGCGAGGTGTCTATGGTCGCTCGTCTTTGCTGGCCTCTTTGCAACTACTGGCAGCTAACACGGCCTCTCCTGACACCCTGACGTCCTCGGCAGGATCTGGGTGAGCCTGGTTGAATCTCGGAACACCTGCACATTCAATAAGCAAGTTGGATCTAACTCAATTTCGTCATATTTAAATCTCGATTGGTTATCGTGGTCATCATCGGTTTTTCTGAACACATGACACTTTCAGAATAAAAATTATTCGAGGACTTACAAACCTCAAACAATGTACTAATCCATTTAAAGAAAGAAAAATAAATAACATCAACTTTAAATCTAATAACAAGTACAAAATGAATAACAGAACACTGGTATACCACCCAGTGACTCGCAAATAAATAACGTCAACTTTAAATCAAATAACAGGTACAAAATTAATAACAGAACACTGGTATACCACCCAGTGTAAGTGTGTCGAGTGTAAGGCTGAAACATATTAGTTGTACACATATAAACACACAACATACAAAGAAATCATGTAAATTATTAACCTGGTTTGGAGTGTAAAGCTGAAACATATTAGTTGTAAGAAGAAATACGATTACTTTTACTTATTGGTTAAACCGTGGGTGCAAGCGTGCACTCAAGCGCAAGAAATATGTTATCAAGAACAAATACTCGAACTATAGGTACGGAAGTCATAGTCAAATCAAGTCATAGTCAAGCCAGGGGCTCATACTATATGGAAGCCATAAGCCAGGGGCTCAGACTATACGGAAGCCATAAGCCAGAGGCTCAGACTATACGGAAGCCATAAGCCAGAGGCTCAGACTATTCGGAAGCCATAAGCCATGGGCTCAGACCATTCAGAAGCCATAAGCCAGAGGCTCAGACTATTCGGAAGCCATAAGCCATGGGCTCAGACCATACAGAAGCCATAAGCCAGAGGCTCAGACTATTCGGAAGCCATAAGCCATGGGCTCAGACCATACAGAAGCCATAAGCCAGAGGCTCAGACTATTCGGAAGGCATAAGCCAACAGAACCAGCAGGAGCACCAGCACAGCAGCGCTCGTGCCAGGATCAAGAGCACCAGCACAGCAACGCTTGTGCCGCGACCAGGAGCACCGGCAGAGCAGCGCTCGTGCTGCAATCAGCAGCACCAGCACAGAAGCGCTTGGGCCAGGACACGGCCGTTACACATTCTCGTGTATAAGTCTGCGAACAAGCACTTACGACATACATTTCGTTCGGCCACTTCTGACCATCAAAATCTGGAAAGCTTTTCGCTCTCAAAGAAATAAATTCAAGGCATGACTTTGAAACGATGTCTTAGAAATATCATTATTACTAATCATGTGTCAGTGTGCTGAAAACACAACTACCATTACGGTTTGATAAGTTACGTGTAGTTAACTTCACTTCAGCTTGTGCTACACAGAATACTCAATACCAATGGTTGGTACATTATTACACATTTTTCCACTTAATACAGCTAAGAGCATAATTACTTCCGATGTGTAATCAAAACAATAGAACAGATCACCTGACCTCAAAGCATCTTGAATATACCGTTGCGTAGATTGCAACGCACTGCAATCCATTACAAAATAAAATAGAACGGCAAAAACTTCGGTAATGGCGGATATCTTTACACCGCGTCGTACTTAATAAAAGTGCCAATGAATCTGAAACTGAAATCAAAAACTTTATAGTGGGAGTGAGACTATCCCACTTCTGATCTTAAAAACCAGAAGCAGGTTTGTTTAGCGAGGAAATTACAAGAAATAGTTTTAACATGAAAACAACTAAGATTAGTCAAGAACGCGGCAAAATCTTATTCTGTCAAACTATAACATGTCTTGTCACAATGACGTTCGAAAAAAGAATCTTCCAAGCATAGATGCACGGCTGAATGGCGAGGTGTCTATGGTCGCTCGTCTTTGCTGGCCTCTTTGCAACTACTGGCAGCTAACAATATATATATCTTAATAAAAAAATAGAAAAATTATAATTTAATTAGAACCACGTATATATCTTCATAAAAAAAATATAATTTAATTATAACCACGTATATATCTTAATAAAAAAAATGTACTGTTTAATCTTAATATATTAAGTAATTTCATTTAAGATAAGTTCTTCGGATACAGGAAAAAAGAAGGAAAAGACAACATACACAGACGAAGATATAAAGAAAGCATTAAATGATATTCGAGAGAAGAATAAATCGATAAAAAAAATATTCAAAGAATATGCCTTGTCTGATAATTTATTGACTCAACAATTCTTTTAGTTGTATGTTTAGACAAAATTGTTATATTGTTTTGTTAATTTAATATGGCCAAAAACTTACTATAATCAACGCGGGTCTTTCCCTGTGATTTTAGGGTAAAATTAACAGAACTGATTACTGTTTATTTTTCAAGTTGCAAAATTAATTGCCTAATTGTAAGTTACTTAAACCAATGTTGAGAAAAATTATTTTTATTTTTTTAAAGTGAATTTTAAATGATGATAATGTTGATTTTTAATTTAAAATAACAAAAAAATTAAAAAATTTACTGTTTAATCTTAATATATTAAACAGTACCCATGTTTTAATTATTTTTTATAAGCAAGTATTTAACGAAAACAGTGGACGCAATTTGGTTTATTAGTATAGAGGATAGTTTTAGTTCGCGTCCATTGTGGACGCAAAGTGGAAGTTTTGTAAAATTCGATGTAGTAATTCGCGTCCACCTTATTTTATTCGTTAAATATAAAAAACATTACCAAATTCATAAAAAACATTATACCTTTATTCATCATTAAACTGTAGAAATAGCTATCTATCCTAAAATTCACATAAAACAATATAAAACTTACCATCAAACACGCCGCTGCACACTAATTTTTATCTAAAATTCAACGTGTTTGCGCTTTCTTGTTGAAGAGCCTAGACTAATTATTTTTTCTAAAAGGATTGGTTGGACGCACAGAACTTTTGTCTATCTGTGCGTGCCTCTTATACATTAACGTATTAGCGGTAATGATCTTTCGTTTGATTGGTGTGTTAATTATCTTGTTTTCGAAGTTTTTTTAAAGGAGATCGGCAAAATGGACGCGAACTGGGCGATGGTCGCGAACAGGCGAAATGACCCTAATTCAGACTTTTATATTGTCAAAATATTAAACCGCTTCAATGCGACCCTGAACTTCAAAAATATGCACACAGTAACAGGTCAACGTTGACATAACATCTACCTACATCCTGTATTTTCTTATCTGTATTCCATAGACGGGACAAAACTGTCCCCTTCGTAACCTGTCCGAATAGGTATCTATATCGATAAATAATCGCCGATTTATTTGTTTAATCCTGACTTAGCGATAAGATACGAAACTTGAAGGAACGACAAACCGAAGACAAGATTTCATGTCATGATTTTACTTACAAATCGATTTTAGAATACCCAGCTACTTTAGCGTAATTCTTCCCAAATAACCTGCAAATAGGTATTTTTATTTCTCGTTTGTTATGTTCAGAAGTTCGCAAAACTATTAAAACATTAAAGACTTGATAATTCAGCATATTAAGAAAACTATTTATAAACAGAATTCCAAAGACAGCGTAACAAAAGCGATCTTCATACAAAGCGACACAAAATCAGCATTAAAATCGGCGCGTGCAACGAAAACACGATTCCTTTAAAACCAGTACGTTTTCTACGGCAATATTTACATACGTTCCCGCTCGTCACATTATCAGTAGGTAGTCGGTAGTATTGCACTTATCTACCTACGAAATGCAGGGAGTGGTAGACTCTTAGATAACGAGGCGATATTAATGGCTATTAGATTTAAATTAGTACTCGGTTAGTGACGATGCTAATATGACTTACTGACTCAATTCATTTCAAACTTTTTGTAGTGTTTTTAAGACTTTTTAGTGCTGTGAAGTGTGATTTTTGGTTGGGACAATGACGGACACAAAACCTTTGCTGCAGTAAGTTTTTTAACAATTTTAATAAGATTATTTTTTAAACGTTATTCGAGCTAAGTGCATACACGATGTTGATGACCTAATTTGCATACAACTGTAAAAATCTACTTCATTAATTTTTCTTGCACGGCTATCGATCTTTTAATACCTACTAAGAAAAAACTATCAATCAATGAACACGGCAAGAAATAAGATGAATTATTCATTCAACTATAAGTCTATTTTGTATAAACTATCCATGTGAAGAAGGTAAGAACAAATATTGTTTTGTTTCTTCACGTGATTGAATACATATTATTACTTAGTTCCAATTGTTTCTCGTATAACAATGTCACAATTATTTGCATTGACATACATTGCTTCTTACCGCTTGTGTTTCTAAACATAAGTCTAGTAAAAACGGCAATGGATGAGTAAAGACGGTAATATTATTTACCCGTGTATACCGACCTCGTCTAGTTTACTTTAATCTTAGTGTGTAATGAGTGAGACTATTAGATAAGTGATTTATTTACTTACACTACAAATTATGTTCTTAGAACTTGTAATTGCTGTAGTAACATTTCTTATCAAAGGCGTGAAAATGAGATAGATTGTATCTTGAATAGCTGTTTCGAGCGGTTTTGCCTGCGTCCTGAAAGTCTATTTCGCAGCTGAATAATAAATTACCCGTTTGAGAATTCGTTTTCTCATTAACCAGTTTTATGTTCAGTGACACGTTGAGTAGTTTCTTTTATTTATTACTCTTTATTTAAGACATGTTAAAGTTAAATAAACGTCGATATTAGTCTGCTATTATTGTTTGCAAAATGTAGGTATACCATAAAAGTGTGCAATTTGTAATTTCATACCGACACCTACTTGGAACTTAGGTATTTCGCCGTCCACGTGTCTTGAAGCGGTTTAAGGTTGCGTGGCGTACATAAATAATAAAGAATCCATACTAATAGATATAATAACGAGGATTTTTTTTGTTTGTGTGTAAAGGATTTAAAACTACTGGACTAATTTATAATTAATTCACTGTTGGAAACCTATGCTCTTTCTGAGTAACATATGCAATATTTTATCCCGGTACGGGCCGTAGTTCGCACGTGACACGGGTGAGACCGCAGGTAAATGGGTAGTAAATCAATAAAAGAACAAACAGAAAAACTTATTCAATAATAGTTTGCTTCGATACAAAATAATGTCACGGAAATGAAATTATTTAGCTTAGTAGTACTAATCCTAAACAAAAGATAAATGGGTTTTATCAATGTTTTCTATCAGTGGAAGGCATTGTAAATTGTTTTTCAGATACGCTCGCACCACAACTCGCACATTATGTGTGTTGACTTTCCTTCAAGGCTTTATACTTTCCGCTGTAAGAAAAATACTACGTTTAATGATTATTCAATTTAGGATAGTTTGGGTGATAAAGCAATCTCTGAAACTACTGAATCCATGTTTTAACTTACCACCATAGTAAATGATCATCATAAATTAAACCACATTTAAATGTAAAATTATTACTAAAGTTAAATTAAGACTGCTGTGTACAAATAAACAATGTAACTGAAAATCATACAAAAGATCTTCTTGCGTTAAGACAAAATAACAATTTTAATAGCTTATTAGGACGAAAAGCAATCAAGAGACACTATTATTTACGATAAGTACATAATGTATTTATTTACATACATTGTTAACTAGAAAGATTAATAAATAGTGCATATTGTATGTTATTTTATTCTAATTCATGAGATAAAATGTCGTCGTTAAAACAAAACATTGTAATTCATTTGATTAGTGATCTGTGTTGATTTCTTGACATTAACAAAGATTATTATAACAATAATCTCAACTGCAATATTACTCAATAATACAAATAACACTTAATAATTAAAAAAAAAATTTTTCAAACCTTACAGATGACTTAAAAGTACCTAATATATTTATTTATATTTTTTTACACGCACTTAATAATAAAGGATGACGACAGAGAAGAAAGAAATTTAAAAGTTATACTGTTCAACAAAAATAAAAGCTTTCCTTTGTATCGTCCGTAAGTGTTACTGATTATGTCAGAATGTACTATTCATCTACTTGTTACTTCCGAGCTGTAATCCGTTCCTCATTACTCAGGAACACCACAGAAGTAATATCTCCATTATTATGATAACACCACTTAAGACCATTGTGTGTAAAATGGTACAATTTCAAGCCACGTGTGGCGTGTCACTCACATGCACTTTCTGATGGATTGGATCACACACTACCACGCGTTGTTTAACTGTGCACGCGTTTTGTAACAATTTTTTGGCTGAGTATGTGTGCTGAAGTTTGTATGACTGTTCAGATACTGAACTTGCATTTGAAAGGCCACTAATTCTTCGTGTGGCAAGTATGCCACCGTTTTTTTTGTGCAGTTGACAGCTGTCACTTGTCAAGACAAAATACAGTTGCCTAGCTAGCAGCAGCTTTCAAATGCACCAAGAAACGGTCAGACCGTACATAACATTATCGTCATATCATTCAATTCAAATAAATAATTTCACAATTAAAGACAATGTTTCAAGATACATCTTAACGTTTCAAGACTTGTAACACGTGTAATAAATTGAAAACGTGTCAACGCGCGATATCCCGTGCGCTATGGCAGTGTGAGATCCGCCAACCTATCCGAGGTGTACAATACACGGTCCCACGCTTTGATGAATGTGTTGTTTATAGGTTTCCTTTTCCTTCAATATTTATGTAATAAAGAGCGACTTTTTTGTCTCATTGCAAGATTGTTTCATCTAGTTCCCGAGTCAATTGATTCTATAAATATTATGCTTTATCTATTTCAGTTCACACTTATTTCTATTATTCAATACTATGATTGTCTAATGATTGAATAATAGAAATAAGTGTGAACTAATACATGTTGCTTTTAAACAATCACAATATATTTATATATGTCACCGTAAGATTAAAAACATCGTTAGATTACAATCTATCTCGAGAGATTGTAAACTGTCGAATTATTGTGAACCGTAACATCTGATTGCAATTTAACGCATTATTTTTCGCTATATTATAAATCTATCGATGAGAAAATGTCAAATTGTCAACTGTCCGAAAGCTCTCCCTGATTGGTCAGTCTTTTTGTAAGATCGACCAATCACGACCAGCCGTTCTGTTCCCATGGAGTTCCCGTATACTTTTATATAACTAATTCTAAAGATATAAGTTATTTTCAACAGGAAATCAATTTATAATCACGAAAACACAGTTGTTTACACAATCGACAACAAACGAAATAAACAAACAAAATGGCGGGAGCGGCGGGGGCACATTACGTTCTACCAATCAGCGCGCAAGATGCATTCCGTTCTACGCCTGTTGACAATTTGACCGCTTTACATTGATAGATTATAATATAGCGAAAAATAATACGTTAAATTGTAATCAGATGTTACGGTTCACAATAATTCGACAGTTTACAATATCTCGAGATAGATTGTAATCCAACGATGTTTGTAATCTTACGGTGACATATACATAGATGTTTTTATAAAAATATTTTTTTTCAACTAACCCTGTATGTAAAAGCAAACATCCTTTGGTATCCTTATCAAAATCACGTGAATCAAACGTTTTTCCCTTGTGTCCCCAAACAAGGTCATAAGCAGGAGTTGTTAATAGGTCGTTAAACCCGATCGCCCTTAAAACGTTATCAGTAAGCTACCAATAATGTCGATTAATGATAAGTCTTTGATAACCTGAAGTGCGAGTGGTTGAGCAGGTTGTAGAATTATTTTTCAATCGATTTTTAAGTGTGTTATGAATTTCTTTGGTCGCCAAGGATCTGTTCTTTGATTTTTCTCACAATTAGAGTTTATTAAAAAGACTCATGGTAGATATAATTTTATATTAAATTGGAGTGTGGTTTTTATGTATAGTGGTGAAGCTGGAGTAGAAGTTAAAATTGGGAACGTCCGTCCCCATGCTTCTTTCATTGTTCTGAAAACCCACTACCCTAGGTAGTCAGGAACTAAAAATTCGCGGGAAAATATATCTTGTTTTCGCACTGAATATGCCATCATTAGAAAACACTACAAATTAAATTGTAACATATTACTCACATTGTTATCATTATCATACAATTATCTTCCAAAGTAGTAAGTATACAAGGAAGTGGTTTGTAGGAATATTTTTTTATCTAAAGATCTTACACATGTATAGAGAAATTGAGAGAAAAGTAGGAAAATTGGTGTAATACATACAAATAAACCTGAATAGTAGACATTCATCATCATCATCATCATCATCTCAGCCATAGGACGTCCACTGCTGAACATAGACATTAGTAGTATTAGTAGACATTAGTAGTAGAAGAAAAAAAAATCAGGAGTGCTGTGATGTTATTCTGTTAGTTTTGATAAGTTAATGACCTCAATTAAGTTCGACAGGTTTTCAACACATTAAATAATTAGCAGAATACAAAATATTGTGTAATCACTCCATATTACTACTATCAAATGATAAAGTAACTGTTTATAACGTACAATAATCCGAGATAACAGTTGTTTTACACGTAAATACCCTTGTTTTACATTGTCAATTAATATATATATTATCTACAGATATAAATAGATATATGCATGTATGTAATGGCGAACAAATTACTAAGCAAACTCGTGTTTGTCGCGCAGCGGGCGGAGCTCCGGCGCGATCTCATGGTGGCCTGGAGGGAGCGACTATCGCAACCCAGTGCAGGGCTGAGTGATGTAAAATGAAAAAAAACGATTTGTTTTTTTTCACTTTATTGAAAAAAAACATGAAAAAAAACTTTGCATCGTTGTTTTTTTTCTAAATTTGGTTTTTTTTCTAGCCTACTTTTTAGTTCAATTTTCAAAATTTCCCTTTCGTTGAGTTAATATCAATGAATGTTGCCAACATTTTCATGAAATTTGGTTCTGTTTTATCAGAAAAGTACCGTAGATTCAAGAATAAACCTAAGACTCTATTATGTAACCTTAAGTATTAATCTTTAACGGTAAATGCCCTAACAATTTAAGAGTTATTATACTCTTGAAAAAAACAAGGCCCAGAAAAAAAACAGTTTTTTATCTGGTTTTTTTTCAAGGTTTTTTTTCACACTAGAAAAAAAACGGTTTTTTTGCAACACTAGCAGGGCACGCCACCATCGTGGCGGTAAGTCCCCTCTTTGAGGAGTGGCTCGGGAGGAGTCACGGCGCCCTCACGTACCGCATGACGCAGGTCCTCACCGGACACGGTTGTTTCGGGAGGTACCTGCACCGCATCGGTCGTGAGGAGGCGCCCGGGTGTCACCATTGTGCGGACAGCCCCGAGGACACGGTGGACCACACAGTCCAGGTGTGCCCCGCATGGGAAGGGCACCGCCGGGTCCTCGTCGAGGCTTTGGGCGGCGGCGACCTCTCGCGTCCGGCCCTGGTTCAGGCCATGGTCCGGGGCGAGAGGGAATGGGATGCCGTCGCCTCCTTCTGCGAAGCGGTCATGCTCGAGAAGGAGGAGGCGGAACGCCAGAGAGTTCGCACCTCTCATCCCGGCCGCCGCGCTGGACCAGGTAGACACCATGGGCGCCGGGTGTCGCGAGATGACTCCCGGCCACCGTAGGCGTGGGTCTGTGGGCGGTGAGTTCGGGTGGCTCATCGTCCCTCTGTCTTCCTAGACGACAGACCCGTGTCGACGGCGCGCGTTGTTCCACGCGCTCCTCAAAGAGACGTCAGCAACCCCAGCGGGGCCCAGCAGGGCCAAGGCCTGCCGGGGCTGCGGGTTGTTCGAAAGAGATACCGCGGCCCTGGTACATAAAAGGCCTATGACGGAACACGACGATTTTAGTCAGTAAGAGTCTGACACTCCCTCACCGCTGCTAACCCACAGCGGGAGGGGTCATTTGATGATTTTACGTCGATAAAAAAAAAAAAAAAAAACGCGTGTTTGTTCTAATTACCTACTTTTGATACTTTGTCTTGTGTGTTGGCGTTCATTTAATAATTTACTCATAGTAGTTACTGTGGCCTAGATTTTAAGGCCTTTGCATGCTAAAGAAGATTTGGATATACACAAATGACCAATAGTGATAGAAAATCTCAAAACCCTCATTAGATTTAAGTATCTGAATTTCAGGAACCAAATACTATAGGTACCCATTATTGTTCACGCCATGTCATAACTTAATTTGAATTATAACTTAATTATTTTTCCTTTCATCCTGGCATTCTTCTATTGTAATATGTATGACGTGAGAAACATAAAAAAAGGATATTTTACCAATATTGACTTCCTAACACGAGGTCAATAAAAACTTATGTGCAAACAAAAATATGGTTTCCGGCCGATAAAAATGTAAACCACAGATAAAGTACGAAACCAATACCATATTATTTACCACGGTTATCAGAGTAGGTCCGGACAACGACGTAAGTTCGTTTGCTATGTAAAAAAAAAACAAATTAATTGTTTTAAAAACTGATGGACATCAACAAGTAAGGGCTGTTTTCTTTTACTTTTGCACCACTTTGCTGCTATCAAAATATAGACGAAAGATATTCGTCTCAGAAAAGTTAGTATATGGCAATAAATCGCATTTTACGAGACAGTTCTATAAGCCAGTCATTGGGTCTGGTAATGTTTTCAGTTCCTGTACTTAAACGCGGCATTCTGACACTCACAAGTATTTTTTCTATTCTACTCGCTCTAGCAAACAGTGAGAAACTGCGTGAATTTTCAATTTTTGTGCATGAACAATTCGTGGAATCTTGCCATAAAGATTAAAAAAAAAAGTATTTTTCATGTAAGTTATGACTTCTTTTCTATCAAACTATCGAAACGAAGTGTTAACTTCTATAGTTACTCAACTACAAACAATGATGATCTGCATCCAACGATAGCAGAGGCGTAGTTATCAGATGATTGCTGCACAAATGGGATAATACACTTGTTTGTCACAGGCTCTGATTCTATTGTCTGCAATGCACCGAAATTGCTTGTTTATGGAAATATTCCGTTGTTTGCGGCGCGTGGGTTAAATGGAAAAGTCTAGGCTTGTTACGATAGTAGACCATAGTATTTTTTTACCGCGGCCCTTTACTTAAAGGGCTTAAGTCAATCTGACACTCTCCCTATCTTCAAAAAAAGTGTAATTTTTGCGAGGGGATTTCAGTGCAATTTATTAAAATGGACTATCTATAAACAAAACAGAGCATGAAGTAAACAATCTATCCATTTTAATTAAGAAATATTTAGTTTTCATATCCAACTCCGTGTTCCATTATCAAGTCGACTTCTAAGATTTAATTAAATTGTTAATTACAAGTGAAGCTAATATAAGCGTGTTAAAAACAAAGCATTCGACTTCATTTAAGGAATTATAAAGTAAGTATAAACTCGCTGGTATGTCTGTGTTTTAATTTAAAAAGTGAAATAATAAGATTTGTCTTTAAAGTCCCTGATTTACTATCTGGTTTTAGAAATTGACAAAATAAAATATTTACTTCAACAACTAGCAATGTTAGTTCTCAAAAGATTTTTGCATTCAAGCCTAGCTTGATTATAAAACAATATCTAGTCATTTAAAACAATGTGCAATAAACAACACATTTAACAGTTTGGACTATAAATTAGCTGATAAGGACATACTAATCATAATGAATTTTAATTCAATCAATGCCATATTGCATCTATGATACAGATACTCGAAGCTAGGTACGGTAGACCGCACATCAATGGTACCTAAATGTCATGCACCTTATCTCAATAGTAATAAGTACATTTACAGATTTTCCTATAAAACTGTTACCACTGACCTGAAGTTGACTGTACATTTGGTGCTCCCTAGATAACCTTGTGGGTGGCCTTAAAAAAATCCAAGCCTAAAGCTAGTTTTACATATAGTATGTATGAGAGAAAAGGCCGAAAATGAACAATAGGCCAAAAACTATCGACAATACCCTAGCACGATGCGGAACAAAATTAATTCCGTTTTTCCGGCCAGCTGTCTAGTTCCCGGGTTTTTCAATTGACCTTCAATCAAATTGACCTTAGTTCACTTCTTCTATTAGAGCTAATTCAATTTGAAATTATATGCGGTGACAAATTACAGGGATTTATTCATCTTTTATAGCCATTTAATTTTTTTTTGCGATTAAGACTAAAGACAAAGTAGATGATATTATAAATTGCATGGATTTTCCATTAATCTATTCTTAATATAATAAAGGGGAAACATTTATTTGTTTGTTTGTGTATAGTCCTAAAGAATCCGATACCGACCGATGGACCGATTTGAAAAATTCTTTCACTGTTGGAAAGCTACACTCTTCCCGATTAACATATATTTTGTTCCGGTACGGACAGTACTTGCTCCCACGAGACGCGGGAAAACAGCTAGTATCTATTAAATAAAGTTAATTTAAAGCGAGTACACATTGTTAATACTGAACTGTAGCAGATTTCAATTATTACAATTTCTGCTGAACATAAACGTAACTTGTAGAATTGCTCTTAACACACAATTTTCTTTAGTGAAAAGATTTCCATTGTTCACCGGGTGTTAACATCGTCGTGCACAAGCAAGCAATAGCGGGATCTTTAACAGGACTACGTTGAAACAAAGGCGAACTTATCTATACCAATTTGTAAAGCCGAAGTAGTTATTTACACGCGCTTTTTAGAACTGCCAATATGATAAAACTTGGTAGCCCAATTCTTAAAGAACATTCACTAGTACAATATTCCTGTGAGCCTAACAGAAAACTATACATTTTTGTCAAGAAGCATCTTAAAAGTGTTCAATCTGACTGAGTTACTTTTATTTTACAAACCTATGTACGATGTTGTGGCACCATTTAACTACATATGACGATAACCGAACTATGTATTTTCAGTCTCAGATCAATTCTTTGATCTGAGTTTTCAGTGGTCAAAAGCCAATTTGACTAATGGGCCCAAGTATACGAATGGTATGGTTTGGTTATCTTTGTAGCCAAATTGTGCCCATTGTGTGGACTGATGCCCAATGTCATACAGGGACACCTAATACATATACTTCTTTACTCACCTCATATTTCAATTGTTCCAGGTTCAATTCAAAAGAGGGCAAAGTATCGTACGGCACAGACAGCCCAGCCAGAGGTCGGAGAGTCATATTCTGTGTACACGGCAACCCATCGACAGGGTGCTGTGCAGTCATAGAAACCAGTGCAGATGGAGAAGATGGAGAACAGCGCAATGGAAGCATATCGGAGGTTGAAAGTGAGTGTGGACTTTATGGCTTGGGATATAAGGTTGGATTTTGTTTGATGGATCAGAATCAGAAATATTTATTTGCAAACATAGGTATGAAATGAGGATCTTATCATAAAAAAGGGTGCTATGTTTTGTTTTGTTTGGTGGATGGTGGGGAGATTGTAGCACATGGCACTCATGCAGTCGAATGAGGAATTTTGCAGATGATTTGATCTGGAAAATCGTTGAAGGTTTAAGTTTCTTAAGTATCAGTTATCTTAACATATGGTAGCCAAGCAAGCCACCCATGTATTTTAAAACTTGTATTTCACTTTCACAATATATTTAGAACTTACTTTTGTAGTCTATTTAGATTTTAGTTCGCATTTTATGTTGACTTAATCGTTGTAAATATAAGTTTAATTTTTTTTATGGTACGTGACAGCCTTGTTGCTTTAAACGGGAAAGTGACTGCTTGTTTGTCTGTATAGGTTTCAGGGTTAAACGGCTGCATTGATATTGATGCAGTTCACAAAAGCCTAGAAAACCTTTTATAACTCAAAAGAGTTGAAAATTGTGGTCAAATATTCTGAAGAAAAAATAAGCAATAATTTGCTATTAGCCTTTGCACTGTGCGTCGTTCAAGATTTCAAGACGCTAATTTAGCTACAAATCATCAAAAACGAAATCTTCACAAAGTATTGATTTAACTTTCAGTCTTCCTTAAGAAACCAAACAATAATTTTTCACGACTAAATATGTTTATAATCAGTTTTTCACTCACCGACTCTCAACCGTGAAGGCTACAAGTCGTCATAATGACATCATACTATGACGTATGTAGTACTAAAGTGTGACAATACCATAGTTATGTGGTTATCTTACGGCACTTCCCAATATTTTTGATCTATCTGCCGTTTTGCTCACTGGATATAGGAATTTGACATCGCTTGTATAGGACTAATGAAAGAAAGAAAGAAGAAAGCAAAATTACTTATTGGCACAACACAAGACATACACTGACATAGTAAAAAATACAACAATAAACAAAATGCTGCGCCAAATAGATCCAGTTCAGCATTATGCCAGACTGCTGGTGCCTGACGCAGGTTTTCAACTGGACCTATGAGGAGTTGCGGGTGTCAAACTTCTGCCTACTGCCAATATTCTATCTCTAGTAAGCAAATAGCAGATAGATAAATTGCCGTTATTCAGCCGTTGTTCAATAAGAGTAGGACTTGTATGAGGCTGCATATGAATTTGATTCGTATGTCAGTGGTATAAAACTCAATATTGAGCTGCCGGATTTTCGGTTGTAATTCGTTACTGAAAAAACTGTGACTTACAAGTTACAACATGGAAATGTGTTTGGTTATTTGTAATGCCAAGATTGAAGTGCAACAAAATATTTCTTTCTATTTCTTTTAAGAATTGCCCAATGGCCCAATACCAGACATAAGTACAGGATAATGACTAAGATGGTATAAAATTAATTTATTTGTTATCTTTTTTTCAGGACATTGCCACAGATCGAGGAATGAAGAAATAGACAAAAGGGCGCGAAGAAAGTTGATCATAGCCAGTATACTATGTGTTATATTTATGATAGGAGAAATTGTAGGTAAGTACAAACAAAACTTTACATAATATTAAATAATTAAAATTTAATTTAATTGAAAAAGATAGTACGATTAGGTGACATATAAAAGTTCAATGTAAAGTAAAAAAAAAATGAAAGTTAATTTAGTAATAAATATTACTAAAAGTACTTAGACTTATATAACCATCGTGAAATTATAATTCAAATCCTCGTGTCTCCATAACTGCATTTTACATACTTAATCATTTTTCATTTTATCAAAACAGAAGTAGGTACCCATTTCAAATCGATAAATCGATAAACAATAAATTGCAATGAAAACATCACGTTTTCGAAAACAATGGCTTGCATAATTGATCATAGATACTAACGTTAAAAGAATTACAAATAACTGGCCGTGTAATCCGAATTTAGGTTACCTATAGAAAATGGCGCGTGGCCAATTTTCATATTGTTTACATGAAACATGATTGCACTATCAAAGGGGGGTTACGTAGTTAGCAACTGTTTCTTTAAAACCTTATGTAACTATACCTACAGTTTGTAAACATATACCTAACCGTATTTCAACAGAATAAAATATCTCTTATATCTTTCTTTATAAGTTCATGTAAACATATTATTGCAATATGCACCTACTCTATTAGGTTTCCCGTTAATTGAATTTCGCTTGCAGCTTAATTAGGAATGTGATGTATGATCATGACATGTGCTCCCTACTCTAAAGATAGGAGCAATAGAAAACTCTAGAATAAAATTATACATTTGTCAATTACATTCATCATCATCATCTCAGCCATAGGACGTCCACTGCTGAATATAGGCCTCCCCCTTAGATCTCCACAGATACCTGATACAGATAATTACAAGATTTAACTAAAATATAAACTTATATGTTTTCAGGTGGTTACTTATCAAACAGTTTAGCGATAGCCACGGATGCTGCCCACCTGCTCACAGACTTCGCTAGTTTTATGATATCTCTGTTCTCACTATGGGTGTCCAGCAGGCCTGCGACCAGACGGTAAGCTTTTGAACTTTTAGATATTTTATTTGTAGGTAAAGTAAATTTTAAATATACAGAAAAATTACCGAGGACATCTTCGAGAAACATCGAGGAACCTGAATTCATCACTCGGGATAGTTTGTCAGGCTCGTTATTAATCAGCAGAATTTATTACGGTTACTGTATTCTTCTCTGCAATTTTCTAAGTTTTCCATTAATATTTTACCTTCGAGACGATTATAGGGAATTTTTATCCTTATGTAGCTAAGATATGTTTCACCCCCGTGACCAAGTCTTATTACCAACATAATGTAATAACATTTTATTTATTCACCAATTCCAGCATGCCCTTCGGCTGGTACCGTGCAGAAGTGATCGGCGCGCTAACATCAGTACTTCTCATCTGGGTGGTGACTGGAGTGCTGGTGTACATGGCAGTCCAGCGGGTTATATACAAGCAATTCGAGATAGATGCCACTGTCATGCTTATTACATCCGCTGTGGGCGTTGCTGTTAATCTTGTGTAAGTTTTAATATACCAAATATCTTCATGTATGCTATGAAGGGATCAAAACTCAAACTTAAACTGTGACTAATAAATCAGCACTTTCCAAAAGTCAAAAGAGTTCCAAAATGATGGGCGTTCTAGGGGCTGTCTTTGCTCCTAGATATCCACTACTTCCTATGTGTTCTTGCTGCAAAGAAGAAGTAGTGCAACAAACTCCATAGCATCATCAATAATTATGATCGATTGATTTACCTAGTACTAAGATACTTAAATTCAATATCATCAAAAGTCAAAGGTAGGTCTTAGGTAAATATTAATCAAATTCAAACCACGCCTTTTCAGTATTGCTGACTAACCCAACGAACTTACCGAGTACCGTTGTAAGATTTCCGCCTTATCTGAACTGATCTTATAGTCCAGATTTACTATCAACATTCCTGTCGTATCTGAACTGTTCCTAATGTCCATTGGTTGGTATCCACAGCATGGGTCTGACGCTACATCAGCACGGGCACTCGCATGGCGGCGGCGGCGGACACGGACACTCGCACGGCAGCAGCAACCCCGTGCTTAATAATAAGGTTAGTATTTACTTCAATACTACATATAGCATCTTATATGTGAACAGTATCTTGTTGAACTTCCTTGTCTTTATCTGGTTTCAGTCTTCATTTTTTAGCTTGATTACTGGCGTCTAGGAATTGCTCTTCATTTTCAGCCTGAGTTAGAGCATTTTTTTCCATGACACTCAATCAAGACTTTTATGCAAATAAATAGATATCCCAAAGATAAGGAATCAACGTTTAAGGATAATCTGAAAAAGATTGCCGTTGTTTAGCGACGTTTTGAAAAAAATCAAGATCAAGTTCTATAAAAAAGTTCTTAAATTATACCCACCATTTTCTGCAGAAGGAGCGAGCAGACTCAGACGCGGAGAGTTCCACTTCCCACTCTCACTCTCACCAGCAAGAGAACATCAACGTCCGCGCCGCCTTCATCCACGTGCTCGGAGACTTCCTGCAGAGCTTCGGAGTACTCATCGCCGCCATCGTCATCTACTTCAAGGTAAGTCCAGCATCAGTGGAACTGCCTAGGAGTGAGGAGTACAAGAGAATATCATCCACCTTCATTCAAATACTTAATCTATGTATCATATACTTATCGACTCCCCACAAAGGAGGAAGTTCATCACGATCATAAGTTTCGATATTTATTTCTTACTCAACCTCTCTAAGCAAAGCACCAAGTACCCAGAGGTACACGAATGTTTCATGAGCCCTTAAAAAACTTATGAGTCCTTTGACTATGGGAATACCTAATCTATCTATCTATCTATCTATCTATATAAATAAAAATGAATTGTTGTTAGTCTGATTATAACTCGAGAACGGCTGGGCCCATTGGGCTGATTTTGGTTTTCAAATGTTTGTCGTAGTCCAGGGTAGGTCTAAACGGTGAGCAAATAAGGAAAAAATTAAAAAAGTATTGTGTCGTGTGTTTGTGACTTACTAAATATGCCTCCAATAATTAGGCGGTACGAAGTTCGCCGGGTCAGCTAGTCAGTAATATATAGTTACATAAGGTCACTCAGGCTATATAAAATACTAATATTATTAACACTTTTTTCGACCAACGTAACATGCTTATGTATTATTTTCACATATTTACAGCCGAGTTGGAACCTGGTAGACCCGATCTGCACATTCCTGTTCTCCGTGCTGGTGCTGATCACCACATTCAACATCATCAAGGATACCCTGTTAGTGCTCATGGAGGGATCGCCTAGGGGTGTTGATTTCCAGGTAAAATACAATAGTTATTATTTGAATTTCATATGTGAAGCTGAAAAGTTAGCTAAGTATACATAAAAAGATAGTAGGCCTAGTCCGGCCTTTATACATATTTTCCCGATTTCTTCACAAGAAATCCTATTGTATATTTTTTTATGATGGGCTTATTCAATAAACAAAATATTTTCATCGAATTCGCCTTGTCTTTAAAGCACAAGCGTTTTCCTCATCTATGTATATTGTTTTTAACTGAATTCTTTTGGATACTTATTTTTATATCGCCCATAAGTCGCTCATAAGATTTGAACAATTATTTTACTTTTAATAAACAATATTACTGTACTTGTATCAACAAATATTGCATGTAACGTTTGCAGGAGGTGGCGAACACATTCTTGTCTCTGCCCGGAGTAGTACGTATCCACAACCTGCGCATGTGGGCGTTATCGCTCGACAAAACTGCACTGTCCGCGCATTTGGCTATACGTAAGTATTTTATTTAATTTACTAGGACTACTAGATTCCTAATTAAAATTAAGGTCGAATTTAAACAAATGGATTGAAAGTAGTCGGGAACAAAAGATTATGAATTCTCAAATCTCTCTGTTTCCTGCTATGTATCCCACATGGTGGTGGTGTCAGCTTTCCTAATTTTTCTTCTCCACATCGCTTTATCTATGAATCCTTAAATCAAACTTGCAAAATACCTGTTTGAAATCATTTGAAGATAGGCTCTTAAGACTGGTGTTCTGGTGAATACACACTGAAACGTTCATTTAAAGATTTCCTGTACTATTTACAATAATTTAAAATTTTATTGAATTAACTAAAATTTACAGGTACCGGAGTGAGTCCCCAGAAGGTTCTAGAAGAAGCAACCAGATTAGTTCACGATAAATACAACTTCTTTGAGATGACTCTTCAAATCGAAGAATTCAATGATGGCATGGAAGACTGTAGCCAGTGCAAGATGCCTCAAGCCTAAATGTTGGTACACAGCTTTTATCATGGAGAACAAAATGACTACCGGAGATGCCATAACGAAAAATCTCCTAAGAAAGTATCGCGCCAAAATGCGGAGGATGGGGATCATTACTAGCTCCGCCCTCTTATGCCTTCTTTGAAACTCGCCCATTTTTATAAAAAAAAAAAAACACAAATCAATTAAGACCAATCTGTCAAAGATTGACAAGAATCTAGAACGCCTCGTTAGGTCTAGGACATGATCGTTTTGATCACGCCTACCGTGCGTTGCTTGACCTACAAGAAGGCGCCTGACCTACCGTCCTTATGGCATCTCCGCTCATCTTTCCTTCTTCCGTGGCTTTTGTAAATAAAACTGTTCGTTGGCGTGGTTAGGTTGGCAGCGTGGAATCAATGCAAAAAGGTTTTATATCTATCGGTGCTAAGAAGGTGCTGTATGAACGTGAAAATATTAACAGTACATATTTTAAGGTACTGTGCTATAAATTATTCATGAAGTGATATAAAGACAATATTTTGCTCACTTAAAATTATTGATTGATTGATTCTTCAGTGCAATAATTATAAAATTATACTATAGCTCGAAAATTAACTGCCTTAAAGTTATATTCGCCTATAACTCACCAGTCACGCCAACTTCTTAAAGGAAAAGTTCCATCTATTTTATTAACAGCGCACTGCGTTCGACAGTATTTATTATATTTAAATAACAACCACCTGGTTCGTAGCATATCTTAAATGTTACTAAGTTGTTGAAAATGTATGGAAATCCAAGTATTTTTGTCAAACTTGGGCTCTCAAATCATAGCGAATTTACGCATAAAACTTTGCAATGTTGTGCCTTAAGTTATCATCGCCAATTTAGTGTATAAAAAACTATTTTAAACTTAAGAAAAATATGTATTAAGAAAATCCAATCGGATACAAATAAAAATATATATAAGCAATGTCTTCCTAAGAGAAAATATGGCTTGCATAGTAAAAAAATAGTTAATAGTCTGTGAGGCTAAAGCCAAAATATTTAGAGGCTATTGACCAGTTTTACTACTTTTATCTAAGTACCAGATAGTTCTGAATTTGGAAGGATTTATGTATTAAAGTAATGAAGATATTAATTTTGGATATTACTTCTTACTCTGTATTTTTACTCCAAAGATAATAAAATGTTAATCATAAGTTACTAGTTTGTCCCACGGCCTGAATCGGCTGTAGACTAAAAGGCATTCCTAAATATAATTTTTGTTGTTCCCAGAGTGCAGAGGTTTAATTATAATGTATGCACCTACAGTTGGGAGTGTTTAGCATTTTAATCTTGTAATCAATAAATAAATAATAAATGCATCAAGATTTCTAGATTTTTATGAACTTTTAAAAAAAATAACGTTTGTTTTTAAGGTCTACCATACAGAGAGATATTCTTATGTCAAAATCATGTTCAAAGTTATCAAGTTTTCCAACTTGATTAAAATCCGAATTTATAAATAGGAGTGTATGTATAAAATACTATTTAAAGTTACTTCAAGTGTTATTTGTATATAGCGTAATATTTATTAGTAAGTAGAGTTTACATTATCAAGTTAAATCGTGTAAACTGTTAAATAATTATAAGCGATTCCAGTTTGGATAAAATTAAAGTTAAATCAATAAATGAATACATTTTGAAAACTGTGTTTCTTTTAAAAATACTTAAGTTGTTTTATAAAATTGAATAAGAAGGCGGTTCAGTTTAGGGACACTGCTGAACTAAATGTAAAATCTTCTTGGATTATAATTACAATAGGGTTGTTTCCAATTTTCGCGAATCTGTTTAGTTAGCTTCTAAAATATAATTTGAAGACCACCGTCTCTTTCATGTTTGGTTTCATATCTGTTCACTTTTTATCTTTGCCTTTTATGGTTCCGTACCCAGAGGGTAAAACTGTATTGATTTCGCTCCTCTGTCCATCCGTCCGTCCGTCCGTCACGTCACCAGGCTGTATCTCATGAACCAGAGAGTTGAATTTTTCACAGATGATGTATTTCTGTTGCCGCTTTATCAACAAATAGTGAAAACTAGAATAAAATAAATATTTTGGGGGGCTCCCATACAACAAACGTGATTTTTTTGCTCGATATCGAAACTGCAACAGGTAGATGCGGTTTTCTAAATAATGGTACGGATCCCTTCGCGCGCGAGTCCGACTCGCACCTGGCTGGTTTTTCATGTATGTACCTATTCATTTTGTTATAATATATTTTTTTAAATATTGCCCAGAAAATGCTAGATCACGTGACTGTGACGTCTCTATACACTACGTTCCTTTACACGTTAACGCACATCTAACGAGAAAAAACTAAGACCCTAATTTATTTTTTAATTTTAATAATGTTTTTTTTTATAACATACCTACATAGATACAAAAACTATCATATTTTAAACATTTAACACAAAAGGAAAATACCTCAAATGTTTTGAGTTGTGTACGCGGTAAAATAAAACGGTGCAAAGAAACGTAACGTTTGTTTTTGTTTATTTTAGAGGTTATGTTTGTGTCATCGTTGGACTTACAAAAGATTTGTTACTGTTTCAAAAAACTTAAATAATAAAATGAATACCGTCTACAAGATTTGTGTTGTGCGAGACTGTCGAAATACGACCATTAATGCTCCAAACAAACTGTTCATCCACGTTCCGCAATCCACCAAATCGTTAGAAATGCGTAAAAAATGGTTACAGTTGGGTGGAAGACACTTTTCCGATTTCTCCACAAAATCTTCAATTTATTTTTGTGAGGATCATTTTGATGTAAGTTCATAAAGTATTCAGACATTTTAATATTTTCTGTTAATTGAAATGGATGTTGGTGACTAACCAGAAATATTAGGTAGGTACCCTAATTTTTTCTACATTAAATTTACGCGATTTCACAATTGCATTATTTATAAACAATGTCCATGGCTAGTAGCTGTAGGTAGATCCTACATCTATGGTATGCACCACCAAACAACAGCCTACTTACTGTGGTTACATGAAATAAATAATGTATAGATAGATATTTATTATAATCTCTATTTTATTAACAGCTACCAAGAGATATGGAGAACTACACGAAATTCAAAATCATGGGTTCAGTCAAGGTACGAATGAAACCAAATTGTGTGCCTTCAAAATTTGCATGTATGGAAGATGCAGCAATGGAATATGCAGGAGTTACTGAGGAAATATATTTACCTAGTGAAGAATGTAGTTCAAATGAATTTAGTGTCGATCAATCTATCCTGACCTCTCTTTCGACTTCCGAAGTGGAAGTCACATCACCATTGAAAATTGAAAACTGTATTGGGGAGCCATCATCATCAGAATTTTATTTTATTGCAGAAGAAATATCTGACTTTGAAGTAACACCAAGTGTTCCAAAAGATTGTACATCACTATCTATGACATCAGCAGAATTTGGAATAACAGACAGTGATCAAGAAAGTCAATCCATAAATATGGAAGAAGAAACCTTACAAATAATTAGAAAAAATATTGAAAAAGAATTTGGTCAAAGATCACTCAGAAATACATTAGAAAGGATACAGAAAAACCCTAAGTTTTACATAGGCATACCAAAATACTATTTTTTCTTGATTAACATTATCCAAAGAAATACTAATATACCGGAGGAATACATTTATCTTTGTTTACAAAAAATAAGATTAAATAGTACTTTTACCGAGCTTGGTGATCACTTTGGGATATCAAAATATTTTGCTTACAAACTGTTTACAAAACATGTTGTAGAAATAGCCAAAGTATTACGACCATTTATAAGAAATTCAAAGAAAATTAAAAATAATTTACCAATAGCTTTTAGACATAAATATCACAAAATTGACTACATTGTTGACTGCTTTGAAATAGAAATTAAAAAACCTATGAAAGCAATCCGTCAAGCCCTAAGCTGGTCTGATTACAAAAAGGCTAATACTACTACTACTTTAAAGTATTTAATAAGCAGCACACCAGATGGTAAGATTAATTTTATATCTGGAGGTTACAGCGGTAAGATAAGTGATATCACCCTAGTTGAAAATTGCAAGTTTTTGGAGAATATGGAACCAGGAGTCTCAATATTGGCTGACAGAAGTTTTAAAAACCTTCAAAACCTTTTCCTCCAAAAGGGAATAGAATTGGTGCGGCCTCCAAGTGTGGGTCCAGAATCAAAATTAACTAAAACAGAAAAGTGTACAACTAAAGAAGTTGCTAGCCTTCGAATGCACATGGAAAGAGTCGACAGACGTTTAAGGGAATTTTCTCTTTTTAAACCTCACTGTGTGATTGATACTAATTTATATAAAGTTATAGATGAATGTGTCGTTGTAGCATGTGCCTTAGTAAATATACAGGATATTATTAAAATCTAGTTAAAAAACAGAAGCTTTTCAGTTATCATGTTTTATTGTCACTTTATTGTTTGGGACATATTTTGCACTTCATCGTCACCGTAAGACTGCATAGAAGAACTGCAAAAAAACATTTTTAGGTTTAGTAGGTACATAAGTTTTTAATTAACTATTTTGATATTGGTTTTCTATTCATTTAGGTAATGTAAACAATCAGAAATACTATACGTTATACTTAGAGAGAAGTTTTTACGTTTTTGAATTTCGCTGAATAAAAATGTTGGTTATTGGCAAAGAATTAATCTATGTGTAATGATTCTATTGCTCAAATACAATTAACAAACAGAAATAAATAACACAGTAACACATTAATTCTGAGGTTATTTCGGTAATATATCTGTCACTGTCAAATATTTGTCATTGTCAAATGTAATGTAAAATGACGTCGTCGCTGCATCTCGGTCTCTACTATTCGCCGTTTTTGATGGCGTATTAGCCGATTTTTAATTTTCTAAACCAATTAAAAATTATATGGTCGTTTATAAATAATACAATAATATTAGGTACCTATCGCTTATGGTGTTTCTAGTTTTGAGAACTTTTGGTGCATTTATCTATTTTTAACTGAGTTTGATGTTTAACTGAGGAAACAACCCTATCAGATAAATAAACATTCAAAAACACGGATATACATACTTAATTTATGTATAGGTTCATGCTCAAAAACAACAAAATAATATGACACTTTTCCAAGTCTTATATTTGTTTCCTTAGGTACATCGCTTTATGGCACTTCTATCTTTAGTATATTCATGTTAAATAATGAGTATTTATGATTAATTAGCAGAATTTTGGCCCAGCAGTGGACGCCTTATGGCTTCTTGGATGGTGATGAGGAGCTTAAAACTATTCAAAATGATAGTACATTTACTAATAAGAGCTATAAGTATAGTCAGCATAGTTGTTCGGCAGACAGCCAGTCTTGGCGACGTTTGTAAAGTACTTCGCAGATAGGCGAGGTGTTCTAGTCAAGTTCGGCGACTTGTAGTCCACTTCGTATAAACCGAAGCGTTCACTGGAATAAATGAACAAATAAATAAGTATTATTATTACCTAAGTACTTTATTGAATCTGAAAGTAAATAAGTATTGTCACGTTCACAGCATAGCTTTTAAGCGATCTAAATGGACCACGTTTGGAATACAGACTGACTGCTTTTTTTTCATCCGGGTGCGGAAAGTAGTTCCCTCGGGTCGCGTGTGGCAACGTGACGAACAACTGATAATAAAGTTGTTGATCTGCTTATACTATGTCCTTTTATCATTGTAATACAATTTAAAAACAAACTGAGTCACATTGATAAGACTATAATAGTTATAGGTGGTTATGTATTTTTGCATCCTGTGACCTCATCTAAACAATGATACAGTTCATGGGCACTATATTAATAAAAATGTCTTTGAACAAGTAATGTGTTGTAGAGACATGTCTACTCACGTAATGATTACTACCCAAAAAGTGAGGTAGGTATCTAATATAAGTTTGCTACTACATCATAATCGGAACACCGCACAAATTTTCAAGGACCAAAAAGAGTCTCAGTTTCTAGACCGAGGACCTTCATAAAATATATTGGTAAAAAAGTACTTACGAAAATCCTCTCATCCATTCAAAGTTGTCCAGTAAACTCCAGTAAATGTATCCGACCACAAAACAGCCATCTTTGAACATGGCGTCATGAAGAGAACGCAGGTACGCGTCGATATAGTTGATACGCCTTATGTCGCGGAGACCAGCCTCGAAGGCCACGCCATTCTCAGTTATTAAGGTCTTAGGGTTGTTGTAGTTTAGCCTCACCCAGTTCAGGGATTTTCTAAAGCCCCAAGGCACTACCTAGAAAGATAAAGGGGTTGAAGTGTGGTAGAGCAATTCTCCAATGCATGATCCAAAAATAAACTGTCCGGAAAACGGGTCACCTAAGTAGTTCTTCAAATCTACAACTGTTCTAATGAAAGAAATGGCTTATACATAAACTTCAAAGTTTTCAGTTCACCTAGAAAATAAATTGCTTATCTTAACTTACCTTCAACCACGTAGAATTCGTCTTTGGCCAATCATCCCTCTGGTATACTTTGACATTCATATCATCTAAGAATGATGGCATTGCCTTAAGCTTTCTGGATCCCTGCTTAATCAAATACGTGGTATAGTGATTCAGGCCTAAGAAGTCATAGGATCCTTTCAACATCTTCACTTCTTGAGGAGTGAAGTAAGGGAGTCTTGAGCGAGGAAAACCTTGCCGTTTGGAGTTCGCGTCCACAAGTTTTCTCATGATAGGAGGATAATCACCAGACTCCGAAAAAATGGGGTGTGCAAACCAACCTAACTGGAAAAGGTAAGTCATACTTGGTAATTATTCCTTTTGAATTCTACTGTATGTAAAAATCACAAGCTCCAAAGATATTTAACTCACGTTGAATTGCCTTGCAGTTTCCGCAGCAGCCTGATCTTCAGCAGAGGTTGTGGCTGCTTCCATCCACGAAAAACACAGCGTGATGCCCATAACACCTGCCATGTTTAATTTTTTTTTAATATTTCCTATTTGTACTTGAAACCCTTAACAAGACTACTGGGTGCACAGGCTACCTCCATTTTTTCTTCTAAATTCGTTGTCAAACAAGCGGTACACCAAAGCATGTGCCCTTAGCACAGTGTGACCACACAAGTAGTCCTCGAATCCACTTGATCTTCCTCCCGGAGCGTCGTCGCCTCCATAGCCGTCGTGGCAGAATGATAGCGGTTCGTTGAACGTCAGCCAAATCTTCACTTTTTCTCCAAAATTTTCTAGAAGCACCTAAAAGTGGGGAGACCTGCTTTGACCTTTAGTTGTTCTACATGGTCCTTCGTTCTTAATTTTCTTAGAAGTATTTAATACGAAAATGTTCAATTTCAAGTTTCAAATTGAAAAGCCTTCATACTTACTCGCGCATAATCAACGAAATAATCTGCCATGATTGGGTTGGTCCACCCGCCGAGGTCTTGCAGACTCTGCGGCAAGTCCCAGTGATACATCGTGACGACCGGAGTGATGCCGTTGAGTTTCAACTCGTCTAGGAGTTCATGGTAGTACCTCAGCCCATCCTCGTTTATTTCGCTGAAAAAAGAAACCCTTCATTAAGCGAATTTAGTGATAAGTACAGTATATTATATAGCTTTCTTAGGGGATTTTAGTTTGAATAACCCTCGCGTTGTGGATGTCTCATTCTTACCAACGTGCGATCACGTTAACTTCGCAAAAGGCACTTACTTGCTCATCCCATTAGGTAGTATCCTTGGCCATGATACAGAGAACCTATACAAGCTGATGCCCATCTCCTTCATGAGCCTGACATCTTCCTTCACTTTATAGTAAGAGGCGTCTGCGGTGTCTGCATTCTGATGGTCAAACACCCTCTCTGGGTGCTCATGGGTGTATCTGTCCCATATGCTCTCGCCTTTACCTAGAAAATAGGAAGATATATGAGCTTTGGCGCATTTTCTTTTCAAGGAACATCAGTGCGTAAAACTGTGACGTATAGCTTAATTTTTATCTAATTTAATTACGATATTAACTACCTTAGAAAAAGTGTACCTTCTTATGATTCCTTTAATGGGAGTCCAGTCTAAACGAAGTTTGCAGAAGCTATGAGAGTTAATGGAGCTATTCTATGAAATTTTCACAGTAAATTATGTCTTTAGTACAGTCAACTTCAGGTCAGTGGTAACAGTTTTATAGGAAAATCGTACTTATTACTATTGAATTAAGGTGCATGGCAGTCACCACTGATGTGCGGTCTACCGTACCTGAGACATTCCAAGCACCTTCAATTTGATAGGAAGCAGTGGCTACGCCAAACAAGAAGCCATTTTTGAAGCACACCTTTGAATCTAATACATTGTCCAGGTCGCTTGCATTTACACTGGAATAAAAAAAAAACTTGATTTAGGTACCTAGGTAGGTTCGGTGACAGGACAGGAAAGTGCCAGTACCTACCGGTGTAACTTTTTAAGTTATATCTACATTCTAAAAAAGATTTGGACATCAATGGCTGAGTAAAGATAAAGAACAACTAACGACAATAATTGCATCCTATTTATCCTCAAAGTGGGTACATACTTGAGAACTTTTTTTAGGTTAATTAATTTGTTACTACCGTCAAATTGTTTATTTCGAACAATAACAAGACTGTTAAAATTGCAAACAAACCCTTATCTTAATTGGCGTTGGGAGGAGAGTTCATGTCAATCTTATTATGGAATTGAGGAAAATCTATCGATTTTGAATAGGATTTGTCAAGGTTTGGTGGTGAGAACTAATTCCCACACCCGTTTAAGAAAACCTCTACAATTTCTCTGGTGTACCTCTAAGCTATATTAGTGCCAAGTTTCGATCCGCTCAGCGAAACACACAAGCAAATCAAACTTTTTTAATACAAAATAAGATATTTTGTATTACCAATATAATAAATCCAAATAAATCACAACACAGAACAAATGAATAATCCTGGACATGTCGATATCACGGCACCCGGCGCCGGCGCAACTAACTGGAATACACACAACAGATAGCTGGCCATTGTCATTGTATTAAACCTACGGGGTGTTGCAAAGCACAGGAACACTTATTTAAGTAAGCTGAAGGATAATATATTTTTGCAAAAGGTGAAAATTAAAAAAAATCGAAGGAGTGGCGCAAAGTATCTATTTTTGTTTTGAGTATGTTACCTACTCTATATTAATATTAAAGGGAAAATATTTTTTTATTGAAGCTACTGAAGTGATTTCAAAAAAAAATTCATTGTTGGAAAGTTACACTCTTCCCGAGTAACATAGACTGTATTTTATCAAAGTTTCCTGGGAACCAGAAGTTCCCTATCCTTCCCTATCTAGTAATTGATATAAATTAAACGTTTTTAAGTTCTTGAAAGTTTTATAGACATTTTATTTTTCAGTCTTTTATCTAAAACGTCGTCCAGGACATGTTTTATAGTTAGGTATAGTTTATACAAATAAAATACAGAAATACGAATGCAGAGGTTAAATATTTTATTTTAGTACATTTAGTACCTAATCTGAGACAATTAATTGTCTTAAACAAATTTCAAACAGTTAAAAAAAAGAAGAGGTTCTCATTTCGTTAGTTTTTTTTTTACATTTTACATTATAAGCGTTTTCTTCGATTATCCATTGGTTTTAGCTACGTCTTCATGATTATAATTCAAGGTCAGCCAAGCTGTCAGGCAGACAGCCAGTCTTCGCGACACTGGTGTAGTACTTCGCAGATAGACGCGGTGTTCTCGTCAAGTTCGGCGACTCGTAGTCCACTTCGTACAGACCAAAACGCTCACTGGAACAAAAATAATGAATATGTATGATTGCATTTTAGTTTATGTGGTGTTTCAATGAGAGAGAAACGCCCTGCTTCCACTGCCTACTTGCGACCTTTATCAGATCGTCCGTCCGACATTGCTGGCAGTCTTACGGGGCTTGTATTATTGTCACTGAAAAATTGCATCGTTCAAATATCTTACGAGTAACCACGCTTCCATTCAAAGTTATCCATCAAACTCCAGTAAGTGTAGCCAACAACATTGCACCCATCTTCATAAACAGCGTCATGTAGGGATCGCAGGTAGCCATCAATGTATTCTATGCGTTTCTTGTCGTCTAGACCAGGACCGGTGGACATGCCATTCTCGGTCACCAGGATCTTGGGATTATTGTACGCAAGTTTCAGCCAATTCAAGGTTTTTCTGAAGCCCCATGGTACTACCTGCAAACAGTTACACCAGGCTTGTTACAATTCAATATAATGCTTTGATATGGCGAGATTCTACCAAAATCGTTCACAAAGAAAATGTGTGCGAAGAAACGTGTACAAAGTTAGTGTCAGCAAGTCTACCGCTAGGTGTTAGCTAGAAATGTTCGCACACAATTGTTACTGTCTAGACTGCTAGAGCAAGTTGACCAAATTTTATTTCGTATGCGTCACAGTACCGCACACCGGGGGAATCACGCTTTTCGAAATACTCACACTCAACCATGACGAACCAGTCTTAGGCCATTTCTCATCGATAATCTGCTTGACATTTATATCATTTTCAGAAGTTGGGTTAGAGTTATTCTTAGGTACTTGCTGTACCAATCTTGTTGTGTAGTGGTTCAGGCCCAAGAAGTCGGCAGATCCCTTAATCATTTTCACCTCTCCTGGAGTGAACGAAGGTAGTCTTGAGCTAGGAAATCCCTGTTCCTTGGAGTTTTTGTCTACCACGCTTCGCATTATTGGAGGATAGTCTCCAGCTTCCGAGAATATTGGGTGGGCGAACCAACCGAACTGAAAAATAGTGCTTATAAGTGATTGCGTTAGAAATGACAGTTTGTCCTACAGATGTACAAACAGAAGCAGTAATTCTCCGGAATAAAAGACAACGCTCTCAAAAGGCGCTCGTTCGAAAGACAGAACTCACTTGGAAATTTCTGGCTCTTTCAGCAGCAGCCTTATCCTCTTCAGAATCAGAATAGGGTTCTTCCCAAGCATATGATATTACGATGCCCATTTCACCTGCAGAAAAATTATGTTCATGAGAAAATACATTTAAGAGAACAGTTCTATGGCAATTTGAACGTTTACCTCCAATTTTAGGGCGATACTCCTCTTCAAACATGCGGTATACCATCCCATGAGCCCTGATGACGTTGTGGCCACATAAATACGATTTAATACCACTGCCTTCCGGGTTGTCCGCACCAGCGTAGTCGCTTAACTGGCAGAATGTTAACGGCTCGTTGAAAGTCATCCAGATCTTGACTCGGTCGCCGAAATTTTCGAAAAGAATCTGTGAAATATTGTAGACTTTAAAATACAAATTTGACCTCCATATCCATTCCATTGTCATCACCTTCAGAAACAGTTTAGTAAAAATTTTCTCATGATCCTTCACTTAAAAAAACTCAACTATTTCAGTACCTATAATACCTTCATCATCTAGTCAACTTATCACCTACCACATGCTGAACTTAGGGCTCCCCCAATGAGCGTCAACCATCTGGGGTTCGGTCACATCTGTCCAGTTTTACCAATGCTGTTACGAGATAAGCAACAGACTCACCCGAGAATACTCAACCATGAAATCCGCCATAAGTGCATTGGTCCACCCGCCCATGTCTCGTAGATATTGCGGCAAGTCCCAGTGGAAGATTGTGATGGCCGGCGTGATATTATTGCGAATTAACTCGTCAATCACCTCGTTGTAGTACCTGATGCCGTCTTCGTTAATCTTACTGGAGAGAAAAATATAATCTAATAGATGTTCGCAGGTTTATCCTTGGGTTTCAGAAAGAAAATATAAATCTTTGGAAGGCTTGGAGGGGGTTTCCCATATTTTTTGCGAAGAAGGAAATCATTATCATATTAGTTTAGTTTTGCTTTAGTACATGATACTGTTTTTGCTATAGTCCTGAAAAAAGTTTATGCCTATAATACTTACTAGCTGAGTCCATTAGGTAAAATCCTCGGCCATGACACAGAGAACCTATAGAGGCTTACGCCCAACTCCTTAATAAGCCTGACATCTTCCTTCACCTTATAATAGGACCCGTCAGCGATATCACCGTTCGAATGATCAAATATTTTCTCAGGTTCCTCATGCGTCAATTTATCCCATATACTCACACCTTTACCTGTAACAAAGAAAGAAAAGAAACGCTAATTTACTTGTGACGTCCTATTTATTTCTTCTTTTTATTTACTCCCCTTGTAATTACTCTTATGTCGTGCCCTTGTAAGATCTTCTGTACTACCCTTATGTACTCCCTTTTATACTACACCTATATGCTCCTCTATGTATGAACTTTCCTTGTTAACTCTCTTATGTAATTTCCCAGTTTATATCCTTTTGTACTGCCTTTACAAACTCCCATATGTGCTTAGTTTCTTAAGAATTCCTTTAAGTACTACACCCATGTTCTCGTCTTATATAGTGCCCTATATACTCGACCCCATATTCCCTTGTATGTGCTCCTCTTTTATGCTTTCATAAGTCGCTTACCAGATACATTCCAGGCCCCTTCAATTTGGTATGCCGCTGTGGCGACGCCGAACAGAAAGCCATCTTTGAAACACACCGGCGAATCTATCTCATTGTTAAGTACACTTGCATTGACACTGAAATAAATCATTCATTTATAAAGTTGGGTTAAGTTCTCAAATGTTAAGATAAAATAATAATTATGAATTCGCTTGAACATTTTAGACCATAAGGTAATTGATGTCCAAGATGATGGTTTAAACCGAGCACTAAAGCCTATATTTTTAAGATCACGTCATTATCTTAAGGTAGCATGACTCTAATAAATCAATGTCTTATTCTTCTTCTTATGAAATGAGCTGCATGTTTAAACACCTAGCAAGCCCTGGTGCCAGACTCCGGAAAGGACTCCGCTTTGTGAAAGTTTCTAATCACAAAGCGATTCCGGCCCGTCCCGAGAACCAAACCCGAGACCTCGTGCACAGAAGTCGCGCTATCGACAACTAGACCAACGAGGCGGGCACGCCTTAGTAATAACTTTAATTAAAAAAAAAAACGTTATCTACTTCAGAATATCGACAAAGTCAATATCTTTCGGTTCTTCATGGTAAGCACTTACCAATATAGCAAAGCCAAGAAAAATACCCCCCAGAACTGACACATTGTACTGTTCATGGTGTTATGACTTGTGACAAGGTGATAAGCACAGAAAGCACTTTTATAGTACCACAGACAGGTCAAAGGTCTTCTATTTCCCATACCTACATCGTAATTGGTAGCACTACAGGATGTTCAGAATAAGAACTCAAAAAAATTACATAGGTTACGACTGAACATAGCCCCAATATTGTGTCTATGTCAAAAGATTGGTTAACTCTTTTTTGTAGAACAAAGTAATTAACTAAAATATAGGTACCCTTAAATTCCTTCCATATAGCTCCAAAAGATGATACATTTCCATTGTTTAGACTCATTTTTCATCCAGTCTCACCTGTACAGAAAAAATAGTCTAAGTAACCAATTGTAATGACCAAATATGCATAATTTGATGAGTGATGACTTGCGCAAGACGACTGGCAGGAGCTGGATGCGAGAAGCCGAAAATCGATCTCAGTGGCGTGCACCTGGAGAGGCCTATGTACAGCAGTGGCCTGCGATAGGCTGATGATGATGATGATGATGCATAATTTTGCTTCAAAATAACAATACAATTATGACAACGACCTGTATACAACTATCAGTGCCAATATTCAACCACTGTTTCAGTAATTTTAATTAAATTAGTTGCACTTATTATTACTATGTGCACACAACTTATTCAAAATTTCCATTACACCGATTTGTTACCCATAAAACTTGTGTTCCAATTAGCCATATCGGACAAAATATTTTATTTTACATTGTTCCGATTCGTCATCAGTAAGTACCTACTTAATTTTGTAAAAAAGTACTGTCAACAAGAAAATTTAAAGCTTTACTATATTGTATTTTTGTTAAAGTAAAAAATGTGAACATCTCGAATTTGTTCGTAAGTGATATAGAGGCTATTGAAAGATATTGATCCCGTACAAATGCAGCAGTATAAAAGAAGCTGGTATTTTATGAGTTCATGTCTCACAATACTTACCAAATTAGCGCTCATCCTATTTAATATCCTATATGTACCTATACCTATAATCTCCTCGCTAGTATTTCTGTTACCTATACAAAGAGTATCGAGTCTCAATTTCGAGTGAATTTTTGTTCGAATCATCATTATCACATATTCAGTTAATTACTGCTTACTGTAACAAAGTCTACATCTAATTCTTTAACTTTCTGTTTTTTCTAACACTTCTTCTAACATTTCTGACGGTACCCTGCTACGTACAATTTTATGCCTGTAACGAATCGGAACGCAAAATTAAAATATTACATTATTTATTTTGCTCTAACGACGAACGGTCCCAAAGAGTGGAAAATAAGCGGCAAGAAACTCCATAGGACACTCTTTAAAAAATATCATTTAATTACCTACAATAGTTTTATAGCTATTCCTGAGAAAGTTATAAAATGCAAATTAAGCTAATAATAATGTATTAATGAATTATACAAAATAATTTTAGTGCAATTGTAAACAGAAAAATAATTTATACTAACATAAAAAAAAATATTGGGTAACAGGGTTGGGTTCCGAAAAAGATATTGCAACTTGGGGTCCGCTTGGCTGATCTGGGCGGAGGCACTCCCGTGCCCGTGGTCGCCGGGGAAGCCACATGTGCAGAGAAAAAAAAAAACAATAATATTAATTTAACGCCAGGCATCCCTGTCATCAATAAAATCCTGAATCTTATAATACGTTTTTTAATCAAAATGATTCTAACTACATTTTTATCAGTGAGATCAACGATACATTTAGTTAGCTTAAAAATGATGGGACAAGCTCTGAGAGTCTGTCTCTATACCTATAAAAGTTTACATGACCGATGCACAAGGGGATTTTTCGCAATCGTGCTATAGGTACTGATAAAACGGTCAATGACCGATCGTGACTTCATAACCTTCCTAATCGACCCGTATGACTGATTTATCTCCTTTGCCTACCTATTACGATTAACCGGTTACTGTAACAGATCATTACGCTGTTATTATGCTACTTTATGATTTAATGAAAAAAAAAGAACTTTATAAGGATTCGTAATTAATACTGGTCGATAGAATCAGGTTATTAGTTACTAAATAAGTAGTAACATAGGTTTTAAGTTTTTTTTTTGTTACTAGCACATTAGCTTCGATGTCTAATTGAATAAACTAATCAATTTGATATAGTAGGTACCTAGTACCTATAACTAGTAGGCTACCTAAGTACCTAAGTCAATGTTGTTTTATTTGTTTTCAAAACACTGTAAACCAACTAGTTTTCGTAGCAAAGATAACGTCATGTCACATTGTTCGCATACAGTTGCTAGTCGCTACTGACCTATGTTTGATATTTACCCAAATTATCAACAAACACGTCAGCATTCATCAATAAACAATGTTATATTTACAAACTTTTAATTCCTCTACTCGATACGAGATGGCGTCTTTTAAAAAACAAACGATCATTGATTTCACATCTCCTTACTAGATGGCGCTTTGCTCAATTCTATCTACAACAAGGACTTCTAGAATCAACAGCGAGCCGGCAATACTCATCTCTAGCGTGTTCCACAACGTTCGTGTTGGAGCAAAGCGTAGCACTTTCTCGAAATTGACGCACGTCCACGATACCAGGGGGCGTTGGCGTCGCCCGGGTATAAATACGGCGTTAGTCTGGATGCCGGCAGTATATTACCAAGAAAGTGCACTATCCAAAACACGAAAGTAATAAACAAACAAATTAAAATGTCGCTGCTCCCTTACTTCTACGACATCGAAAGGCCCTTCCGCCTCATGGAAAGGGATTTCTTCAGACCTGACAACTTCTTCGGCTATTCTCCATACAACCAGCTGATGCCTCGCGACTTCTTCGGCCCATCATTCCTCAAACCTTGGGAAAACGTCTTCAGGCCATGGGAGAACTTCCTGAAACCTATCGAACAACTATCATCGGCTATGAACCAGTTGGCTTTGAACGAAGTTGGCAAAATCACATCAGACGATGAGAAGTTCCAAGTGAATGTCGATGTTCAGCATTTTTCACCTGCAGAAATAAACGTAAAAGTGGTTGACGGTCATGTGATTGTTGAAGGAAAGCATGAAGAGAAGAGAGATGAACATGGGTATGTCTCAAGACAGTTCGTGAGGCGGTATGCACTTCCTCAGGGATGTTTACCTGACACCGTGGAGTCCAGACTGTCTTCGGATGGTGTTTTGACGGTCACAGCACCCAAGGTACTGGCCCTACCTTCTACAGGAGAGAAGATAGTGCCCATCACTCACACAGGACCTATCAAGAAGCAAATTGGATCTCCAGAACCAATCACAGAAGAAGCTGAGTGAATGTTATGTAAATAATGTAAATATTATTTTTCTTGTAAGACTGATTGCAATCTGTGCTATATTCGCCTATTTTTATTTTTTAATTTTAAATAAACTTATCAAGTATTGAAAATCAGATTGTTTTATTTAATTATACCTTTTGCAAAATGTCTTTATAAATACTAATAAATAAAGTAGGTATGTTTGACACCTTTCTTCAAAAATAATCCAAAGCCAAAAGGGTTCAGTATACGTCAGAAAGGTATATTTGGAATAATGACGACTAAAATGCCTTATACAATACATACCTACATTTGCAATTAAATGGCTATTTCAATATCATTGCCAAATGATTCATAAAGTATTAATTACAAGATTTATTTATAGATGTCGTACCTTAATAGTCGTACCTAAGTTATAAATAGTCATTGTATGCCAAAATAAATATTTGGTAAGAAATTACTAATTGTTCAATATAATATAGTTTATTTTGCTGTTCATCTTTATTGGTCTACTTAGAGATGCTATGTATCGATACCCTACGTTATTCCAAGTTCTTATCAGTATGGTAAATAGAAACAAAAAACAAATATTTCACACAAATAATTTAATAAACAATTTTGTGAAAAACAATAACCACCCAAACATTATTGGAATGTAAACGAAAAAGTCTAGACACGGTTAAAATAGTGACGAATATTGCACTATTACGTAGATGCTGTCGACACAAATAATTTGATATCCATTGAGGGTCAAGATCATTTGTTACGTAGCAACTATTCTTAGATTGGCGGCGCGCCCATCGCAACAGTTGCAAATGCATTTACTGACCATTTTCTACCGGAGACTGCGGAGCTTCACCATCTCCAAGTTCCGTCTTAGAGCCATCAATCTGAGTCTTCACTGGTCCAGTCTTAATGATAGGCACCACGCGTTCATTCACAGCTTGAGGACGCTCAAGCGGCGCAGTTACAGTCAGAACTCCATCCGATGATAAACAAGATTGAACAGAGTCAAAGGTACATCCTTCAGGCAGGGCATACCTCCTTTTAAAGTGACGGGACACCCATCCATGTTGATCTCTCTTCTCATCGTGACGAGCCTCGACGATAACAAATCCATCAGCAGTCTTCACAGAAATCTCTTCAGGAGCAAAATGTTGCACGTCCAAGTTGATCTGGAACTTAGCTTTATCAGCTTTTATTGTTGAACCGACGTCGCGAAGCAAGTTTGACAGTTGCTTCCATGGCCGGTAGTAATCGGAGGTGTATTGGGGAGCGACCATTGTTAGTATGTCTTCAGGTGTTAACGCCAACGCGAAATGTTGGTCGGATAATCGCCTAGGGCGTTCCACGTCGAAAAGAAATGGGAACATCGACATTTTCTCAGATATTTTCGGAAACGGAAAATAAATGCAGTTCAGCGTTTGAAGCTTACGTATCAATTTGCACGGCGCATGACAGTCTGCGCAGGCTGTAACCAAAATCTGTCTGGCCAGTTGTTGTAAACATTCGTCAGGATGAAGTTTGTATACTATTTATTTAAAATGAATAGAACCTTATTACTTCGTTAAAACAAAAAAACTGGATGACTAACAAGAGTTTATGTCATCATCATCTTCATTGTTCCTTGTGTTAGATCTTCTTTGAAAAGAATAGAATAAGTTTTATTGAGAATTATTTATAAATGAAAAGAATCCTGGTTGCTACTGAAATTACTGAAGTTAATTTTCTAGCGTAGCGCCAAAGCTGCAAGTACCAGTAATATGCATATTTAAAATGTACACTATAAAAGTATGCACAAATATCCCAAAAACCAGCTAAAAAAAATATATTTTGACGATATTAAAATGGAGCTACAACTGCAACCAAAGGTTTTCAGTCTACTCAAACTGGCGTGTAATCAGAGATGCATGGTGGTGCATACAAACACATTCCTGCTAAGTATAGTTTATAGAGTACCACTAACATACATTTGGTACTCCACGCTCCAAGTCTGTGTCTCCGATTCGGCTGTGTGCGAGTAATCGATAATGTCCTAGCTTAGGGAGGTATTACACTTATCAGATAATTATGTTAGGCCAATGTGACTTTGAACATCTTACAGTTTCCTTCTTCAGCAATGTACCTACTGGAACGTAGAGATGTAATCAAATGTTAATGATTGGCCAAGTCAAATCATTTTATTTCATTAAGCACTTGAACTGTTAAATAATATGTCTACACCAGTGTTTGTCGAGAATGTAGAAACACGTCATCATCATCATCAGACAGACGTCAAGCATTTGATATCATAATAAATCTTAAAGTTAAAAGTGTTCTATTTATTCATAGATTTAGGGGCTGCCGTGCAGACGATGTCCCACCTAATCGCATGTCCACTGTGCCCTGAAACCTGCTCGCGGGAGGACTTAATGAGCGCATCCGGCCGTGCTCTCGCTGTGGCGGAATATTGGGCTGACATAGTGTAGTCTCATATGACATGTCATCGACTCGAAAGAAGAAGAAGAATAGATTTAGGATATGTACACAAATGTACCTATTTAATTTCATCATTCAAGCTACGCTTCCCCCTAAATGAGCTTGTCAATAACTAAGTAAGTGATACTTACTCTAAATCTATTAATATATCTAATTAATATAATAATAATTAATAAATTAATTAATATATCTTAATATATCTCTGAAATAATAATAGAACGAAAAAACATAAGACAAGCAAAAGAAACTACATAATGTTTTATTTAACGATGGCAAAAATTAGGTATCTATCAAAGATGCTCATAATAATGTGAACAGCTGTGTGTATTAATCCTTTTTCGAGAAAAGGTTGATGAAACTTGAAATTTCTGGAAGCGCTGTTGACGCTACTCGACACCAGGCGGCGCCACTGTGGGCTGAGGTAAACAACATTCGGTAAAAATTACAATCGGTAGAGTACTGAAACGTTATGTCCATGAAGAATCATTAATTATTATTTACTATTGGAAATGAAATTATATTTTTTTATTCGAACCAATTATTGCTTGATAAATTATATCTGATTATTTTGGATTTATAAAATAAGAACAGTCGAACGATTTCAGCAATTTATGATTTTCATTCGATTTTTAAAACAATTTTATTCCAAGCTGAAGCAAAACTGAAACTGCATTATAAAGTTATATTTAGACAAAAGGAGTATTACATGTTTTTTAGTTAAGAAAAACATATTTTTTTCGAAACACAAAGAAAATACGTAAAATAAGACAAGTATAACTTGCCATTACGCCATAGGTACATTAAACATTATGTAAAAAGTATAAAAACACATCTATATAAATAAGAAGCATAATTTCTAGAAAGCATTTGTTTAGGTAAACGCAAAAACATTTTTTAGTTTTTTTTTTAAAGAATCCATTATTTATTTTACACTTACACAAACTACAAATCCATTCAATTTATTACAAATTAAATCTACATATTGGCAAAAAAAGGAAAAATTAAAACCTTTTCTAGCATCTCAACCAGAACGTTCGTAGCACCTGGTAAGCAACTCGCATGCGCGATTGCGCGCGCCTTCATGCACATTCTAGAGAGCTCGAATTCGAGAAAATTCCATCAGCTACTAGATGGCGCTGTGAGCGATATAAATATGCCGGCCGGCTTTTATTTGGCATTCAGTCAATTGCAAGACGTCAGACAAGCGAGCGAAAGTATCGGAGAGTATTCAAGAGTTCCAAACTCTTTACCAAGTGAATTATAACATAATTATAAACCAGTGAACGTGCTATAAACAGTAAAAATGTCGCTGTATCCATACTTTTTCGAGTACGAGCGCCCAAGGCAATACCCACGCCGTCTCCTTGACCAGCATTTCGGCTTGGGCTTGACACCGCAGGACCAGTTGACCATCATCGCAGTTCCTCAAGCGTCCCGGGACTACTACAGACCTTGGAGAAACCTTCAAGCTGCAGCCCAGGACACCGGCTCCACAATAAAAGCCGACAAGGACAAATTCCAGGTGAATCTCGACGTCCAACATTTTGCGCCGGAGGAAATTTCTGTTAAGACTGTTGATGGGTATTTAGTAGTTGAAGCTAAACATGAGGAAAGACAGGACGAGCATGGGTACATATCTCGAAGCTTCTGCCGGCGGTATGCTTTACCTGAAGGTATTGACGCGGATTCTGTGATGTCAAAATTGTCTTCTGATGGCGTTCTGTCGATCACGGCGCCATTGAAGCCCCCACCGAAAGAAAACAATGAAAGAGTCGTGCCTATTATTCACACGGGACCTGTGAAGAAACAAGAAAGCCAGCAGGAAGTCAAGGAAAATCAAGGCTAAAATATTAATTAAGTGTTAGTGGATAAAACTTGTGTTAACCACCGTGTAATCATTCCGTGCTCTCGTTGTGTTGTAAAGCTGTGATTCCTTTTGTATTTGATGCTACTTACTACTTTAATTAAATGACGTTCTAGTCATTAAAACGCTACTTTGGTTGTTTTATTTTCCTCTATTTGCAGTCAGGCAGGTAAAATAGATAGGTAGGTGGGTAATGCATTTATTAACAAGTAGGTAGGTATAGTTAGTTAGTAAACCCTAAACATTTACTATTAGCATAGGTAATTGCCTGTTATTTTAATCCAATTTGCAATAAGAAGTTAATTCAATTTATTAAACCTAGTAAGAGGCAACTTGACCTACTCATATATAGGGCTGCCATTTCGAATTTCGCCAAACCCGGACAAATATTTAAAAAAACCCGGACATTTGGCGCAAATAGCATTTTTTCCCCGGACGAGTCCGATTTTTTTTGTTTAACAAAACAAGACCTAATTTTTAATATTACCATATTACTTAAATTCAATGAGGTCCTTCCTTACATGAAAAGTCAGGGCCGTCTCTAGCTCATGTAGTACCTAGTATTGAATGATTGTGACTTAATGTATTTCGAAGGTCATAATTAAGAAAGCTCATATGGAAACTAGGAGTTACCTTCTTGATAGGTTAGACCAAAAAAATGTTGAAAAATACAAACAACTGTAAAGTGAAGTCGCCGCGAGCGCAGCGAGCGCGAAAATTTTTGAGTTTTGGGTCACTAAAGCACCTAAACTTGTATAATAAAAAAATCCGCAAAGTGAAGAAGCCGCAAGCGAAGCGAGCGCAAAATTTTTTGAATATTGGCATATTAGGGTCAATTCACACTGAAAGAGCAGCGGCCGGCAGCGGCCGTAAGAGCACGGAAAATGTAAGAGCGCGGCGCGATGCGGCGCCGCGCGGCCCGCCGCGCTCACGCTCAATCCCTTGCAATTACGGCCGCTGCCGGCCGCTGCCGGCCGCTGCTCTTTCAGTGTGAATTGACCCTTAAAGTAGCTAAACGTAAAAAAAAATGTGTTTAGAAAAGAAGCCGCGAGCGAAGCGAGCGCGAAAATTTTGGAGTTTTGGGACACTTCGACTTCTGCATTATTAGGCGCCCGGGTAATTCGCATACCCAGGCACCATAGGTTAAGATGGCCCTATGAAAAATGTCCGGGTTTTCCCCGGACACTTCTTGAAACCCCGCCCGGACGGCCCCCGGACGGCCTCCAAACGAGGACAAATCCGGGGAAACCCGGACGGATGGCAGCCCTACTCATATACCTACCTTTCTACCTATCTAGCTGACCCGAGATAATTAAATAAAGATAGCAACGAAAACAAAACGAACCATAGGAAACCCTACAACTTTATTGCTCCTACAGTAGGTACCACTCGCATAACTTGTTTCCAAATTGTAACCACCAACGCCATCTATGAAGCTACTAAGCTAACTACGATACAGACGTTTTTACTAGAAGATGGTAAAAATGTAGTGTAAAACTAGGAACCTTTTAGTTCGCAAGTGAATTTTTAGATGGCGCTAAAATGAAAGTTCATTTGTGTTAAGCCTGTGAACATTCATCGTTGAAACAGTTGCGGTACCGGGTACATTGTACATTATTTATTGTCTCACTATTTTACTGTATCTGGTCGTCGTCATGTTGATACGGTCGAGCCTTGGATAGTATGCACACATCTCTTTCTCTGAAGTTCCGGGCAGTGTTGCGAAAAAAAAACGCATGTAGCTACTTCTGCCCCACCCGTAAATCGAAATAAAGACGTACTATTTAACTGTTACTACCGCAAGCACCTGGATAAAAAGTAGCTTAGAGCCCTTTTTTTAATTTTTCAAATCTAACTAGTAGGCGGTTTCTGACACTTCACACTAGCGCCCTCCAGCAAACTAAAAAACAAACAAGCAATTTTTTTTTGTAGGTATATGTATTGGTAGGCATACCTAAATAGATTCAAGAGAAATATGCTCGGCTTTGGAAGCCGAACCCAATACCTATGGTTGGTGAAGGGCAAAGCAGAACACCCAATGGATAGGTAGATTCATCAGAATGGGAGTGGAAACGCCCATGTCAGAAATAATAGCTCTTAATAGATAAGCCACTGGATTTTGCAGATAGCAATACAATAACAGAGCAACGAATGTAAGTAATTTTGCAACAGGTTTTCCCCCTGGGCTATCAATGTTGACACGGTCACCCGGCCACATATCAATAATTAGTACATACCTCCTAGAAAACAGTATCATTAAACATCCCAACCCAAATCCACTACTAACATAGAAAAATTTAACTCCTGCCTGCCGTTTCACCCACGTTCTGCGGAATCTGCTTGCAGCTCTAGAATGAAATATCATCATCATACTGCTGGAGTGGGAACCACGGACTAGCAAGCGCAGCGTAGGACTTCCACCAAAAAGGTGGACAGACGATCTTATAAAGGTCACCGGAAGACGCTGGATGCAGGTCGCCTCCAACAGGTATCTGTGTAGTTTTAAGGGGGAGGCCTATGTTCAGCAGTGGACTATGGCTGAGATGATGATGATGACTGCTGAACTTGGCCCTCCCCCAAAGAACGTCAATCGTCCTAGTCATGGGTTGCCTGCCATACTTTTCCCCCTAGGATATATGTATGTATAACCTATATTAACCAGGTACCTAGTAATGTACCTACACTTTAATTATGTTTGGTGAGATATTTTTTGAAATCAGTATATTTTGAGATTCCTCGTTACAAACATGGTTTGTCAAGAAAATGTCTTCCGCGTTTCTAGAAAGGAAACGCCTTAAACACAATATCTTATTTCTTTCTCCTGAAAAGTTAAGGTTTTTGAACTTATGGAGTTTTCATTTTAATTTCATCAATTGATTTTTCGTATCTGAAATCAAGATACAAAAAATATTAACCTTTTACCATTTTTGGAAAAGTTCTTCTAATACAAGATGGAAATATATTACTAACGTTTTTTAGGATACTTCTAATTAAATAAGTCACATGTCTGTTTTAAAATTATTGTGTGGTGTGGATGAGGTAATAATTTGAATAAATTCATATGAACGAATGCAAGTTTTTGCACCTTAATATCAGCATGATTAATACTTTTGTAACCACATTACTTACTTACTTTGTTTGTCACTGTTATACATTTTGTATTTCATCGAAACTTAATGATTCATTTAGGGAAACAGATGTCGCGTTTCGTAATATAAACAATTTATATGTATTGATGAACTTTAAGCTGAGTATACACTATTGTAATGATTAAACTAATTACTTGATTACTCTAATGAAGTTATCACAGATAAGGCCACTCTCTAAGATAAAGATCTGCAAGACTAGAACTGCGGGAACAAATGTTTCTTTTCGTATCCTAAAACGCAGAAGTTAAAAGGGAAATTCCAATAAATTCAGCTGCTCCCTTTATTTTCAATGTCATTTAACAAAATGTGTACAACGGTTCCAAATATTTAGCTTAAACCTGTAGCATTCAACAAAATACTTGAAGCATGTTCACCTAACTTTGGTGTAAGTAAAGCATGTCTGATGAAACGAAAAACTCGGGTACAATTAGGTGCTTTAATTGCAACGCACCGAACAGCACCTTATTGAATAAGCCTGTGTGCAATCCACCTATAAATACCTTTATCGAGCTATGTTCGAGATACTACGCGTAGGGAACTCCTATTATTTATACACAAAAATAACGTTAATTCAACGCAATAAACAACCGTTGTTCGCCATTCAGATGATTGAGAACATAACCTAATATAAGCACACAAAACAAATACTCATTGCAAAATAAACTCTAAGCTGTAAAACATAGGGTCGATAAACAGTAAACAAAGAAATTATATTTCTGAGAATATGCAAGACCTCTTGTTTAGACCAGACAAAATTGTTTGCACACTCCAGAATGTGGTGAAGCGATAACGGTGATAACCTATGAACCCGACGTCCGGACATATAAGACGCACTGGTCACTCCCGCGCACCAGTGATTCACAACTATTCGAGACAAAATGATCGCCTTGCTACTGTGCGCTCTCGTCGCCGGGGCGGCCGCGGCCCCGCAGTTTGACTTCAACGACATGTTCGAAGAAAGACCCTTCTCCAACTACCACTTGAGAACACACCCCTACGTAGACGAAAATGTATTCGACACCACCAGGTTCTGGTCGGATCTCTCCAAGGAGCTCCGGGAGCTGGATACCATGCTGGCTGACTTCTCCCGTCGTTTCCCCAGCTCTGTAACCACTTCCCAAGGAGGTATCGTGGGCAACGAGTACAAAATCACCATCAACCTTTCTGGATTTGAAGAGAAAGACATCGTTGTGAAGGCACGGGATGGTTTGGTGATGATCCAGGCTAACCACAAGTACGCTGAAGGTAGCGAGAGGAACTACTTGGACGTGAGAACCCTGCCTGACTGTGTGAACGTTACTGGCAACTGGGTGTTCGAGAGGGAAACCTTGAAGATCACTTTCCCCTTGAAAGAAGGAAGCGTTGTGCCGACTGAGCCGCCCACGACGGAACAAAGAGGATTCGAAACGACTGTGGGGCCACGCTTCGCTGGCAGCCGGGAGGAGATCGAAACCAACGTCAATGAAGGAGTTCAGGACGTCGATGTTGGACTAGGAAGAGGAGACCAGGACAAGGAAATCGACCTGAGAACCAACGAAGTTCCGGACACTAATGGTGTAGAAGCCACTACTTACGCTGTTGATCTTAAAGACGAAGTGGAGTTCGTCCCAGTTAGGTATTAGAGTATTCTTTTAAATAAAAGTTTTTTTTTTAATTTGTTGTTTTTTTCCGTTCCGTGTTATCGAGTTGTGCTTATGTGTGTTGTGTGCATGCAGTCTGATAGTGAGAGTTAACTTGTAACTGCTGTTTACAATTCATTGCTAACCGCGACGCCATAATGACCACTCTTATCATGCAGTTACTATCTAAATGCGATGCTAAATACAGTCGCCATTTTTAAACATAGAACTTTCAGCATAGTTGATTTAGTTGTAATTTGATGACCTCATAATAATACTTCAACGGTTGTTCATTATTCTGTAGATACCAGTAGTTCACCGGTGACAGATACAATTTGCTACATTGACTACTCGGATATACTGGCTTATACAGTAAATACTGTACCTCAACATTATTTATCTTAAACGCGAAAATATTTGCGTTTACATGTTTGTGAGTATATTAGTTTGAATGCACAATAAATCGTTAATTAAAATAGTACAATGGATCTCTATTAGTCTTCAGTTAGAATGAATGAGTGGAGGAAATAATCGACCAATCGATACTACAACTTTTAGTATTGCAGTAAGTATGTATGTTTGTACACAAGTATTTACCGTTGTACACGTTCTTTGTTGTTAAACAGGGACGATAAAGACTTGTCAATAATAATTACCAGATAGTCAATTCTTCCTCTAAATAAATTGTATGAAGTAAGTAAACTGAAACCTCGGAAGTTCAAAAGTGGGCATGGGAATGTTAAGAGGAAGGTCTTGACCGTGACCATGGCGGCATGAGGATGGAGACAACCCTTAAGAAAAGAATGGTTGGATTGTGTGAAAGAACTGGCAAGAACTTAACTTGTGACATGATGTCAGATAAAGAAGTGTGGGAAAAGGTATTGCGCATCGACCACAAATAAAGATTAGTGTAGGGGTAGGAGGATGATGATGAGGTAAAGATGGAAACTTTGTGGAATAATTTGATTGAATGTTTTGAGGAAAACAATATAATCTAAAATTAAGTTACCACATAGCTTTATTACTCGTATCTTTGCACACTTCTGAGAATTGATAAGACGGGAACAATAACACTATTTTCCCAAAACATGTTGGTTGAAGCTACTTTAGGTTCTTTCAAAGTCTTTGCGGATATTAACATAATAAATATACTTCCTAATTTTTAAATTCGTCTTTGAAACCATGTGTTATCTGCGCTCTTTAACCCGGATCAAAGTTATACTGATTAATAGAAACAAATGATTCATTATTTATTTATTTATTTATTTAATGGTTTTGTACACATAAAACACAAAGAAGAATAAATAATAGGAACAATAGTACAGGGCACAGCTTATCTCTAAAGAAATTTCTTCCAGCAGGCCCGTTGTGGGAGAGTTAGAATAAAAGAGATAGGTACAGATAGACAGTGTAAAAAGAAAGAAGATATAACCAATATATAATCACTAACATAAACTACTTAAATACATATATATAAATATACATACAATAAATACTATATGCAACTATGACAGAGAGGAAAGATAGTGTTCTTTCAACTTGCGTTTAAACGCAGCAACAGTCTGGCAGCTCCTCACCTCAGGCGGCAACTTATTCCACAGCCGTACAGCGTGCACGGTGAAAGAATAGGAGTAGAAGTCAGTGGAGTGGGAAGGGATTTTAAGAAGGGATTTGAGATGAGTCCTGCAGGACGCATCAGGTGAGCGGAGAAAGGAGAAACGTTCCCGCAGGTAGGTTGGAGATTTAGGATTAAAGAGGATATTAAAAAGAAGACACAAAATGCGAGTGTTCCTGCGAAGACGGATTGGGAGCCACTTGAGTTCCTTGCGAAAGTGTGAAACATGATCATACTTTTTAAGATTAAAAACAAAACGTATACAAAGATTTTGCAAGCGCTCAAGTTTATTTAAAAGCTCCTCTGTGGCATCCAGATAACAGGCATCAGCGTAATCTATGATGGGTTGGATGAGAGTCTGAGCAAGAGATATTTTGGTTTTCAATGGCAAAAAGTATTGGAGGCATTTCAGCGCATGGAAAGTGCAGTAAACTTTGCGACTAACTTCATTAACTTGAGCTGTCCACGATAAGTTCATATCAAATGTAATACCCAGGTTTTTTGCTGTATTAGCGTAGTCAATCTGAACCCCATTCAAACTTAGAGGTGGTAGCGACGCAACATCTAGCCTGCTACGCATGTATCTGCTGCCAATGATCATGGCCTGAGACTTCCTGGGATTAATTTGCAGCCCAAAGGACTGCGCCCAATCACCAATCGCATCCAGGTCACGATTCATGGCAGCAATGGCAGCTTCTGCATCAGTACAGGGAAAATGTCTGTAAAGCTGCAAGTCGTCTGCGTAGAGATGGAAGTGGGAAGAAATGACCTTTGTGACAGAGTCAATGAAAATAGAAAACAGGAGAGGAGAGAGAACGCCACCTTGAGGTACACCCGCAGTGAGATTGCACCAGCTAGAGGTCAAGTTATCGAGGCGAACACATTGTGAACGGCCTTTTAAATAAGAATCAAACCAACTTAGGGTGGAAGGGGAAATATTTACAGATTTAAGAATACCAAGTAGGATATCAAAGTCAACAGAGTTAAAGGCACTGCTAAAATCAAGAAGGATGAGTAAGGTGAGAGATTTGTTCTCCATCGCGAGGCGAATGTCATCAGTGACCTTCAACAATGCCGTTGATGTACTGTGACCAGGCCGAAAGCCAGATTGAAACGGACTCAGCAGATCCATTCTGTCTATATACGCAGTCAGCTGACGGTGAACTAGATGCTCAAGAACTTTAGAAAGGAATGGGAGTATAGAGATGGGTCTAAAATCTGTCAAAGCTATAGGATTAGAAAGTTTGGGCAAAGGAATAACAATAGCTGCTTTCCACAGATCGGGAAAGGTGCCGGAGAACAAGGAAAAATTAAAAATGTGAGTCAAAATAGGAAGGACAGAGGAAAGAGTGAGGGAAATCATTCGTGAGCATATGTCGTCGTTGCCAACTGCATTAGACGAGATCGAAAGAATTGACTTTTTCACATCATCCAAAGTCACAGCACACCACTCGAAAGGAGGGCAATCAGGCAACGGCACACTAGCTAGCCTGCTCAGAGTATTGGCCCTGACGTGCGCACCCAAACGAACAGGAGGAGAGGAGAAGTGATTGTTAAGAGCACACACGTCAGTGTCACCACTAGGAGCAGCCGCAGTTTTACCGATACCGATAGATTTTAAAAATTTCCAAACCTCAGAGGAATTACGGTTATCAAGAGAATTGTGGAAGTAGCGTCTCTTAGCATCTCTGCACATTCGACTGCAGCGGTTACGTAAAGTTTTGTACGCTATGAGGTTACGCTCAGACGGACTACGCTTCAGCCTCCTCTTCGCCCTATCACGACTGGCCATCAATTCCTTGATAGCAGGCGTGAGCCAAGGAGCCGGAATATTCCTTACTTTAATTCGACGAATAGGAGCGTGGCTGTCGAACAAATTTAACAATTTAGCATTGAAGCAATTAACCATTTCGTTGATGCAGTCGTACTCAAAAATACAGGACCAGTCAATGAGATCTGCATCACGCTTTAACGCCTCCAAGTCAATGCCCTTGTAATTCCGAAGGAAAAGGTACTGTGGCTTTCGCTTAGGAGGACGAATCCTGTAAGACAGAAAGATGAAATCGTGGTAGGAAAAACAAGCAGTAAGCTGTCCGTGAAAAGAAACATTGCTGATCTTAGATACAATCATGAGATCTAACAGGGAAGGAGTACAATTGGGAAAGTGGTGAGTAGCAGAAAGAGGTAAAATACTAAGATTGAAAGAAGAAAGGAGAGATTTAAGTTTATACGCTCGACTGTCATCCTTAAGCAAACAAGTGTTAAAGTCACCCATGATAACTACATGCTCGTACAAGGGACAATAATCATATAACAGAGAGTCTAACATGTCAAAGTAATTTACATTAAGATTAGGACTATATAATACTCCAAGAAGTAACTTGGTGCGATTAAGGAGAATTTCAAGAAATAGATACTCTGCTGATTCCGAGTACAATGAAGGCGAAGCACTGACGATCTTAAACGGGACATCGGCCCGCAAGTACATGGCGACGCCCCCACCTCCCTTTCCAGTTCTGTCATTTCGAACCAGAACAAAACCAGGGAGGGCATAGTGAGTAGACAGAAGTGAAGGTTTCAAAAAAGACTCGGAAATCAACAGAGCATCAAGGTGCGCACTGTCAATAGATGCCAGAAGATCGGAGTAGTGACCAGGAACACTTTGAGCATTTATGTGGGCTATGTTGAAATTGTTGGGGTAAGGAGATAGAAGTGAGGAGATCTGATCACCCAACGTCAGAGGGGCAGAAGAGTTGCTATCCACACTGACAAAACTGTCGGAAGTTGAAAAGCAAGAGAAAAAACTATCATCTAAGCAAAAATCATCCATAAATATTTAAAGAAATATATATATAAAAATAAAAATAGGTATAAAATAATAATAAAAAAAAATAAAAAAAATATCCATAACTCTTGGCCATTTTAACTCACCACACAACAGTCGTAAAAAACAAGAGAATTAAACAAACAGTACAAAAAAAAAAAACAATACACGCTACATTGACACTGGATACAAATAATAATAATAAAAAATTAAAAAAAAACAAAACGAGAATAACAGTATAAAAATAAATAAAGAAAAGTGGCAACACAAATAAAAGTACGGACATCAGTAAGCTAAGCGAGAATAGCAATGACATTAAAAATAAAAATTAAAGAGGTTGACAACTAATTAATGTCAAATGGAACTGTCATTGTCAAACAGAACCACTTGTCATACAAATGATACATAAAATAAACACAAATTGAAGTGAAATCGAAAAAAATAAAAATAAAAGCTAGCTACCGACGTTAAATAAAAACAAGAACGTACGTGGTCGAGTATGTACCGACATTACACACACAAAAAGTAAGACACACAAAAGAGAACTATAAAATTAGGAAGTTAAAGCGGAAAGTGACAAAACAACATTTAGCGACGCGTCTTCCTCAGCACCTTCGCTTTCTTAGCATCAGCCTTTGGAGAAATGCTAGCCACTGAAGGCAACGCACTACCTCCAGCAGTCGCTGCACTAACACTAGCGGGAAACAATGCAATAAGATCGTCTAGCTCACCCAAACTGGAGATCTTACGACGAGACTTATCTGCCGCTTGAACGATGATCTTTCCCTCAGCAGACCAACAGCTACTGATACCAAAGTGTTTCCGAGCAGCAACAAAAACCTGATGACGGGTCTTAGTCAGAAACTCGGATATAGTAATACCCGAGCCTTTGAGTGAAGTTTTGCTGTCCCAGAGAACTCGACGATGCTCCATATCCCTAAAGCGCACGAGCACAGGCCTGGTTTTAGCCTGCGAGGCACCAAGTCTATGGCACACCTCAAACATGTCCAGGCAGGCGTCATCCAACTTCATGCGCTTAACAACTACGTCCAGAACAGTCTCGTTGACCTTCTCATTGGCCTTCTCTGGAATACCATGGAACAGCAGGATCTTCCTTCGCATGGCAGTTTCGTGTTTGTCAAGAGCACGGGAAACAAGCTCAATCTGTGCTTTAAGAAGAGTCAAAGAATGACACACAAAACTTTTAAATTCGATGAATTCAGAAGAAAGCGACGCCAAGTCAGGGTGCTTTGGAGCACTGCCAGCAGCAATCTTCAGCAGCTTGTCTTCATAGTCTTGCATACGGGAACCAAAGAGTTTCTCCAAGTCAGCCATGCTCTGTGCAAGTTTGTTGTCCATAGTTGTAAGATGATGTGAAGTGAAGAAGTGTTGTTAAATGGAGAGTTTAATTATAGAAAAGTGATGAAAGGTGAGTTAAAGAGCCAAATCAATACATGTAATTATCAAAATACTGTAATTTCTAATTTTAAATAAATAATAAATATAAGCAGCAAAAAACACGTCTAACTGTCACTCCTACCCACATAGGAAATCTCATCTTCATTTATACCCTTGAACGAATAAATGAGCCAGACTTTATAAATCCCTAGCTGTTTATACAATCAAAGTCAAAGGATTATATTCCATGTAGACTTTTTACAGTTGCTTTCAAAAGGTTAAAGCTGGGTGCACGGTTCCAAGGAGTAGGTCGTATGGAGAAGAACCGGCAAGAAGCTCCATAGGCATTGGATATCCGTTATTTAAGATCTATTGTCATTCGTGCTCATGCTTCCCATCTATCTACATGAAAAGGTATCTGGGTTCATAAAACGTCAGGAGCCTCCTGAATCTGTGCTATCAGTATTTATGTTAGCTGTTATGATATTTACCCACCCACGGCCACGTCATAAAGCTTGATGTTCAATAATTAGTGGCATTAGTGCTAATTATGATAACCTGATATATTGCCGACAAATGTTCACTGAGACGGCAAACTGTCTGACTTAGCACATAATATTGTTGTCATGTTATGTCTCCAGTGTTTGCTTGATAATTAAGAATTATTAGTTACTTAGGTTGGTAAATAACAATTGCCCTATTTGCTTGCCCTTGATGTCCTTAGAATAAGACCAAACATCAGCATGTGCCCATATTAATGAACTGCGAAAAATATTTATAGACGAACACCGGCAAGTATGAATAAAAAATAACAACGCCATCTATTAAATAAATTTTGCATTTAATAAAGTAACTGAAGCACAAAATACTACGTTGAATACCTTTTTTGTGATCGTACCTACTGAAAGAATGCAGGGTGGCAGTTTTATTATATTTCATAATATGTTTACTAGATGGCGCTGTACTAAAATTCGAGATGTAACTTTTCTTCAGTTCCTTTTTAATTAATTATGCTTGTTTTTGAAAGTTAATAACATGTACTATAGAGATAACAGAATAGAAAATACACACTAATTATTAAATGATTCCTAAATTACCGAAATAAGCTGATTAGTAGTATATTTAATGATGTTGACTTTACCCACAAATGTGCTCTAGTGGTTCTAATTTACTACAGTGCGTACTGCTGACTGCGTTAAAACCATAAATTAGATTAGCGGGAGTTATTAGCGGCTGTGGTCACAAATATACGCTGAATCGTACATCATGATTATCATAGGTCAATAGAAATAAGTACCATAGTAGAATACATATATCAAACTTACATACATACAACTACATGACAAACAAAAGTAGAAAATGTAAAACAAGAATTATTTCCTAGGAAACCAGCTGTTCTCCGTGGTGCCTCCTGAGTCCCGAGGAAACTACTTCCCGCATCTGGATAAAAATAGGTTATTTCAATTGTCAGACTATGTACTAATAATTTATTTTAAAACGGCGAAGGACAGATCAACATACAGAGTTACTTTCGCATTTATGCCTATTTGTATGCCGAAAAACTTGATTTCAATGTTGTATGTATGTAAATCTAAAGAAAAACAAGTGAAAAACATAGCAGGTCAGTAACGAGAAAAATCTTTTATGAATACAAAGTCATACAAAGTAAATAAGCATAATGTTATAACTTAGATAAGTTACCAGACGCAAACAATATAAGCTGAAAACTTACTTAATTTTAACTTAGATGGCACGAACACCCGAATTAAGTTCATGTCTGAATTCACATAAGGTTACGACCAGGATTAAGTTACGTTTAAGTTACCACTAAGTTAGAGTGTCTGCAGGTTTCTGTTAATTACTTAATTTCCTTGCTTAAACCTTAACTACCTGGTTTAAGGTAAATAAGTGTAACATGCACTTAAGTAATTGAAATGGATACAGAGCTTTTTTCGTCTGTTCGCTTTTTGGATTCATGTGAATTCAATATAAATATGTTAATCACATATGTAGCAATCTAATGGGCAAAGAATTTCTCAGAATTAATCAATTTATTAGTTTATGCTTTCATATCTGTAGTAACATAATAAAGAAAATACATTTTTTGTTTGTTTGTACCCTAAAGCTGCGAGCTACTAAACCAATTTGAAAAATTCTTTAAGTGTCGGGAAGCTAAACTATCGCCGAGTAATATCTATAGGCATTATTTTGTAGCTGTATGTACCTCTAGTTTCCGCGTAACGCAGGTGAAACCGTAGGGAAACAGCTAGTTACAAGAGCAACCTACCGTCTTTTATATGCCCTACGGACGTTTTTTCAGCTGAAAAACTTGTGTGTACTAAGTTATTAATTTATAGCTTGTCCCGCGACCTGGTTGTCGGTCTTTAGGAGACCCAAGGGAGTTATTTACCACGGAAGTTTTTTATCAACGACTTTCCAGGTACCTAATATTTAAAGTTTTTTTCTTTAGCAGTAGGTAAGATGTAACTCGTATTTGCAACCAGTAAATCGATGTAGTTTCTATTTTGATTTTGTGAAATATGATCAACTTTTTTATCCGTGTTTCGGAGGGCACGATAAACTCTAGTTCCTAGTAAACTCTAGTATTAGGATGCCTAAATAACTGGGGTTGAGGACTCGAGTCAGATAGGCAGTCACTACTGAGCTGCATTCTGTTAGACTAGAAGCTGACCCCAACATTGGGAAAAGGCTAGGCAAATTATTCAACCTTCGAATCATCCTTTGATCGATCCATTCGGCTGTTACTTTGATACTTTTGGATTTTTACTCGGAACAGAAATATATAAACTCACATTTAGCAAGCTTTCATTAAACTCAATGAAACGGCTGCTTAAATCAGACTCAGAAAGCCTTTTATCAATCGTACTTTCTTTCAATAAAAACAAATCCTTATCCCTTGCCTAAATTACTGGAAAACCTTTTTCGGAACTCGTGTTAAAAAATCGAAATTCAGCGAAAAGACTCGATTTAAAAATAAACAGATTCATTCCGTGAATAAGACAGAGATGCTTATCGTCACTGTTCAATGAACGGAGTGAGTATTCAGTGTTAAGATTTTTTTTGGGGTTCCGTTATCTAAATCGTAATAATAAAGATGAAACAGTTTTTTGTATCACCGAGTAACATAGGCGGTATTTGTCTGGGAATGGGAGGTGGCTTCAAGGGACGCGGATGGAACCGCGGGGAACAGCTAGTGTAAAATAAAGTGAAACTGAGCTTCAACGGTTTAGTTCGTCGTTAGAGGGTCCATCTATGTGTCTTTTTATTACTAGTTACCCTATTTTGTTTATTACAAAAGACTGTTCTCATAAGACGTGCCTATTTTTTGATGTCTTGATGACGACAAGAAATGCCTTTTAAATTCACTCAAAACTTCGGACCCAAATACACAAACCTAACTCGATCTTGGCCAGTTTCGTTTTTTTCCACTGAATAAACAATTTCAGTTATTCGCTTCCGACACCGTGTCCCCGGTGGGTAGATGTGATCGCGGAGTTCAGCGTGTGTGTTGATTAACTTTCAATTTTAAATTATTGGATTCTATTCTATTTACGAAACGGTTCTGTTTATCTTTAGAAACGCTTGAGGAATGATGTAAGACGTTTAAGTGAAAAAAAAGATTGATTATAATGACTATATAGACTCTTTTTTCAGACAAGCCCAATCTGCAACTATGTATGTATTTTCTGCATCTTTCAAAGTTTGATCCATCCATTGCTATTACAGATACTTTGACAAAATCAATGTGGAGCTACTGTCAAAAGTAAATGTCTTATCGTAAAACTATCCATTATAGAATCTATCCGTCGTTTTAGAAATCCTGAGAAAGAAAGTTGAGTTTAATAATAAGATTTTTCTACTCTTTCCCAACTGGTTGAGGGTTATATTAACACTTAGTACAAATCTATTTCTGGATTTTCTCTTACGTAACCTACTTTTAAATTAGATCTAATTTAGGCTTCCCTGAAGCTACCTGAAAATTACGCCGACGTTTTTATCCTTATTCGGATCACGGCTTCGTTTGCTAACTCGATAAAATGAGCTGATTTTAGGTATACCTACTTAACTGATTAAAGATTTGTTACCTAGATTGTTTTACATAGATAATTCATCTGTCTAGTATTTTCTCAATTATTTATAATTTTGTTGGAGTCGGCTTCAAGTCTAACTGGGTGCATCTGGGTTCTAATGTTTTACGTCAAACTTGGGTACCTAATATAAGACAGTTCTCAGTAGGTGGGAAATGTATGTTTTGGCGATATCTGCAAGATAATTGGATCCCTACACATCTTTATGTGTTTTAAAACCACCTGTTTATTTAACATAAGTATTTCCTTCAAAAGCCAAGTGAAAAGTAAGCCTCATTTCAATAGTAACAGTGTGCATTTTCATAAAACACGACCAATAACTCGTAGCGCTCAAGTTTACAGACTATCCCTTAGAAGATTTTCAAAAGCGTAGACTTACTTAACGTTCATTCATGAGAAGAGCAAATTAAAATCACAGCCAAGTACACTTACCTACATACTAAAATCCAGATTTCTAGCTTAACCAAGTTGTAGAATAAGCAGTACATAAGTAGTTGTTTGTAGAAAGCAGGACTCCTGTTTTCTATGCAAACACCCTACTTGTATTCCGCGGTTTGCATAGACACGACCGTCTACATATGGCCTGTAATACCTAGGAACACTATGCGGGATTGAATTGGTTGCTGTTTTTGAAATCTAAGAAATTAGGACGCTTTGAGTGCGGATGAAATTTTTTGAGACAATATTTAGCGGATAAACCAAGAACTGAAATGAGAATAAGATCATTTTTTTATCTTTTCTATCAATATCAAAGGTTTTTATTTCAAAGGTGCTTAATATAGACCTATTACAGGTGCAAAAAACCGATTACATAGGTGTTTTATATGTGTAGATCTAGTTGCGCGGTTCCAAAAAGTGGGTCTTATGGAGAAGAACCGGCAAGAAAGACACTCTAAAGAGTGTCTATGGATGGAGTTTCTTGCCGGTCCAAAAAAAAAGATCCTATTCCCATCATACTAATACCGTTTAGCTAAAGGTTGGATAATCGTGAAATAGTATGCACATAAGCATTTAATCTGACAACTTCCTTTTTTAAATTAGTTACAATACTTTCTATTTATGACAAGCTGTTGACCAAGCTCAACGCCATATTTGAAACAAACACCTTCTAATCCAAACTTTGTTGTTATCACGTCGTGTATAACGTAACAACATAAAATATTTTTTACAAAGGTCACAAACTTGGGGCAATGCCTCACCAACTTGGGGCAATAAAGCTGATTTATTGTGTACGCTGTTTAACTTCCTTATTTTATGTCGCCACTCAGAATTGGTATTGCTTACTTGTTCGCCTCTTCATTTGGTGTAAATTACCCTTTTTGGATTGGTGTTAAATTTTTTTGGAAAAAATACTTTTCTCAATACCTTTTTATATAAATCGTGGTGGCCTAGTGGGTAAAGAACCAACCTCTAGGCAAGTACCAATGCAACTTTTCTAATTCTCTATGTACTTTCTAAGTAGGTAAATCTTGAACACCAATGGCTGATTAAAAGGTGAAAGAAAACATCTTGAGGAAACCTGGACTTCATAGTCTGAAATCACCAACCCGCATTGAGCAAGCGTGGTGATTAATGCTCAATCCTTCTCCGTGTGAGATGAGGCCTGTGCCCAGCAGTGAGACGATAAAAAGGCTGTAACAACTTTTTTACAAAAGTCTTACTAACTAAGAACATTATTAAAAAAATTGATACTAAAGTACCTGTATGTGCTATTTACTGTGACATGACTCAGGCTTTTGATTATGTTAGTCATGACATACTGCTTAATAAACTAGAGGCTTACGGTATTAGGGGCAACATTCTCAAATTAATGGAATCTTATTTAAAAAATAGAACACAATACACAGAAGTTACTAAAATAAATACAGTAAAAAAATGTGAGGAAATATTCCATTCTCATGAACGTAATGTCATGTTTGGTGTACCCCAGGGTAGCGTATTAGGACCTTTACTTTTTATTATTTACATAAATGATTTACCCTTAGTGACCACATATCCAGTGACGCTCTTTGCCGATGATAGCACAGTTACCGTAGATTCCACAGGCAAGGCGTCACACGAAGACGAAATAAATAAAACCATTCAATCTCTAATAGATTGGATGAATAATAATAACCTGAAGATTAATCTAGCCAAAACCAAAATAATGTATTTTAGTCAACGAATAGCTTCTCCAAATTTTCAAATAAACTACCAAGGCACATCACTCAGTACAGTTACTACAACGAAATTTCTAGGCATTATCATTGATAGGAACTTAAATTGGAAGTCACACACAGAGGAACTTACAAAAAGAGTTAGTTCTTCCGCATATGCTCTGTACAAACTCTCAGCTGTCATAGACACTGATGCTCTAATTACAGCTTATCATGGCATAGTTCACTCCATCCTAAGATTTGGACTAATATTCTGGGGAAACTCGACCAACAGAGATACAGTATTTAAATCTCAAAAAAAATGCATTAGGGCAATGTTTGGTCTTCAAAATACTGATAGCTGTAAACCGTTTTTCATTAAATTTAAAATACTTACCTTACCTTCTTTGTTTATATATGAAGTAGTTACATTTGTTAAGAGCAACCCAAAATTATTTAGTCGCCTTGCTGACATAAGTAGCCGTACTCGCAGAGACAATGACAAACTGTGCATTGTGCCATGCAACACTGCACTGATGCATAAGAGCATATTCTGCCTAGCGCCTGTTTTATATAACAAAATACCTAAATGTATAAAGGAGCTACCATTAAATAAATTTAAATTAAAATTAAAAGAGTTCCTGATTACGAAATGTTTTTATACAGTTAATGAATACCTTAATGATGCCAATTACAGGCAAAACATGTATGGCTCTAACCTACCTAATTTTAACACCTCATGTTTAACAATACCTATGTTTTGTAAACATATACACCCATGTTTTAACAAAATAAATTATCTTTTATCTCTTTTATCTTTTAACGTTGAGGTAACAATTTTTGTATTCGGTCGAAGTTCTAGTTATAGGTATTTGTACCCTATAGTAAAAAAGGAAGGTAACGATGACTTAAAAACTAAAATAAAGATCAGCCTTATAATTAATCTGAGGCCCAAACAAGTTGATTTATAGCAGGATAATATGTAAGCCATCGAATATAAATTATCGCGATATTAAAACAAATGATCGTGTGCGATAAATTATGGGAACGACGAAATATTTATCAATCCCAGTCGTATTCGAAACGATACGGAATTTAAATAAGGAAATAAACAACAATTAAAATGTTTACTGACAATTAAATCAGAACAAACTTTGTAATTATTATTGTAATTGTATGTTTGTTTGTTTCGATAAATGTGATTACATGAATGTGAAATATTTGGACGTTATTATATAATACATACTTAGCGATGAATAAAAATCGTAATGTGATTTGTTTGATTCTATTTTGTGTGTGTTTTTGTAACCTGGAAAAGCTTTTTGAGTACTCGCACACGCAGTCTTTTTAGTCGGCCGAGAGAAGGTTTCGATTCATAAATCAGTATGCAGATGAATCATGGTACTTTAAAAGGATCAGGTATTTAGACGGTATCAGACCGACTGAAAACTTCGACTGGAATCAAGAATAATCAATCATTTTCTTTGAAAAAGAAATAAAATTCCAAGCACTGTGTTAACTGTCGGCCGACTGTTTAGTCTGTAGTATTCGCCCAAAAATTGTTTTTCAACAATTACAAAGGCGATTCCGCGACCTAAACCTAGTCTTAAAATAAATAGGAATACGGTAATTAATTTGGGAGTGGCGAGGAATCATGTTTCCGTTTGTTACAAAATAAACGAACTGGTTAAAAGTTCGTTAAAACAATTCCGTGATGTTCCGTAGGCTAGCACTGATCTTTGGGGAACTTAGTTAATTGCTAATTACGTTTTCAAAGTTTTGTGAATTGAAATTTGTACTGCCTATTTCTCTGGTTTTGCAGGTATTTTCAAGATTAAACTGAAATTATTATGAGCTTCTTTAGAAGACAACAGGTTTTTTCGGCAATTTACCCTATCCTCGAACTAGTCCAAGCATCGTTTCAGAAAAAGACGTACCTAAAGATTCTGTAAGAGAACTATAAAATACTGAACTATAAAATACTGAAAAATAAAAGTTCTGAAATGAATTCTGATGAATTATATCCTTGCTTCTAAAGCGGCTTTAGCCCTCACAAAGTTAACAGCTCTAAATAAAACAAAAACAATTTTGATAACTCTTTCAATTTACAACAATTCAAACTTGAGCGCTGCTCTTTAAATTATCCTATAAATATTCAAGATTTCAACACAACTTGTGAAGTATTTCTGGGAAAATGGCTTCAAAACGGTTGCTCTTCATAACAATTGTGTATTACTAATTCAATATTGTAAATAGGTACGAAGAATCCGTTTGTTTGTTTCACTTTCAAGGTTTCTACTAATTAGATTCGAGGCAACTCAGGTATACATAAGTAATAAGTATATTCTAACTTTAGGATCTCACTCAAACGTTACTTGAGTTTAAGTATTACTGTCGCAGAAAGACGTATCTTCGTGGGACATATGAGACATATATAGATCAATGTTCGAGCAGTCATATAAAATAATATAAAGAGATGCGTTCAAGCCATCAGCTCTATTATCTCCCGAGTCTTTTCCCAACTATGTTTTGCTCGGCTTCCAGCCTCACCAGCTGAGTACCAAGTACCAGTGTTTTACAGGGAGCGACTGCCTATCTGACGTACTCAACCCAGTTACCTGGCCAACCCCTTGGTAAGATTTTTCACACTTACTTTAAACATCTTCAGACACAAGTGAAGCCGTGGAAATGAGCTAGTTTCAATATAATTCGTCTGCGTTCGTCGTAGTATTTTCTTTGCAAAGTTTTATAGCTAGACGCGTCGGTCAAGAGCGATTGTTTTTGCATTGTTGGTTCCGTCTGAGGTTTCGCTTTGTGAACGAAGATATTTCAGCTTTGTGGTTTTATATAGAAACTCTTCGGAATGAAACTCGGGAATTAGTAAATGGGTTTTGTTATTGGAAACTGTTTGGTTCGAGTCTATGTAGACGTCTTTATTGGGAAAAACTTAGAAAAACTCTTTTGGGATAGTATTGACATTTGCTTTTTCTGGCTGAGTTTATTCTGATGGTCATCGTGTACATTTTTTAGCAGATCCGATCAGATCATCATCAGACGATTTCCAGTAAAAAAAAAAAAAAAAAAAACATGACCTATCCTTATGTTTGCTACGTGGAGTACATTTCAAAATATGAAAACTGAACCCTTGAGAAATATAAATTTTAACTGTAGTACTTAAAAAATTAACGTAAAATTCTGCTGGCTACTTATAGACACCTCTTCTACTTCATGACGATAGACCGTTTTGTTTTCATTTTGTCTGCGTTTTTTTCAGCTTCGCAGAATATTAATATGAAATTCGACGAAGCAACCAGACAGATACCTACATATTTATTGCAAGTTAGCTATATCCTGCGGCTTAACTCACATCCTGGGGGAAAATTATAGTGGCAATTTTGAAAATGAATTCAGTATATGAAGAGATTACCCCTCTACAAGGTCACAAATAACTTTACCCCTATAAGTATACGGTACATTCCCCATCATCAAAACCCGGTAACTAACAACAAGGCTCCTAACAAAACATGCATCTGCACAAATACACACGAACTTGGCTCAAATACCTCAGGCGATTCTACAGATTCTACAATGTCACGTACTTTAGGGTTGTGGAATATCCCCCATGGACTTAGAACAATTAACCAACCGGAATGGAAAGTATAGACAACTGTATTAAGTGCTCTATAGCCTGTAGAAAGTGCCTAACTTTGTGATCGAAAATGCATGAGCAACCTTTTACCAGCAAAAACACATACAAAGTGGTGAAGGGCGGGCGTTTTCGTGCCATATCTTGTAAATTTTGACGTTCATGATCTAAGAATAAATGATTTTTGCGTTGCGATACCCCACTTTGTCGCATACTGATTTGACCTCATGGCGGTTCCAGTTAGTTAAATACTCTAAGCTCATAGCCGATCTATCGAGGTGAACAGACAAGATACAATCACTGGATACGGCCCTATCGCCCGAAGACACGTACGGCTATAAGTTACCGGGTTATAAGATTGAGCAATCGTTGTTCTGGCCAATCGGTGCTGGCTGGATGCCAGGCGCCATCTTGTTTTTTTTGACACACAGTGCTCTTTAATTTGTTATGTTTTTCATTTAAAAGTTACATTTTAAAACTTGAAAAATTCATTTATTTCCTATAAGAAAAATATTTTTAAAGTGTCTCATCCTCCGAGCCTTTTTCCCAAACTATGTTGGGGTCGGCTTCCAGTCTAACCGGATTCAGCTGAGTACCAGTGCTTTACAAGAAGCGACTGCCTATCTGACCTCCTCAACCCAGTTACCCGGGCAACCTGATACCCCTTGGTTAGACTGGTGTCAGACTTACTGGCTTCTGACTACCCGTAACGACTGCCAAGGATGTTCAATGACAGCCGGGACCTACAGTTTAACGTGCCATCCTAAACACCATTTGTGTCAAAGATATACTTAGAAAGTACCTACATACAAACTTGGAAAAGTTGCATTGGTACTTGCCTGACCTGGAATCGAACCCGCGCCCTCATACTCGAGAGGTTGGTTCTTTGCCCACTAGGCCACCACGACTTATATTTTTAAAGTGTCTATAAACTGAAAAATACGTTATGAAGTTTTCACTTTTTCATGAAAGTTCACGCACTGCAACAGAGGGTAATTTTTTCTGTTAATTAAGTGCAGAGCTTTTGTGCATACTTTACTACTAAAGGCCACATTTTGTTCTACTATAGAATTGCTTGAAATATCCTCTCCAAGGCGGAGTTCAAAACCACAAACCAAGCCAGTCAGCAATAAACTCTTTCACACTCCGATAACTATCAAAGTAAGTACATTAGTCCATTAACCGAGGAAACTAAGAAGCTCTTAAAATTCAGGTCGTTTCGCGAAGGAGCGTGAAGATGCATGCACCAGTGGGCCGTGAGGACAATATAGTACCGCAGACATCCCATGAGCCACAAATCACGACATGCACTGCTCTAGACGGCAGAAAAGTGGTTGCAGAAGGCCCATTACTACTTTCTGTATTAAGTAAGTTTATCGAAAATTAAAAAAAAATGTTTTGAACAAATTTTAATGATCTGAAGGCATCTTATAACGCCCACTGGGGATGCTAGTTCCAGACTACGGACGTATGTTTTAACTAACAAGACTCTGACACTCCCTGCCGTTCCACGAGTGGAGTCATCTGAGGATCATCATGTATTTTGAAAAACCTATGTATTAGGTAATACTGTTTTTATGGCTACTAGTATATCCTTAAAGAATGCATTCATTATTCAGGAATCCACCACTAATCTGTGTTTAGGTTTTGATACACTGATCAACGTTTCGATTTTCTGCTTTTAACTAAAATAATTTATGAAGACTTGAACTTCTGCTCACCACATCACAGTGAACAGGAAAATAAAGTGCAGCAATGGTGTGAAAGTAAATTGAGATCGGGCGAGTGCCGCGCGGAGGCCATTTCTCAGCATCCAATGGGACAGTCCGGGATCTGTTTTTATTGACGCTGCGAAAATGTAGCCCGTCGGTCCACTGGACTTTGGAAAGACCAAATTTTTGTGCGAGCTCGTAAAATGCCGCAAGGAACAATTAAAGAGAAGGTAAACGAATGTTCGGTGAGTTTTTATTTCGATGTGTGGCAATGGGAAACTAATTTACGTTTGGTATTTCTTTGGGTCTTACCGTTTTATTATAAGACATTGCCATAATGTATTCAAAGTATATAGTTGAGTAAAGGCACAAGGAGAGTTTGTTTTATTTTAGGACTATGTTTGACTAGATCACGTGGCAGCCGCACGGTTGGATCGATTATAATGTCAGGCAAAGTTGTTCGCGCAAATTATATTGAAGTTTCTGTTTTCTACCTATAAATTGCGATTTTTGCGTCATTTCTAACAGTTCTCAAAAATATTTTGAACATACCTTTTTATAGCTTCACAAAAGGCTAAAAGAACTACAAATCATATTTAAAATCTATTAATATTCTGCCGCCTGGTCACACTACCCCTTACATCGGACCCTGCAAAGTCTTGAACGTTCTATTTAGAGTGCGCGGAAAAACGCGCCGTATTGAATGTCTCCCGATAGCTGAAACTTTCAGATACAGTTTAAGCTCGACAATCTGTAGTTTTTAAAAGAACAGTGCTTTTTATAAGTGGATTTGGATTGGAGATTGGATTTTAATATTTATAGTAACATAATGGGCATACGATGCAGCGGCATGAGGATTAAATAGTGAAAACGATCTAGGGCATGAAAATGTTCAATATTATAAAGCTGAAAATTTTGCTTGTTTTGACGAGCTAATCTCAGGAACTACTGGAACGATTTGAAACATTCTTTCAGTTTTAAATAGCCTATTTATCCAGGAAGTCCGTTTTGGTGAAAGAACCAAGCTTCTACCTAGGCTACTTTTTATCTGGGTGAGTGGAGTAGTTCCCACGGTACGCGGGTGCTCATGCAATTCATAAGGTATTCTTATACGGAGGATTTTACGTATTGCATGTATGGTGGAAAACTTGTAAGGTAACCACGGTCTTTCATAGCAACTATGAGCTCTAGAGTAATAAGCAATTTCAGTAAGCAGTGTCTTACGCTCCATTGCCTCACTTCTCGTCGTAATTCAGAGATAATGGGCCCCGACTATTAATAGGCTATCTCATCCATTTCCGAGTCACCGGACGCCACGGAGATTGCATCAGCTTGAGGAAAAAGAGGCTATTCTAGACGGAGAAGGTGCAATTATTTTTTAAATATTGAAATTCTATTATATCCTAAAGTTTTAGGAACTCTTCAGCTTTTAGTTATCATCATCATCTGCCTAGCCTTTTTCCAACTACGTTGGCGTTGGCTTCCATTCTGACTGGATGCAGCTGAGGACCAGTGTTTTACAAGGAGCGACTGTCAGTTACCTGGGCAACCCGTTACTCCTAGGTAAGACTGGTTTTCAGACTTTCTGGCTTTTGAGTACCTGTAATATCTGCCAAAGTTGTTCAAATGACAGCAAACTTTTCAGTTTTAAGCATCTTTCAGGATCTGGAAGTCTTTGGCTCTTGCTGATGTATAGGTAAACCGAAAAAATATGTACATAGGCTTACAACAATATTATAAAAACACGAATTACAAAAAAAACGTAAATACAAAAAAAAAGTTTACTTGAAAACATACCTTTTCCAGGTCACTGACTTAAAACTACATGTCAGGACATTTTTTCCAATTTAAAGCAAGGAATAAAAATGGTTGCTATCCAGAATTCCATTTTCCGAGCCAGTTAATAGTAGTGTGTAAGTGGTAAAAGTATTACCTTCTTACCTACAGCGGAGTCGAGTAAATTTTTAACATGTCACAGGGCAAAGACTGAGATTCTGTTTAGTGAGAATTTCTGGTGAAATCGCGGTATATTTTAACTTTTAAATAAAGTTTATCTCTTGTTCTCGAGAGTTTCTTGTGTTCATAATTTTGTTTATTTACTGCTAAAGTTTAGGATTGTTTTGTTAAATTACAGGTGCAGTAAAATTCTTTGTTTTATTCTTTTATGCAAATCAGATGTTTTGAATTATGATTCCTTAATGTTGTATCTATTTTTTTCAGAGAATAAAACTGTATTTGTATTTTTCGATTAATTTTTTTAAAGAAAATAAAAAGTGAACAAAAAGACAGTGCTTTTGTACCGATTCCTCTAATTTTCGTATCGAATCTTGTTTTTAAACGCAAAATCACAACTTTTCAATGTTTTAACATTTTATACAGATTTTAACACGGAAACAATTGTCTCCCAAGCTGAACTAAAAATAACCTTTTTGTTAACTTGGTCAAGAGGTCTACCGGGAACAAAATTTATTCACTTGTAGATATTAATATTAACGAGTGTTCATAAAAGGGTTGTAACCTGCTAGCTATGTTTGTGTGACGTGAAACGTGAATCCATTTGTTAAAAGCTCTCTGTCAACTAGTTGTTTGTTCCTTACTGGTCTACGCATTGGTTACTGGAGTATAAGTATATGGCGCATTTAGTAATAAAATACCTAACTTATACTAATGTAACATCTGTTAAGTATCGGTTTACCGGCGAAAATTTGTTTACATCTTTATATTCTAAATTTTTAGGACGTCAAATCTACCTAGTCTTTCTCTGGTGGAAATAGGGTTTTAAGCAATTTCTAGGAAATTCAGTAAACATCACTTTTGCTTTTGCGCTCTAGAGTCTTATAAAGCTGCTACCCATCATCTAACTCAAAACAATTTTAGGATCCACCCCTAATGTGACTAAGGTATGCACTGTCCTCCGTGACTAAAACCTACCTATTTTTACCTTCCTTACTTATATTATAGTGACAATTGCATACAAATCTCAGCAGCAGCTTGTAAGTTTAACGCGAGCTGACAGAAAAACGTGGTAATGTTTTATAAGTGATACCTACACATTTTTAAAGGCACCATTTATCAAGAGCAGTAAGGAAGTACCACTTCACAACGGGCTTATAACAAATGGATTCACATTTCACGATACAATAAATATGCTTATTGCGACCTTTTATCCGCTCTCTCACAAAAGCGTCTTGTCTTCCGGGACGGTGGGGCACTTCTTACGCTTCAAACGCTCTGGGAGTAGAGGTGTCAAACATTTGGATCTGTAGTTCTATATTTGCAAGTTGGGTGGTGGTAAATAGAAATAACATTGGAATGAGTAAAGGTAAGTACTTGTTTCGTTTAAGGCCGGCAATACACCGACTGCCTGAAGCAGTCAGGAGCGACAGCTTCAAGCTGTCGACCGACCGAATCATTGCAACTGCTCGAGCGGTTCGTGTATGTGCGTCCATAGAACTCTGCAGTTCACTGTGCAGTCGACAGCTTGAAGCTGTCGCCTTTGACTGCTTCAAGCGGTCCGTGTATTGCCGGCCTAATTAGAAAGTAACTGTATACGCGAGACATAATTTTATAAATAGCGACATACAAGCAGTTAATAAATAACACAGTCGTAGCATTAAAAAAATGCGTACAGGTTTTTATCTTTTGCATAGTAAAAATATTCATATGAGTTACTTTTTCAGAAATTCAAATAATTTTATTCCATTCAACCTTACCATAACAACTATAGCCGCCAGTGTTTATTGTAACATCAAAAAACCCATAAATATTGTATGCAAAACACCATAGCATCTAAATAACATAAAATTACAGCACACTACGGACGAGACGATTTCCTTCGACGGGGACAAATGGTGGCAGTCCCCAGATATTAGGAACATCGTGAATCAGGATACTATGCTTACGTCATCACTCATCTCCTCTGTGTTGCCATATCTATTTATCATGGCCATGGTGTACGAGATCATTCATTTTCTTTGCTAGCAATTTTTTGTTGGGAAAATGAGGTTGTAATAATTTTGTAGGCTAATGTTGGATAAAGTATCTTCTATATTGATATTATGAAAATTTTTTATTTTTATTTTGTACCCTAAAGCTACAAAACTAGGTTCTGAACCGATCCAATAAATATTTTTCTGGTAACTACTCTACCCTGGGACGACATAGGCTACATTTTATACAAGTAAGAGAAGTGGTTTGAAAGCGGGTGAAACCGCGGAAAACAGCCAGTCAGTAATATTCAGAGTAATTAAAATACAATCCACCGTGCTCCTTTAAAATAAATATGGATATATTAAGTCCTTTCCCTTTCATTTCTGACCCTGATATTCAAAAAACGTTACCCTGTCCGGAGAAAACTACATGTAATAACTAACTTGTTTATTCTTGACTAATTGGCCTGAACCATACATAAAGGAGGAAATGAGGTTAATATTCTCCTAGGTTTTCCTCACGGAGGGTCCATTTTGTCATTCGTTACTTTTTGGCCGAACTATAAGTTAATTTAGCTGCCATATTTTGTGGGTTTTTCTTCGTAATATTACAGGTCAAACAATACAGCGAAGGTACTGTTACTATTTCACTATTGTGTTTTTTCATGCAACTAGTATTTTCTATGCAATCTGTTTATGAAGCTGAAGAGTTTGTTTTTTTGTTAATAGTTCGCTGATTTCCGGAACTACTTACCTACTGGTTGAATTTTAAATTAAATTATTTCAGTAGTAAATTGTCTATTTATTAAGGAGGGTTTTGTAATAACACCACTTTACCTACCTTATACCCATTTACTTTCCAACAACAGAATAAACCCCAAACCACTTCACTTTTGCTTTCACAAGAAATATTCACACCAATAACAATTTTATCGATAATATTGCATTTTCCCATTTCCATAAAACAGGTTCATATTGCCAGCCCATCCATCACTGTTACAACTTATACCATTAGCTGTATCAAGGAAAACGCCCATTTCCCACTGTTCCCCACTTTCCTATGGGAATATTCTATGGCGTATTTCCATCAAAAACTCCCGTCTGTTTGTTCAGAATAAGTTTTTGAAAGACATCAGCTGAATTCAATCATGGCGTTGGTATTGTTGTTCGTTTTTCTTTTTGTTAAGGGATTGTTGCTTATTTTCAGGTTGTACGCCAGTGAAGTATGGTGGTATAAATGTTTAATAACGATTTTGAAAAGTATTAGCTGGTTCCCGCAGTTTCACCAGCGTCCCGAGGGAATAACTGTTTACTGGTTAAACTTTTGGTAGGTTGGACTTTTCGAAATCGGTTTAGCTGATCCAGAGGTTACTTTCCCCAGGGTTACTTTCTTGGAGATTAATTGACAAAACAAAGTTGCTGCAGCACGTCGATTCTAAATATTTTAAAGGCATAATTAGGTGTATGAGACCGTCTAAAATAATTTTGAACGTTTCTAGATAAAATATGATCGAGATGGCTACCATCGTACATAAATGATAAAACATTTACCTCTATATCCAACAAGGCATATGTTCTTTTCACAAACGTTTGTGAAAAAGCTACACGCTATCATCCGCAGGCTGCCTTTTGTAACTAAACTACGTCGAGTGGCGTGAGTGCTGTCAGGAACGGCCAAGTGCGAGTCGGGCCACGTTTGAAAACTATTTCTCTGTATACCACTGTGCACTGCAATCTATTAAAATATATATATCTATGATCTACTATCTATTCACAATCTTTCTGACTGTGAGATTTGTGATACGGCAGTTGCTACATGTCAAAAATTGGTATTAACTTACGCCCGATTAAACTAGAGGCCTACCTCAATATAGCTGAGAAAAGTCTTGAAACAGTAAAAAAGTGTCATATGATATGGAATACTTAAAGATAACACTGTCCTAAAAACATACGTCTCCATGGTGACTTATGGTCTCAAAGAAAAGGATGCGGCATTTTTGTAAACTTTTCCCATAAAAGAACCATCCCGCGTGATGGTGTTCGTAAAATTCGTATTGAAAGTGAAACCGCCGAACTTTAACTAATAATATGTTTAAAAGAATTTTCAAAATATTACAAGAAGGGCTCAGAAAGTGTACCAAGTATTTGAGGTCGTTCATATATTAAATTCTATGGCGTAATTAAAATTTATGCCAATAAGACGATGCGCAATGTTGCCAGTAACGAGAATCTAATATTAATTTAGTGGAGTTATTATTTGAGTTGTGGGCATTGGCCCTTTATTTTCATAGTTTGTCAGAAGTTTGTATGGGAACCACGCCATGGGGTAATTTTCGCCTTAATTTTTAAGAAGACTCATAACATAACATATTTCAGGTAGGTACATCGATTTATGTAACTGATGTTCAAGTTAAAAAGATTTATATCACAGTTGATTTTGCTTACAATGAGTGAAGTAAATAAATTTTCTGTAGCCAACTGAGAAACTATCTTATTTGGTCAGTGTACGAAGATTATGTAAATGTCACTAAACATACAGGTAGATATTATCATTACATGCATGAGCAAACACACACTAACACAAACAATAATGATCCCGTGGCCAAAGTTAGTAGCGTTCACCAAAATTAATTACATAGCCAACGTAATTAATCGGCCCATTGTATAACAGGACGCGGCCAGTTAAAACCGGTTATGACTGCCTGAAATCGGATAGTAATTGATTTAGGAGTGTATCAGTTGGCAATGTTTTGATTAGGGATTTAAGGAGCTGTCTGGTTCAATCTGGTAAGAAAATAGGCAGGGCAAAGATCTTTTCTGCATACTTAATAATATTTATAGTTTTATGTTAACAACTACCTATTATTAGACCTGGGATAGTTTCGGAACATAAAACGCTCTCGAAGAAGCACAGTACAACCTAATATTTTAGGTATATTTAATAGAGGACATTTTTTTCTTATCCAAAAACAAGAAAAATATACATAACGTAAACTTAAGGCTTTCCTTATCCGGCCGTGTTAATTGGGGTTGACAGGAAACAATTTTCTTTACCTTTTTATATTTTTCCTCCATTTTATCCTTCACACAATCCATCCGTCTTACCCTCTGTGTTGGAGAGATTTTAGTGTTTTTCATTTGTTATTCTTTAAAGTATCTGCAGATTACAATAAGCGATTCATCCGTTATCTTTCGATTAGAGATTAGAATTTGGCAATAGCTTCATATAAATTATGTCATATTTACCCGACTGCCAAAGAAGGAGGGTAATGTTTTTCGAGTGTATGTAAGTATGTAAGTATGTATGTATGTCTGTTCCTTTGTGACGTCCTGTAGCCTAAACGGCTTGATGGATTTTGAAGTATGAGGTATCGTTAGATTTGTCTTGATTACGGGAGTGTCATAGGATACATTTTATCCTAAAAGTCCCACGGGATATTTTTTTTAAATTTCCCTTTAAAAAAATATGTATGCGGTATCATTAGATTCATTTCAATCACGGGAGTAATTAATATAGGATACGTTTTTTCTCAAAATTCCCACGGGAACATGTTAATTCTGCGTCAACGCAAAGCAACTCATGCGTTAGCAAGCAAAAAGCGATTCTTTTGGCGATACAATCACGTCGTCTTGATCAAATGCATGAACGTCGTCTTGATCGTCTTGAACGTCGCATTGGCGGTAAATTTATGTTGCGGAGTAACATCACTCGTAATCTAAAGCCAAATGTCGTCGAAATAATTTAAAATGGTACTTACATATACATAGTCTTCTACATCTACAACATTTTCGTTAAATAAAAACAGCTAAAAAGTTATAAATAAAAGAATTATTATTAAAAAAACAAAATACCCGACTGCACACTAAAAAAAGAGTAAAACAAGCCCCACAATAATATTGATCAATACAACTTTACTGAATATAATTTATAAATATTGATGGAAAGCATCGCAGGCGGGGACCACCTTGACCGCCACCAACGAAAATTCTGCTAAATGGTGCACAACCCAAATGACTATAAATGAGCCTCTGTTGGTCCCCGCCTGCGATGCTTTCCATCAATATTTATAAATTATATTCAGTAAAGTTGTATTGATCAATATTATTGTGGGGCTTGTTTTACTCTTTTTTTAGTGTGCAGTCGGGTATTTTGTTTTTTTAATAATAATTCTTTTTTAAATCTCTGATCGGAAATCCACCAATGGTTATTGTCAAACATTAATGGTTACGTTTATTATTTTTTATAATAAACTGCATAATTCTATGTACATCCATGTTTATACAAATAAAGTATCTTGTACTAGCTTCTGCCAGCGGTTTCACGTGGGAACTACTTCCCGTACCCTGATAAAAAGTAGCCTATAGCCTTTCTCGATAAATGGGCTATCTAACACTGAAATAAATTTTCAAATCGGAGCAGTAGTTCCTGACATTAGCGCGTTCAAACAAACAAACAAATTCTTCAGCTTTATAATATTCGTATAGATCGTAATCCGCAGTTACTTTATCCTACTAAATATTTCTCGTGTTCGGAGGAAACTATTTACTTCCCGCACCTTGATACAAAACCAGGTAGCATAAATGTCCTTTCAGGCTAACTATCTATGTACCTAAGATTTCGGTTATGTAGATTTAAGAGACAGATAGATTTACTTTCGCATTTATAATATTACTGGCTACCGCTGGCGGCTTCACCCGCGTTGAATTTGGTTATATCGCGTTTCCGAGAGAATTCTTCAAAAGTCCGGAATAAAACTATCCTATATTCTTTCTCAAAGTCAACTCTATCTCTGTACCAAATTTTATTAAAATCAGTTCAGTGGTTTAGACGTGAAAGCGTAACAGACAGACAGACAGAGTTACTTTCGCATTTATAATATTAGTAGGAATTATTCAGGAATGTCGGTTTATTCATGAAATAGTTTAGAATAATGTTGAAGTTCGTTTTTCCAAAAATATATTTTTGCATAGAAATCGCTGCATAGATTTGAAACCTGGCAGCTATAAAAGTTCGTGTAACGTGTAACCCATTTTGAAAATATCACGTTTTGTATGCGTTCTGTTGGTTTTTCAGTTTTTTAGTTTTAGTTTGAATGAAATATTGAATATCTACGGCGTGTCAACTAAATTCCATGCTATATGTTTTGACCAAAAAACATTAGGGTATGAATAGAATAGAAATTTATCAGGTTTACAAAGCTGAAAAGATTGTCTGACTGAACGCGCTAACCTCAGGAACTACTGGACCGATTTGAAAAAAGGTTTTAGTAATATTATACCATTCATCAAAGAAGGTAATAAAGATAATTTTATTCATGTGTATTACATGAGTCACGGGACACGATTAAACTGCTTTCATCAAGTACAAAGAAGGTCCGCAGTTGCAGTTTTAAATTATTATAACAACTCCAATTGTAAACTTGTAAACTAACAACACATTTAGTAGTTTAGTCAAAAGATCAACATTAGCCAATAGGTATAATATCCAATTAACCAATATTTTGCTCTATTATGTTTTGTCAAAAAGGTAGGTATGTCACAGCCGGCCATAGAACCTTCTATTATTACAAACCATAACCGTTCCCAATAAAATAACAATTGGAAATTATTCTAACGCTATCCAATAATATTGGTTCTATTAATTTTGCGTGATCGCCTTGTTGATTAAATTTAATTCAGTTAAAACTTAGAGCAATTAACTATCTGGACACGCCATTGTCATATGTTCTTTTCTGTCTACGCTTGTGTTTAATAATTTCTTCGCTTGCACGTGTTATGATGTGTTCAAAAATGCATGAGCCATCGCTATTGCATTGCCTCACCCTCACGTCTAAATTAGCATACTTTTACCAAACTTCTAAGCATCATCCTCCGAGCCTCTTTCCCAATCATGTTGGGGTCGGCTTCCAGTCTAACCGGATTCAGCTGAGTACCAGTGCTTTACAAGAAGCGACTGCCTATCTGACCTCCTCAACCCAGTTACCCGGGCAACCCGATACCCCTTGGTTAGACTGGTGTCAGACTTACTGGCTTCTGACTACCCGTAACGACTGCCAAGGATGTTCACTGACAGCCGGGACCTACAGTTTAACGTGCCATCCGAAACACAGTCAATGGTGTCTAAGATATATTTACTTAGAAAGTACATACCGACGGGTAAAAGGCAAAAGGGGTCAAGCACCACAGATCATATTGTTCAGGAGAGTAAAAAGAAAGTTTTAAAAAATAATATCTCATTATAGCTTTATTGAATCACATCACAATCTTCAGAAAAGTTTACTAAAATACAATGTTCTTTAATAATTTTACATCAAAATAAGCCTGAGATCAATAGTTTCAAAGGTAGATGTCGCTTGACCCCAGGTTTTATCCATGTTTATCGTTTTCGCGAGGGGTATTTAATGTTGGAATATTTAGATTTTGGCCTAAGCTCCAGGCACTGGCGCGCGCTGAGTGGATCAAATGCAACGTAATGAAAATAAAATTATTTAAAAAAGGGGCCAAGCGTCAATTTATGTTTAGTTGACAATTTTTACTATTGGTGTAAGCGACGTTATAGTTATTAAACAAATAAAAGAAAAATGGATACAAACGACATATTTACTTCTAATATTGTTTTTAAAATTATGCCAAATGACAAGGCGATACAAAAACGTAATACACAAAATGGTCTTTCAACCAAGCAAGGTAAAGTTGGTGTCGCTTGAGCACTTTTGGCAAGTATCGATTTGGCACTTCAGTACAAATAATTCTTTGGTCCAAGCGATTTTTTTTCATGCTAGGAAAACGATATTACGACCATTCGAAAGAGAAAAAATAGTGGAGTTGGGGTCAATAAAAAAGTTAAAATCGCAAAATGTGGCGCTTGACCCCTTTTGCCTTTTTACCGTCGATAACAAACTTAGAAAAGTTGTATTGGTACTTGCCTGACATGGGATCGAACCCGTGCCCTCATACTTGAGGTTGGTCCTTTACCCACTAGGCCACCAAACTTCTAAGCAGGGTTATGTTTTTGGCAAGTAATTTTTCACATTTAATTTTTTGAAAAGATTACGACAATAATTGTATTAGGGGGATTTCAAAGCTGGATAAGATGTTCCATAGAACAGTCCCCTGACTGCGTTGGCTCACCTCGTTTCAGATTTTTCAGTTCATTTGTTGTAATTTCTCATGCACTCGGGTTTTTGTTTTTAAATTATTTTTTCCCCTAGAGATTTGTGGCGCCTCCAGCTGGTTACATTTTCTACGAGTTAATAATAATTCAGTCCAATTGATTAACTGGTTCAGTTGGTGGTTGTCAAGTGTTTACTTAGGACCGTTGTTTGACTGATATTTTTGGATTGTTATTATGGTAGAAAATAGATAGCTTTGTATAATATTTGAATTTTGTAATAAATGGAACGGTTATGAGTAGAAATATATTTTTAGAAGAGGAAATTAATTTCAGTATTGAAATTGATATAAAAATGATTTAGTAATTATCATGTTTTTATTCATTCATCCTTTATCGAGATGGTTCGAGATGGTTAAATAAAAGCGTTTCAATTATTTCAGGTTAAGAAAAACAGACAAATGTATTTTTGTATCGAAAATAGTTACGCAAATGCCTATTACGGCACAATTTAATACACGAACAAGTCCACCTCTTTCCTATTTCAAATATGTCACACTAACAACAGCATTTAAAGTTCCCCAGTGTTCACTCCCGATTACTTTGTCAGAACAAATGCGCCCGATCGACTTGACTGCACAGTGCTCAACATAAAGCGTTTTGTGAACAAATTGCACTTACGCCAACACACTGTGCACTAGCTTCCGAAGCTCAAAAAGTAACCGAACATCTGTCAAATAACTTGAAATTACACAGTCAAAAATAGACTTTAAAATGAGTGATTAAAGGTTCAATTTTGAGTAGTAAAAGTGCATCTGTCAAATGTTTTTGTATCACACAGTTGAAAATGTACTTTAACACAGTTGAAAACGTGAATCAATTAAGGTTGAATATGGCTAAATAGGAGTCTTCAGCTGTTGGGTGTAAAATCGTTGAATGCTCGCGTGTTGACGAAACCGTGGAACTTTATTTGGATGAAATAACTTTGGTATTCGTTTAAGTGAAAGGCTTTCTATAAAAGTCCGACAGATTGCTTGGAAATGCTTCGCAATAAATCCTACTAATATTATAAACGCGAAAGTTTGTATGTATGGATGTTTGTTACTCTTTCACGCAAAAACTACTGAATGGATTTTAATGAAACTTTACAATAATATAGCTTATACATCAGAATAACACATAGGCTACAATTTGTAAACATATTGTTCGAAATACTAAACCTGCGCAGACGAAGTCGCGGGCACCAGCTAGTAATAAATAAAGCTAAGTTGTAGTGTCCTGAAAGTTCAGTAAAGCCTCATTCAATAATGTCTCAAAATGGTATTTCATTACGAATTCTATTTTCCTAAAAATGGTCGTATATTTTGCATTCTTATACTTAATTTGTATTTTCTTTTTTTTTTTTTTTTTTTTATTAAATGAACTAGCCTTTTATTTTTATAATCTATTTCTACAATGTACACACTATACATATATACAAACTTAAACTACTTATCTTTATACAAAACTAAAAATAAAATACTATATACAAAATATATATAAACATAAAACATAAAATATAAAAGAGCATCGATCAGGCGTCGAAGAATTCCTCCGCATCACTGTCCTCCGGAAACGTGCCCAGAAGACTGGCTGCATTGCCACGTTGAATGGCAATGCTAATTCTTTGTCCGAAGAATAAGCCAGCCCTCTGGTCACGCGAAGCGTCGACAAGCCTTTTCGCGATGTCCTTATAAAGTAACCGCGTACTCGGGCCCCATGGTCCGAGCGTTTCGACCCCAAACGGCTCAAAAGTATAGTTCCCAATAAGGTTACTATACTTGCGCCGCTTGGTGGTCTCAGCAGAAGCAGCAGCCGCACCAGCATGACCTGCCGTGCAGGGAAGATGCGATGGCGCCAGGGTGTCGACGCACGTTGCATCCCACACCAAGGGCCTACCCAACTTCCATGGCAACAACGTCATACCATCTGGCCTCTTTCCATCGTCACGTACCAGTCCATTAGGCTCTAACACGGCTGGTACGCCGGCGGTGGAAAGAGCACGACGGATAATGTCGTTAATGCTGGCATGCCGTGCAATACGACCAGCACTTCTGCAGCACGACAGACCATGGTGCCCGAGGCTGTCGACGGCTTCACCGCAATGACAGCGATGCGGAGCAACACAGGGAGCGCCTAACCGTAAGCATGTAGCGATGCGGAACGTTGTGTCATCCAGCATAGTGCCTATGCTAGATGACGGGATCGCCTGTAACCAGAGGCCCGACTCCCACCCTCCCACAGCCAACAAACGGGCACGCTCAGCAGCACTATTACACGTATTTAATAGATTATTCCGTATAGTGCTACAGAGCGGCCCGTCCCATTGTCTCTGAGAGCAGCGGTTGCCGGGCAAATCCGTATTGGGAGTAGCCATTTTCCAGGCATCCAGCGCATCGGTCAAACACGGTACTTCAACATCAACCAGTGCAGAAGACGACAATATCTTTCTGGTTAATGTATCAGTACTGTGAACCGAGGAGAGGAATGCCGGTAAACTAACACTTGAAATTTTGCGGACGCCGAGACCTCCCATGCGTATTGGGAGTGCAGCTTGCTGCCAGGCTCGATCGTCCAAGGCCACATTGAGGATGGAGGTGAGGGTGCTTCTGATAATTTGGTCAACTTTGTCCAAAACTTGTGGGTGCTTCCATATATGTGAGGAGCGAAGAATATAAGTAAATTTTGGTCCAAAACAACAGTACCGAATCAAAGTGAAGGCCGAATGAATACTGATTTTGTATAATCTCTCTGAAACATCGTTAAAATTTTGAATTTTCTCGTTAATATAACTGGTGAAGGACTCATCGAGAATAGGTGATCCCAGGAGGCAAAGGGAACTTTTTTCTAGGACTGTCAAATTTGGAGCTATGGATTGGAATTTCGAAAAGACTTGTTGGTTGTTATCAGGGATGAAGATTTCACATTTTGATAAATTTAGTTGTAAGCCAATGGAGTCGAATTTTTGTATTAATAATCTAAAGTCGTCAGCTACAGTATCTGCGTCGCCTCCTAGGATCCCATCATCGAGGTACCACACATTAAATTTAGAATTTAGCTGTCGAATGATAGGGTTAATAGCCAAGCTGAAAATGGCAGGCCCCAGAGGATCACCTTGTTGACATCCGACGGCCGAATCTAGAACTTTGTCTTTATAGAGTAATTTAGTTGAATGTCTATAACACTGCCAAAGAAATTTATATAATTTTGGAATTTCATTTTTAACTTCCGTCAACAAGGTATCTCTATTTACGGAGTTAAAGGCGTTCCTAATGTCAACCTTAAGGATGACCTCGCCTTTCCCGCTATTTACATACGTGGAAAGGGCGTGTACCGCAGCCTCACAACCCCCCTTCGAGCCAAAACCTAGTTGTAAGGGCTGAAATTTGGCGGCCAGGGTTTCTTTGTAGTAGGCACAGCCAAACTTGGCTGCGATACGTCGATATGTGCATCCCACGGCAATGGGACGGATGCCGCCATCTTTTTTACGCAGGGCACATAAATTGGCACCATACAAAACGTCGAAGACGGCTCCGTTCACATTTCCGGAGAGCATTAGGTTGATAAGGGCTGTCAGCTCCTTCAAAAGCGACTCACCAGCTTCCCCGGCGCTTGAGCACGTCAGATCCTTAAGGTGCTGCGGCGTCAAGCCGTCGAGGCCACCGGCAGAGCCGCTCCGGAAGGAGCCGACAGCAGCGCACAATTGGTTGGCTGTAATTGATAGATTATCTGAGTCTTGGGCAGGAGGGTCGGGGAAGGAGAGGTCATCCGATGCTGCCGGGTGTTTACTCTCCAGAGCTGCAACAGTCTCTGGGGAGCACGGCGCAACCACATCACTACTGAAAAGAATTCTAGCGGCACCCCTTATGTCACCTTCCCCTAATTTTGACTCTACATGATGCAAGAGTCCTTTGTGGGAAAACTGTGCTGTAAATTTTGGGTCAAACGAAGTAGAAGGACTATTACAGTTCTCTTTAACGTGGGCTGTTAGGGTTTTTTTGGAGGCCAAATTTTTTTGGACATGTAGTATCTTATAGGGAAAGGTAAGTAACCGCTCCCAAGCACGTTCAGAGTTCTCTCGGACGACGAGAGAGACGCATCGTGCCAAACACGCTGCCACGGATGGTCTCGCGCCTCGAGGAACTCTTTTTAAAACGGGTATGGATTTTTTCAATTTACATAGCTGTTGCCAAATGGGGGTGGGATCAGGATTAGATGGGGTACTAGGTAAGGAAATGGGGGCCGAGGGCACACCGTGAGGTTTATGAACCTTGCCACAGTGCACCTTCAAACCCCGTTCACCTTTAAAAAAACGTGCTTGTGGGCAGTGGGGGCATCTCACTGATCCTTCCAGCGATGTGGCAGGCTGACTTCCACCATCACTACATGCGTCACTATATAACATGTAAAAAAAACAGTAAACTTACTCTAGTAAATTAGAAATAAACATCATAAATTAATAAAACACAGAAAACTGAAAGAGTCATTTTTGACACCTGGTGTCACTGGTGACGCATCAGGACGCCACCGGAGGCGCCGCCGCGCTGCGCCGTGCATCGTGGCGCAGCTGTTGAATATTTTTAGAGATCCGTGGATATAAATTTAAATATATTGAATTTTTTTTATGCAAAATTAATTGCAGATGACAGGAATGACAGGTTGGAGCACTATTCTTGTAATCACCTTGTTCTTGGTGATTTATTTATTTACATTTCACTTTTGTGTTCTCATTGCTGAGCTTTCCTGCAGCAATTTGCGGCATAAGTCTAGGTTTTGCGGTTCAAATTAATATTTATTTATTATATATATTGATGTCCTTGACAGCTCCTTGACAGCCGTCCGTTTCATGAGGCATTTGTATTTTCTAATATGCCCCGTTTCCCTCTGTATAGCCAGTTCATAAGCAATACCCAAACGTATTCTAATATACCTACTAACATATACAAAGTACGTATCCCGTATTTCAGTAACAAGGAACAAAATACGCGAATCGTTGGGCCCGATACAATAGGCTCTCGAAGTAAAAAGTCATGTAATTGCCTTCCTACAGTACAAAATGCTTGGAAACAAAGGACTGTTACAAGTCATTTGGGCTCGCCCTTGAGAGGAAAATATACTCAAAACTATGGATTTTGGCATTAGCCTGGTAAAATGTTTTTAGGGCCATGGCAGTTTATTTACCTGTAGGTCCCGGCTGTCATTGAACATCCTTGGCAGTCGTTACGGGTAGTCAGAAGCCAGTAAGTCTGACGCCAGTCTAACCAAGGGGTAACTGGGTTGAGGAGGTCAGATAGGCAGTCGCTTCTTGTAAAGCACTGGTACTCAGCTGAATACGGTTAGACTGGAAGCCGACCCCAAAATGGTTGGGAAAAAGGCTCGGAGGATGAGGATGATGGTAGTTTATTTTCCAGTCTTGCCGAGGGGTATCGGGTGCCTGTGTAACTGGGTTGAGGAGGTCAGATAGGTAGACGCTCCTTGTAAAACATTGGTTCTCAGCCGCATCCGCTTAGAACTGGAAGCCGACCCCGACATAGATGGGAAAAGACTCGGGAGATAATAGTAGTTTATTAAAGTTTATTTGTTACTGGTAAAGTCGATTACTTAATTTTTTCATTCCAGTTATAATACTTAAGTAGTCAGAGAGATTTTTGGAGAAGCTGTCCAATTGTAATTAATTTGAAAAAGTGCCGATTAATAAACCACGTTTCAAAAAAGTTTTGACTTTGACTTTATTAATTAAATAAGACTGTGAAGTGACCGCTTCCAAACTTTTTTTGGAAATCAATGGGAAGTGCTATTTTCAGTGGACTTCATATTGCCGAAATGAAAGAAATTAATTGAATAAGAAATGAAAATGCTTGTAATAAAATGATTATCCTTGAGATAAATGCTGAAATATTCCTCGGGATTGTATGACTCATAGTCTGTCTATTTGTAGAGATATGAACTCTTTACCTACAACTCCTATAGGTAAGCTATTCCTTACACATTTATTTATACATAGGCATTACACACAAGATCTCCTTCATGAAATATGTATGTACAGCAAATGGTTTTCTCCTCACATTTGTGAATAAGTCATACTCCATTGGAGTTTGGTAGCTCTAAATAATTTACGTCGACAATGAAAGTTTTCCTCCTCTTCAATGCGCTATTGGAATTTTCCATTTGGAATCTTTCAGGGATTGGCTGCAGTCTTTTGTTATTTTTAGAAGTACTTAAAGAGCTGAAGAATTGTTTGTTAGAACGCGATAATCTTAGGAACTCGGAACGAACTAGCCCATTTATCGAGAAAGGCTTTAGGCTACTTTTTACCCGTGTGCAAGAAAAAGTTAGGGGCTAGGGACATATTTAATTCGTCCCCTAAAAATACCTTGCCTTGCAGTGCTGCTAATGGGTGCTCGAGCGCATTTTTTTTTTCATATTCAATTAATATAACAGGAAACAAAGGATCACTCGAGCGGCCATCGTAAATTCATCAACGTCAAATATCACAATGAAAGCAAAGAGCAGTTTTATTAACACAATTAACTACTAAAGTGATCACTAATGGTCAACTCACATTTATCGCAACCGTACGAACCAAACGCGCCATACAGTCAACTTCAGGTCAATGGTAACAGTTTTATAAGAAAATCGTACTTATTACTATTGAGTTAAGGTGCATGACAGTTACCACTGATGTGCGGTCTACCCACGGAGGACAGAATACTAGCGGAGGTGCCCTAACGTAAAATCTCCTAACAAAGCAGCGCGCCAAAATTCGGGTGAGCGGGGGACGAGGAATGTTACTGGCTCCACCCGTGCTCCACCCTTATACGCCTTTAATGGGAAGCCACCCATTTTTTGTAAATCCATCTAGCGTGGAATAGGACAATTAAGGTCTAACCCTAAACTAACACCGACCACTAAAAAGTGAAGTAAATACTGAAACTTAATAATTCTTTGAAAATAGTAATTGAATTTGAAAGTTTGAAGAAGCATTCATTTGAAATGACCAAAGAAAAAGAGAGAGATAAAAAAAGTTAGAAAAATAACACTTATACAAGTATTATCGGGTGCAGAGAACTTGCCCCACAACAATTTATTTACTCGCTCAGAAGTGAAATAGGTATGATTCTACTAGGAATCATTAAACGGAGACTCGATTAAAAGTCATTTTTATTCACCACGGGTCTAAAATACCCCCATGGTGTTACTTAAGTATCAACTTATGTCATTGTGTTAGTTCGTCTACTAGCCACTATGGCGTCACAAGCACGAAAATTTGTTCTATTTGTTCTAGAACCGTACTGATGATGACTGTTGTTCTTTTCGATGTTGCCATATTATGAAATTCACCAAGAACAATGGAAATTTTATTGAACATTTTAGGGACAGTGTTATTCAAATTAGAATTTTCACAACTATATCATATTGACGCATCCACTAGTTGAGATATTTTATGTGCGTCGAATGTTATCCTGAGTAAAAGTACAGTCAAAAAGTGTGTAAGGGAAGAGATATATAGGTTAAATATTGCTGAGGATCAAGATAAATACATGTGTAAAAATTTTCGTAAAAAGTTTTATTTAAAATAACACAGTAGGTATAGTAATTAACAGAAAAATATTCTATAAAGCGATAGACAGGAACATCCTTGTTCATCCGTCAGAACAAAGATTTATTCACTTATCGAGTAATCTTCAACAAAAACATGTTTTTTTAGATAAAAAAATAAAAGTTGTGATTATTTTTAAAATAATTGTAGCTTTCTAATAAAACCTCTTTTAAGTATGGGTGATTGAATTTTCTACGACTGGTAACACTGATAAAACTACATCTGTAGTTTTGAACGCATAACCATCAAGGTGGCTGAACCACTTGTAAAGGTAAAAAATAATAATTTAAAAAATATTCATATATATAATAATATATATAATAATTTACTTTTTCATACCGAATTCATAGGGCTGCATTTCATTAGCCAATCCGCCACTTTGGGACGGCCGCCATATTGGATTTAGGTTACGTGATTATTATTTTTCGTAAAATATAAGTCTCCACCTGCCATTTTTACGTGTGCAAATATTGTTATCGGCAGGTGCCATAGTTACCATAATTATCCCCATTCCCAGTCCATTAGCATCCCATCCCAATAGCCCTAGTAGTTTTATTCCATAATTAGCAATAGTTTAACACAGAACCGGGGATTGTCCTTGGGTACATTTCTATAGTGTATACAGGGATAATCGTCGGTTTTGTGTTGCCATTTCATTAAAGTTGTCTCTAAAGGGCTTCAGCGTGTTGGCTTTGGCCCCACGTTCGCCTTCCAAAAATCCGAGACTCTATAGTCCCGAGGTCTGGTAGAGACATACAAACTAGATAATAAAAAGCTACAATGTTTAACGCTTGTAACAAAATAAATTTCCACTTAGTTATTTTTAAGGTTCCGTAGTACCTAAACTAGAAACCCTATTATAGTTTCGCCATGTCTGTCTGTCCGTCCGCGCTTAATCTGAGTGACAGTTAGCATGGTCTGAAAAATAAAATAAAAAATAATTTATGAACTAAGTTTGTAATTTAACCGTGCTTTCAAATATTTTTTTAACTTTACATATTTTATAATCCTTAACATAATATCTTCTTTCAAATAATTTTTATTTGGTTTATTTATGATGCGTATCCGTGTGTTTCTTATATCATGGTTAACGGGAAATCTAAAAAAGGAAATAATAATTAGTTTATGAAATAATATTTTCATAAATTAATACTTATTATTATTGCAACGTGGTCTATCTGGCCTGACGAACGCAATTTTACTTCAAATATTAAGTCAACTACTTACCGAAAGATGGCGTATTTTTGAAATTTTAAAATTTCATGTTTTTTTATTTGTTTTGGTTGGTAAATAAGGTATAAAAAAGCTTTTAGCATGCAAGTAAAAATGAAGCTGCTATTTTAGCCAAAATTGGTACTAATAGTATGCATCGATACGAAAATAATACAAATTCACTAAAAACTTCTAAAAATTCAGCTATTCGACGACAGATGTCTCTAGCAAAAAATATGTTTTAGAGTTAAAATATTACTTACACGTGAAATGTTATCCTGTCAGTATGTTTGAGTTTGGATCCTGAGCAATTTCTACAATTTATAACAGCACACTTCATCGTTTTTATCAAACAAAAAATAAAATATATTGAAATTGTGGTAAAATACGACTAGATGACAAGATGTCAATTTGAAGTGAAGGACGGTATGTGGGCGTTGTCCATCCACGCCTGCCGTGACGTAGTCGTGACGTATTTGACCTACCTGAAGGCGCGTGACCTACCTGCTTTAGGGCATCTCCGCTAGTCTTCTGTCCTCCGTGGGTCTACCGTACGAAATGAATTTGAGGATAGGTCCTACCTAGGTCCTTTACACCTTTTGAACCTAACAAACTCTCGTGTCGATACGGTCGAATTTCGAAGAACCTTACGAATTGATATAATGTCATCAGATCCAAAACAGCTGAAAGTTACCTACACATGACAAGTGTTAAGGTCGTAAAAAAAAATCGGCACGCTTCTGGCGCGTGCGGGTTACATATGAATGACAAGTCTCTTGAATTCGCTTCGATCGGCGAGTTCGCTGCGTTCGACTCTGATAAATGTGTTTCCACCATTCTATTACTACTAAAAGAGAGTATTTAAGAGTCCCAATCAAGATCGTCCTGTCTGTACCTTTACTATCAAGGAAAAATCAACTCTATCTTTAGAGGAATTAAAGACGGAATTCGATTACAAAGTCTCGGTTTCAGGTTGTTAAGAATAACAGTCGCCATTCGCAAGGAATTTGAAAGGCTTGTCTCACTCCTGATGATTGTTCATTGAGCTCAAATTACAAGGTTTTTCGCTTTTCATTGATAATGTTATTGCATTCAGAACAGGGGTGGAAACTTCAAGAAAACCATGGAATTATTTCCATTCAAATTTTGTAATGGAGATCGCTGTAATTTCCCTTCCTCTAGTTGTAAGAAAATGTTTTTGAATAACATACACATAGCTGAAAAATCCTTAACCAGATACCTACTATTTCGCATTTACTTTGATGTTGACACTATCTCCTATATCTCTTGGGAAAAACCATATGATAATATCATCTTTAGTAATCTGACAGATTTATCACATTTCATACATACGTACATAACGTACTAAAAATATACTCGCTGCTGCTGTAACAAATGAAACACTAATACCAGACTTAATTTATGGTAACGAAAAATAGTGTTCAAATTTTGTTTGTTCACATAAGAGATACCATGCATTTCCGTATTTTGGTTATAGAGTTCCTAGCCGGTTCTTCTCCATAAGACCTTCTCAGGCATATAATTTGAGAAATATTAAAAAACAATTGAAAGTCAGTTCATTGACCTTTAAATCCTGGTTCATTTGGTTAGCAATAGAAGCTAATCTGAACAGATGTCTCGGTGGGGGGGTATAATTATGATATTTTGACAAGTCAATAGTGATGTGCCGGCAACATATGTCGATGTAAAAAATATTTTTTTTTATTATTCAATCGTCTTTCAGGCGTAAGATAGATTTTATGATTGTGAATAATACCCTGTACAAGTGTACAATTTAATTACCTATTACAAAACATGGTATAGTGAGTGATATCAGTTTTACAACAATGAATTTGAGTTTTATTTTATCATAATTTTTTTTGGGAACTATGGTCGCTATTTAATACTCTTAGCTTTTATTTATTAAATTTTTTAACTTACATTTTTTATCTAAAATTTTTAATAATCTGGAGATATTAAACTCTGCTTAATGCAGCCTTCGTAGAGTGTGTTCTAAGTATCTTCAAGTTTTCACAAAAACCCTATCATATCTGAGATAAAAAATACAGTAAAATTAATCTACAACTAATATTCAGTAACAGTCAACACACCCACAGATTTCAAAGCAGCTCTAATCTCACTACCATTTCCCTTCTTTTCTACCACATCTAAAAGAAAATAATCCTGAAAACGTTCCTCAATTTGTTAAGATAAGTATGAGGTTAAATAAAACTCTAGTACCATTACACTAGTATGTCCATTTCTCTGTACAGAACGTATTTACAGATTGCCATTACAGTTTTCTAGTACATTGGCTTGAACATTATGGTGGACCGTGTCCGTTAGTTTTTATTTTTACGATTTTTGCTGGAAAATACAAGGAAAACATTGGTTGTGTGTGTGCTTTTGATGTTGGGGGAATGTGGTAGACTTTTAGTGGAAGTTTTCATTTCTTTTGAGTCTTTTCAAAAAAAATATCTGTTGTTAAATATTACAAAAAAGATAAAGTTAACTAGGAGTTTAAGAAAATGTTGTATGTGAATTCTCTGTTAACACGTTAGTTTTTTATGAAAGTTTCATTTTATTGAACAGTCTTAAAAATAAGAATTAACTGATATTATCTTTGTTACGTAGGTTTTTAGACTATTATTAGATTTATCATTTAGTTCCTTAGGTTTTACTTGAAAACTTGTTGAAACCTGTCGGGAAAGTAGATCTAATCTGATTAATTGTACTGAAGATAAAATACTAACAATGCTATTAATTTAGTATGTATAGCTTAAACTTTGAAATTACAAAATATAAACCAGCATATACCAAATCACGTGACGGAAAAATACTAACCAAAAAATAAACAAAAAACAAAATAGTTGACAAAAATAGTTGCTAGGTGCAGCACTATACCTTCGGCCTTCACGGGTGGCCTCTGATTGGTCGTTTAGGTCTCAATGGCGAGTTCCCGGCGCAAGCGCACTGAGACTGTCTACAAAACACACTGCGTCATCGGCTGTTGATCCGAACGGACGTGTCATAATATTTAAAAATAGAATTTGAGAGGTATATTTTGATAACAGTTTGATAACGTGATTATATGATTATTTATTGAAGTGGATATAAATACGGCTGTCATTCGTAAATCAGCTGTTATTAGATAAAATATTTCTAGTTCTCGTTTTGTGTTAGAATAAGGTAGGTAAAGGTTACGATTTATTTAGTGTTAATAGTTTTTTTTGTTGTTTTGATTCTATAAATTGTGTCTTATTTATTATTATCAAGATCTTTGTGTTTAAATTAAACTCAAAATAAATCAAGAATGAAGATTATTTTATTAGAGTGCATGAATTTAACTCAGAAAAGTGTAAATTATTATACATACGTTAGAATCGTGTTTATTACGTTCTTTAGCTAAATGGATCTCGTGCCGTAAATACGTTGCCATGGCAGCCAAAAAATAAAACAAATGCCTAGTAACGGTTCAGAAAACTGAAAGTGTTCCTGAATTTTGTTAAAACTAAAGTTGTTTTCATTGGTGACTTTTATTTTCGTAATCTTTGATGTTTTTTTATTTAAAAATGGATAAAAAAATACATCCTTTTCATTCCTTTAGTACCTATAATTAACATCAAGGATGAGGCTTAGAAAAATATACACCGTACCTACTAATTATATTTTCCCTTCAATTATTTCTAATCAAAGCCGGAACAGTACCAGCTTCGTTAAGATTCTTTTGACATATTTTCTTATACAAAAAGATACGATTTTTCTTAAAATAATAATTGTATTTATTTTGTTTTACTTAATTGGGACACAATTGGCATACTAATTATTTTTTATGTAACTGTATACAGTAATTTTGATTCGTTAACAATGTAACCGAAGATACTACTGACCTAAATAGCCCTTCTTGGCAGTCGGTTAAAAAATATTTTTTTAATCTTCTAGATGGCAGACCAAGGATTTCTGAAGCCTACTCCAGGCTTCGCCACCACAGCAATACACGCTGGACAGAGTTCAGATAAATGGAAATCTTGTGCTGTAGTGCCTCCCATCGTGATGTCCACCACCTTCAAGCAAACTCCTGAGGGACATACTGTAAGAGTTTTACCAGTTAACATATCTACGTTTCCGAGATAGGTACCTATTCGTTGGTAACTAGCAGAACTAACAGACAGAACCAGCAGTTTCAAATAGCAGTTTAGCAATAAAAACGATCTGGGTACCTAATGTAATTCGAAACTAAATTGACGTACAATTGAAGAGTACATTGAAATTGTAGCGTTACTACACAGCTACACAGTCCTGTCCTACTAATATTGTTAATGCGATAGTTTGTATGTATGGCAAAAACTACTGGATGTATTATAAAAATTGACAGTAGTTCATGTAGCTTGTACAACAGAATAACACAGGCTACTTTTTATCAAGTGAAAATGATATATATCTGTATGAATGATTGTTTGATCTAAAATTATCTAATTTTATCTAAAAGTAACGAACCTTTTCGGATGAAATTTGGCATGAAGATAGGTGATCCTTGTGACATTTTATCCATGTTAGAGACGAACTTCTCACAAAACGTGAACAAAGTCGCAGCCACATCTATCCATAATATATTTCTTATGATTCCCAGGGCTACATCTATGGTAGATCAGGCAACCCAACGCGCCACACTTTGGAGGAGTGCCTAGCAGGAATCGAGGGTGCCAAGTATGCTTACGTATACTCTTCAGGCCTTGGAGCGACTACCACTATATGCTCGTTGTTGGAAGCGGGAGATCATATTCTGTCTATGGATGACGGCTATGGCGGTACTCATCGGCTTTTGAGGTAATTTTAATAAAAATTCAAATCCGCGCACCCGGTTAATAAGTAGCACAAAATTATTTAGTGGCTTTAATTATGCACATGCTTTTGTTAATGTGGGATGAAAAGTTAATGAACAATTTGTTTAATTTTCAGCCAAGTC